>JAYKKT010000084.1:7627500-8267500 GCA_036023115.1 Brasenia schreberi | reverse complement strand
TGAGAGTCGGCGCGACTTCTACGTTGTGTGCAAATCTTTGCATGAAGCAGTTCGCTAACTCTTCAAAAGTAGCGAACTGGCTTAAGTCGTAGGAAGCCAGCCATTTAGCAGTTGTGCCTTTAAGGGATAAAGGGAACCAATACACCCATTTCATCGAGTCCTTTTTCTTCTTATGGGCTCGACGCAAGAAAAGCTGCAAGTGAGACCTAGGGTCTCCCATGCCATCATACCGGCGGAAGTTCAATATTTCATCATCATTGTCTATTTCGTAATCCATAGGAAGGAAATCAGACAGGGCATAGCTTCTTTTCTCTTTATTCTGCCCTTTCAGCAACTGCTGTAGGGCTTTACGGTCCTTTTGTGTGAAGGACTCGTGGTATTGGTTGCCTTCCATTACAGAGGCCTCTTTGTGCTTGCGAGGTTTTTCAGATTTTTTCTTAGGCCTTTGTTCACTGTTTGATGAACACGAATCGCCTACTTCAGCCTCTTGGCTGAGAGCATCGATTTTGGCCTCAAACTCCCTTCTCAGGTCCATTATCTCATCTAGTTTTATTTTGTTTTTGAAAATCCTCCTAGAGTGAGAACTTGATGCGCATGAGCCTTGGCTCGACACTTCACTTGGATTGGATTTTGACATGCTTTTCAAGCTTTTTCAAAATGTCCTAAGTACAAGCAAAGAAAAAAAGTTTAAAAACGACACCTTTTTAACAAAATTTTCGCAAGCTTCTTAAAAACTCGATTTTTGAAAGGCTCACCTACCACCGGGCGTGCCAATCTCTGTAGACGCGCGAAAATCCCTGCCTCTTAGCTTCTCAAGGCCTGGGGCGGATCCTCTCGTGTGTCTAAGGCCTATTTATATAAACAGGGCATGCCAGCTAGCTTACCTAAGCTAGCGAAGATATATTTTAAGCTGACTTCTAATCGTGGAGACTGTGAGCAAGTGAGCTATTGTCGTCGCAGACCTTCTTGCACCGATGCGCAAGGGTCAGTCTGTACGCTTTGAAAAATTGAGTTTTAGGGTATAGAAAGCCTACGAAGCGGTTCAAGGTATTTAATTCGGGTCTTTTAGATACGATTGCAGATTTTAGATCACGTGGATTTGCACGTGCCTAAGTCTTTCTTTTTATCCCTTGATGGGCCTCCTAAGTGTGTGTTATGAACACTCCACTACATGGGGCGAATTTTGAACGGGAGTACGGGGCTTGCTTTGACGCAATATGCGTCCTACCTCGTGGTATGGCGTAGATGCAATGCAAACTCACGCTACTCCAAAGGGAAAACCCGAATGTAAAGACAATGCCAAAGGGAAATAACCAAAGGGAAATAACCGAAGGGAAATGACTTGTAATGTAAATGCCGAAGGGAGATATGTATATAGGGTATATACATGCCCTTACTTGGGTCTTGCAAATAAGAGCGAAGGCTCAATGTGGGTGCATGCTTGAATTGAAAGACTTACACACACGACATGAAATAAAACCCAAATATAACTTGCAGTATGGCCTTGATTAAGGTCTTGGGAATAAGAGCGAAAGCTCAATGTGTGTGAGTGCTTGAATTGAAGTACTACGCACACAACATGAAATTAAACCCAAATAGTATAACACGGCCCTTACTTGGGTCTTTCAAATAAGAGCGAAGGCTCAATGTGTGTGAGTGCTTGAATTGAAAGACTTACACACACGACATGAAATGAAAACCCAAATAGTATAGCTCGGCCCTTACTTGGGTCTTTCAGATAAGAGCGAAGGCTCAATGTGTGTGAGTGCTTGAATTGAAAGACTTACACACACGACATGAAATGAAAACCCAAATAGTATAGCTCGGCCCTTACTTGGGTCTTTCAAATAAGAGCGAAGGCTCAATGTGTGTGAGTGCTTGAATTGAAAGACTTACACACATGACATGAAATGAAAACCCAAATAGTATAGCTCGGCCCTTACTTGGGTCTTTCAAATAAGAGCGAAGGCTCAATGTGTGTGAGTGCTTGAATTGAAAGACAACACACCCAACTTAAGCAAAACCCTACGAAAATTAAAGTACATATATATATTTATATATTGGGGGCTGATTAGGCCCGTGTGTGTTCAAAATCGTGCACAATTAAGAGAGTGCACGTGTGTGGGTGTGCCAAGCCACGTTATTACAAGCGGGGGGAGACTATGCTCCGTTATTACAACCCCTTATCGAATTGAATTTTAAGCAAGTATACAACTAAGGACCGAGTTAGGCACTTACTAATAGCTGGTCCGAAGATGCCTTGCTTGAGCGTGGGCTTGGCCTTCGCCTTGGGCTGGAAGAGGGAGCTCCGCGAAGTTGAACGGCAAGAGGGACTACTGGCCGGCTGGAAATGGGGCGCCTTGAAGGTGGCCGGCTGCTATGAAGGGGGCTGTCTTGGCGTGTTGGGCTAAAGGGCCTAAGTAAGGTCACTAGGGAGGGTGTAGTGTTAGGAAGTATGGCACTAAGGGGGAGCCTAAGGGAAGGTCTAATGAAGCACCTAAGGTTGGCGGGTGGCTGGCCGAAAGAAGAGGTGATAGTCGGTTGGAGTGGACGACTAGGGGAACTTGATGGTGGCGAGCTGCTAGGGTGGCTGGGAGTGGTGGAAGGGAAGGGAACTAGCTAGGAGATGGGGTAAGGTGGCAGTGGGGTGATATGGGCAGGTTTTAGGGAGTCGGATGGGGTAGCCAGGTGTAACTAGGGTGTCTAGGTAGTGGCGGGTAGTTAGGGTGGTTATGGCCTGGCCGAGTGGGAATGGTGGCGGCAAGTGGCTGGTATTAGGGTGATATGATAGTGGGTTAGGTGGCTGAGAGTGGAGAGGGAGTGGAGAAGGAGTAAGGTGGAGTGTAGGGTACTAACCGAGTGAAGAGGCGGTGGATGGTTGAGGGGCAGCCGGATGTGGGTGATCGGCTGGTTCGGCCGGATGAAGGGGATGGCGATGGATGGATGGGGAGTGGTGGAGCAGGTGGTGCATGGTGGTGGCTGGTGGTGGCACAGGTGGAGGCTGGCTATGGAGCAAGTGGAAGTGGAGAAGAGGTGATCGGTTGGGAATGGGGGACCCGAGATAGGATGGTTGGGCTTGGAGATCGGAAAAACTCGCCCCAAAGGGGGGGGGTTTATATAGGGCTGCAAGAGGCTGTTGGGGCTGGTATTAGGGTAGTGGTTAGGTGGTCTAGGGGTGGTGGTATGGTGGTAAGGTGGGCTGGAAAGGGTAGGGCCAGATATTTTAAATACAAGGGGTTTGGGTAGTGTAGACGCGCGAAAAATCCCCGCCTCTTCGCCTCTTCTGGGGCTTGGAGTGGATCTTCTCGTGTGTCTAAGGCCTATGTATACAAATAGGGCGTGCCAGCTAGCTTACTTAAGCTAGCGAAGATATATTTAACACTGACTTCTAAACGTGGCGACTGTGAGCAAGTAAGCTCTTGTCGTCGCAGACCTTCTTGCACCGACGCGCAAGGGTCAGTCTGTACGCTTTTGCAAAAATCGAGTTTTGGAGAGAAAGTCTACGAAGCGGTTTGAGGTGTCTATTTCGGGTTTTTAAGATGCGATTTGCATATTTTAGATCACGTGGATTTGCACGTGCCTAAGTCTTTTCTTTTATCCCTTTTCGGGCCACCTAGTTTGTGTGTTATGAACACTCCACTACATGGGCGAATTCGAGTGGGGCTTGCTTTGATGCAATATGCGTCCTACCTCGTGGTATGGCGTAGATGCAATGCAAACTCACGCTACTCCAAAGGAAAAACCCAAAATGTAAAGACAATACTGAAGGGAAATGACAGAAGGGAAATAACCGAAGGGAAATAACCGAAGGGAAATAACCGAAGGGAAATATGTATATATCTTATGTATATGAGCCCTTACTCGGGTCTTGCAAATAAGAGCGAAGGCTCAATGTGGGTGCGTGCTTGAATTGAAAGACTTACACACACGACATGAAATTAAACCCAAATATAAATTGCAGTATGGCCTTGACTAAGGTCTTGGGAGTAAGAGCGAAGGCTCAATGTGTGTGAGAGTGCTTGAATTGAAGTACTACACACACGACATAAATGAAACCCAAATATAACTGCAATAAGGCCTTTACAAAGGTCTTGGGAGTAAGAGCGAAGGCTCAATGTGTGTGAAAGTGCTTGAATTGAAAGACTTACTCACACGACATGAAATGAAACCCAAATAGTATAGGTCGGCCCTTACTTGGGTCTTTCAAATAAGAGCGAAAGCTCAATGTGTGTGAGAGTGCTTGAATTGAAAGACTTACTCACACGACATGAAATGAAACCCAAATAGTATAGGTCGGCCCTTACTTGGGTCTTTCAAATAAGAGCGAAAGCTCAATGTGTGTGAGAGTGCTTGAATTGAAAGACTTACTCACACGACAAGAAATGAAACCCAAATAGTATAGGTCGGCCCTTACTTGGGTCTTTCAAATAAGAGCGAAAGCTCAATGTGTGTGAGAGTGCTTGAATTGAAAGACAACGCACCCAACTTAAACAAAACCCTTTGAAAATGAAAGTATATATGTACACTTATATATTAGGGGCTGATTAGGCCCGTGTGTGCTAAAAATCGTGCACAACTAAGAGAGTGCACGTGTGTGGTTGTGCCAAGCCACGTTATTACAAGCGGGGGGAGACTATGCTCCGTTATTACAACCCCGTATCAAATTGAATCTCAAGCAAGTGTACAACTATAGACCAAGTTTAGACACTTACGAGTAGCTGGTCCGTAGAGGCCTTGCTTGGGCATGGACTTGGCTTTGGGCTGCAAACGGGAGCTCCGCGAAGGTAGGTGATCAAAGGGGCTGGCCGGCTGCAAGTGGGGCGCGGGATAGGCGCCTCGGAGGTGGCCGGTGGCAAGAAGCTGGCGGCTCCAAGTAGGGGTTTAAAGTGGCTGAATGAGTGGACTCTTAGGGTCACTAGGGGAGTTGAGAGTTTAGGGAAGCTGGACCTAAAAGGGTGAGCTGGTGGGAAGGCCGAATAGGACACCTAGGTTAGTTGGCCGAATGGGAGATGATGGCTAGGTAGTGGCCAGCAACTTGGGTTATACTAGGTTCGGCTAGGTTTAGGTGATGGCGGCAAAAGGGCTAAGATGAAGGTAGGATGGGTGGCTAAGAGTGGAGAGGTGGAAGAGAGGGGCTTTGAGGGAGTTTGGGGCACTTACCGAATGGGGAGAGGTGGCGGATGGAATGGGAAGCAGGCGGGCAGGTGACTGTTGGCTGGTTCGGTTGGGTGAAGATGATGGCGTCCGGCTGAGGGGTGGTGGTGGTGGATGGAAGAGGGAAGGTGGCAGAGCAGGTGGTGGCTGGTGGAGCAGGTGGGGAGTGGTCCCGGCTGGGTGAGAGATGGGAGAATGAGAGGGCCCGGCTGGGTGGAAGGGTGGTTCCCACTTGGAAAACCCGCCCACAAGGAGGGGGGTTTAAATAGGGGATGGGTAGGTCGGTTAGGGCTGGGCTGTGGGTAGTGGTTAGGTGGTTTAGGTAGGGTGGTATGTAGATAAGGTGGGCTGGAAGGGGTTGGGCCAGATATTTTAAAACTAGGGGTTTGGGTAAATCGTGGGCTAAGGGTGGTTTAGGGGTTTAGGGCTAGGTTAGGTGGTTGGGTTTTAGGGTGAGGTTTAGTGAGCTAGGTTAGGTGATTAGGCTAGGTTTAGGCTAGGATTAGGGAAATTAATCTAGGTTTAGGGAAGGATTAGGGAAGTGGGTTAGGTGATTAGGTTGGGATTAGGACGGGATTAGGGAAGTGGGTTAGGTGATTAGGTTCAGATTAGGGGTGGATTAGGGGTTTAGGCTAGGTTTAGGCATTTTGGGCTAGGTTTAGGTGAAGGAGCTCCCTTAGCATGGCCCATAGACCTTGATCACCCCATGTTGGTGCAGCCCTAGGTTAGGTTCTAGCTAATTACAAGCTTAAACCCACTCAATTAGGCTAACCCACATGATTAACCCAAACTTGACACACAAGTCAAGCTTAATACAACACTCTTGATATTTTTCAACCCCACTCTCTCTCATGCCCAATATCCCACGTGAAACTCAAGTGGGCCCCACCTCCACTTATGAGAAGGTGATGTGGGCCATGGATATGGATGTTGGATTGGATCTCTGGATCCAAATCCAAATCCAAGTCCACATATGGGTTTGGATTGGGATCTGGATATATATGGTCCAGATCCACTCCAAACTGAACTTTGACTCCTTCGAGCTGGGTTCGAAACGGACGATTCGTGCGGGGCCTGACAGCATCAGTACTCCGTCTGCGTTGGGTCTTCGCCAACATGGTCGTCCGCCTCCGTTTCTGCCTTCCGGAGATGACTTCAAATGCTATTTTGATAAGAACAGGGTCTTGGACGTTCGAGATCCTGGGGTGTGAATCAGAACAAGAGTTGTTGCGCCGGGCTTGACATGTGCTCCGGTTCCGGGCTCTTCTGGGCTCTCCTGGTGCTTTCTTGATCGGGCCAAGCCACTTCGGGGTTTCAAAACATGTTTTAAAAGGGTTTTCAAAAGGCCATATTATATGTTTTAGAAAGATATAGTTTAAAAACATATGTACAGGGTTGTTTGGAAGGCTCCTGGGTTTCCAAACTCAAAATGGCCCTTTGGGGGCTGCTTGTATAAAACCAGATGGATTTTGAGAAATTCGTGGGATTTCGGGGTGTTTACAGGTAGGTTGTGTGCTAGGGGTGGTTTAGAGGTTTAGGGTTTAGCTAGGTGGGTTGGTTTTAGGGTGAGGTTTAGTGAGGTGGGTTAGGTGATTAGGTTGGGATTAGGCCAGGATTAGGGAAGTGGGTTAGGTGATTAGGCTCAGATTAGGACCAGATTAGGGTAGAAGGCTATGATTAGGTGTTTTTAGTTAGGATTAGGTGAAGGAGCTCCCTTTGCATGACCCATAGACCTTAATCACATCATGTTGGTGCAGCCCTAGGTTAGGTTTTGGCTAATTACAATCTTAAACCCACTTAAATAGGCTAACCCACATGATTAACCCCAAACTTGACACACAAGTCAAGCTTAATTACAACACACACTTGATCTTATCCTCCCCCACTCTCTCTCATGCCCATAATCCCACGTGAAATTCAAGTGGGCCCCACCTCCATTTATGAGAAGGTGATGTGGGCCATGGATATGGATATTGGATTGGATCTCTGGATCCAAATCCAAATTCAAGTCCACACATGGGTTTGGATTGGGATCTGGATATATATGGTCCAGATCCAATCCAAACTGAATTTTGACTCCTTCGAGCTGTGTTCGTGAGGAACGGTTTGTGCGGGGCCTGACAGTATCAGTACCCCGTCTGCGTTGGGTCTTCGCCAACATGATCGTCCGCCTCCGTTTTCGCCTTCCGGAGATGAGTTCAAATGATGTTTTGATCATAACAGGGTCTTGGACATTCGAGATCCTGGGGGTGGATTTGATACGAGAGTTGCTGTGCCGGGCTCGACATGTGCTCCGGTTCTAGGCTCTCTTTGGCTTTCTGGTCCTATCTTGATCAGGCCAAGCTGCTTCGGGGTTTCAAAAACATGTTTAAAAGGTTTTTAAAAGCCATATTGTACATTTTTGAAATATAAAGTTCAAAACATATGTACAGGGTTGCCTGGAAGGCTCCTGGGTTTTCAGACTCAAAATAGCCCTTTGGGGCTGCTTTTACAAAACCAGATGGGTTTGAGAAATTCATGGAATTTCGGGGTGTTTACAGTTTCGAAAAGGGATGCCTTTTTGATCAACTTAAGGAAAGTTGAGATCTCATGGAGCGAGAGAAGGGTTTTTAACTCACTTTTAAAGTTATCCAGGATGAGCATGACTGCGCATCCTTCGGATATGGGCTCTCGCACTTGGCCCAAAAGTGACCTCCATCGTATAATGAAGGTGTAAGTCTTCGTTCATGCCTTGCTTCGTATCCCTTAAGGTATTCAGAGTCGGCGTGACTTCTACGTTGTGTGCAAATCTTTGCATGAAGCAGTTCGCTAGCTCTTCAAAAGTAGCGAACTGGCTTAAGTCGTAGGAAGCCAGCCATTTGGCAGCTATGCCTTTAAGGGATAAAGGGAACCAATACACCCATTTCATCGAGTCCTTTTTCTTCTTATGGGCTCGATGCGACAAAAGCTGCAAGTGAGACCTAGGGTCTCCCATGCCATCATACCGATGGAAGTTCGGTATTTCTTCATCACTGTCTGTTTCGTAATCCATAGGAAGGAAATCAGACAGGGCGTAGCTTCTTTTCTCTTTATTCTGCCCTTTCAGCAGCTGCTGTAGGGCTTTACGGTCCTTTTGTGTGAAGGACTCGTGGTATTGGTTGCCTTCCATTACGGAGGCCTCTTTGTGCTTGCGAGGTTTTTCAGATTTTTTCTTAGGCCTTTATTCACTGTTTGATGAACAGGAATCGCCTACTTCAACCTCTTGGCTGAGAGCATCGATTTTGGCCTCAAACTCCCTTCTCAGGTCCTCGATTTCATCTAGTTTGTTTTTGTTTTTGAAAATCCTCCTAGAGTGAGAACTTGATGCGCATGAGCCTTGGCTCAACACTTCACTTGGACTGGATTTTGACATGCTTTTCAAGCTTTTTCAAAATTTCCTAAGTACAAGCAAAGAAAAACAAGGTTAAAAATGACACCTTTTTGAAAAATTTTCACAAGTTTCTAGATTAAAACTCGATTTTTGAAAGGCTTACCTCCCACCGGGCGTGCCAATCTCTGTAGACGCAGGAAAATCCCCGCCTCCCCTTTTGGCTTCTTAGGGCCTCGAGCGGATCCTCTCGTGTGTCTAAGGCCTATTTGTATAAACAGGGCATGCCAGCTAGCTTACCTAATCTAGCGAAGATATATTTTAATCTAACTTCTAACGTGGTGACTGTGAGTAAGCACTGATGCGCAAAGGTCAGTCTGTACGCTTTAAAAATCGAGTTTAGGGTAGGAAAGAGCCTACGAAAGCGGTTTGAGGTGTTTGATTCGGGTCTTTTTAATGTGATTGCAGATTTTAGATCACGTGGATTTGCACGTGCCTAAGTCTTTCTTTTTATCCCTTTATGGGTCACCTAGGTGTGTGTTATGAACACTCCACTACATGGGCGATTTTGAACGGGAGTACGGGGCTTGCTTTGATGCAATATGCGTCCTACCTCGTGGTATGGTGTAGATGCAATGCAAACTCACGCTACTCCAAAGGGAAAAACCCGAATGTAAAGACAATACTGAAGGAAAATAACCGAAGGGAAATGACTTGTAATGTAAATGCCGAAGGGAGATATGTATATAAGGTATATATATGGGCCCTTACTCGGGTCTTGGAAATAACAACGAAGGCTCAATGTGGGTGCGTGCTTGAATTGAAAGACTTACACACACGACATGAAATGAAACCCAAATAGTATAGCACGACCCTTACTTGGGTCTTGAAAATAAGAGCGAAGGCTCAATGTGTGTGAGTGCTTGAATTGAAAGACAACACACACGACATGAAATAAAACCCAAATATAACTTGCAATATGGCCTTAACTAAGGTCTTGGGAATAAGAGCGAAAGCTCAGTGTGTGTGAGTGCTTGAATTTAAGTACTACGCACACAACATGAAATTAAACCCAAATAGTATAGCACGGCTCTTACTTGGGTCTTACAAATAAGAGCGAAGGCTCAATGTGTGTGAGTGCTTGAATTGAAAGACAACACACCCAACTTAAGCAAAACCCTACGTAAGTTAAAGTATATATATTTATTTATGTATTAGGGGCTGATTAGGCCCGTGTGTGTTCAAAATCGTGCACGACTAAGAGAGTGCATGTGTGTGGGTGTGCCAAACCACGTTATTACAAGCGGTGAGAGACTATGCTCTGTTATTACAACCCCGTATCAAATTAAATCTTAAGCAAGTATACAACTAAGGACCGAGTTAGGCACTTACTTATAGCTGGTCCGAAGATGCCTTGCTTGAGCGGGGGCTTGGCCTTCGCCTTGGGCTGCAAGAGGGAGCTCTGCGGAGTTGAACGACAAGAGGGGCTGCTACTGGAAATGGGGCGCGGGAGGGGCTCCTTGAAGATTGTCGGCTGCCTAGCAAAGGGGTTGGCTTTGTGTGTTGGGCTAAAGTGACTAAGTAGGGTCACTAAGGGAGGGTGTAGTGTTAGGAAGTGTAGCACTAAATGGGAGCCTAAGGTAGTGTCTAAGGGAGTGCCTAGGGGAGGTATGTGGCTGGCGGGTGGCTGGCCGAATGGGTAGGTGACAGTCGGTTGGAGTGGCTGACTAAGGGAGACTCGGTGGTGGTGGTTGTTAAGGTAGCTAGGGCTATGGTGGATGGGAAGGGAGCTAGCTAGGGTATGGGGTAAGGTAGTGGTGGCTGTGGTGAAGTGATATGGGTAGGTCTTAGGGAGTTAAGTGGAATGGCCGGGTGTAGTTAGGGTGTCTAGGTATTGGCAGGTGGTTGGAGTGGCTGAGGTTTGCCGAATGGGTAGGATGGAGGGTGGCTGGTGTTAGGGTGATGTAGTGGTGGTGTAGGTGGCTGGGAGTGGAGGGGGAGCGAAGAAGAGGTGGAGTGGAGTATGGGGTACTAACCGGTGTTAAAGAGAGGCGGTGGATGGAAGAGAGGAGCAGCCGGGTGGTTGAAGTGGAGGGTTCGGCCGAAGGCAGTGGTGGCGACAGGTGGTTTGCCGGCTGGGGAGCGGTGGAGCAGGTGGAGCAAGGTGGTGGCTGGCTGTGGTGCAGGTGGAAGACCCGGCTGGGTGTGGCTGGAGTGGCTGGGCTCGGTTGGGCTGGAAGGGGATGAGAGAAGACGAGAAACCCGCCCCTTGGGGGGGGTTTACATAGGGCTGGGATAGGTCAGTTGGGGGCTGGTATTAGGGTAGTGGTAAGGTGGTCTAGGAGTGGTGGTAGGGTGATAAGGTGGGCTGGTATTGGGGTAGGGCCAGATATTTTCATACAAGGGGTTTTGGGTAGATTGTGTGCTAGGTTTAGGTGGGGTGGTTTAGAGGTTTAGGGTTTAGCTAGGTGGGTTGGTTTTGGGGTGAGGTTTAGTGAGGTGGGTTAGGTGATTAGGCTAGGATTAGGTTAGGTTTAGGGAAATTAACTTAGGTTTAGGGAAGGATTAGGGAAGTGGGTTAGGTGATTAGGTTGGGATTAGGCTGGGATTAGGGAAGTGGGTTAGGTGATTAGGCTAGGATTAGGACAGGATTAGGGTAAAAGGCTAGGATTAGGTGTTTTTGGTTAGGATTAGATTAAGGAGCTCCCTTTGCATGACCCATAGACCTTAATCATATCATGTTGGTGCAGCCCTAGGTTAGGTTTTGGCTAATTACAAGCTTAAACCCACTTTAATTAGGCTAACCCACATGATTAACCCCAAACTTGACACACAAATCAAGCTTAATTACAACACACACTTTAATCTTATCCTCCCCCACTCTCTCTCATGCCCATAATCCCACGTGAAATTCAAGTGGGCCCCACCTCCATTTATGAGAAGGTGATGTGGGCCATGGATATGAATATTGGATTGGATTTTTGGATCCAAATCCAAATCCAAGTCCACACATGGGTTTGGATTGGGATCTGGATATATATGGTCCAGATCCAATCCAAACTAAATTCTGACTCCTTCAGGCTGTGTTCGAAACGAACAGTTTGTGCGGGGTCTGACAGCATCAGTACTCCGTCTACGTTGGGTCTTCGCCAACATGATCGTCCGCTACAGTTTTCGCCTTCCGGAGATGACTTCAAATGATGTTTTGATGATAATAGGGTCTTGGACATTTGAGATCCTGGGGGTGGATTCAATATGAGAGTTGCTGTGCCGGGCTCGACTTGTGCTCCGGTTCTGGGCTCTCCTTAGCTTTTCTGGTCCTGTCTGGATTAGGCCAAGCTGCTTCGGGGTTTCAAAAACGTGTTTTAAAAGGTTTTTAAAGCTATATTATACATTTTTGAAATATAAAGTTCAAAACATATGTACAGGGTTGCCTGGAAGGCTCCTGGGTTTCCAGACTCAAAATGACCCTTTGGGGCTACTTTTATAAAACCAGGTTGATTTGAGAAGTTCATCGGATTTTGGGGTGTTTACAATATTATACATATTTAAAACTTATAAAGTTTAAAACTTATGTACAGGGTTGCTTGGAAGGCTCCTGGGTTTCCAGACTCAAAATAGCCCTTTGGGGCTGCTTTTTCAAAACCAGGTTGCTTCGAGAAATTCGTGGGATTTTGGGGTGTATACAGGCTTCATCCAGCTTCTCGTGCCACGTCCTACCCTTCTCTAAAGTCTTCTCAATTATACTAATGAGAGTCTTGTTCGTGGCTTTGGCTTGGCCGTTGCCTTGAGGGTAGTAGGGCGAAGAGAAGTGGTGAGTTATGCCATACGTGTTGCACAACTTAACCATCCGCTCGTTTTTGAATGGGGTGCCATTATCGGACACAAGGTCTCGCACTTGGAGAAATGCCATACCTCCTAATGAAAGCCGCCACATGTTGCCCTTGTACGTTGGTCAGGGAAATGGCTTCCACCCACTTGGAGAAATACTGAGTGGCTGCTAAAATGAATCGATGCCCATTCGAGGCATTTGGAAAGATCGGGCCTACGATATCAAACGCCCACATGGTAAATGGCTAGGGGCTGACCACGGAATGCAATGCAAATGATGGGATATGAATGGCGTGCCCTTGCACTTGACTTGGATGACACTTCCTAACATGATCGTGACAATCCTTTTTCAGGGTGAACCAAAAATAGCCCGCTCTAAGTATTTTCATTGCCATCATGTTGGCATTAACATGACCTCCACATTCTCCATCGTGGAACTCATGCATAACAATCCTAGCCTCCTCTAGATCGACACATCTAAGTAGGATGCCGGTAAAACTTTTCTTATATAGAACCCCTCCCCGAATGGTGTATCGGGTTGAAATTTTACGGATGAATGCCTTATCTTTGGATGTGGCATCCTCAGTGAATCCCCCATTTTCTAGAAAAAGTTTGATATCATAAAACCAACGTTTTTCAATAGAATCTGGATTATTTTGGCAAATATCTAAATCATGTGTGTATGGGTTGGGCGCATGCCATATTTCTAAAGATCAGGTCCCTGAAATGGGATCGACCTTTAGGGTTGAACCCAAGGAGGAGAGGGCATCAGCAATGCCATTATCCTCTCTTCCTACGTGTGTGAGTTTACACGATTGGAATGACTCAACCAATCGAGTGGACAACTCATGATATGGAAGGAGTTTTTCATTACGCACTTGCCAAATTTTCAAAACTTGGTTTATAACAAGGAGCGAATCTCCAAAGACCTCGATGCATGATGCCCCTAGAGTTTTCGAAACCCTTAAGCCTTGTATGAGTGCTTCATACTCAGCTATGTTGTTGGAACATTCAAAATCTAGGCGGACTGCTATGGGAATTGTAAACACCCCGAAATCCCACGAATTTCTCAAAATCCATCTGGTTTTATAAAAGCAGCCCCAAAGGGCCATTTTTGAGTTTGGAAACCCAAGAGCCTTCCAAACAACCCTGTACATAGGTTTTAAACTTTATCTTTCAAAAACATATGATATGGCTTTTGAAAACTTTTTAAAACATGTTTTGAAACCCCGAAGTGGCTTGGCCCAATCAAGACAGGACCAGGAGAGCCAAGAAGAGCCTGGAACCGGAGCACTTGTCGAGCCCGACACAACAACTCTTGCATCTGATTCACACCCCAGGATCTCGAACGTCCAAGACCCTGTTCTTACCAAAATATCATTTGAAGTCATCTCCGGAAGGCAGAAACGGAGGCGGACGACTATGTTGGCGAAGACCCAACGCAGACGGAGTACTGATGCTGTCAGGCCCCGCACAAATCGTCCGTCTCGAACCCAGCTCGAAGGAGTAAGAGTTCAATTTGGATGGGATCTGGACCATATATATCCAGATTCCAATCCAAACCCATATGTGGACTTGGATTTGGATTTGGATCCAGAGATCCAATCCAATATCCATATCCATGGCCCACATCACCTTCTCATAAATGGAGGTGGGGCCCACTTGAAATTCACGTGGGATATTGGGCATGAGAGAGAGTGGGGGTGAAAACTATCAAGAGTGTTGTATTAATCTTGACTTGTGTGTCAAGTTTGGGTTTAATCATGTGGGTTAGCCTAATTGAGTGGGTTTAAGCTTGTAATTAGCTAAAACTTAACCTAGGGCTGCACCAACATGGGGTGATCAAGGTCTATGGGCCATGCTAAGAGAGCTCCTTCACCTAAACCTAACCCAAAATGCCAAAACCTAGCCTAAACCCCTAATCCACCCCTAATCTGAACCTAATCACCTAACCCACTTCCCTAATCCCGGCCTAATCCCAACCTAATCACCTAACCCACTTCCCTAATCCTTCCCTAAACCTAGATTAATTTCCCTAATCCTAGCCTAAACTTAGCCTAACCACCTAACCTAGCTCACTAAACCTCACCCTAAAACCCAACCACCTAACCTAACCCTAAACCCCTAAACCACCCTTAGCCCACGATTTACCCAAACCCCTAGTTTTAAAATATCTGGCCCAACCCCTTCTAGCCCACCTTATCTACATACCACCCTACCTAAACCACCTAACCACTACCCACAGCCCAGCCCTAACCGACCTACCCATCCCCTATTTAAACCCCCCCTCCTTGTGGGCGGGTTTTCCAAGTGGGAGCCCTCACCTCAGCCCAGCCGATTCCACTCTCCAATCTGCCCGCCTGCTCCACTCCCCAACTGCTCCACCTGCTCCACCAGCCACCACCTGCACCACCACCTTCCCTCTTCCATCCACCACCACCATCCCTCAGCCGGACGCCACCACCTCCACCCAACCGAACCAGCCAACAGTCACCTGCCCGCCTACTTCCCATTTCATCCGCCACCTCTCCCCATTCGGTAAGTGCCCCAAACTCCCTCAAAGCCCCTCTCTTCCACCTCTCCACTCTTGGCCACCCATCCTACCTTCATCTCAGCCCCCTTGCCACCACCACTTTAACCTAGCCGAACCTAGTATAACCCAAGCTGCCGGCCACTACCTAGCCATCATCTCCCATTCGGCCTTCCCCTAGGTGTCCCATTCGGCCTTTCCCACCAGCTCACCTTTTAGGTCCAGCTTCCCTAAACTCTCAACTCCCCTAGTGACCCTAAGAACCCACTCATTCAGCCACTTTAAACCCCCTACTTGGAGCCGCCATCTACTTGCCACCGGCCACCTTCGAGGCGCCTATCCCGCGCCCCACTTGCAGCCGGCCAACCCCTTTGATCACCTACCTTCGCGGAGCTCCCGTTTGCAGCCCAAAGCCAAGTCCACGCCCAAGCAAGACCTCTACGGACCAGCTACTCGTAAGTGTCTAAACTCGGTCCTTAGTGGTATACTTGCTTGAGATTCAATTTGATACGGGGTTGTAATAACGGAGCATAGTCTCCCCCCGCTTGTAATAACGTGGCTTGGCACAACCACACACGTGCACTCTCTTAGTTGTGCACGATTTTTAGCACAGACGGGCCTAATGAGCCCCTAATATATAAGTGTACATATATACTTTCATTTTCGAAGGGTTTTGTTTAAGTTGGGTGCGTTGTCTTTCATACTTGGTTAAGTGCCCCAACCGAACCATCCAACAGTCACCTGCCCGCCTGCTTCCCATTTCATCCGCCACCTCTCCCCATTCGGTAAGTGCCCCAAACTCCCTCAAAGCCCCTCTCTTCCACCTCTCCACTCTTAGCCACCCATCCTACCTTCATCTCAGCCCCTTTGCCACCACCACTTTAACCTAGCCGAACCCAGCATAGCCCAAGCTGCCGGCCACTACCTAGTCATCCTTTCCCATTCGGCCTTCCCCTAGGTGTCCTATTCGGCCTTCCCACCAGCTCACCTTTTAGGTCCAGTTTCCCTAAACTCTCAACTCCCCTAGTGACCCTAAGAACCCACTTATTCAGCCCTTTTAAGCCCCCTACTTTGAGGCGCCATCTACTTGCCACCGGCCACCTTCGAGGCACCTATCCCGCGCCCCACTTGCAGCCGGCCAGCACCTTTGATCACCTACCTTCGCGGAGCTCCCGTTTGCAGCCCAAGGCCAAGCCCACGCTCAAGCAAGACCTCTACGGACCAGCTACTCGTAAGTGTCTAAACTCGGTCCTTAGTTGTATACTTGCTTGGGATTCGATTTGATATGGGGTTGTAATAACGGAGCATAGTCTCCCCCCGCTTGTAATAACGTGGCTTGGCACAACCACACACGTGCACTCTCTTAGTCGTGCATGATTTTTAACACACACGGGCCTAATCAGCCCCTAATATATAGGTGTACATATATACTTTCATTTTCGAAGGGTTTTGTTTAAGTTGGGTGCGTTGTCTTTCAATTCAAGCACTCTCACACACATTGAGCTTTCGCTCTTATTTGAAAGACCCAAGTAAGGGCCGACCTATACTATTTGGGTTTCATTTCTTGTCGTGTGAGTAAGTCTTTCAATTCAAGCACTCTCACACACATTGAGCTTTCGCTCTTATTTGAAAGACTCAAGTAAGGGCCGACCTATACTATTTGGGTTTCATTTCATGTCGTGTGGGTAAGTCTTTCAATTCAAGCACTTTCACACACATTGAGCCTTCGCTCTTTCTCCCAAGACCTTAGTAAAGGCCTTATTGCAGTTATATTTGGGTTTCATTTATGTCGTGTGTGTAGTACTTCAATTCAAGCACTCTCACACACATTGAGCCTTCGCTCTTACTCCCAAGACCTTAGTCAAGGCCATACTGCAATTTATATTTGGGTTTAATTTCATGTCGTGTGTGTAAGTCTTTCAATTCAAGCACGCACCCACATTAAGCCTTCGCTCTTATTTGCAAGACCCGAGTAAGGGCTCATATACATAAGATATATACATATCTCCCTTCAGTTATTTCCCTTCGGTTATTTCCCTTCTGTTATTTCCCCTTCAGTATTGTCTTTACATTTCGGGTTTTCCCTTTGGAGTAGCGTGAGTTTGCATTGCATCTACGCCATACCACGAGGTAGGACGCATATTGCATCAAAGCAAGCCCCGCTCGAATTCGCCCATGTAGTGGAGTGTTCATAACACACAAACTAGGTGGCCCGAAGAGGGATAAAAGAAAAGACTTAGGCACGTGTAAATCCACGTGATCTAAAATATGCAAATCGCATCATAAAGACCCGAAATAGACACCTCGAATCGCTTCGTAGACTTTCTCCCCAAAACTCGATTTTTGCACAGCGTACAAACTAACCCTTGCGCATCGGTGCAAGAAGGTCTGCGACGACAAGAGCTTACTTGCTCACAGTCGCCACGTTTAGAAGTCAGTGTTCAAAATATCTTCGCTAGCTTAAGTAAGCTAGCTGGCACGCCCTATTTGTATACATAGGCCTTAGACGCACGAGAAGATCCACTCCAAGCCCCCGGAAGGGACGAAGAGGCGGGGATTTTCGCGCGTCTACAGAGATTGGCACGCCCGGTGGGACGTGAGCCTTTTCAAAAATCGAGTTTACTTGTAGAAGTCTTGCGAAAATTTTATAAAGGTGTCGTTTTAACTTGTTTTCTTTGCTTGTACTTACGAAGTTTTGAAAAAGCTTGAAAATCATGTCAAAATCCAATCCAAGTGAAGTGTCGAGCCAAGGCTCATGCACATCAAGTTCTCACTCTAGGAGGATTTTGAAAAACAAAATAAAACTAGATGAAATCGAGGACTTAAGAAGGGAGTTTGAGGCCAAAATCGATGCTCTCAGCCAAGAGGCTGAAGTAGGCGATTCATGTTCATCGAACGGTGAACAAAGGCCTAAAAAGAAATTTGAAAAACCTCGCAAGCAAAAAGAGCCCTCCGTAATAGAAGGCAACCAATACCACGAGTCCTTCACACAAAAGGACCGTAAAGCCCTACAGCAGCTGCTGAAAGGGCAGAATAAAGAGAAAAGAAGCTACGCCCTGTCTGATTTCCTTCCTATGGATTATGAAACAGACAGTGACGATGAAATACCGAACTTCCATCGGTATGATGGCATGGGAGACCCTAGGTCTCACTTGCAGCTTTTCTCACGTCGAGCCCACAAGAAAAAAAAGGACTCGATGAAATGGGTGTATTGGTTCCCTCTATCCCTTAAAGCCACAGCTGCCAAATGGCTGGCTTCCTACGACTTAAGCCAGTTTGCTACTTTTGAAGAGTTAGCGAACTGCTTCATGCAAAGATTTGCACACAACGTGGAAGTCACGCCAACCCTGAATACCCTAAGGGATACAAAGCAAGGCATGAACGAAGACGTGCATGCCTTCATTATAAGATGGAGGTCTCTTTTGGGCCAAGTGCGAGAGCCCATATCCGAAGGATGCGCAGTAATGCTCATCCTGGATAATTTTAAAAGCGAGTTAAAAACCCTTCTCTCGCTCCATGAGATTTCAACTTTCCATAAGTTGATCAAAAAGGCCTCCCTTTTCGAAACCAACTTGCGAAAAGGGACATACGACCACTTATGGAAAGGAAGTGCCATTCCAAAAACCCGTTTGGAAAAGCCCATTGCATATGGGCTGCCCACGACGGACAAAGGGGCCAAGCCCCACAAAATCGCCAATGTCCGGGTGGATCCAGGCATGGCAGGCACTTCTAAAAATTTTGAAAAAATAGAAAATAAGAGAGAATGCAATTTTTCAAAACCGATTGAAAAATGGGAGTACACTCCGCTGGGGCAACCTGTGTCGGAGGTCCTAGACCTCTTACTTGCCCAGGGCATGATCGAACTCCCTGAAATCCCCGAAGGAGTCACGTCCAAAGGGGGGTATTTAAACCGATTTTGCAAGTATCATCGGCTCAAAGGCCATGATACCAAACGATGCTTCTCTCTTTTAAATAAAATTGAGAACTTGATAGCGGAAGGCCGGCTCCAGGTCACTGCGGAACCTGAGCCACCTCAAGCTATCTTCAAGGAACCCTTTCCCAAACACGCCAGTGGCAGTGGGAAAGGAAAGGAGGTATGTACCCTCACCATTTCCAAGGAACTAGTGCAAAAGCCCGAACCTGGTCAACCTGCTTGTGCGCCCATCCTTGTATTATACAAGAGGCCCGCCCAAGTCGTCATTCGGGGACCACCAAAAGTGGAAACCCCGACAAAACCAGTTTTGAAAATCCAAGGTTCTCCTCAGCTCATCCTTAGAGCCAAGTTTAGCGCGAACCCTAGGCTGGTCGTGGGGGAAGTCACTAGATCCGGGAGGATCTACCAACCCCCGCACCTTCAAGGTGCTCAAAAGGTGGTCAGTGTGCCTGGCCCCTCAAAAGCATGTATCCCTAGTGGTCTGCTAAAAGCAGATAAGGACAAAGTCATCCTAAATCCTTATGATTTCGAAAACCACCTTTCAAAGATTCCTATTCACATGTCTATCCTAGAGCTTATCAAAACCTCGCCTAGGCATAGACTTGTCTTAGAGGAAATTCTAGAAAGGGCCAAGGTTGATTCGAACATAAGTCCGGAATCCTTGTCTACCCAAGTGGCTTTATTAGGAGCAAAATCGCCCATCACCTTTTCGGAAGATGATGTAGATAGACCCTACGAAACCCATAACCGGGCCCTGCATATCGAGGTGGTTCTAAACAACCACTCTCTGGACAGGTGCCTAGTCGATGGTGGAGGAGGGCTCAACATCCTTCCACTTCACGTGGCGTACAAAATCGGAGTCACCTTGACTTCAGTAAAACCAAGCCCCATCGTTATCACTGGATACGATGGGAATGCGTCTAGACCTTTAGGATCCATCGAACTCCCAATGGAAATGGGAGGGATCGAACACACGGGGGTGTTCCATGTCTTGGACATCCACCCCCATTATAACCTGTTGCTGGGGAGACCCTGGATACACAGTTTGTGCGCTGTGCCATCCACCTTCCACAGGTGTGTCAAGATCCCTTTTAGGGACCAGGTCGTAGTGATCCTAGGTGAGAGTCACCCACAGCTTCAGGGGATCATAAATTCCCCTTGTTTATCAAGCTCCCAGGCCCATGAGGCTAACCTAGGGCAAATCATGGTTGAGCCACCTCGGCTCGTATTGAACAACCCTAGGAAGGTTGTATGTGTGAAGGGGCTGCCCAAAGCAGGCCCCCTCCCGACTCTAATCCTCCTAGGAAAACCCAAACGTTCCCTATTTCCAAAACCCCTGGACAAAAGGCCATACGAGCCTAATATGGACGATAGCATGTTCCAGAACCACGACTTATATCCCATCTTTTCAAAAAACAAAAGGTCGTGGAACATGTTATTGAACATGGGCTACACGCCCTACAAAAGTCTAGGGGCACAAAACCAGGGTCTCCTAGAGCCCATCCTTCCTAGGGCCAACCCAAGCCGATATGGGATCGGCTATACTCCCCGAATACCGCCGGAGCCACCCCCTGTGACCACCTGGGTCAAGGGTGCCCCGGAGCCTGTCTTAGAAGAGACCTATGGTTTAGACTTCCTATTCCGAGCCTAACCCGTAGTGTTTTCCCTTTGTAGGTATGAAGGAAGATCCATTTTTCTAAAAATACCAAAAACATTTGAAAACTTAAAATCAAAAAAATCGAAAAACAAGAAAAACCAAAAACAATGGAAAAACAAAAACTCGAAAAAAGAGTGCTTTGTATAGTTCCCAAAGTTCTTGTTTTACAAAAACCCAAAAAAATCGAAAATTTGGAAAATACCAAAAAGATTTTGTACAAAGCTGCTCCTGGTAAGACTTTGGCAAAAGAAAAGGATTTCGAAAGAAGCGTCGTCTGCATAGCCGGACCAAAAATTTCGAAATCACTTGAAAATCCAAGTACAAAACCAGGTCATTTTGAAAACCACGCATCAAGTTCCCTCGGGTCTATAGCCCACGAGAATGATCAAAGCCCAGAAGTGGATCCCCTTGAGGAAGATCCCACTTCTGAGCTCCCGGAATTTCATAGAATTCTCGATTTTGAAAGACCTTCCCAATCAGTAGGAGGAGATTTCGTAGAGGTGAACCTAGGGGATGATTCCAATCCCAAAAACATCAAAATAGGCGCATGCTTGCATGAAACTGAAAAGTTAGCATTCATTGCATTTCTACGAACCTATTTAGATGTGTTTGCATGGACGTATGAAGACATGCCAGGCATAGATCCCAGCATTGTCGAGCATCGTCTTCCCTTAGATGTAGGTGTAAAACCAATAAAGCAGAAGCTTAGGAAAATACACCCGAATGTACACACACAAGTCAAAGAGGGTTTAGAATATTTGCTAAAAGCCGGATTTATAAAACCCATTGCGTATTCTGATTGGTTGTCAAATATTGTTGTAGTTCGAAAAACCAATGGGAAAATTCGAATATGCATCGATTTCAGAAACCTGAATAAAGCCACTCCAAAGGATAATTATCCTTTACCAAACATAGATTTGATAGTCGATAGTACTGCAAATCATGAAATGTTTTCATTCATGGATGGCTATTCAGGCTATAATCAAATCAAACTAAGTCCACGAGATCAGGGTAAGACCGCCTTCACAACCCCATGGGGCACATACTGCTATACAGTCATGCCCTTTGGTTTGAAAAATGCCGGCGCAACATACCAACGAGCCATGAACACGATCTTCCATGATCAAATTCATGAGCTTGTAGAAGTGTATGTAGATGATCTCTTGGCGAAATCCAAAACCCGATGCACCCATATCGAATGTTTACAAAAGATTTTCGAAAGGCTTAGACTTTACAAAGTAAAGCTAAACCCTCAAAAATGTGTGTTCGGGGTAGAATCAGGGAAGCTTCTAGGCTTTATGGTGAGCCAAAGGGGAATAGAAGTCGACCCCTCTAAGTGTCGAGCCATCATAGACATGGCTCCACCCTCCAATCTCACCCAAGTCCGTAGCCTCCAGGGTCGATTACAATCTGTGCGCCGATTCATATCGAATCTGGCAACTAGATGCGAACCCTTCAACAAACTGTTAAGGAAGGGTACAAAATTCTTATGGGATGACGAATGCCAAAAGTCCTTCGAGAGACTGAAGGCATACTTGGTTAATCCCCCCGTTTTGAATCCTCCAAAACAAGGAAAACCGCTTTTATTATACATCTCCGTGCATGTAAACGCTTTAGGAGCCCTGTTGGCTCAATACGAGGATGACACCCATAAGGAGTATGCCATCTACTATATTTCGAAAGCTCTCTCGGCTTATGAACGAAATTATCAAGCCATGGAGAAGACGTGCTTGGCCCTAGTCTGGGCCTGCCAGAAATTCAGACACTATTTCCTAGATCATGAGATCTGGATAGTGTCCAAGCTTGATCCAATCAAGCACTTGTTTGAAAAACCCATTCTCACGGGTAGATTGGGCAAATGGCAACTCCTTCTAATGGAGTATGATCTGAAATACCATCACCAGATCTCCATTAAGGGGCAAGCCCTAGCAGATTACGTGGCTGACTTCCCTTAGAGGACGCATATCCCACTCTTGTCGAAATGCCTGATGAAGGCATATTGCAAAACCATTTTCAAAACCACATTTTGGCAAATTCTTTCGAAAACCAAGTGTGGAAGATGCACTTCGACGGGGCACGCAACCAACGAGGGGCTGGTGCCGGGATCATCCTAATCTCCCCTGAAAAGGGCAAGATTCCCATAGCAGTCCGCTTAGATTTCGAATGTTCCAACAACGTAGCTGAGTATGAAGCACTCATACAAGGCTTAAAGATTTTGAAAACTCTAGGGGCATCATGCATCGAGGTCTTTGGAGATTCGCTCCTTGTCATAAACCAGGTATTTAAATTTTGGCAAGTACGTAATGAGAAACTACTTCCATATCACGAGTTGGCCACTCGATTGGTCCAATCCTTCCAGTCGTGTAAGCTCACACACGTAGGAAGAGAGGACAATGGCATCGCCGACGCCCTCTCTTCCTTGGGTTCAGCCCTGAAGGTCGATCCCATTTCAGGGACCAGATCCTTGGAAATATGGCATGCGCCCCATCCATCCACACACGACTTGGATATTTGCCACAACAACCTAGAGTCTGTTGAAAAACCCTGCTTCTATGACATAAAAGAATTTTTAGAAAATGGGGGATTCACCGAGGATGCCACGTCCAAAGATAAGGCATTCATTCGTAAGATTTCGACCCGATACACCATTCTGGGTGGGGTCTTATACAAAAAGAGTTTTACCGGCATTCTGCTTAGGTGTATCGACCTAGAGGAGGCTAGGATAGTGATGCATGAGTTCCACGATGGAGAATGTGGAGGTCATGTTAATGCCAACATGATGGCAATGAAAATACTTAGAGGGGGTTATTTTTGGTCCACCCTGAAAAAGGATTGTCACGATCATGTTAGGAAGTGTCATCCATGTCAAGTGCATGGGCACGCCATTCATATCCCTTCATCTGCATTGCATTCCGTGGTCAGCCCCTGGCCATTTACCATGTGGGCGTTTGACATTGTAGGCCCAATATTTCCAAAGGCCTCGAATGGGCATCGTTTTATTTTAGCAGCCACGGAGTATTTCTCCAAGTGGGTGGAAGCCATTTCCCTAACAAATCTAATGGGGCAACATGTGGTGGCTTTCATCCGAAGGAATATCTTGGCTCGATTTGGGGTTCCACGAGACCTTGTGTCTGATAATGGTACCCCATTCAAGAATGAGCGGATGGTCAAGTTGTGCAACACGTACGGCATAACTCACCACTTCTCCTCGCCCTACTACCCTCAAGGCAACGGCCAAGCCGAAGCTACAAACAAGACTCTCATTGGTATCATTGAGAAAACCTTAGAGAAGGGTAGGATGTGGCACGAGAAGCTGGATGAAGCCTTATGGGCTTATAGGACTTCCATCCGGACTCCCACGAACGCCACACCATTCGAGTTGGTCTATGGCACAAACGCCATTCTGCCGATTCATACCCAACTGCATTCATTTCATACATCTATAGCACTCGACCTCCCCCTAGAGACGCTTCAGCATGCTAGGATGGCCGAACTAGATTTGCTAGATGAGAGGCGACTCCTTGCCATGGATCATGCTCGCGCATACCGGCAAAGGATAGCCCGATATTATAGCAAACACATGAGACCTCGCCACTTTGAAGTGGGAGATCTGGTCTTGAAAACCATCCACCAGCGTGGCCCACACCCCTTAGGCAAGTGGCGCCCCAACTAGGATGGACCCTATGTTGTACGAGCAACCACGACGAACAATTCGTATTGGTTGATCGATGTAGAAGGTAGGAATTTAGCAGATCCTATCAATATTCAATACTTAAAGAAGTATCATGTGTAGGATCTGGATTAAATTCCAGTTTTCGAAAATTTTATAGGGATAGTTGCCCTGAGACATGTGAATGAGGTGCAAAGGCAAACTCGTGTGAACCCAAGTGAGAGAATTCGCACTTGTGAAAGAGTGGAGTTTTCAAAATCGTGGTTGCATTTCAAAATCCTTCATCTTACAAAGAAAGGCCTAGTTCAACATAGCAAGATACTTGCAAGTAGTACATGCTATTTCTAAATAGGCTGATCTGGAATGGATCGAGTGTAGGCTTGGGATAAGTCCTCCCCTCTTCTCTTCTCCTTCCAAAAAGGAAAACAAAGGCCCAAAACAAAAGGGAATTTCCCCTTTAAAGTCTCTTTCCAAAAGAAAGAAACCAGACTTCAAAAAGAAAAATTGATACTCTTATGAAAAAGAGGGATTAAAGAAAAAATACTCCCAAAGGGAGACCCTCTATGGAAAAAAGGAAAAAGAGGCCAAAAAGGCTCAAAAAGAGCAGTTTTCCGCCTTCTATGCCTTAAACCACGGGACGCTTCAGAAGGGACCGTGGTATCTCTTTCCCATCCCTGGCTTATCCCCAAGCTAAAGCATGGTTCATTTCGAGGAATCCTAAAGTAAAAATAGGATTTACTTACTTGAATTTCATCTTGTTTGAGAATTCGACGTTTCGAGTAAGACGTAGGAATTTGAAATGAAGCTTGTTTTCTTATAAAACCTCCGCTAGATAAGCGAGTGTTAAGACTCAAACAAGGGCAAGCACGAAGAGCTCGAGATCCTTAGGATCGAGGCTCAAGACAGTTGTCCCTTTTTGTAAATAGCTTTTGTAAATAAGTTTTGAAAACCGAACATCGAACAGCATAGGATTTTTGCTCACTTGGAGCAGTAGGCCTTGTAAGTCTCTAGAGTTCGACCACACCTGGTCTCTGGGAGGTCGCCACTCTTGGCACCACACCCATGTCATTTGCATTCCACGCATGGTACTTGCATAAACATGATCCCATTTAGGACCAGATTCCATAAATAACCCTTTGGCGTGATATCTCCTCCTACCAGAGTTTGTAAAATTGAGATTTTGCTAAAATGGGACGATCCCATATTCTTCGTGGCTAGATCTAGGGGGACATTAAAAGGGGTGTTTGTCATCTTTGCCCTTATCCAAATCGATTTGGACAAGGCCAATGAGGGGCATCTGTAAACACCCCGAAATCCCACGAATTTCTCAAAATCCATCTGGTTTTTATAAAAGCAGCCCCAAAGGGCCATTTTTGAGTTTGGAAACCCAGGAGCCTTCCAAAAAACCCTGTACATAGGTTTTAAACTTTATCTTTCAAAAACATATGATATGGCTTTTGAAAACTTTTTAAAACATGTTTTGAAACCCCGAAGTGGCTTGGCCCAATCAAGACAAGACCAGGAGAGCCAAGAAGAGCCCGGAACCGGAGCACCTGTCGAGCCCGACACAGCAACTCTTGCATCTGATTCACACCCCAGGATCTCGAACGTCCAAGACCCTGTTCTTACCAAAATATCATTTGAAGTCATCTCCGGAAGGCAGAAACGGAGGCGGACGACTATGTTGGCGAAGACCCAACGTAGACGGAGTACTGATGCTGTCAGGCCCCACACAAATCGTCCGTCTCGAACCCAGCTCGAAGGAGTAAGAGTTCAGTTTGGATGGGATCTGGACCATATATATCCAGATTCCAATCCAAACCCATATGTGGACTTGGATTTGGATTTGGATCCAGAGATCCAATCCAATATCCATATCCATGGCCCACATCACCTTCTCATAAATGGAGGTGGGGCCCACTTGAAATTCACGTGGGATATTGGGCATGAGAGAGAGTGGGGGTGAAAAATATCAAGAGTGTTGTATTAAGCTTGACTTGTGTGTCAAGTTTGGGTTTAATCATGTGGGTTAGCCTAATTGAGTGGGTTTAAGCTTGTAATTAGCTAAAACTTAACCTAGGGCTGCACCAACATGGGGTGATCAAGGTCTATGGGCCATGCTAAGGGAGCTCCTTCACCTAAACCTAACCCAAAATGCCTAAACCTAGCCTAAACCCCTAATCCACCCCTAATCTGAACCTAATCACCTAACCCACTTCCCTAATCCCGGCCTAATCCCAACCTAATCACCTAACCCACTTCCCTAATCCTTCCCTAAACCTAGATTAATTTCCCTAATCCTAGCCTAAACTTAGCCTAACCACCTAACCTAGCTCACTAAACCTCACCCTAAAACCCAACCACCTAACCTAACCCTAAACCCCTAAACCACCCTTAGCCCACGATTTACCCAAACCCCTAGTTTTAAAATATCTGGCCCAACCCCTTCCAGCCCACCTTATCTACATACCACCCTACCTAAACCACCTAACCACTACCCACAGCCCAGCCCTAACCGACCTACCCATCCCCTATTTAAACCCCCCCTCCTTGTGGGCGGGTTTTCCAAGTGGGAGCCCTCACCTCAGCCCAGCCGATTCCACTCTCCAATCCGCCCGCCTGCTCCACTCCCCAACTGCTCCACCAGCCACCACCTGCACCGCCACCTTCCCTCTTCCATCCACCACCACCATCCCTCAGCCGAACGCCACCACCTCCACCCAACCGAACCAGCCAACAGTCACCTGCCCGCCTGCTTCCCATTTCATCCGCCACCTCTCCCCATTCGGTAAGTGCCCCAAACTCCCTCAAAGCCCCTCTCTTCCACCTCTCCACTCTTGGCCACCCATCCTACCTTCATCTCAGCCCCCTTGCCACCACCACTTTAACCTAGCCGAACCTAGTATAACCCAAGCTGCCGGCCACTACCTAGCCATCATCTCCCATTCGGCCTTCCCCTAGGTGTCCCATTCGGCCTTTCCCACCAGCTCACCTTTTAGGTCCAGCTTCCCTAAACTCTCAACTCCCCTAGTGACCCTAAGAACCCACTCATTCAGCCACTTTAAACCCCCTACTTGGAGCCGCCATCTACTTGCCACCGGCCACCTTCGAGGCGCCTATCCCGCGCCCCACTTGCAGCCGGCCAGCCCCTTTGATCACCTACCTTCGCGGAGCTCCCGTTTGCAGCCCAAAGCCAAGTCCACGCCCAAGCAAGACCTCTACGGACCAGCTACTCGTAAGTGTCTAAACTCGGTCCTTAGTGGTATACTTGCTTGAGATTCAATTTGATACGGGGTTGTAATAACGGAGCATAGTCTCCCCCCGCTTGTAATAACGTGGCTTGGCATAACCACACACGTGCACTCTCTTAGTTGTGCACGATTTTTAGCACACACGGGCCTAATCAGCCCCTAATATATAAGTGTACATATATACTTTCATTTTCGAAGGGTTTTGTTTAAGTTGGGTGCGTTGTCTTTCAATTCAAGCACTCTCACACACATTGAGCTTTCGCTCTTATTTGAAAGACCCAAGTAAGGGCCGACCTATACTATTTGGGTTTCATTTCATGTCGTGTGAGTAATTCTTTCAATTCAAGCACTCTCACACACATTGAGCTTTCGCTCTTATTTGAAAGACCCAAGTAAGGGCCGACCTATACTATTTGGGTTTCATTTCATGTCGTGTGAGTAAGTCTTTCAATTCAAGCACTCTCACACACATTGAGCTTTCGCTCTTTTTTGAAAGACCCAAGTAAGGGCCGACCTATACTATTTGGGTTTCATTTCATGTCGTGTGAGTAAGTCTTTCAATTCAAGCACTTTCACACACATTGAGCCTTCGCTCTTACTCCCAAGACCTTAGTCAAGGCCATACTGCAATTTATATTTGGGTTTAATTTCATGTCGTGTGTGTAAGTCTTTCAATTCAAGCACGCACCCACATTGAGCCTTCGCTCTTATTTGCAAGACCCGAGTAAGGGCTCATATACATAAGATATATACATATCTCCCTTCGGTTATTTCCCTTCGGTTATTTCCCTTCGGTTATTTCCCTTCTGTTATTTCCCCTTCAGTATTGTCTTTACATTTCGGGTTTTCCCTTTGAAGTAGCGTGAGTTTGCATTGCATCTACGCCATACCACGAGGTAGGACGCATATTGCATCAAAGCAAGCCCCGCTCGAATTCGCCCATGTAGTGGAGTGTTCATAACACACAAACTAGGTGGCCCGAAGAGGGATAAAAGAAAAGACTTAGGCACGTGCAAATCCACGTGATCTAAAATATGCAAATCGCATCATAAAGACCCAAAATAGACACCTCGAATCGCTTCGTAGACTTTCTCCCCAAAACTTGATTTTTGCAAAGCGTACAGACTGACCCTTGCGCATCGGTGCAAGAAGGTCTGCGACGACAAGAGCTTACTTGCTCACAGTCGCCACATTTAGAAGTCAGTGTTCAAAATATCTTCGCTAGCTTAAGTAAGCTAGCTGGCACGCCCTATTTGTATACATAGGCCTTAGACGCACGAGAAGATCCACTCCAAGCCCCCGGAAGGGACGAAGAGGCGGGGATTTTCGCGCGTCTACAAGAATTTTGCTCTTTTCAGGGGATATGAGGATGACCCCAGCACCAGCCCCTCGTTGGTTTTGTGTCCCATTGAAGTGCATTTTCCACACTTGGTTTTCGAAAAAGTTTGCCAAAATGTAGTTTTGAAAATGGTTTTGCAATATGCCTTCGTCAGGCATTTCATCAAATGTGGGATATGCGTCTTCCAGGGGGAACTCAACCACGTAGTCAGCTAGGGCTTGCCCCTTAATGGAGATCTGGTGATGGTATTTCAGGTTATACTCCATTAGAAGGAGCTGCCATTTGCCCAATCTACCACTGAGAATGGGTTTTTCGAACAAGTGCTTGATGGGATCAAGCTTGGACACTATCTAGATCTCATGATCTAGGAAATAGTGTCGAAATTTTTGGCAGCCCAAACTAGGGCCAAGCACGTCTTCTCCATGGCTTGATAATTCCTTTCGTAAGCCAAGAGAGTTTTCGAAATATAATAGATGGCATACTCCTTATGGGTGTCATCCTCGTATTGAGCCAATAGGGCTCCCAAAGCATTCGCATGCACGGAAATGTAAAGCAAAAGCAGTTTTCCTTGCTTTGGAGGATTCAAAACGGGGGGATTAATTAGGTATGCCTTTAGTCTCTCGAAGGACTTCTGGCAGTCGTCATCCCATGAAAATTTTGTGCCCTTTCTCAACAGCTTGTTGAAGGGTTCGCATCTAGTCGCCAGATTTGATATAAATCGGCGAACGGACTGTAATCGACCCTAGAGGCTACGAATTTGTGTGAGATTGGAGGGTGGAGCCATATCTATGATGGCTCGACACTTAGAGGGGTCGACTTCTATACCCCTTTGGCTCACCATAAAGCCTAGAAGCTTTTCAGACTCTACTCCGAATACACATTTTTGAGGGTTTAGCTTTACTTTGTAAAGTCTAAGCCTTTCGAAAATCTTTTGCAAACATTTGATATGAGTGCATCGGGTTTTGGATTTTGCCAAGAGATCATCTACATACACTTCTACGAGCTCATGAATCTGATCATGGAAGATCATGGTCATGGCTCTTTGGTATGTTGCGCCAGCATTTTTCAATACAAAGGGCATGACTGTATAGCAGTACGTGCCCCACGGGGTTGTGAATGCGTTCTTACCCTGATCTCGTGGACTTAATTTAATTTGATTATATCCTGAATAGCCTGTAAACACCCCGAAATCCCACAAATTTCTCAAAATTCATCTGGTTTGGTACAAGCAGCCCCAAAGGGCCATTTTTGAGTCTGGAAACCCAGGAGCCTTCTAGACAACCCTGTATATATGTTTTAAACTCTGTATTTCAAAAATATATAATATAGCTTTTGAAAACCTTTTAAACACGTTTTGAAACCCCAAAGCGGCTTGGCCCGATCAAGACAGGACTAGGAGAGCTAAGAAGAGCCCGGAACCGGAGCACATGTCAAGCCTGGCACAACAACTCTTGTATCTGATTCACACCCCCAGGATCTCGAACGTCTAAGACCCTATTCTTATCAAAATATCATTTGAAGTCATCTCCGGAAGGTAGAAACGGAGACGGACGACCATGTTGGCGAAGACCCAATGCAGACGGAGTACTGATGCTATCAGGCCCCGCACGAATCGTCCGTTTCGAACCCAGCTCGAAGGAGTCAGAGTTCAGTTTGGATTGGATCTGGACCATATATATCCAGATCCCAATCCAAACCCATATGTGGACTTGGATTTGGATTTGGATGCAGAAATCCAATCCAATATCCATATCCATGGCCCACATCACCTTCTCATAAATGGAGGTGGGGCCCACTTGAAATTCACGTGGGATATTGGGCATGAGAGAGAGTGGGGATGGAAAATATCAAGAGTGTTGTAATTAAGCTTGACTTGTGTGTCAAGTTTGGGTTTAATCATGTGGGTTAGCCTAATTGAGTGGGTTTAAGCTTGTAATTAGCTAAAACCTAACCTAGGGCTGCACCAACATGAGGTGGTCAAGGTCTATGGGCCATGCTAAGGGAGCTCCTTCACCTAAACCTAACCCAAAACGCCTAATCCTAGCCTAAACCCCTAATCCACCCCTAATCTAAACCTAATCACCTAACCCACTTCCCTAATCCCGGCCTAATCCCAACCTAATCACCTAACCCACTTCCCTAATCCTTCCCTAAACCTAGATTAATTTCCCTAATCCTAGCCTAAACCTAGCCTAATCACCTAACCTAGTTCACTAAACCTCACCCTAAAACCCAACCACCTAACCTAGACCTAAACCCCTAAACCACCCCTAGCCCACAATCTACCCAAACCCTAGTTTTCAAAATATCTGGCCCAACCCTTTCCAGCCCACCTTATCTACATACCACCCTACCTAAACCACCTAACCACTACCCCAAGCCTAGCCCTAACCGACCTACCCATCCCCTATTTAAGTTGGGTGCGTTGTCTTTCAATGCAAGCACTCTCACACACATTGAGCTTTCGCTCTTATTTGAAAGACCCAAGTAAGGGCCGACCTATACTATTTGGGTTTCATTTCATGTCGTGTGAGTAAGTCTTTCAATTCAAGCACTTTCACACACATTGAGCTTTCGCTCTTATTCCCAAGACCTTAGTAAAGGCCTTATTGCAGTTATATTTGGGTTTAATTTATGTCGTGTGTGTAGTACTTCAATTCAAGCACTTTCACACACATTGAGCCTTCGCTCTTACTCCCCAAGACCTTAGTCAAGGCCATACTGCAATTTATATTTGGGTTTAGTTTCATGTCGTGTGTGTAAGTCTTTCAATTCAAGCACGCACCCACATTGAGCCTTCGCTCTTATTTGCAAGACCCGAGTAAGGGCTCATATACATAATCTATATACATATCTCCCTTCGGTTATTTCCCTTCGGTTATTTCCCTTCGGTCATTTCCCTTCAATCATTTCCCTTCAGTATTGTCTTTACATTTCGGGTTTTCCCTTTGGAGTAGCGTGAGTTTGCATTGCATCTACGCCATACCACGAGGTAGGACGCATATTGCATCGAAGCAAGCCCCACTCAAATTCGCCCATGTAGTGGAGTGTTCATAACACACAAACTAGGTGGCCCGAAAAGGGATAAAAGAAAAGACTTAGGTACGTGCAAATCCACGTGATCTAAAATATGCAAATCGCATCTTAAAAGACCCGAAATAGACACCTCGAACCGCTTCATAGACTTTCTCTCCAAAAACTCGATTTTTGCAAAGCGTACAGACTGACCCTTGCGCATCGGTTGAAGAAGGTCTGCGACGACAAGAGCTTACTTGCTCAAAGTCACCACGTTTAGAAGTCAGTGTTAAAAATATCTTCGCTAGCTTAGGTAAGCTAGCTGGCACGCCCTGTTTGCATACATAGGCCTTAGACACACGAGAGGATCCGCTCCAAAGCCCTGAAAAAAGGCGAAGAGGCGGGGATTTTTGCGCGTCTACATAGCCATCCATAAATGAAAACATTTCATGATTTGCAGTACTATCGACTATCAAATCTATGTTTGGTAAAGGATAATTATCCTTTGGAGTGGCTTTGTTCAGGTTTCTAAAATCGATGCATATTCGAATCTTCCCATTGGTTTTTCAAACTACAACGATGTTTGATAACCAATCAGAATACGCAATGGGTTTTATAAATCCGGCTTTTAGCAGATCTTCTAAACCCTCTTTGACTTGCGTGTGTACATTCGGATGTATTTTCCTAAGCTTCTGCTTTATGGGTTTTACATCCGCATCTAAGGGAAGACGATGTTCGACAATGCTGGGATCTATGCCCGACATTTCTTCATACGTCCATGCAAACACATCTAAATAGGTTCGTAAAAATGCAATGAATGCTGATCTTTCATGCTCATGCAAACATGCGCCTATCTTGATGAGTTTGGGATTGGAATCACTCCCTAGGTTCACCTCTATGAAATCTCCTTCTACTGAATTGGAAGGTCTTTCAGAATTGAGAATTTTATGAAATTCTGGGAGCTCAGAAGTGGGATCTTCCTCAAGGGGATCCACTTCTGGGCTTCGATCATTCTCGTGGGTTATAGACCCGAGGAAATTTGATGCGTGAGTTTTCAAAAGACCTGGTTTTTTACTTGGATTTTCAATCGATTTTGAAATTTTTGGTCTGACTATGCAGACGACGTTCCTTTCGAAATCCTTTTCCTTTTCCAAAGCCTTACCAGGAGCAGCTATGTACAAAATCTTTTTGATATTTTGTAGATTTTCGATTTTTTTGGGTTTTTGCAAAACAAGAACTTTAGGAACTATACAAACTACTCTATTTTCGAGTTTTTGATTTTCCAATGTTTTTGGTTTTTGCAATTTTTCTATTTTTTTGATTTCGAGTTTTTCAAATGTTTTTGTATTTTTATAAAAGGGATCTTCCATCATACCTACAAAGGGAAAACACTATGGGTTAGACTCGGAATAAGAGGTCTAAATCGTAGGTTTCTTCTAGGGTAGGCTCCAGGGCACCCTTGACCCAGGTGGTCACAGGGGGTAGCTCTGGTGGTATTTTGGGAGTATAGCCGATCCCATATCGGCTTGGGTTGGCCCTAGGAAGGATTGACTCTAGGAGACCCTGGTTTTGTGCCCCTAGACTTTTGTAGGGCGTATAGCCCATGTTCAACAGCATGTTCCATGATTTTTTGGTTTTTGAAAAGTTAGAATATAAATCGTGGTCTTGGAACTTGCTGTCATCCATATCATGCTCGTATGGCTTCTTGTCCAGGGGTTTTGGAAATAAGGGATGTTTGGGTCTTCCTAGAAGGGTCATGATTGGGAGGGGGCCAGCTTTGGGTGGTCCCTTCACATACACAACCTTCCTAGGGTTATTTAACACGAGCCTTGGTGGCTCGACCATAGTCTACCCTAGGTTAGTCTCATGGGCCTGGGAGCTCGACAAACAAGGGGAGTTTATGATCCCCAGAAGCTGAGGGTGACTGTCACCTAGGATCACCACGACTTGGTCCCTGAAGGGGATCTTGACACACCTGTGGAAGGTGGATGGCACAGCGCACAAGCTGTGTATCCAGGGCCTTCCCAACAACAGGTTATAATGGGGGTGGATGTCCAAGACATGGAACACCCCCGTGTGTGTGATCCCTCCCATTTCCATAGGGAGTTCGATCGATCCTAAGGGTCTAAACGCATTCCCATCATATCCAGTGATAACCATGGGGCTTGGGTTTACGAAAGTCAAGGTGACTCTGATTTGATACGCCACATGAAGTGGAAGGATATTGAGCCCTCCTCCCCCATCGACGAGGCACCTGTCTAGAGAGTGGTTATTCAGAACCACCTCGATATGCAAGGCCTGGTTATGGTACTCGTAGGGTCTATCTACATCATCTTCTGAGAAAGTGATGGGCGATTTTGCTCTTATTGACACCACTTGGTTAGATAGGGATTCCGGGGTTATGTTTGAACTAACCTTAGCTCTTTCTAGAATTTTCTCTAGCACGAGTCTATGCCTAGGTAAAGTTTGTATTAGCTCTAGGATGAACATGTGGATAGGAATCTTTGAAAGATGGTTTTCAAAATCATAAGGGTTTAAAACGATTTTCCCATTGTCTGCTTTTGGCAGAACTCTAGGAATACATGCTTTTGAGAGGCCAGGCACACTGACCACCTTTTTAGCACTTTGTAGGTGTGGGGGTTGATAGATCCTTCTGGATCTTGTCACTTCCCCCATGACCAACCTAGGGTTCGCACTTAAACTGACTCTAATCGTGAGTTTTGGAGCACCTTGAATCTTTAAAACTTGTTTAGCTGGGGATTCAGCTCTTGGTGGTCCCCGGATAATTACTTGGGCGGGTTTCTTGTAAAGTACAAGGGTAGACGCACAAGTGGATCGACCAGACTCCGATGAATGCGCTAGATCTTTTAAAAAGGTGAGGGTACATACCTCCTTTCCTTTCCCACTGCTACTGGCGTGCTTGGGAAAGGGTTCTTTAAGGATAGCTTGAGCTGGCTCAGGTTACGCAGTGACCTGGAGCCGGCCCTCTGCTATCAAGTTCTCAATTTTGTTTAAAAGGGAGAAACAATGCTTTGTATCATGGCCTTTGAGCCGATGATACTTGAAAAAGAGGTTTAAATATCCCCTTTGGAAGTGACTCCCTCGAGGATTTCAGGAAGTTCAATCATGCCCTGGGCAAGTAGGAGGTCTAGGACCTCCGACACAGGTTGCCCTAGTGGAGTGTACTCCCGTTTTTCAATAGGTTTTTGGAAGTTTCTCTCCCTTTTGTTTTCTGATTTTTCAAAATTTTTCGAAGTGCTCGGCGGACCTGGATCCACCCGGACATTAGCGATTTTATGGGGCTTTGCCCCTTTGTCCATTGTGGATAGCTCATAAGTGATGGGCTTCTCCAAGCGCGGTTTTTGAAATGGCACTTCCTTTCCATATGTGATTGTATATCCCTTTCTTCAAATTGGTTTCGAAAAGAGATGCTTTTTTTATCAACTTATGGAAAGTTGAGATTTCATTAAGCGACAGAAGGGTCTTTAGCTCACTTTTAAAATTATCCAGGATGAGCATGACTGCGCATCCTTCGGATATTGGCTCTCGCACTTGGCCTAAAAGGGACCTCCATCGAATAATGAAGGCATGCACGTCTTCGTTCATGCCTTGCTTTGTATCCCTTAAAGTGTTTAAAGTTGGCGTGACTTCTACATTATGTGCAAATCTTTGCATAAAGCAGTTCGCTAACTCTTCAAAAGTAGCGAACTGGCTTAGATCATAGGAAGCCAGCCATTTGGCAGCTATGCCTTTAAGGGATAGAGGGAACCAATACACCCATTTCATCGAGTCCTTTTTCTTCTTATGGGCTCGACATGAGAAAAGTTGCAAGTGAGACCTACGGTCTCCCATGCCATCATACTGATGGAAGTTCGGTATTTCATCGTCACTGTTTGTTTCATAATCTATAGGTAGGAAATCAGACAGGGCGTAACTCCTTTTCTCTTTATTTTGCCCTTTCAGCAGCTGTTGCAGGGCTTTACGGTTCTTTTGTGTGAAGGACTCATGGTATTGGTTGCCTTCCATTACGGATGCCTCTTTATGTTTGCGAGGTTTTTCAGTTTTTTTCTTTGCCTTTTGTTCACCATTTGATGAACATGAATCGCCTGCTTCAGCCTCTTGGCTAAGAGCATCGATTTTGGCCTCGAATTCCCTTCTCAAATCTTCTATCTCTTCTAGTTTGATTTTATTTTTCAAAACCCTCCTAGAATGAGAATGTAAACACCCCAAATCTTCTATTTTTCAAAAACTCTCAAAACACCAAAAAGCTCGTTTGAGCCAAAACGACGACCTGTTTTGAAATGTGAAAATAGGTATAGAAGGCAAAAGAAGACCCTAGGCCCGAAGAGGATTCAAGCCCAGAGCTTCAGAAGCCACTCCCTGATAAAAAAACAAAAGAAAGCAGAGCCCATTTGATGAAAAGCTCAACGGAGTCCAGAACGGCGAGACGGAGTCCGGACGACAAAGTTGGGGAAAACCCAGCACCAGACGAAGCGCTGATGAAGCCAGTGCCCGCACAGATCGTTCGCCTCGAGAAGCCAAGAAGGACTGTCCGAAGAAATTTTGATTTGGATCTGGACCATATATATCCAGATCCAAATCCATGTAATGAATAGTGTTTGGATTTGGGCCAATCCAAATAGTGTTTGGGTCGATCCAAATAGTGTTTGGATTTGGATTGGATCCAAATAGTGTTTGGATTGGATCGAATCTGGATCAAAATATCCAGATCCGTATCCATAAAAATATTGGGTTTGGATCGGATACAGATCTCAAAATATCCGAGATCCAATATCCAGATCCAAATAGTGTTTGGATTTGGGTATGGATCCAAACCCCAAACCCAAACCCAAATCCAAGACCCACCTCAAATCTCTATAAATAGAGGTGAGGGGGTCCATGTAAAGGGTTCATGCAAATATTTGGGAGGAGAGAGAGGGAGTGATAGACCTAGCCATGTGGGCTCATTGGGTGAGGTGGGTTCAAGCCATGTGGGCTAAGTGGGTCTAGACCAAGTGGCTGCAACCAAGGTGGGCTGGACCAAGTGGCTGCAAACCGTGGAGACGTGGGCTCAAGCCAAGAAGGACCGGCTCCAAGAGGTAAACCTAACCCCAACCTAGCCTAGGTTCGAACCTACCTAACCCTAACTGAACCTAACCCTAACTGAACCAACCTAACCCTAACTGAACCCTAACTAGACCTAACCTAACCCCAACCGCCTCAAACCATCCCTAACAAACCCCAACAACTTCACCCCGGCCGGCCGTGAGCAACCAGCGCCTGCCGCGCGCCCTGAGTCCTGCCGCGCGCCCCTGTTGCCTGCCGCGCCACGCGCCACAGCGCTCCACGCGCCACAGCGCTCCCTGCTGCCTGCCGCGCGCCCCCTCGCCTGCCTGCACGCCCCGCGCCGCAGCGCGTCCTGCGCCACAGCGCGCCCCGCGCCACTGCAGCCGCGCCAGGCGCCCGTCTGCTGCGCCAGGCGCCAGACGCCTCCCTGCCGACCCGACTGCCTCCCTGCCGCCCTGTCCACCTTCCTGCCGACTTGACCACCCTCCTGCCGACCTAACCTGCACCCTGGCCGTGACCTGCACCCTAGGACAGACCCTAGGACATACCTTACACAGCCCCCGTCTTGGCCGAACCTTAGTTCCCCTAAGACCCTAACCGTGCCTCATAGAATCTCTCTCAAAGCCACCTAGGATAACCCCCTCTTGGCTGCCCAAGGTGAACCGTGAGCCCACGTGCAAGCAAGTTGAACATGGACCGGCTATTTGTAAGTGTCTAAACTTGGTCTATTACATTAACTTGCTTTATATTCAATTAAATTTTGATACGGGGTTGTAGTAAAGGAGCTTCGTCTCCCCCGATTGTAATAACGTGGTTTGACACACCCACACACACACGCACTTGAGCCTTTCCGCTCTTAGTCGTACACTTCTTGCACACACACGGGCCTAACAAGCCCTTAATATATAGTTATATTTATATATTTTAAGTCAAGGGGGTTTTTAATTAAGTCGTGTGTGTTGTCGTTCCATTTTCCACACGCACACACATTGAGCCTTCGCTCTTACTCCCAAGACCTTAGTAAAGGCCTTATTGCAGTTATATTTGGGTTTCATTTATGTCGTGTGCGTAGTACTTCAATTCTACACTCACACACATTGAGCTTTGGCTCTTACTCCCAAGACCTTAGTCAAGGCATACTGCAATTTATATTTGGGTTTCATTTCATGTCGTGTGTGTAAGTCTTTCAATTCAAGCACGCACACACATTGAGCCTTCGCTCTTATTTACAAGACCCAAGTAAGGGCCCCTACATATACTCTATATAAAGTATTTCTTTCGGCTACGTCTTTAAGATTCGGGTTTTAAGGTTCAAGTCGTGTGCGTTGTCTTTCAATATATACACGACACACACTTACACAATTGAGCCTTTCCGCTCTTAAGATATAGCCATATTTCCCCTTCCGCTATTTACTTTACAAGTCATTTCCCTTCGGCTATTTACTTTACAAGTCATTTCCCTTCGGCAATTTCCCTTCGGCATTGTCTTTTAATTTCGGGTTTTCCCTTTGGAGTAGCGTGAGTTTGCATTGCATCTACGCCATACCACGAGGTAGGACGCATATTGCATCGAAGCAAGCCCCGTACTCCCGCTCAAATTCGCCCCATGTAGTGGAGTGTTCATAACACACACCTAGGTGGCCCATAAAGGGATAAAAAGAAAGACTTAGGCACGTGCAAATCCACGTGATCTAAAATCTGAGAATCGTACAAACCCGAATCAAATCGTGCAAGACTTAGGGTCGTCCAACCCTTACAAAGTCAAAATCGCCCAAATGCATGGTTTTCAAAAGGTTTTAAAACACTTCTTCATTCAAAATATATTTTGAGTTAAACTTGTTTCAAAACGAAGTCTCTAAGCGTACAGACTGACCCTTGCGCATCGGTGCAAGAAGGTCTGCGACGTAAAAATCCCGCTTGCCTACAATCGCCTTTCAAAAGTCAGATTGTTTTCAAAACATACTTTGCTAGTTAAAGTAAACTAGCTGGCACGCCCATAAAGCGAAGTAGATTGCGAAAAGGTTCACTTCAGGCCTAAGAACCCGCAAGTGAAAATTTTCGGTGTCTACAGAGAACTTGATGTGCATGAGCCTTGGCTCGACACTTCACTTGGGTTGGATTTCGACATGCTTTCAAGCTTTCAAAAATCCTACGTATGAAGTACAATAACAAAAGAGTTAAAAAATAACACCTTTGGAAAACTTTTCGCAAGGCTTCTTACTATGACTCGATTTTTCAAAAGACTCACGTCCCACCGGGCGTGCCAAATCCTATAGACGCAGAAAGTTCCCGCTTCTGGTTCTTAGGCCTGAAGTGAATCTTTTCGTGTGTCTAAGTCCTATTTAAGCAAAAGGGCGTGCCAGCTAGCTTGCTTAAGCTAGCAAAGAGATATTTTGAAATCTGACTCCTAACGTGGCGACTGTGAGCAAGCAAGCTCTTTTCGATGCAGACCTTCTTGCACCGATGCGCAAGGGTCAGTCTGTACGCTTAGAAAATCGAGTTTTAAATATGAGAACCTACGAAAAATGTTTGAGGTGTTCGATTCGAGCTGTTTTTGTATGATTTTCAAGTTTTATTTCACGTGGATTTGCACGTGCCTATGTCTTTCTTTTTATCCCTTTTCGGGCCAACTAGGTGTGTGTTATGAACACGTGACCTAAGTGGGGCGACTTTGAGCGGGAGTATGGAGTTTGCTTTGATGCAATATGCGTCCTAACTCGTGGTATGGCGTATATGCAATGCAAACTCATGCAACTCCAAAGGGAAAACCCGAATTGAAAGACAATGCGGAAGGGAAATGACTTGAATGTAAATTGCAAAAGGGAAATTGCAAAAGGGAAATATGGCTATATCTTAAGAGCGGAAAGGCTCAATTGTGCAAGTGTGTGTCATGTATATATGTAAAGACTACGCACATAGCTGAACCTTAAAACCCAAATCTTAAAGACATAGCCGAAAGAGAAATACTTATAATATATATGGGCCCGAAGGTCGCCAACGTGTTGCGTGGGTGTTGTGTGTATATTGAAAGACAACTCACACGACTTAAATGAAACCCAAATATAAATTGCAATATGGCCTTGACTAAGGTCTTGGGAGTAAGAGTGAAAGCTCAATGTGTGTGAGTGTAGAATTGAAGTACTACGCACACGACATGAAATTAAACCCAAATATAAATTGCAATAGGCCTTGACTAAGGTCTTGGGAGTAAGAGCGAAAGCTCAATGTGTGTGAGTGTATTATTGAAATACTACACACACGACATGAAGTAAAACACCCAAGGGAAATTATAACACGACCCTTACTTGGGTCTTGAAAATAAGAGCGAAAGCTCAATGTGTGTGAGTGTGAAAATTGAAAGGCAACACACACAACTTAAGCAAAACCCCACGCAACTTAAATTATATAAGTCTATATCTTAAGGGCTGATTAGGCCAATGTGTGTGTCAAAATTGTGTGCAGCTAAGAGCGAGATAGGCTCAAGTGCACTTGTGTGTGGGTGTGCCAAGCCACGTTATTACAAGCGGGGGGAGACAATGCTCCGTTATTACAACCCCGTATCAAATTTAATTAAGCTTATGCAAGTCTATAAACAAGGACCGAGTTAGGCACTTACGTATAGCTGGTCCGGAGGTGACTTGCTTGCGCTTGGGCTTGAGTGTCGCCTTGGACTGCAAGAGGGAGCTCCTCGAAAGGGCGCGGCAAAGGGAGGTGCTGGCCGAATGGCAAGAGGTGCTGCGGGTGGCGCCTTGGCGCTAGCCGAATGGTGGACTGGCTGGGTTTGGGGTAGGGTGACTTAGGGAAGGTAAAGGGGGTACTAGTTAGGGATGTTACTAAGGAGTAGGGCAGGTCTTAAGGGAAGGTAGGGCTGGGTATGGAAGTTAGGGGGTATCTAAGGGAGAGGTAAGGCTGCGGGTGTCAAGGGGGTGGCCGAATGGTGGCAGGTAGTTAGGTGGTGGCCGGCTGGATTAAGTGGAGACTAGGCTAAGGAAGGGTGGCGTGTGGTGGCTGAGAGTGGAGGGGGAGTGAAGAGAGGGTGGTGTTATGATGGGGTACTAACCGGAGAGGAAGGTGAAGGTGGTGGGTGTCCAAAGGAGGCAACCGAACGGTGGCAGGTTGGTGCAGTCGGGTGGCGTGGAGTGGAGCTGGCTGGGAGGTGATGGTGGCGTGGAGTGAAGCTGGCTGGATTCCAAAGGTGGAGTAGGTGAGAGAAGAAGGAAAGGGATGAGAGAGGAGAGGGGGCTCAGCTGGCCCAAAGGAGCTTGAAAAACCCGACCACTAGGGGGGGGGGGGGGGGTTATAGTTTTTGTTGGGGTCGATTGGGGCTGGTTTAGTGGTTAGGTGGTGGTGGTTTGGGGATAAGGTGTGCCAGATATTTAGGGGGGGGCAGATATTTAGGTTAGGTGGTTTTAGGGATATGGTGTGCTAGGGATTAGGTGGGCTGGTTTAGTGGTTTAGGGCTTAGCTAGGTGGGTTGGGTTTAGGGTGAGGTTTAGTGAGGTGGGTTAGGTGTTTAGGCTAGGATTAGGTTAGGATTAGGGGAATTAGGCTAGGTTTATGGAAGGATTAGGGAAGTGGGTTAGGTGATTAGGTTGGGATTAGGGAAGTAGGTTAGGTGATTAGGCTAGGATTAGGTTGGGTTTAGGGCAAATGGCTAGGATTAGGGGATTAGGCTAGGGTTAGGGTTAGGAGATCTTTGCATGGCCCATAGACTTAATTGCATCATGTTGGTGCAACCCTAGGTTAGGTGTAGGTTCACACAAGTTTAAACCCACACTAATTAGGCTAACCCACATGATTAACCCAAAACTTGACACACAAGTCAAGCTTAATACATTTCCCTCAAATTTAATCCTCCCCATTCTCTCTCATGCCCAAGATTCCACGTGAATTTTAAGTGGGCCCCACCTCCATTTATGAGAAGGTGATGTGGGCCATGGATGTGGATATTGTATTGGATCTTTGGATCCAAATCCAAATCCAAATCCACATATATGTTTGGATTGGGATCTGGATATATATGGTCCAGATCCAATCCAAAGCTGAATTTTGACTCCTTCAGGGTATGTTCGAAACGAACAGTTTATGCAGGGCCTGACAGCATCAGTACTCCGTCTTGCGTTGAGTCTTCGCCAACATGGTCGTTCGCTTCTATTTTCACCTTCCAGAGATGATTTCAAAGAGTTTTGTTGATAACAGGGGCTTGGATGTTCGAGATTTTGGGGATGATATTTAACAAGAGAGTTGATGTGTCGGGCTCGACATGTGCTCCGGTTCCGGGCTCTCTTTTGCTCTTCTGGTCCTGCTTCATCAATGTAAACACCCCGAAATCCCACGAATTTCCCAAATCCATCTGGTCTTGTAAAGGCAGCCCCAAAGGGCCATTTTGAGTCTGGAAACCCAGGAGCCTTCCAGACAACCCTGTACATATGTTTTGAACTTTATATGTTTTAAATATGTGTAATATAGCTTTGAAAAACTTTAAAATATGTTTTAAAACCCCGAAGCAGCTTGGCCTAATCCAGACAGGACCAGGAAAGCTAAGGAGAGCCCGGAACCGGAGCACATGTCAAGCCCGGCACAGCAACTCTCGTATCAAATCCACACCCCCAGGATCTCGAACGTCCAAGACCCTGTTATCATCGAAACATTGTTTGAAGTCATCTCCGAAAGGCGAAAACAGAGACGGACGATCAGGTTGGCGAAGACCCAACGCAGACGGAGCACTGATGCTGTCAGGCCCCGCACAAACCGTTCATTTCGAACACAGCTCGAAGGAGTTAGAGTTCAGTTTGGATTGGATCTGGACCATATATATCCAGATCCCAATCCAAACCCATGTATGGACTTAGATTTGGATTTGGATTCAAAAATCCAATCCAATATCCATATACATGGCCCATATCACCTTCTCATAAATGGAGGTGGGGCCCACTTGAATTTCACGTGGGATTATGGGCATGAGAGAGAGTGGGGGTGGATAAGATCAAAGAGTGTTGTAATTAAGCTTGACTTGTGTGTCAAGTTTGGGGTTAATCATGTGGGTTAGCCTAATTAAGTGGGTTTAAGCTTGTAATTAGCCAAAACCTAACCTAGGGCTGCACCAACATGATGTGGTTAAGGTCTATGGGCCATGCAAAGGGAGCTCCTTCACCTAAACCTAACCAAAAATACCTAATCCTAGCCTTCCACCCTAATTTGCCCCTAATCTGAGCCTAATCACCTAACCTACTTCCCTAATCCCGGCCTAATCCCAACCTAATCACCTAACCCACTTCCCTAATCCTTCCCTAAACCTAGGTTAATTACCCTAAACCTAGCCTAATCCTAGCCTAATCACCTAACCTACCTCACTAAACCTCACCCTAGAACCAACCCACCTAGCTAAACCCTAAACCTCTAAACCACCCCTAGCACACAACCTACCCAAACCACTTGTATTTAAAATATCTGGCCCTACCCTTTCCAGCCTACCTTATCACCACATCACCCTACCAAAATCACCTAACCACTACCCCAAAACCAGCCCTAACCAACCTAGCCAAGCCCTATATAAACCCCCCCTTTTGGGGCGGGTTTTCCCAGCAAGAGGCTCCACCTTCCACCAGTCGGGTCCTCCCCTCTCCAGCCCAGCCGACTCCCAACCTTGCTCCACTTGCCCCACAGCCTGCCACCACCTGCGCCACTACCTCCCAGCCGAGCACCACCACCACCATCACCTGGCTGAACTCCATCCTGCGCATCCCAACCACCCGGTTGCTCCCCTTCCATCTGCCACCACCTCTTCATTCGGTTAGTACCCTACACTCCACCTTACTCCTTCTTCACTCCCTCTCCACTCTCAGCCACCTAATCCACTACCATATCACCCTAACACCAGCCATTCCACTTGCTGCCACCATTCCCACTCGGCCAGGCTCATAACCACCCTAACTACCTGCCACCACCTAGACACCTTAGCTCCATTCGGCCACCCTATCCGACTCCCTAACACCTGCCCATATCACCCACTACCACATGACCCCATCTCCTAGCTAGTTCCCTTCCCTTACACCACTCCTAGCCACCCTAGCAACCCGCCACCATCAAGTCCTCCCAATCGGCCACTCCAACCGACTGTCATTCCATTTGGCCACCCTAGCAACCCGCCAACCTTAGGTGCTCCATTAGACCTTCCCTTAGGTTCACCCTTTGCCCAACCTACCTTACAACTAAACCCTATCCTTAGTGACCCTACTTAGGCCCTTTAGCCCAACACACCAAAAACAACCCCTCCTTAGCAGCCGGCCATCTTCAAGGTGCCTCTTCCGCGCACCAAAGACATCCGGCCAGCACCTCCCCTTGCCGTTCAACTTCGCGGAGCTCCCGTTTGCAGCCCAAGGTGAAGGCCAAGCCCACGCTCAAGCAAGGCTTCTTCGGACCAGCTATTAGTAAGTGCCTAACCCGGTCCTTAGTTGTATACTTGCTTAAGATTTAATTCGATACGGGGTTGTAATAACGGAGCATAGTCTCCCACACACGTGCACTCTCTTAGTTGTGCACGATTTTGAACACACACAGGCCTAATCAACCCCTAATACATAAATATATATATATACTTTAATTTTCGTAGGGTTTTGCTTAAGTTGGGTGTGTTGTCTTTCAATTCAAGCACTCACACACATTGAGCCTTCGCTCTTATTTGAAAGACCCAAGTAAGGGCCGACCTATACTATTTGGGTTTTCATTTCATGTCGTGTGTGTAAGTCTTTCAATTCAAGCACTCACACACATTGAGCCTTTGCTCTTATTTGAAAGACCCAAGTAAGGGCCGACCTATACTATTTCGGTTTTCATTTCATGTCGTGTGTGTAAGTCTTTCAATTCAAGCACTCACACACATTGAGCCTTCGCTCTTATTTGCAAGACCCAAGTAAGGGCACGTATACATACCCTATATACATATCTCCCTTCGGTTATTTCCCTTCGGTCATTTCCCTTCGGCATTGTCTTTACATTCGGGTTTTCCCTTTGGAGTAGCATGAGTTTGCATTGCATCTACGCCATACCCCGAGGTAGGACGCATACTGCATCAAAGCAAGCCCCGTATTCCCGCTCAAATTCGCCCATGTAGTGGAGTGTTCATAACACACAAACTAGGTGGCCCATAAAGGGATAAAAAGAAAGACTTAGGCACGTGCAAATCCACGTGATCTAAAATCTGCAATCGTATCTAAAAGACCTGAATTAAACACCTCGAACCACTTCGTAGGCTTTCTATCCCAAAACTCGATTTTTCAAAGCGTACAGACTGACCCTTGCGCATCGGTGCAAGAAGGTCTGCGACGACAAGAGCTCACTTACTCACAGTCGCCACGATTAGAAGTCAGTTTTAAAACATATCTTTGCTAGCTTAGGTAAGCTAGTTGACACGCCCTGTTTATATAAATAGGCCTTAGACGCACGAGAGGACCCGCTCCAAGCCTTGAAAAGGTGAAGAGGCGGGGATTTTCACATGTCTACAATCAAGCCAAGTCGCTTCGTGGGGTTTCAAAACATCTTTCAAAAGGTTTTAAAACTATATTATACATATTTAAAAACATATACAATTTAAACATATGTACAGGGTTGCTTGGAAGGCTCCTGGGTTTCCAGACTCAAAATAGCCCTTTGGGCCTACTTTTACAAAACCAGGTTTATTTGAGAAGTTTGTGGGATTTTGGGGTGTTTACAGATAAATCATAGGGATGGGAAAGAGATACCATGGTCTCTTCTAAAGCGTTCCGTGGTTTTAGGCATAGAAGGTGAAAAACTGCTCTTTTTGAGCTTTTTGGCCTTTTCTTCCTTTTTTTCATACAGGGTCTCTCTTTGGGAGTATTTTTTCTTTAATCCCTCTTTTCCATGAAAGAATCGAATTTTGCTTTTGACTCAGGTTTCTTTCTTTGGGAAAGAGATTTTGGCGGGGATTTTCCTTTGTTTTTGGTCATATTTTCCTTTTGGAAGGAGAAGAGAAGAGGGGAGGACTTATCCCAAGGTCATACTTGATCCATTCCAGATTAGCCTATTTAGAAATAGCATGTACTACTTGCAAGTATCTTGCTATATTGAACTAGGCCTTTCTTTGTAAGAAGAAGGATTTTGAAATGTAACCACGTATTTGGAAAGCTCCACTCTTTCACAAGTGCGAATTCTCTTGCTTAGGGTCACACAATTTGCCTTTGAACCTTACTTTCGAGGTTTCAAAGCAGCTATCCCTAAGAATTTTCGAAAATGGGGATTTAACCCAAACCCTACACATAATACTTCTTCAAGTATTGAATATTGATAGGATCTACTAAATTCCTACCTTCTACATCGATCAACCAGTATGAGTTGTTCGTGGTGGTTGCACGTACAACATAGGGTCCATCCCACTTGGGGCGCCACTTTCCAAGTGGATGTGGGCCACGATAATGGATGATTTTTAAAACAAGATCTCCCACTTCGAAGCGGCAAGGTTTCATATGTTTGTCGTAGTGTCGGGCGATCCTTTGCCGGTATGCATGAGCATGATCCATAGCAAGGAGTTGCCTCTCATCTAACAAATCTAGTTCGGCCATCCTAGCATACTGAAGCGTCTCTAGGGGGAGGTCGAGTGAAATGGATGTATGGAATGAATGCAGTCGTGTGTGAATGGGAAGAATAGCGTTTGTGCCATAGACCAACTCAAATGGCGTGGCATTCGTGGGAGTCCGGATGGAAGTCCTATAAGCCCATAAGGCTTCATCCAGCTTCTCATGCCACGTCCTACCCTTTTCTAAAGTCTTCTCAATTATGCTAATGAGAGTCTTATTCGTGTGTAAACACCCCAAAATCCCATGATTTTCTCAAATTACCTGGTTTTGCAAAAGCAGTCCCAAAGGGCTATTTTGAGTCTGGAAACCCAGGAGCCTTCCAGACAACCCTGTACATATGTTGAAACCATATATGTTTTAAAAATGTATACATATAGTTTTAAAACCTTAAAAAGGTGTTTTGAAACCCCGAAAAAGCAGCTTGGCCTGATGAAAGCAGGACCGAAGAAGCGAAAGAGAGCCCGAACCCAGAGCATATTTCAAGCCCGGCACATCAACTCTCGTATCAGAATCATCCCCAAATTCTCGGACATCCAAGCCCCTGATATCAACAATATGTTCAAAATGATCTCCGGAAGGTGAGAAGAAGAGCGGACGACAATGTTGGCGAAGACCCAACGGAAGATGGAGTATTGATGCAGTCATGCCCTGCACAAACCGTCCATTTCGAAACGCCATGAAGGAATCAGAAAATCAAATTTGGGTCGGATCTGGACTATATATATCCAGATCCAAACCCAAACATGCATCTGGATTTGGATTTGGATTTGGATCCAAAGATCCAATCCAATATCCACATCCATGGCCCACATCACCTTCTCATAAATGGAGGTGGGGCCCACAAAAATTTCACGTGAAAAGCTTGGTTAGAGAGAGAAGGGGGATAAAGTATGAGTGAGAAAGTTGGTGGGCTTGACTTTCAGTCAAGGTTGGGTTAACCATGTGGGTTTAGCCTAAGAGTGTGGGTTTGAGCTTGTATGCACCTACACCTAACCTAGAGCTGCACCAACATGAACCTGGCTGCAACTAGGTCCATGGATCGATGCCAAGGGGATGCTCCTAAAACCTAGCCCTAAGCTAACCCACCTCACCTAGCCACTCCCCCCTAAACCTGACCCAATCCTAGCCGTCCCCATCCAAAACCGCCCCAACCATACCTAGCCGACCTCACCTAGCTCACCCCACCTAACTAGACCACCTAGACCCTAGCTAGACTAAACCTAATCCCACCTTAATACACCTAATTAGACCCTAACCTTTAGTTCCCAGCCACCCTAATCGACATAACCTAAACCACCATACCAACCACCCTAATCGACCTACCCAAACCACCCCACAAGCCCACCTTATCATAAATATCTAGCCTAAACCACTCCCAACTAACCCCAGCCCTCTTACCTATAAAACCCATTTTTTCTTGCGTGAAAAGGACTCTCTCTCCTCACTCACCTGCCCTCTCTTCCACCCCATCTCACTCCCACTCTCTCCCAGCTACACCAACATCCACCGCCCCTCCACCCGGCTGCCACTCCATCCGGCTGCGCACTCCACCCGACTGCCACCTTCCCACTCCCTCACCCGACTGCACACTCCATTCGGCTGCCACCTCCTTCCACCACCTCCGGCCACCACCTCATCCACCAGCCCACGGTTAGTACCCCATCTTAGCCCCATCTAACCTCTCTTCCACCCCTTTCTTACCCGGCACACACTCCATCATCCGCCACCACAACCAGCCTCTTCTTCACCCATTCGGCCACTTCACACCCTACCTCACCACCTTCCCTTAGTCATCCATTTCCCAGCTCCTAGCTAAGCCTTCACCCTTAACCTGCCACTACCTAGCCAACACCCTAACCTGCACAACCCCACCCAACATCCCTACTCGTTGCACCCTAGCCACTCCATCACCAAGGCTCTATTCGGCTAAGACCCTACCTGCCGCCAATCCTCACCCAAGGAGCTCCCCTTCGGCTGTCCAAGGCGACTCACTAGGCCAAAGCCAAGCAAGTTGAGCCCGGACCAGCTACACGTAAGTGCCTAACTCGGTCCTTATTATGAACTTGCTTACATCTAATTGAATTTGATACGGGGTTGTAATAATGGAGCGTTGCCTCTCCCCGATTGTAATAATGTGGTTTGGCACACCAACACACACATGCACTTGAGCCATTCCGCTCTTAGTTGCACACCATTTTGACACACACACGGGCCTAACCAACCCTTAAGATATAGTTATACCTATATGTATTAAGCTGCGTGGGTTTTAATTTAAGTTGTGTGCGTGGTCTTTCAATTTCCACACTCACACACATTGAGCTTTCGCTCTTACTCCCAAGACCCTAGCAAGGGCTGTATTGCAATTTCTCTTGGGTGTTTTAATTCAAGTTGTATGTGTGGTTGTAAACACCCTGAAATCCCACGAACTTCTCAAATGAACCTGGTTTTTATAAAAGCAGCCCCAAAGGGCTATTTTGAGTATGGAAACCCAGGAGCCTTCCAAGCAACCCTGTACATATGTTTTAAACTTTATATGTTTTAAATATGTATAATATGGTTTTAAAAACCTTTTAAAACACATTTTGAAACCCCGAAGCAGCTTGGCCTAATCAAGACAGGACTAGAAAAGCTAAATAGAGCCCGGAACCGGAGCACATGTCAAGCCCGGTATAGCAACTCTCGTATTGAATCCACCCCCAGGATCTCGAACGTCCAAGACCCTATTATCAGCAAAACATTACTTGAAATCAGCTTCGGAAGGCGAAAACAGAAGCGGATGATCATGTTGGCGAAGACCCAACGTAGACGGAGTACTGATGCTGTCAGACCCCGCACAAACTGTTCATTTCGAACACAGCTTGAAGGAGTCAGAATTCAGTTTGGATCGGATCTGGACCATATATATCCATATCCCAATCCAAACCTATGTGTGGATTTGGATTTGGATTTGGATCCAGAGATCCAATCCAATATCCACATCCATGGCCCACATCACCTTCTCATAAATGGAGGTGGGGCCCACTTGAAATTCACGTGGGATTATGGGCATGAGAGAGAGTGGGGGAGGATAAGATTAGGGAGTGATTGTAATTAAGCTTGACTTGTGTGTCAAGTTTTGGGTTAATCATGTGGGTTAGCCTAATTAGTATGGGTTTAAGCTTGTATTAGCCAAAACCTAACCTAGGGCTGCACCAACATGATGCAACAAGGTCTATGGGTTATGCAAAGGGATCTCCCTAACCCAATCCTAATAAAAAAAACCTAATCCTAGCCTCTTACCCTAATCCCGTCCTAAACCTAGCCTAATCACCTAACCCACTTCCCTAATCCCGGCCTAATCCCAACCTAATCACCTAACCCACTTCCCTAATCCTTCCCTAAACCTAGATTAATTTCCCTAAACCTAACCTAATCCTAGCCTAATCACCTAACCCACCTCACTAAACCTCACCCCAAAACCAACCCACCTAGCTAAGCCCCAAACCCCTAAACCACCCCACCTAAGCCTAGCACACCATATACCCAAAACCCCCTTGTATTAAAATATCTGGCCCTCCTCAAAACCAGCCCACCTCATCACCACACCACCACCACCTAAACCACCTTACCACCTCCTCAAAACCAGCCCCAACCGCCATCTCCAAAGGCTATAAACCCCCCCCCCCCCTAGTGGGCGGGTTTTTCAAGTTTGGAACTCCTTGGCCCAGCCGACCTTGGCCCGCCACCTTCCAGCCAAGCCTTCCGCCTTGCTCCACCTGCACCACCACACCCCGGCCAGCTCCGCCTCGCACCACCACTGCCCCCCCCAATCTGCTTCACTCCACATCGCCACCATTTCCATCCGGCAGAACCCCATCCACTTCAACCGCCCGACTGCCCCTCTTCCATCCACTGCCTCTCTTCATCACCCGGTTAGTATCTCAACCTAACTCTACCTCTTCTTCACTCCCCCTCCACTCTCAACCACCTACACCACCATCACATCACCCCAACACCACTTACCCATCATCCCTACCCATTCGGCCATACCTTAGCCATTTCAACCACCCGCCTTGAACCACTTCCCCTAGCAACACCCGGCCACTCCACTTAGCTCCCTAGGACCTGTCCCTTCCACTCTCCACCAGCCCATAGTCCTACCTTACACCACACCCTAGCTAGCTCCCTTCCCATCCTCGCCATTACCTAGCCACCCTAGCAACCGGCCACCACCAAGCTTCCCTTAGTCGTCCACTCCAACCGACTGTACCAAACCCACTCGGCCAGCCATACACTCCCTTAGGTTCCCACTTAGCGCCACCTTTCCTAACACTACACCCTCCCTTAGTGACCCTACTTAGTCACCTTAGCCCAAAACACCAAGGCAGCCCATTCCTAGCAGCCGGTCATCTTCAAGGCACCCTTCCCACGCACCCAAGGCACCTAGCCAGCATCTCCCCTTGCCGTCCAACTTCGAGGAGCTCCCTCTTGCAGCCCAAAGCGAAGCCAAGCCTACGCTCAAGCCTACGCTCAAGCAAGTCACCTCCGGACCAGCTATAAGTAAGTGCCTAACTCGGTCCTTAGTTGTAGACTTGCTTAAATTAAATTTGATACGGGGTTGTAATAACGGAGCATAGTCTCCCCCCGCTTGTAATAACGTGGCTTGGCACACCCACACACACGTGCACTCTCTTAGGTGTGCACGATTTTGAACACACATGGGCCTAATCACCCCCTAAGATATAAATTTATGTATATACTTTAAATTACGTACGGTTTTGCTTAAGTTGGGTGTGTTGTCTTTCAATTCAAGTACACACACACATTGAGCCTTCGCTCTTATTTGCAAGACCCAAGTAAGGGCCGTGTTATACTATCCTTGGGTTAATTTCATGTTGTGTGTGTAGTACTTCAATTCAAGCACTCACACACATTGAGCTTTCGCTCTTATTCCCAAGACCATAGTTAAGGCCATACTGCAATTTATATTTGGGTTTAATTTCATGTTGTGTGTGTAGTACTTCAATTCAAGCACTCACACACATTGAGCTTTCACTCTTATTCCCAAGACCTTAGTTAAGGCCATATTGCAATTTATATTTGGGTTTAATTTCATGTTGTGCGTAGTACTTCAATTCAAGCACTCACACACATTGAGCTTTTGCTCTTATTCCCAAGACCTTAGTTAAGGCCATATTGCAAGTTATATTTGGGTTTCATTTCATGTCGTGTGTGTAGTACTTCAATTCAAGCACGCACCCACATTGAGCCTCCGCTCTTATTTGCAAGACCCAAGTATGGGCCCATATATACATTATATACGTATTTCCCTTTGGCATTTACATTACAAGTCATTTCCCTTCGGTTATTTTCCTTCGGCAATTCCCATTACAAGTCATTTCCCTTAAGTCATTTCCCTTCGGCATTGTCTTTACATTCGGGTTTTCCCTTTGGAGTAGCGTGAGTTTGCATTGCATATACGCCATACCATGAGTTAGGACGCATATTGCATCAAAGCAAAACCCCATACTCCCGCTCAAAGTTGCCACATTTAGTGGAGTGTTCATAACACACACCTAGGTGGCCCCAAAGAGGGATAAAAAGAAAGACTTAGGCACGTACAAATCCACGTGATCTAAAATCTGAAAATCGTACAAATAAGACCTGAATCAAACACCTCGAACCGCTTTCGTAAGTTTTTCTACCCCAAACTCAAATTTTAAAGCATACAGACTGACCCTTGCACATCGGTGCAAGAAGGTCTGCGACGACAAGAGCTTGCTTGCTCACAGTCACCACGTTAGAAGTCAGGTTAAAATATATCTTTCACTAGCTTAGGTAAGCTAGCTGGCACACCCTGTTTATTCAAATAGGACTTAGACACACGAAAAGGTTCGCCCCAGGCCTAAGAAATCGGGAGGCGGAGATTTTCTGCGTCTACAGAAGATTGGCACGCCCGGTGGGACGTGAGTCTTTCAAAAGTCGAGTTAGTCTAGAAACTTGCGAAAAGATTTTCAAAGAGGTGTTGTTTTAACTTTGTTTCTTTGCTTGTACTTAGGAAATTTTGAAAAAGCTTGAAAAGCATGTCAAAATCCAACCCAAGTGAAGTGTCGAGCCAAGGCTCATGCGCATCAAGTTCTCACTCTAGGAGGATTTTCAAAAACGAGATCAAACTAGATGAAATAGGGGACCTGAGAAGGGAATTTGAGGCCAAAATCGATGCTCTTAGACAAGAGGCTGAAGTAGGCGATTCCTGTTCATCAAACGGTGAACAAAGGCCTAAGAAAAAATATGAAAAACCTCGCAAGCACAAAGAGGCCTCCGTAATGGAAGGCAACCAATACCACGAGTCCTTCACACAAAAGGACCGTAAAGCCCTACAACAGTTGCTGAAAGGGCAAAATAAAGAGAAAAGGAGTTACGTCCTGTCTGATTTCCTTCCTATGGATTACGAAACAAACAGTGACGATGAAATAACGAACTTCCATCGGTATGATGGCATGGGAGACCCTAGGTCTCACTTGCAACTTTTCTTCCGTCGAGCCCATAAGAAGAAAAAGGACTCGATGAAATGGGTGTATTGGTTCCCTTTATCCCTTAAAGGCACAACTGCCAAATGGCTGGCTTCCTATGACTTAAGCCAGTTCACTACTTTTGAAGAGTTAGCGAACTGCTTCATGCAAAGATTTGCACACAACGTAGAAGTCACGCCGACTCTGAACACTCTAAGGGATACAAAGCAAGGCATGAACGAAGACGTACATGCCTTCATTATGCGATGGAGGTCACTTTTGGGCCAAGTGCGAGAGCCCATATCCGAAGGATGCGCAGTAATGCTCATCCTGGATAATTTTAAAAGCGAGTTAAAAACCCTTCTCTCGCTCCATGAGATCTCAACTTTCCATAAGTTGATCAAAAAGGCATCCCTTTTCGAAACAAACTTGAGGAAAGGGACATACGATCACTTATGGAAAGGAAGTGCCGTTTCTAAAACCCACTTGGAAAAGCCCATTACTTATGGGCTACCCACGATGGACAAAGGGGCAAAACCCCATAAAATCGCTAATGTCCGGGTGGATCCAGGCGTGGTGGGCACTTCCAAAAATTTTGAAAAACTAGAAAACAAAAGGGAGCGAACCTTTTAAAAACAGATTGAAAAACGAGAGTACACTCCACTGGGGCAACCTGTATCGGAGGTCCTAGACCTCCTACTTGCCCAAGGCATGATAGAACTTCCCAAAATCCCCGAAGGAGTCACTTCCAAAGGGGGGTATTTAAATCGATTTTGTAAGTATCATCGGCTCAAAGGCCATGATACCAAATGTTGTTTCTCCCTTTTAAATAAAATTGAGAACTTGATAGCGGAGGGCCGGCTACAGGTCACTAAGGAACCTGAGCCACCTCAAGCTATCTTCAAAGAACCCTTTCCCAAGCATGCCAGTGGCAGTGGGAAAGGAAAGGAGGTATGTACCCTCGCCTTTTCAAAGGAACTAGCACAAAATTCTGAGTGTGGTCGACCCACTTGTGTGCCCACTCTTGTACTGTACAAGAAGCCCGCCCAAGTCGTCATTCGGGGACCACCAAAAGCTGAATCCCCGGCTAAACCAGTTTTAAAAATTCAAGGTGCTCCTGAACTCATACTTAGAGCCAAATTTAGCGCGAACCCTAGGCTGATCGTGGGGGAAGTGACTAGATCCTGGAGGATCTATCAACCCCCGCACCTACAAAGTGCTAAAAAGGTGGTCAGTGTGCCTGGCCCCTCAAAAGCATGTATTCCTGGAGTTCTGCCAAAAGCAGACAAGGGAAAAGTCGTCCTAAATCCTTATGACTTCGAAAACCACCTTTCAAAGATTCCTATTGTAAACACCCCGAAATCCCACGAATTTCTCAAATTCATCTGGTTTTGTAAAAGCAGCCCCAAAGGGCCATTTTTGAGTCTGGAAACCCAGGAGCCTTCCAGACAACCCTGTATATACGTTTTAAACTTCATATTTCAAAAATATGTAATATAGCTTTTGAAAACCTGTTAAAACACGTTTTTGAAACCCCGAAGCGGCTTGGCCCGATCAAGACAAGACCAGGAGAGCTAAGAAGAGCCCGAAACCGGAGCACATGTCGAGCTCGGTGCAGCAACTCTTGTATCACATCCATACCCCCAGAATCTCGAACATCCAAGACCCTGTTCTTATCAAAATGTCATTTGAGGTCATCTCCGGAAGGTAGAAACGGAGGCGGACGACCATGTTGGCGAAGACCCAACGCAGACGGAGTACTGATGCTGTCAGGCCCCGCACAAATCGTCCGTTTCGAACCCAGCTCAAAGGAGTCAGAGTTCAGTTTGGATTGGATCTGGACCATATATATCCAGATCCCAATCCAAACCCATATGTGGACTTGGATTTGGATTTGGATCCAGAGATCCAATCCAATATCCATATCCATGGCCCACATCACCTTCTCATAAATGGAGGTGGGGCCCACTTGAAATTCACGTAGGATTATGGGCATGAGAGAGAGTGGGGATGGAAAATATCAAGAGTGTTGTAATTAAGCTTGACTTGTGTGTCAAGTTTGGGGTTAATCATGTGGGTTAGCCTAATTGAGTGGGTTTAAGCTTGTAATTAGCCAAAACCTAACCTAGGGCTGCACCAACATGAGGTGGTTAAGGTCTATGGGCCATGCAAAGGGAGCTCCTTCACCTAAACCTAACCCAAAACACCTAATCCTAGCCTACCCCCCTAATCCACCCCTAATCTGAGCCTAATCACCTAACCCACTTCCCTAATCCCAACCTAATCACCTAACCCACTTCCCTAATCCTTCCCTAAACCTAGGTTAATTTCCCTAAACCTAGCCTAATCACCTAACCTAGCTCACTAAACCTCACCCTAAAACCCAACCACCTAACCTAGCCCTAAACCCCTAAACCACCCCTAGCCCACAATCTACCCAAACCACTAGTTTTCAAAATATCTGGCCCAACCCTTTCCAGCCCACCTTATCTTCATACCACCCTACCTAAACCACCTAACCACTACCCCAAACCCAGCCCTAACCGACCTACCCATCCCTATATAAACCCCCCCCTTGGGGGCGGGTTTTCCTATCTAGTGGCTTCACCCATCCCAGTCGGGTCCCCTCCTTCCCCAAGTCCAGCCGAGTCCCACCATCTCCCACCTGCTCCACCTGCACCGCCACCTGCTCTCCACCTACACCACCATCTCCCAGCCGGACGCCACCACTTGCATTACTTCCCAACCACCCGGCTTCTCTCTTCCAGCCGGACGCCACCACTTGCATTACTTCCCAACCACCCGGCTTCTCTCTTCCAGCCGAGCACCACCTTCTCCCCATTCGGTAAGTACCCCCCACTCTACCTAGCCCCTTCTCTACTCCCTCTCCACTCCTAGCCACCCACCATACCACCATCTTATCTACACATCATCCCTTTGCTGCCACCATTCTCACTCAGCCGAACCTATCACAACCTAAACTACCGGCCACTACCTAACCATCCTATCTACATCCGGACACCCTATAAGACTCCCATTCGGCCTTCCCTTAAACTCCTTTTAGGTCCATACTCCCCAATACTCTAGACTCTCCTAGTGACCCTACACACTCACTTGGCCCAGCCCCTTTAATCCCCCACATCAAGGCGACACCCATTTGCAGCCGGCCACCTTCGAGGCGCCTATCCCACGCCCCACTTGTAGCCGGCCAGCACCCTTTGTCATTCCCCCTCGCGGAGCTCCCGTTTGCAGCCCAAGGCGAAGGCCAAGCCCACGCTCAAGCAAGGCCTCTACGGACCAGCTACTCGTAAGTGCCTAAACTCGGTCTTTAGTTGTATACTTGCTTGAGATTCAATTTGATATGGGGTTGTAATAACGGAGCATAGTCTCCCCCCGCTTGTAATAACGTGGCTTGGCACACCCACACACGTGCACTCTCTTAGTTGTACACGATTTTGAACACACACGGGCCTAATCAGCCCCTAATACATATGTAGATATATATACTTTCATTTTTGAAGCGTTTTTGCTTAAGTTGGGTGCGTTGTCTTTCAATGCAAGCACTCTCACACACATTGAGCTTTCGCTCTTATTTGAAAGACCCAAGTAAGGGCCGACCTATACTATTTGGGTTTCATTTCATGTCGTGTGAGTAAGTCTTTCAATTCAAGCACTTTCACACACATTGAGCTTTCGCTCTTATTTTAAAGACCCAAGTAAGGGCCGACCTATACTATTTGGGTTTCATTTCATGTCGTGTGAGTAAGTCTTTCAATTCAAGCACTTTCACACACATTGAGCTTTCGCTCTTATTCCCAAGACCTTAGTAAAGGCCTTATTGCAGTTATATTTGGGTTTCATTTATGTCGTGTGTGTAGTACTTCAATTCAAGCACTCTCACACACATTGAGCCTTCGCTCTTACTCCCAAGACCTTAGTCAAGGCCATACTGCAATTTATATTTGGGTTTAATTTCATGTCGTGTGTGTAAGTCTTTCAATTCAAGCACGCACCCACATTGAGCCTTCGCTCTTATTTGCAAGACCCGAGTAAGGGCTCATATACATATTCTATATACATATCTCCCTTCGGTTATTTCCCTTCGGTTATTTCCCTTCAGTATTGTCTTTACATTTCGGGTTTTCCCTTTGGAGTAGCGTGAGTTTGCATTGCATCTACGCCATACCACGAGGTAGGACGCATATCGCATCAAAGCAAGCCCCGCTCGAATTCGCCCATGTAGTGGAGTGTTCATAACACACAAACTAGGTGGCCTGAAAAGGGATAAAAGAAAAGACTTAGGCACGTGCAAATCCACATGATCTAAAACATGCAATCGCATTTTAAAGACCCGAAATAGACACCTCGAACCGCTTCGTAGACTTTCTCTCCAAAACTCAATTTTTGCAAAGCGTACAGACTGACCCTTGCGCATCGGTGCAAGAAGGTCTGCGACGACAAGAGCTTACTTGCTCACAGTCGCCACGTTTAGAAGTCAGTGTTAAATATATCTTCGCTAGCTTAGGTAAGCTAGCTGGCACGCCCTGTTTGCATACATAGGCCTTAGACACACGAGAGGATCCGCTTCGAGCCCTGGAAAAGGCTAGAGGCGGGGATTTTCGCGCGTCAACAGAGATTGGCACGCCCGGTGGGACGTGAGCCTTTCAAAAATCGAGTTTGTAAGTAGATATCTTGCGAAAATTTTGTAAAAAGGTGTTGTTTTAACTTGTTTTCTTTGCTTGTACTTAGGATATTTTGAAAAAGCTTGAAAAGCATGTCAAAATCCAATCCAAGTGAAGTGTCGAGCCAAGGCTCATGCGCATCAAGTTCTCACTCTAGGAGGATTTTCAAAAACAAAATAAAACTAGATGAAATCGAGGACTTGAGAAGGGAGTTTGAGGCCAAAATCGATGCTCTCAGCCAAGAGGCTAAAGTAGGCGATTCATGTTCATCAAACGGTGAACAAAGGCCTAAAAAGAAATCTGAAAAACCTCGCAAGCAAAAAGAGGCCTCCGTAATGGAAGGCAACCAATACCACGAGTCCTTCACACAAAAGGACCGTAAAGCCCTACAGCAGTTGTTGAAAGGGCAGAATAAAGAGAAATGAAGCTACGCCCTGTCTGATTTCCTTCCTATGGATTACGAAACAGACAGTGACGATGAAATACCGAACTTCCATCGGTATGATGGCATGGGAGACCCTAGGTCTCACTTGCAGCTTTTCTCGCGTCGAGCCCATAAGAAGAAAAAGGACTCGATGAAATGGGTGTATTGGTTCCCTCTATCCCTTAAAGGCACAACTGCCAAATGGCTGGCTTCCTACGACTTAAGCCAGTTCGCTACTTTTGAAGAGTTAGCGAACTGCTTCATGCAAAGATTTGCACACAACGTAGAAGTCATGCCGACTCTGAATACCTTAAGGGATACAAAGCAAGGCATGAACGAAGACGTGCATGCCTTCATTATAAGATGGAGGTCGCTTTTGGGCCAAGTGCGAGAGCCCATATCCGAAGGATGCGCAGTAATGCTCATCCTGGATAATTTTAAAAGCGAGTTAAAAACCCTTCTCTCGCTCCATGAGATTTCAACTTTCCATAAGTTGATCAAAAAGGCCTCCCTTTTCGAAACCAACTTGCGAAAAGGCACATACGATCACTTATGGAAAGGAAGTGCCGTTCCAAAAACCCGTTTGGATAAGCCCATCGCATATGGGCTGCCCACGACGGACAAAGGGGCAAAGCCCCATAAAATCGCCAATGTCCGGGTAGATCCAGGCATGGCGGGCACTTCCAAAAATTTTGAAAAATTAGAAAGTAAGAGGGAACGCAATTTTCAAAAACCGATTGAAAAACGGGAGTATACTCCGCTGGGGCAACCTGTGTCGGAGGTCCTAGACCTCTTACTTGCCCAGGGCATGATAGAACTCCCTGAAATCCCCGAAGGAGTTACTTCCAAAGGGGGGTATTTAAACCGATTTTGTAAGTATCATCGGCTCAAAGGCCATGATACCATACGCTGCTTCTCTCTCTTAAATAAAATTGAGAACTTGATAGCAGAAGGCCGGCTCCAGGTCACTGCGGAACCTGAGCCACCTTAAGCTATCTTCAAGGAACCCTTTCCCAAACACGCTAGTGGGAGTGGGAAAGGAAAGGAGGTATGTACCCTCACCATTTCCAAGGAACTAGCGCGAAAGCCAGAACCTGGTCGACCTACTTGTGCGCCCATCCTTGTATTATACAAGTGGTCCGCCCAAGTCGTCATTTAGGGACCACCAAAAGTGGAAACCCCGATAAAACCAGTTTTAAAAATCCAAGGTTCTCCTCAGCTCATCCTTAGAGCCAAGTTTAGCGCGAACCCTAGGCTGGTCGTGGGGAAAGTCACTAGATCCGGGACGATCTATCAACCCCCGCACCTTCAAGGTGCTCAAAAGGTGGTCAGTGTGCCTGGCCCCTCAAAAGCATGTATCCCTAGTGGTCTGCCAAAAGTAGATAGGGACAAAGTCATCCTAAATCCTTATGACTTCGAAAACCACCTTTCAAAGATTCCTATTCACATGTCTATCCTAGAGCTTATAAAGACCTCGCCTAGGCATAGACTTGTATTAGAGAAAATTCTAGAAAGGGCCAAGGTTGATTTGAACATAAGTCCGGAGTCCTTGTCTGCCCAAGTGGCTTTATTAGGAGCAAAATCGCCCATCACTTTCTCGAAAGATGATGTAGATAGACCTTACGAAACCCATAACCAGGCCCTGCATATCGAGGTGGTTCTAAACAACCACTCTCTGGACAGGTGACTAGTCGATGGTGGAGGAGGGCTCAACATCCTTCCACTTCATGTGGCGTACAAAATCGGAATCACCTTAGCTTCAGTAAACCCAAGCCCCATCGTTATCACTGGATACGATGGGAATGCGTCTAGACCTTTAGGATCCATCGAACTCCCAATGGAAACGGGAGGAATCGAACACACGGGGGTGTTCCAGGTCTTGGACATCCACCCCCATTATAACCTGTTGCTAGGAAGGCCCTGGATACACAGTTTGTGCGCTGTGCCATCCACCTTCCACAAGTGTGTTAAGATCCCTTTTAGGGACCAGGTCGTAGTGATCCTAGGTGAGAGTCACCCACAACTTTAGGGGATCATAAACTCCCCTTGTTTATCAAGCTCCCAGGCCCATGAGGCTAACCTGGGGCAAATTATGGTTGAGCCACCTCGGCTCGTGTTGAACAACCCTAGGAAGGTTGTATGTGTGAAGGGGCCGCCCAAAGCAGGCCCCCTCCCGACTTTAATTCTCCTAGGAAAACCCAAGCGTTCCCTATTTCCAAAGCCCCTAGACAAGAGGCCATACGAGCCTAATATGGACGATAGCATGTTCCAGGACAACTTTTTCAAAAAACAAAAAGTCGTGGAACATGTTGTTGAACATGGGCTAAACGCCCTACAAGAGTCTAGGGGCGCAAAACCAGGGTCTCCTAGAGCCCATCCTTCCTAGGGCCAATCCAAGCCGATATGGGATCGGCTATACTCCCTGAATACCGCCGGAGCCACCCCCTATGACCACCTGGGTCAAGGGTGCCCCGGAGCCTGTCTTAGAAGAGACCTACGATTTAGATCTCCTATTCTGAGTCTAACCTGTAGTGTTTTCCCTTTGTAGGTATAACAGAAGATCCCTTTTCTAAAAATACAAAAACATTTGAAAAACTTACAATAAAAAAAATCAAAAAAACAAGAAAAACCAAAAACAATGGAAAAACAAAAACTCGAAAAAAGAGTGCTTTGTATAGTTCCCAAGGTTCTTGTTTTACAAAAAACCAAAAAAATCGAAAATTTGGAAAATACCAAAAAGATTTTGTACATAGCTCCTCCTGGTAGGACTTTGGCAAAAGAAAAGGATTTCGAAAGAAACGAAGTCTGAATAGCCAGGCCAAAAATTTCGAAATCACTTGAAAATCCAAGTACAAAACCAGGTCATTTTGAAAACCACGCATCAAGTTCCCTCGGGTCTATAGCCCACGAGAATGATCAAAGCCCAGAAGTGGATCCCCTTGAGGAAGATCCTACTTCTGAGCTCCCAGAATTTCATAAAATTCTCGATTTTGAAAGACCTTCCCAATCAGTAGGAGGAGATTTCATAGAGGTGAACCTAGGGGATGATTCCAATCCCAAAACCATCAAAATAGGCGCATGCTTGCATGAAACCGAAAGGTTAGCATTCATTGCATTTCTACGAACATATTTAGATGTGTTTGCATGGACGTATGAAGACATGCCGGGCATAGATCCCAGCATTGTCGAACATCGTCTTCCCTTAGATGCAGGTATAAAACCCATAAAGCAGAAGCTTAGGAAAATACACCCGAATGTACACACGCAAGTCAAAGAGGGTTTAGAAGATCTGCTAAAAGCCGGATTTATAAAACCCATTGCGTATTCTGATTGGTTATCAAATATTGTTGTAGTTCGAAAAACCAATGGGAAAATTCGAATATGCATCGATTTCAGAAACCTGAATAAAGCCACTCCAAAGGATAATTATCCTTTACCAAACATAGATTTGATAGTCGATAGTACTGCAAATCATGAAATGTTTTCATTTATGGATGGTTATTCAGGCTATAATAAAATCAAACTAAGTCCACGAGATCAGGGTAAGACCGCCTTCACAACCCCATGGGGCACGTATTGCTATACAGTCATGCCCTTTGGTTTGAAAAATACCGGCGCAACATACCAACGAGCCATGAACACGATCTTCCATGATCAAATTCATGAGCTTGTAGAAGTGTATGTAGATGATCTCTTGGCGAAATCCAAAACCCGATGCACCCATATCGAATGTTTACAAAAGATTTTCGAAAGGCTTAGGCTTTACAAAGTAAAGCTAAACCCTCAAAAATGTGTGTTCGGGGTAGAATCAGGGAAGCTTCTAGGCTTTATGGTAAGCCAAAGGGGAATAGAAGTCGACCCCTCTAAGTGTCGAGCCATCATAGACGTGGCTCCACCCTCCAATCTCACCCAAATCCGTAGCCTCCAGGGTCGTTTACAATCCGTTCGCCGATTCATATCAAATTTGGCAACTAGATGCGAACCCTTCAACAAACAGTTGAGGAAGGGTACGAAATTCTTATGGGATGACGAATGCCAAAAGTCCTTCGAGAGACTGAAGGCATACTTGGTTAATCCCCCCGTTTTGAATCCTCCAAAGCAAGGAAAACCGCTTTTATTATACATCTCCGTGCATGTAAATGCTTTAGGAGCCCTGTTGGCTCAATACGAGGATGACACCCATAAGGAGTATGCCATCTACTATATTTCGAAAACTCTCTTGGCTTATGAACGAAATTATCAAGCCATGGAGAAGACGTGCTTGGCCCTAGTTTGGGCCTGCCAGAAGTTCAGAGACTATTTCCTAGATCATGAGATCTGAATAGTGTCCAAGCTTGATCCAATCAAGCACTTGTTCGAAAAACCCATTCTCACGGGTAGATTGGGCAAATGGCAACTCCTACTAATGGAGTATGATCTGAAATACCATCACCAAATCTCCATTAAGGGGCAAGCCCTAGCAGATTACGTGGCTGAGTTCCCCTTAGAGGACGCATATCCCACTCTTGTCGAAATGCCTGATGAAGGCATCTTGCAAAACCATTTTCAAAACCACATTTTGGCAAATTCTTTCGAAAACCAAGGGTGGAAGATGCACTTTGATGGGGCACGAAACCAACGAGGGGCTGGTGCCGGGGTCATCCTAATCTCCCCTAAAAAGGGCGAGATTCCCATAGTAGTCCGCTTAGATTTCGAATGTTCCAACAACGTAGCTGAGTATGAAGCACTCATACAAGGCTTAAGGATTTCGAAAACTCTAGGGACATCATGCATCCAGGTCTTTGGAGATTCGCTCCTTGTCATAAACCAGGTTTTAAAAATCTGGCAAGTACGTAATGAGAAACTACTTCCATATCACGAGTTGGCCACTCGATTGGTCCAATCCTTCCAGTCGTGTAAACTCACACACGTAGGAAGAGAGGACAATGGCATCGCCAATGCCCTCTCCTCCTTGGGTTCAGCCCTGAAGGTCGATCCCATTTTAGGGACCAGATCTTTGGAAATATGGCATGCGCCCCACCCATCCACACACGACTTGGATATTTGCCAAAACAACCCAGAGTCTATTGAAAAACCCTGGTTTTATGACATAAAACAATTTTTAGAAAATGGGGGATTCACCGAGGATGCCACATCCAAAGATAAGGCATTCATTCGTAAGATTTCGACCGGATACACCATTCTGGGTGGGGTCTTATACAAAAAGAGTTTTACCGGCATTTTGCTTAGGTGTATCGACCTAGAGGAGGCTAGGGTAGTGATGCATGAGTTCCACAGTGGAGAATGTGGAGGTCATGTTAATGCCAACATGATGACAATGAAAATACTTAGAGGGGGCTATTTTTGGTCCACCCTGAAAAAGGATTGTCACGATCATGTTAGGCAGTGTCATCCATTGTCACGATCATGTTAGGCAGTGTCATCCATGTCAAGTGCATGGGCACGCCATTCATATCCCATCATCTGCATTGCATTTCGTGGTCAGCCCCTGGCCATTTACCATGTGGGCGTTTGACATCGTAGGCCCAATATTTCAAAAGGCCTCGAATGGGCATCATGTGGTGGCTTTCATTCGGAGTATTTCTCCAAGTTGGTGGAAGCCATTTCCCTAACCAATGTAATGGGGCAACATGTGGTGGCTTTCATTCGGAGGAATATCTTGGCTCGATTTGGGGTTCCACGAGACCTTGTGTCTGATAATGGTACCCCATTCAAGAACGAGCGGATGGTTAAGTTGTGCAACACGTATGGCATAACTCACCACTTCTCCTCGCCCTACTACCCTCAAGGCAACGGCCTAACCGAAGCCACAAACAAGACTCTCATTAGTATTATTGAGAAAACCTTAGAGAAGGGTAGGATGTGGCACGAGAAGCTAGATGAAGCCTTATGGGCTTATAGAACATCCATCCGGACTACCACGAATGCCACACCATTCGAATTGGTCTATGGCACAAACGCCATTCTTCCCATTCATACCCAACTGCATTCATTCCATACATCCATAGCACTCGACCTCCCCCTAGAGACGCTTCATCATGCTAGGATGGCCGAACTAGATTTGCTAGATGAGAGGCGACTCCTTGCCATGGATCATGCTCGTGCATACCGGCAAAGGATAGCCCGACATTATAGCAAACACATGAGACCTCGCCACTTTAAAGTGGGAGATCTGGTCTTAAAAACCATCCATCATCGTGGCCCACACCCCCTAGGCAAGTGGCGCCCCAACTGGGATGGACCCTATGTTGTACGAGCAACCACTACGAACAATTCGTATTGGTTGATCGATGTAGAAGGTAGGAATTTAGCAGATCCTATCAATATTCAATACTTAAAGAAGTATCATGTGTAGGATCTGGATTAAATTCCAGTTTTCGAAAATTTTGAAAAGGGATAGCTGCCCTGAGACATGTGAATAAGGTGCAAAGGCGAACTCGTGTGACCCTGAGTGAAGAGAATTCGCACTTGTGAAAGAGTGGAGTTTTCAAAATCGTGGTTACATTTCAAAATCCTCTTCTTACAAAGAAAGGCCTAGTTCAACATAGCAAGATACTTACAAGTAGTACGTGCTATTTCTAAATAGGCTGATCTGGAATGGATCGAGTGTAGGTTTGGGATAAGTCCTCCCCTCTTCTCTTCTCCTTCCAAAAGGAAAACAAAGGCCCAAAACAAAAGGGAATTTCCCATTCAAAGTCTCTTTCCAAAAGAAAGAAACCAGACTTCAAAAGAAAAATCGATTCTCTTATAAAAAAGAGGGATTAAAGAAAAAATACTCCCAAAGGGAGACCCTCTATGAAAAAAAAAAAAAGAGGCCATAAAGCTCAAAAAGAGCAGTTTTCCGCCCTCTATGCCTTAAACCACGGGACGCTTCAGAAGGGACCGTGGTACCTCTTTCCCATCCCTGGCTTATCCCAAGCTAAAGCATGGTTCATTTTCGAGGAATCCTAAAGTAAAAATAGGATTTACTTACTTGAATTTCATCTTGTTTGAGAATTCGACGTTTCGAGTAAGGCATAGGAATTTGAAATGAAGCTTGTCTTCTTATAAAACCTCCGCTAGATAAGCGAGTGTTAAGACTCAAACAAGGGCAAGCACGAAGAGCTCGAGATCCTTAGGATCGAGGCTCAAGATAGTTGTCCCTTTTGTAAATAACTTTTGTAAATAAGTTTTGAAAACCGAACATCGAACAGCATAGGATTTTCCTCACTTGGAGCAGTAGGCCTTGCAAGTCTCTAGAGTTCGACCACATCTAGTCTTGGGGAGGTCGCCACTCTTGGCACCACACCCATGTCATTTACATTCCACGCATGGTACTTGCATGAACAGATGTGGTTCTTATCAAAATGTCATTTGAGGTCATCTCCGGAAGGCAGAAACGGAGGCGGACGACCATGTTGGCGAAGACCCAACGCAGACGGAGTACTGATGCTGTCAGGCCCTGCACAAATCGTCCGTTTCGAACCCAGTTCGAAGGAGTCAGAGTTCAGTTTGGATTGGATCTGGACCATATATATCCAGATCCCAATCCAAACCCATATGTGGACTTGGATTTGGATTTGGATCCAGAGATCCAATCCAATATCCATATCCATGGCCCACATCACCTTCTCATAAATGGAGGTGGGGCCCACTTGAAATTCACGTGGGATTATGGGCATGAGAGAGAGTGGGGATGGAAAATATCAAGAGTGTGGTTAAGGTCTATGGGCATGAGAGAGAGTGGGGCCCACCTAACCTAGGGCTGCACCAACATGAGGTGGTTAAGGTCTATGGGCCATGCAAAGGGAGCTCCTTCACCTAAACCTAACCCAAAACACCTAATCCTAGCCTACCCCCCTAATCCACCCCTAATCTGAGCCTAATCACCTAATCCACTTCCCTAATCCCGACCTAATCCCAACCTAATCACCTAACCCACTTCCCTAATCCTTCCCTAAACCTAGCCTAAACCTAGCCTAATCACCTAACCTAGCTCACTAAACCTCACCCTAAAACCCAACCACCTAACCTAGCCCTAAACCCCTAAACCACCCCTAGCCCACAATCTACCCAAACCACTAGTTTTCAAAATATCTGGCCCAACCCTTTCCAGCCCACCTTATCTTCATACCACCCTACCTAAACCACCTAACCACTACTCCAAACCCAGCCCTAACCGACCTACCCATCCCTATATAAACCCCCCCCTTGGGGGCGGGTTTTCCTATCTAGTGGCTTCACCCATCCCAGCCGGGTCCCCTCCTTCCCCAAGTCCAGCCGAGTCTGACCTGCTCCACCTGCTCCACCTGCACCGCCACCTGCTCTCCACCAACACCACCATCTCCCAGCCGGACGCCACCACTTGCATTACTTCCCAACCACCCGGCTTCTCTCTTCCAGCCGGACGCCACCACTTGTATTACTTTCCAACCACCCGGCTTCTCTCTTCCAGCCGAGCACCACCTTCTCCCCATTCGGTAAGTACCCCCCACTCTACCTAGCTCCTTCTCTACTCCCTCTCCACTCCTAGCCACCCACCATACCACCATCTTATCTACACATCATCCCTTTGCTGCCACCATTCTCACTCAGCCGAACCTATCACAACCTAAACTACCGGCCACTACCTAACCATCCTATCTACATCCGGCCACCCTATAAGACTCCCATTCGGCCTTCCCTTAAACTCCTTTTAGGTCCATACTCCCCAATACTCTAGACTCTCCTAGTGACCCTACACACTCACTTTGCCCAGCCCCTTTAATCCCCCACATCAAGGCGACACCCATTTGCAGCCGGCCACCTTCGAGGCGCCTATCCCCGCGGAGCTCCCGTTTGCAGCCCAAGGCGAAGGCCAAGCCCATGCTCAAGCAAGGCCTCTACGGACCAGCTACTCATAAGTGCCTAAACTCGGTCTTTAGTTGTATACTTGCTTGAGATTCAATTTGATACGGGGTTGTAATAACGGAGCATAGTCTCCCCCCGCTTGTAATAACGTGGCTTGGCACACCCACACACGTGCACTCTCTTAGTTGTGCACGATTTTGAACACACACGGGCCTAATCAACCCCTAATACAAAAGTAGATATATATACTTTCATTTTCGAAGGGTTTTTGCTTAAGTTGGGTGCGTTGTCTTTCAATTCAAGCACTCTCACACACATTGAGCTTTCGCTCTTATTTGAAAGACCCAAGTAAGGGCCGACCTATACTATTTGGGTTTCATTTCATGTCGTGTGAGTAAGTCTTTCAATTCAAGCACTTTCACACACATTGAGCTTTCGCTCTTATTTGAAAGACCCAAGTAAGGGCCGACCTATACTATTTGGGTTTCATTTCATGTCGTGTGAGTAAGTCTTTCAATTCAAGCACTTTCACACACATTCAGCTTTCGCTCTTACTCCCAAGACCTTAGTAAAGGCCTTATTGCAGTTATATTTGGGTTTCATTTATGTCGTGTGGGTAGTCTTTTAATTCAAGCACTCTCACACACATTGAGCCTTCGCTCTTATTCCCAAGACCTTAGTCAAGGCCATACTGCAATTTATATTTGGGTTTAATTTCATGTCGTGTGTGTAAGTCTTTCAATTCAAGCACGCACCCACATTGAGCCTTCGCTCTTATTTGCATGACCCGAGTAAGGACTCATATACATATTCTATATACATATCTCCCTTCGGTTATTTCCCTTTGGTTATTTCCCTTCAGTATTGTCTTTACATTTCGGGTTTTCCCTTTGGAGTAGCGTGAGTTTGCATTGCATCTACGCCATACCACGAGGTAGGACGCATATTGCATCAAAGGAAGCCCCGCTCGAATTCGCCCATGTAGTGGAGTGTTCATAACACACAAACTAGGTGGCCCGAAAAGGGATTAAAGAAAAGACTTAGGCACGTGCAAATCCACGTGATCTAAAACATGCAATCGCATTTTAAAGACCCGAAATAGACACCTCGAACCGCTTCATAGACTTTCTCTCCAAAACTCGATTTTTGCAAAGCGTACAGACTGACCCTTGCGCATCGGTGCAAGAAGGTCTGCGACGACAAGAGCTTACTTGCTCACAGTTACCACGTTTAGAAGTCAGTGTTAAATATATCTTCGCTAGCTTAGGTAAGCTAGCTGGCACGCCCTGTTTGCATACATAGGCCTTAGACACACGAGAGGATCCGCTCTGAGCCCTGGAAAAGGCTAGAGGCGGGGATTTTCGCGCGTCAACACCTATCCACATGTCTATCCTAGAGCTTATACAAACCTCGCCTAGGCATAGACTAGTGCTAGAGAAAATTCTAGAAAGAGCCAAGGTTGATTCGAACATAAGTCCGGAATCCCTGTTTGCCCAAGTGGCTTTAATAGGCGCAAAATCGCCCATCACTTTCTCGGAAGATGATCTAGATAGACCCTACGAGTCTCACAACCAGGCCCTGAATATCGAGGTGGTTCTGAATAACCACTCTCTGGACAGGTGCCTAGTCGATGGGGGAGGAGGGCTCAACATCCTTCCACTTCATGTGGCGTACTAAATCGGAGTCACCTTGACTTCTGTAAACCCAAGTCCCATCGTTATCACTGGATATGATGGGAATGCGTCTAGGCCATTAGGATCGATCGAACTCCCGATGGAAACGGGAGGGATCACACACACGGGGGTGTTCCATGTCTTGGACATCCACCCCATTATAACCTGTTGCTAGAGAGGCCCTGGATACACAGCTTGTGCGCTGTACCATCCACCTTCCACAGGTGTGTCAAGATCCCTTTCAGGCACCAGGTCGTAGTGATCTTAGGTGAGAGTCACCCACAACTTCTGGGAATCATAAACTCCCCTTGTTTATCGAGCTCCCAGGCCCATGAGGCTAACCTGGGGCAGATTGTGATTGAGCCACCAAGGCTCGTGTTAAACAACCCTAGGAAGGTTGTGTGTGTGAAGGGGCCGCCCAAACCTGGCCCCCTCCTGATCTTAAACCTTATAGGAAAACCCAAGCGTTCCCCATTTCCAAAGCCCCTGGACAAAAAGCCATTCGAGCACGATATGGACGACAGCAAGTTCCAGGACCATGATCTTTATCAAAACTTTTCAAAGAATAAGAAATCGTGGAACATGTTGTTGAATATGGGCTACACGCCCTACAAAAGTCTAGGGGCGCAAAACCAGGGTCTCCTAGAGCCCATCCTTCCTAGGGCCAACCCAAGCCGATATGGGATCGGCTATACTCCTAGAATACCGCCAGAGCCACCCCCTGTGACCACCTGGGTCAAGGGTGCCCTGGAACCTGCCTTAGAAGAGACCTACGATTTGGACCTCCTATTCCGAGTCTAACCCGTAGTGTTTTCCCTTTGTAGGTATGACGGAAGATCCCTTTCACAAAAATACAAAAACATTTGGAAAACTTAAAATCAAAAAGATCGAAAAAGAGGAAAAACCAAAAATAATGGAAAAACAAAAACTCGAAAAAAGAGTGCTTTGTATAGTTCCTAAAGTTCTTGTTTTACAAAAACCCAAAAAAATCGAAAATCTAGAAAATACCAAAAAGATTTTGTATATAGCTGCTCCAGGTAGGACTTTGGCAAAAGAAAAAGATTTCGAAAGAAGCGTCGTCTACATAGCCAGAACAAAAATTTCGAAATCGATTAAAAATCCGAGTACAAAACCAGGTCTTTTTGAAAATCACGCATCAAATTCCCCCGGGTCTATAACCCACGAGAATGATCGAAGCCCAGAAGTGGATCCCTTTGAGGAAGATCCCACTTCTGAGCTCCCAGAATTTCATAAAATTCTCGATTTTGAAAGACCTTCCAATTCAGTAGGAGGAGATTTCATAGAGGAGAACCTAGGGAATGATTCCAATCCCAAAACCATCAAAATAGGCGCATGCTTGCATGAACATGAAAGATCAGCATTCATTGCATTTCTACGAACCTATTTAGATGTGTTTGCATGGACGTATGAAGACATGCCGGGCATAGACCCCAGCATTGTCGAACATCGTCTTCCCTTGGATGCGGGTGCAAAACCCATAAAGCAGAAGCTTAGGAAAATACACCTGAATGTACACACGCAAGTCAAAGAGGGTTTAGAAGATCTGTTAAAAGCCGGATTTATAAAACCCATTGCATATTCTGATTGGTTGTCAAACATCGTTGTAGTTCGAAAAACCAATGGGAAAATTCGAATATGCATCAATTTCAGAAACCTGAATAAAGCCACTCCAAAGGATAATTATCCTTTACCAAACATAGATTTGATAGTCGATAGTACTGCAAATCATGAAATGTTTTCGTTTATGGATGGCTATTCAGGCTATAATCAAATCAAACTAAGTCCACAAGATCAGGGTAAGACCGCCTTCACAACCCCATGGGGCACGTACTAGTATACAGTCATGCCCTTTGGTTTGAAAAATGCCGGTGCAACATACCAACGAGCCATGACCATGATCTTCCATGATCAAATTCATGAGCTCGTAGAAGTGTATGTAGATGATCTCTTGGCAAAATCCAAAACCCGATGCACTCATATCGAATGTTTGCAAAAGATTTTCGAAAGGCTTAGGCTTTACAAAGTAAAGCTAAACCTTCAAAAATGTGTATTCGGGGTAGAATCAGGGAAGCTTCTAGGCTTTATGGTGAGCCAAAGGGGTATAGAAGTCGACCCCTCTAAGTGTCGAGCCATCATAGACATGGCCCCACCCTCCAATCTCACTCAAATTCGTAGCCTCCAGGGTCGATTACAGTCCGTTCGCCGATTCATATCGAATCTGGCAACTAGATGTGAACCCTTCAACAAACTGTTGAGGAAGGGCACGAAATTCTTATGGGATGACGAATGCCAAAGGTCCTTCGAGAGACCAAAGGCATACTTGGTTAATCCCCCCGTTTTGAATCCTCTGAAGCAAGGAAAACCGCTTTTACTCGACATCTCTATGCATGCGAATGCTTTAGGAGCCCTATTGGCTCAATACGAGGATGACACCTATAAGGAGTATGCCATCTACTATATTTCGAAAACTCTCTTGGCTTATGAACGAAATTATCAAGCCATGGAGAAGACGTGCTTGGCCCTAGTCTGGGCCTGCCAAAAATTCAGACACTATTTCCTAGATCGTGAGATCTGGATAGTGTCCAAGCTTGATCCAATCAAGCACTTGTTCGAAAAACCCATTCTCACGGGTAGATTGGGCAAATGGCAACTCCTTCTAATGGAGTATGACCTGAAATACCATCACCAGATCTCCATTACGGGGCAAGCCCTAGCAGATTACTTATATACCTGTTTTCACATTTTAAAATAGGTTGTCGTTTTGGCTCAAATGAGCTTTTTGTGTTTTTTGAGAGTTTTTGATTTTTGGAAAATTCGGGGTGTTTACAATTAGATTCCGGATTTGACATGCTTTAATGCTTTTCAAAATCCTAAGTATGAAATGCAACAAACAAGAGTTAAAACACTTTCTTTGAAAAATTTTCGTGAGGTTTCTTTATATGAATTGACTTTGCACAAGGCCCAGGTCCCACCAGGCATGCCAATTCTATAGACACGGAAAATTTTCACTACGGGTTCTTAGGCCTGAAGTGAACCTTTTCGTGTGTCTAAGTCGCTTTTATAAAAAGGGCATGCCAGCTAGCTTACTCAAGCTAGCGAAGTAAGTTTTCAAAATCTGACTCGTTTAGGGCGACTGTGAGCAAGTGAGCTCTTTTCGTCGTAGACCTTCTTGCACCGATGTGCAAGGGTCAGTTTGTACGCTTAGCAAAGTCGATTTTGAACCTCTTTGAAAATGTACGAAGTGTTTGATTGGGTTTTGTTTGTATTGTTGCAGATTTTATTTCACATGGGATTTGCACGTGCCTATGTCTTTTAATTTTATGCTATTTAGGCCAACTAGGTGTGTGCGCAAGTGACCTAAGTTGGGCGATTTTTGCGCGGGTGTATGGGGTTTGCTTTGGTGCAATATGCGTCCTAACTCGTGGTATGGTGAATATGCAATGCAAACTCACACAACTCCAAGGGAAAACCCGAAATTGAAAGACAATGCTTTAAGGGAAATTGCGTAAGGTAAATTGCAAAAGGGAAATATGTGTGCAAAAGGGAAATTGAAAGACAATACTTATAAAAATAAAGCTATATCTTAGGGGCTGTCAAGGCCCGTGTGTGTGCAAAAGGTGTGCAACTAAGAGAGGAAAGGCTCAAGTGCACGTGGGTGCTTGTGTGTCAAACCAAGTTATTACATCTTGGGGGGAGACTACGTTCCATTATTACAACCCCATGTCAAAATTTAATTGAATAGAAAGCAAGTTCATATAATGGAGCAAGTTTAGGCACTTACATGTAGCTGGTCGATCTTCAACTTGCGTGGACTTGGACTTGTGATTCGCCTTGGGCAGCCAAGAGGAGTCCCTTAGGCAGCTAGTTGTGGCTGGTAGGAGTGCTGGAGTGGGGTGAGTTTAGGGACAGGTAGGGCTCGGCTAGGTGGAAGGAAGGGTCATGCTGGCTGGGTGGAAGGGAATGCTGGTAGGTGGTGTTGGGAGTTGGGCGACTAGGGGTGGCAGATGGTGCTCGGCTGGGAGGAAGAGAGAAGGGCAGGTGATGCAGGCCGGCTGGGCAGGTGGTGCTGGGAGTTGGGCTGGGAATGAAGGAGGAGCTGGTGTTTTGGGGAAGGGGGAGTGGTACTAATCGGGAAGGAGGTGGCAGGTGTTGAGTGGCAGATGCGGGTGGCTGGGAAGGATGGAGCTGCTGGTGGCCGGGTGGAAGAAGGTGGCGGGTGCAGAAGGTCCTGGCTGGGTGGAAGAGTGGCTAGCAGGTGCTGTCGAGTGGAAGTGGAGAGGGTGGAGAGAGGTGCTGGCCGAATCCCCCAAGAGTGAAGAGCCAAGAAGAGACCCCACCTGCAGGTGATAGGTGGGGTTTATATAGGCTAGGGATTAGTGGCTGGGATAAGGGAGCTTAGGTCAGTTAGGTGGGCCAGATATTTGTTTTGGTGGGCTAGATATTTATTTTTAGGTGGGTTGGGACATGGTTTTGGGTAGGTCAGTTAGGTGGGCAGGATTAGTGGTTTGGGGTAGGTCAGTTAGGTGGGTTGGGTTTTGGTGGTTAGGGGACTTAGTTAGGTGAACTAAGGTTAGTTTAGGCTTAGTTGGTTCGGGTCTAGGTGGTCTAGCTAGGTGAGGTCGGCTAGGTGAAGTGGGTGCAGTTTTGGGTGAGAAGGGCTAAGTCTAGGTTGGGTTTGGGTTAGGTTTTAGGAACAATGGCTAGGTGAGGTGAGCTAACTTAGGGCTAGGTTTAGGAACCACCCCTTGGCACCGGTCCATTGCAGCCATATCCAAGTTGGTGCAGCCCTAGGTCAAGCGTAGGTGCATACAAGCTTGAACCCACACTCCTGGTTAAACCCACAAGGCTAACCCACTTTTGACCAAAAGTCAGCCTACCAACTTTCTCCCTCTTACTTTATGGCCCCCTTTCTCTCTCTACCCAAGCCTTCCAAGGCCATTTACGTGAAATTTTGTGGGGCCCTCACCCCCATTTATGGGGAGGTGAAGTGGGCCATGGATACAGATATTGGATTTGGATCTTAGGATCCAAATCCAAATCCAAATACATTTTGGGTTTGGATCTAGATATATATGGTCCAGATCTGACCCAAATTTGATTTTTTGATTCCTTCATGGTGTTTCGAGATGGACGGTTTGTGCGAGGCCTGACTTCATCAATACTCTGTCTTGCGTTGGGTCTTCGCCAACATTGTCGTCCGATCTTCTTCTCACCTTCAGGATTTCATTTTGATCATTTTTCTGATATTTGGGGCTTGGATGTCTGAGAATTTGGGGATGCTTTTGACATGAGAGTTGATATGCCGGGCTTGAAGTATGCTTCGGGTCTGGGCTCTCCTTTGCCTTTTTGATCCGCTTTTATCAGGCCAAGAGGCTTTTGGGGTTTCAAAACATTATTTATAGTCTAAAAGCTATATGTATAGAGTTTTTAAAACGTATGTACAGGTTTAAAATATGTACAGGGTTGTCTAGAAGGCTCCTAGGTTTCCAGACTCAAAATAGCCCTTTAGGCTACTTTTGTAAAACCAGGTATGTTTGAGAAAATCATGGGATTTTTGGGGTGTTTACAGGTTTTAGCCAGCAAGGTGGCCGGTTGTTGGGGCTTAGGTAGGGTATGGCTGAGTTGGGGCACTAGGCGGGTTGAGGTGCAGCAAGGTGCTGTGGCGCACAGGTGCTGGAGTCGACGCGTTGGGCGCGCGGGACAGGGGTGCTAGGGAGCCGGGTACAGGTTAGGGCTAGGGTGCAGTAGAGGCACGTCAAGGGCGCGCAAGGCGCTACAGTAGGTGCTTCGCTAGGGGTGAGTTGGGTTGTGAAGGGGGTTGTAGGGTCAGTCGGTGCGCAGGGGGTGTGGTCGTGGTGCAGCACGGGTTGGACTTAGGGGTTAGGTTTAGGTTAGGTTGGGTCAAGCATAGGCTAGGTTAGGGTTAGGTTTAGGATGGCCTACCTCTTGGAGCCGGTTGCACCACACGCCCTCCACGCCGAGCCCACCTGAGTTAAAACCTTCCTTGGTTGAGCCCACCTCGGTTGCAGCCCTTAGGTCAAGCCTTGATCAACATGGCTCAAGCCCACCTCACTCATGAGCCCACATGGCTAAGTCTCTCTCTCACTCTCTCTCCTCCCAAGCAATTTACATGAGATTTATGGCACCCCCTCACCTCTATTTATAGGCAAATGAGGTGGGTCTTGGTGTAGACGCAGGAAAATCCCCGCCTCCCTGGCTTCTTAGGGCCTGGAGCGGATCCTTTCGTGTCTCTAAGTCCTATTTGTATAAACAGGGCGTGCCAGCTAGCTTACCTAAGCTAGCGAAGATATATTTTAACCTGACTTCTAACGTGGTAACTGTGAGCAAGTGAGCTCTTGTCGTCGCAGACCTTCTTGCACCGACGCGCAAGGGTCAGTCTATACGCTTTAAAAATCAAGTTTGGGATAGAAAAAAAAAAGCCTACAAAAGCGGTTCGAGGTGTTTGATTTGGGTCTTTAATACGATTTCCAAATTTTAGATCACGTGAATTTGCACGTGCCTAAGTCTTTCTTTTTATCCCTTCAAGGGCCACCTAGGTGTGTGTTATGAACACTCCACTACATGGGGCGAATTTGAGTGGGAGTACGGGGCTTGCTTCGATGCAATATGTGTCCTACCTCATGGTATGGTGTAGATGCAATGCAAACTCACGCTACTCCAAAGGGAAAACCCGAATGTAAAGACAATGCCGAAGGGAAATAACCGAAGGGAAATGACTTGTAATGTAAATGCCGAAGGGAGATATGTATATAAGGTATATATGGGCCCTTACTCGGGTCTTGCAAATAAGAGGGAAGGCTCAATGTGGGTGCGTGCTTGAATTGAAAGACTACACACACGACATGAAATGAAACCCAAATATAACTTGCAATAGGGCCTTGATTAAGGTCTTGGGAATAAGAGCGAAAGCTCAATGTGTGAGTGCTTGAATTGAAGTACTACGCACACAACATGAAATTAAACCCAAATAGTATAACACGGCCCTTACTTAGGTCTTACAAATAAGAGCGAAGGCTCAATATGTGTGAGTGCTTGAATTGAAAGACTACACACAAGACATGAAATAAAACCCAAATATAAATTGCAGTATGGCCTTAACTAAGGTCTTGGGAATAAGAGCGAAAGCTCAATGTGTGTGAGTGCTTGAATTGAAGTACTACGCACACAACATGAAATTAAACCCAAATAGTATAACACGGCCCTTACTTGGGTCTTACAAATAAGTGTGTGTGCGTGCTTGAATGGAAAGACAACACACTCAACTCAAGCAAAAACCCTACGTAAGTTAAAGTATATATATATATATATATATATATATATATATATATATATATATATATATATATTTATATCTTAGGGGCTGATTAGGCCCGTGTGTTTTCAAAATCGTGCACGACTAAGAGAGTGCACGTGTGTGTGGGTGTGCCAAGCCACGTTATTACAAAGGGCTATTTTGAGTCTAGAAACCTAGGAGCCTTCCAGGCAACCCTGTACATATGTTTTGAACTTTATATTTCAAAAATATACAATATGGCTTTTAAAAACCTTTTTAAAACATGTTTTGAAACCCCGAAGTAGCTTGGCCCCATCCAAACAGGACCAGGAAAGCCAAAGAGAGCCCGAAACCGGAGCACATGTTGAGCCCGGCACAACAACTCTCATATCAAATCCACCCCCAGGATCTCGAACGTCCAGGACCCTGTTCTTATCAAAATAGCATTTGAAGTCATCTCCGGAAGGCAGAAACGGAGGCGGACGACTATGTTGGCGAAGACCCAACGCAGACGGAGTGCTGATGCTGTCAGGCCCCGCACGAATCGTCCGTTTCGAACCCAGCTCGAAGGAGTCAGAGTTCAGTTTGGATTGGATCTGGACCATATATATCCATATCCCAATCCAAACCCATGTATGGACTTAGATTTGGATTTGGATCCAGAGATCCAATCCAATATCCATATCCCAATCCAAACCCATGTATGGACTTAGATTTGGATTTGGATCCAGAGATCCAATCCAATATCCATATCCATGGCCCACATCACCTTCTCATAAATGGAGGTGGGGCCCACTTGAATTTCACGTGGGATTATGGGCATGAGAGAGAGTGGGGGAGGATAAGATCAAGTGTGTGTTGTAATTAAGCTTGACTTGTGTGTCAAGTTTGGGGTTAGTCATGTGGGTTAGCCTAATTAAGTGGGTTTAAGCTTGTAATTAGCCAAAACCTAACCTAGGGCTGCACTAACATGACGTAATTAGGGTCTATGGGTCATGCAAAGGGAGCTCCTTCATCTAATCCTAACCAAAAATACCTAATCCTAGCCTTCTACCCTAATCCGGTCCTAATCTGAGCCTAATCACCTAACCCACTTCCCTAATCCTGGCCTAATCCCAACCTAATTACCTAACCCACTTCCCTAATCCTTCCCTAAACCTAGGTTAATTTCCCTAAACCTAACCTAATCCTAGCCTAATCACCTAACCCACCTCACTAGTGTCTGAATTTTTGGCAGGCCCAGACTAGGGCCAAGCACGTCTTCTCCATGGCTTGATAATTTTGTTCATAAGTCAAGAGAGTTTTTGAAATGTAGTAGATGGCATATTCCTTATGGGTGTCATCCTCGTATTGAGCCAACAGGGCTCCTAAAGCATTTGCATGCACGGAGATGTATAATAAAAGCGGTTTTCCTTGCTTTGGAGGGTTCAAAACGGGGGGATTAACTAAGTATGCCTTCAGTCTCTCGAAGGACTTCTGGCATTCGTCATCCCATAAGAATTTCGTGCCCTTCCTTAACAGTTTGTTGAAGGGTTCGCATCTAGTTGCCAGATTCGATATGAACCAGCGAACGGATTGTAAACGACCCTGAAGGCTACGGATTTGGGTGAGATTGGAGGGTGGAGCCATGTCTATGATGGCTCGACACTTAGAGGGGTCGACTTCTATTCCCCTTTGACTCACCATAAAGCCTAGAAGCTTCCCTGATTCTACCCCAAACACACATTTTTGAGGGTTTAGCTTTACTTTATAAAGCCTAAGCCTTTCGAAAATCTTTTGTAAACATTCGATATGGGTGCATCGGGTTTTGGATTTTGCCAAGAGATCATCTACATACACTTCTACAAGCTCATGAATTTGATCATGGAAGATCGTGGTCATGGCTCGTTGGTATTGTAGACGCGCGAAAATCCCCGCTTCTCACCTTTTCATGGCTCGGAGCGGATCCTCTCGTGTGTCTAAGGCTTTATCTATGCAAACAGGGCGTGTCAGCTAGCTTACCTAAGCTAGCGAAGATATATTTAACACTGACTTCTAATCATGGCGACTGTGAGCAAGTGAGCTCTTGTCGTCACAGACCTTCTTGCACCGATGCGCAAGGGTCAGTCTGTACGCTTTGCAAAAAATCGAGTGTTTGGGATAGAAAGCCTACGAAGCGGTTTGAGGTGTCTAATTCGGTTCTTTTAGATGCGATTGCATGTTTTAGATCACGTGGATTTGCACGTGCCTAAGTCTTTTCTTTTATCCCTTTTCGGGCCACCTAGTTTGTGTGTTATGAACACTCCACTACATGGGCGAATTCGAGCGGGGCTTGCTTTGATGCAATATGCGTCCTACCTCGTGGTATGCGTAGATGCAATGCAAACTCACGCTACTCCAAAGGGAAAACCCGAATGTAAAGACAATACTGAAGGGAAATAACCGAAGGGAAATGACTTGTAAAGTAAGTGCCGAAGGGAGATATGTATATAGAGTATTGTAAACACCCCGAAATCCCACGAATTCCTTAAAACAAACTTGGTTTTGTAAAAGCAGCCCCAAAGGGCCATTTTTGAGTCTGGAAACCCAGGAGCCTTCCAGACAACCCTGTACATACGTTTTGAACTCTATATTTCAAAAACATACATTATAGCTTTTAAAACCTTTTTAAAACATGTTTTGAAACCCCGAAGTGGCTTGGCCCGATCAAGTCAGGACCAGGAGAGCTAAGAAGAGCCCGGAACCGGAGCACATATCGAACCCGGCGCAGCAACTCTTGTATCTGATTCACACCCCAGGATCTCGAACGTCCAGGACCCTGTTCTTATCAAAATAGCATTTGAAGTCATCTCCGGAAGGCAGAAACGGAGGCGGACGACTATGTTGGCGAAGACCCAACGCAGACGGAGTGCTGATGCTGTCAGGCCCCGCACGAATCGTCCGTTTCGAACCCAGCTCGAAGGAGTCAGAGTTCAGTTTGGATTGGATCTGGACCATATATATCCAGATTTCAATCCAAACCCATATGTGGACTTGGATTTGGATTTGGATCCAGAGATCCAATCCAATATCCATATCCATGGCCCACATCACCTTCTCATAAATGGAGGTGGGGCCCACTTGAAATTCACGTGGGATATTGGGCATGAGAGAGAGTGGGGGTGAAAAATATCAAGAGTGTTGTATTAAGCTTGACTTGTGTGTCAAGTTTGGGTTTAATCATGTGGGTTAGCCTAATTGAGTGGGTTTAAGCTTGTAATTAGCTAAAACCTAACCTAGGGCTGCACCAACATGGGGTGATCAAGGTCTATGGGCCATGCTAAGGGAACTCCCTCGCCTAAACCTAACCCAAAATGACTAATTCTAGCCTAAACCCCTAATCCACCCCTAATCCCAACCTAATCACCTAACCCACTTCCCTAATCCCGGCCTAATCCCAACCTAATCACCTAACCCACTTCCCTAATCCTTCCCTAAACCTAGATTAATTTCCCTAATCCTAGCCTAAACCTAGCCTAATCACCTAACCTAGCTCACTAAACCTCACCCTAAAACCCAACCACCTAACCTAGCCCTAAACCCCTAAACCACCCTTAGCCCACAATCTACCCAAACCCCTAGTTTTAAAATATCTGGCCCAACCCTTTCCAGCCCACCTTATCTACATACCACCCTACCTAAACCACCTAACCACTACCCCAAGCCTAGCCCTAACCGACCTACCCATCCCCTATTTAAACCCCCCCCCTTGGGGGCGGGTTTTCAAGTGAAAACCCTCACCTCACCCAGCCGGGCCCTCTCCTTCTCCCACTTCCTCACCTAGCCGGGACCACTCTCCATCACCTCCGCCTGCTCCACCTGCTCCACCAGCCACCACCTGCACCGCCACCTTCCCTCTTCCATCCACCACCATTGCCCAGCCGGACGCCACCACCTTCATCCAACCGAACCAGCCAAGAGCCCACCTGCCCGCCTATTTCTCCTTGCCTTCCACCGCCTCTCCCCATTCGCTAAGTACCCAAAACTCCATCAAAGCCCTTCTCTTCCACCTCTCCACTCCTAGCCACCCATCCTATCATCATCCCAGCCTTTGCCACCACCCTTTTCACCTAGCCGAACCTAGTATAGCCCAAACTGCCGGCCACTACCTAGCCATCATATCCCATTCGGCCTTCCCCTAGCTATCCCATTCGGCCTTCCCATAAATTCACCTTTTAGGTCCAGTTTCCCTAAACTCTCAACTCCCTTAGTGACCCTAAGTCAAGGCCATACTGCAATTTATATTTGGGTTTAATTTCATGTCGTGTGTGTAAGTCTTTCAATTCAAGCACGCACCCACATTGAGCCTTCGCTCTTATTTGCAAGACCCGAGTAAGGGCTCATATACATAAGCTATATACATATCTCCCTTCGGTTATTTCCCTTCGGTTATTTCCCCTTCAGTATTGTCTTTACATTTCGGGTTTTCCCTTTGGAGTAGCGTGAGTTTGCATTGCATCTACGCCATACCACGAGGTAGGACGCATATTGCATCAAAGCAAGCCCCGCTCGAATTCGCCCATGTAGTGGAGTGTTCATAACACACAAACTAGGTGGCCCGAAAAGGGATAAAAGAAAAGACTTAGGCACGTGCAAATCCACGTGATCTAAAATATGCAATCGCATCCTAAAGACCCGAAATAGACACCTCGAATCGCTTCGTAGACTTTCTCTCCAAAACTCGATTTTTTGCAAAGCGTACAGACTGACCCTTGTGCATCGGTGCAAGAAGGTCTGCGACGACAAGAGCTTACTTGCTCACAGTCGCCACATTTAGAAGTCAGTGTTCAAAATATCTTCGCTAGCTTAAGTAAGCTAGCTGGCACGCCCTATTTGTATACATAGGCCTTAGACACACGAGAAGATCCACTCCAAGCCCTGAAAAGGACGAAGAGGTGGGGATTTTCGCGCGTCTACAGAGATTGGCACGCCTGGTGGGACGTGAGCCTTTTCAAAAATCGAGTTTACTTGTAGAAGTCTTGCGAAAATTTTGTAAAAAGGTGTCGTTTTAACTTATTTTTCTTTGCTTGTACTTAGGAAATTTTGAAAAAGCTTGAAAAGCATGACAAAATCCAATCCAAGTGAAGTGTCGAGCCAAGGCTCATGCGCATCAAGTTCTCACTCTAGGAGGATTTTCAAAAACAAAATAAAACTAGATGAAATCGAGGACTTGAGAAGGGAGTTTGAGGCCAAAATCGATGCTCTCAGCCAAGAGGCTGAAGTAGGCGATTCATGTTCATCGAACGGTGAACAAAGGCCTAAAAAGAAATCTGAAAAACCTCGCAAGCAAAAAGAGGCCTCCGTAATGGAAGGCAACCAATACCACGAGTTCTTCACACAAAAGGACCGTAAAGCCCTACAGCAGCTGCTGAAAGGGCATAATAAAGAGAAAAGAAGCTACGCCCTGTCTGATTTCCTTCCTATGGATTACGAAACAGACAGTGACGATGAAATACCAAACTTCCATCGGTATGATGGCATGGGAGACCCTAGGTCTCACTTGCAGCTTTTCTCACGTCGAGCCCATAAGAAGAAAAAGGACTCGATGAAATGGGTGTATTGGTTCCCTTTATCCCTTAAAGGCACAACTGCCAAATGGCTGGCTTCCTACGACTTAAGCCAGTTCGCTACTTTTGAAGAGTTAGCGAACTGCTTCATGCAAAGATTTGCACACAACGTGGAAGTCACGCCAACCTTGAATACCTTAAGGGATACAAAGCAAGGCATGAACGAAGACGTGCATGCCTTCATTATAAGATGGAGGTCGCTTTTGGGCCAAGTGCGAGAGCCCATATCCGAAGGATGCGCAGTAATGCTCATCTTGGATAATTTTAAAAGCGAGTTAAAAACCCTTCTCTCGCTCCATGAGATTTCAACTTTCCATAAGTTGATCAGAAAGGCCTCCCTTTTTGAAACCAACTTACGAAATGGGACATACGACCACTTATGGAAAGGAAGTGCCATTCCAAAAACCCATTTGGAAAAGCCCATCGCATATGGGCTGCCCACGACGGACAAAGGGGCAAAGCCCCATAAAATCGCCAATGTCCGGGTAGATCCAGGCATGACAAGCACTTCTAAAAATTTTGAAAAATTAGAAAATAAGAGAGAACGTAATTTTCAAAAACCGATTGAAAAACGGGAGTATACTCCGCTGGGGCAACCTGTGTCGGAGGTCCTAGACCTCCTACTTGCCCAGGGCATGATAGAACTCCCTGAAATCCCCGAAGGAGTCACTTCCAAAGGGGGGTATTTAAACCGATTTTGCAAGTATCATCGGCTCAAAGGCCATGATACCAAACGCTGCGTCTCTCTTCTAAATAAAATTGAGAACTTGATAGCAGAAGGCTGGCTCCAGGTCACTGCGGAACCTGAGCCACCTCAAGCTATCTTCAAAGAACCCTTTCCCAAACACGCAAGTGGCAGTGGGAAAGGAAAGGAGGTATGTACCCTCACCATTTCCAAGGAACTAGCGCAAAAACCAGAACCTGGTCGACCCACTTGTGCACCCATCCTTGTATTATACAAGAGGCCCGCCCAAGTCGTCATTCGGGGACCACCAAAAATGGAAACCCCGGTAAAACCAGTTTTGAAAATCCAAGGTTCTCCTCAGCTCATCCTTAGAGCCAAGTTTAGCGCGAACCCTAGGCTGGTTGTGGGGGAAGTCACTAGATCCGGGAGGATCTATCAACCCCCGCACCTTCAAGGTGCTCAAAAGGTGGTCAGTGTGCCTGGCCCCTCAAAAGCATGTATCCCTAGCGGTCTGCCAAAAGCAGATAAGGACAAAGTCATCCTAAATCCTTATGATTTCGAAAACCACCTTTCAAAGATTCCTATTCACATGTCTATCCTAGAGCTTATGAAAACCTCGCCTAGGCATAGACTTGTCTTAGAGAAAATTCTAGAAAGGGCCAAGGTTGATTCGAACATAAGTCCGGAGTCCTTGTCTGCCCAAGTGGCTTTATTAGGAGCAAAATCGCCCATCACCTTTTCAGAAGATGATGTAGATAGATCCTACGAAACCCATAACCAGGCCCTGCATATCGAGGTGGTTCTAAACAACCACTCTCTGGACAGGTGCCTAGTCGATGGTGGAGGAGGGCTCAACATCCTTCCACTTCATGTGGCGTACAAAATCGGAGTCACCTTGACTTCAGTGAACCCAAGCCCCATCGTTATCACTGGATATGATGGGAACGCGTCTAGGCCTTTAGGATCCATCGAACTCCCAATGGAAACGGGAGGGATCGAACACACGGGGGTGTTCCATGTCTTGGACATCCACCCCATTATAACCTGTTGCTGAGAAGGCCCTGGATACACAGTTTGTGCGCTGTGCCATCCACCTTCCACAGGTGTGTCAAGATCCCTTTTAGGGACCAGGTCGTAGTGATCCTAGGTGAGAGTCACCGACAGCTTCAGGGGATCATAAACTCCCCTTGTTTATCAAGCTCCCAGGCCCATGAGGCTAACTTGGGGCAAATTATGGTTGAGCCACCTTGGCTCGTGTTGAACAACCCTAGGAAGGTTGTATGTGTGAAAGGGCCGCCCAAAGCAGGCCCCCTCCCGACTCTAATCCTCCTAGGAAAACCCAAGCATTCCCTATTTCCAAAACCCCTGGACAAAAGGCCATACGAGCCTAATATGGACGATAGCATGTTCCAGGACCACGACTTATATCCCATCTTTTCAAAAAACAAAAGGTCGTGGAACATGTTATTGAACATGGGCTACACGCCCTACAAGAGTCTAGGGGCACAAAACCAGGGTCTCCTAGAGCCCATCCTGCCTAGGGCCAACCCAAGCCGATATGGGATCGGCTACACTCCCCGAATACCGCCGGAGCCACCCCCTGTGACCACCTGGGTCAAGGGTGCCCTGGAGCCTGTCTTAGAAGAAACCTATGGTTTAGACCTCCTATTCCGAGTCTAACCCGTAGTGTTTTCCCTTTGTAGGTATGACGGAAGATCCCTTTTTCTAAAAATACCAAAAACATTTGAAAAACTTAAAATCAAAAAAATCGAAAAAACAAGAAAAACCAAAAACAATGGAAAAACAAAAACTCGAAAAAAGAGTACTTTGTATAGTTCCCAAAGTTCTTGTTTTACAAAAACCAAAAAAAATCGAAAATTTGGAAAATACCAAAAAGATTTTGTACATAGCTGCTCCTGGTAGGCCTTTGGCAAAAGAAAAGGATTTCGAAAGAAGTGTCGTCTGCATAGCCAGACCAAAAATTTCGAAATCACTCAAAAATCCAAGTACCAAACCAGGTCATTTTGAAAACCACGCATCAAGTTCCCTCGGGTCTATAGCCCACGAGAATGATCAAAGCCCAGAAGTGGATCCCCTTGAGGAAGATCCCACTTCTGAGCTCCCAGAATTTCATAGAATTCTCGATTTTGAAAGACCTTCCCAATCAGTAGGAGGAGATTTCGTAGAGGTGAACCTAGGGGATGATTCCAATCCCAAAACCATCAAAATAGGCGCATGCTTGCATGAAACTGAAAGGTTAGCATTCATTGCATTTCTACAAACTTATTTAGATGTGTTTGCATGGACGTATGAAGACATGCCGGGCATAGATCCCAGCATAGTCGAGCATCGTCTTCCCTTAGATACCGGTGTAAAACCCATAAAGCAGAAGCTTAGGAAAATACACCCGAATGTACACACGCAAGTCAAAGAGGGTTTAGAAGATCTGCTAAAAGCCGGATTTATAAAACCCATTGCGTATTCTGATTGGTTGTCAAATATCGTTGTGGTTCGAAAAACCAATGGGAAAATTCGAATATGCATCGATTTCAGAAACCTGAATAAAGCCACTCCAAAGGATAATTATCCTTTACCTAACATAGATTTGATAGTCGATAGTACTGCAAATCATGAAATGTTTTCATTTATGGATGGCTATTCAGGCTATAATCAAATCAAACTAAGTCCACGAGATCAGGGTAAGACCGCCTTCACAACCCCATGGGGCACGTACTGCTATACAGTCATGCCCTTTGGTTTGAAAAATGCCGGCGCAACATACCAACGGGCCATGAACACGATCTTCCATGATCAAATTCATGAGCTTGTAGAAGTGTATGTAGATGATCTCTTGGCAAAATCCAAAACCCGATGCACCCATATCGAATGTTTACAAAAGATTTTTGAAAGGCTTAGGCTTTACAAAGTAAAGCAAAACCCTCAAAAATGTGTGTTCAGGGTAGAATCAGGGAAGCTTCTAGGCTTTATGGTGAGCCAAAGGGGAATAGAAGTCGACCCCTCTAAGTGTCGAGCCATCATAGACATGGCTCCACCCTCCAATCTCACCCAAATCCGTAGCCTCCAGGGTCGATTACAATCTGTGCGCCGATTCAAATCGAATCTCGCAACTAGATGCGAACCCTTCAACAAACTGTTGAGGAAGGGTACGAAATTCTTATGGGATGACGAATGCCAAAAGTCCTTCGAGAGACTGAAGGCATACTTGGTTAATCCCCCCGTTTTGAATCCTCCAAAACAAGGAAAACCGCTTTTATTATACATCTCCGTGCATGTAAACGCTTTAGGAGCCTTGTTGGCTTAATACGAGGATGACACCCATAAGGAGTATGCCATCTACTATATTTCGAAAACTCTCTTCGCTTATGAACGAAATTATCAAGCCATGGAGAAGACGTGCTTGGCCCTAGTTTGGGCCTGCCAGAAGTTTAGACATTATTTCCTAGATCATGAGATCTGGATAGTGTCCAAGCTTGATCCAATCAAGCACTTGTTCGAAAAACCTATTCTCACGGGTAGATTGGGTAAATGGCAACTCCTTCTAATGGAGTATGATCTAAAATACCATCACTAGATCTCCATTAAGGGGCAAGCCCTAGCAGATTACGTGGCGGAATTCCCCTTAGAGGACACATATCCTACTCTTGTCGAAATGCCTGATGAAGGCATATTGCAAAATCATTTTCAAAACCACATTTTGGCAAATTCTTTCGAAAACCAAGTGTGGAAGATGCACTTCGATGGGGCACGAAACCAACGAGGGGCTGGTGCCGGGATCATCCTAATCTCCCCTAAAAAGGGCGAGATTCCCATAGCAGTCCGCTTAGACTTCGAATGTTCCAACAACGTAGCTGAGTATGAAGCACTCATACAAGGCTTAAGGATTTCGAAAACTCTAGGGGCATCATGCATCGAGGTCTTTGGAGATTCGCTCCTTGTCATAAACCAGGTTTTAAAAATTTGGCAAGTACGTAATGGGAAACTACTTCCATATCACGAGTTGGCCACTCGATTGGTTCAATCCTTCCAGTCGTGTAAGCTCACACACGTGGGAAGAGAGGACAATGGCATCGCCGATGCCCTCTCCTCCTTGGGTTCAGCCCTGAAGGTCGATCCCATTTCAGGGACCAGATCTTTGGAAATATGGCATGCGCCCCCATCCACACACGACTTGGATATTTGCCAAAACAACCCAGAGTCTATTGAAAAACCCTGGTTCCATGACATAAAACAATTTTTAGAAAATGGGGGATTCACCGAGGATGCCACATCCAAAGATAAGGCATTCATTCGTAAGATTTCGACCCGATACACCATTCTGGGAGGGGTCTTATACAAAAAGAGTTTTACCGGCATTCTGCTTAGGTGTATCGACCTAGAGGAGGCTAGGATAGTGATGCATGAGTTCCACGATGGAGAATGTGGAGGTCATGTTAATGCCAACATGATGGCAATGAAAATACTTAGAGGGGGCTATTTTTGGTCCACCCTGAAAAAGGATTGTCACGATCATGTTAGGAAGTGTCATCCGTGTCAAGTGCATGGGCACGCCATTCATATCCCTTCATCTACATTGCATTCCATGGTCAGCCCCTGGCCATTTACCATGTGGGCGTTTGACATTGTAGGCCCAATATTTCCAAAGGCCTCGAATGGGCATCGTTTTATTTTAGCAGCCACGGAGTATTTCTCCAAGTGGGTGGAAGCCATTTCCCTAACAAATGTAATGGGGCAACATGTGGTGGCTTTCATCCGGAGGAATATCCTGGCTCGATTTGGGGTTCCACGAGACCTTGTGTCTGATAATGGTACCCCATTCAAGAATGAGCGGATGGTTAAGTTGTGCAACACGTATGGCATAACTCACCACTTCTCCTCGCCCTACTACCCTCAAGGCAACGGCCAAGCCGAAGCCACAAACAAGACTCTCATTGGTATCATTGAGAAAACCTTAGAGAAGGGTAGGATGTGGCACGAGAAGCTGGATGAAGCCTTATGGGCTTATAGGACTTCCATCCGGACTCCCACGAATGCCACACCATTCGAATTGGTCTATGGCACAAACGCCATTCTTCCCATTCATACTCAACTGCATTCATTCCATACATCCATAGCACTCGACCTCCCCCTAGAGACGCTTCAGCATGCTAGGATGGCCGAACTAGATTTGCTAGATGAGAGGCGACTCCTTGCCATGGATCATGCTCGCGCATACCGGCAAAGGATAGCCCGACATTATAGCAAACACATGAGACCTCGCCACTTTGAAGTGGGAGATCTGGTCTTGAAAACCATCCACCATCGTTGCCCACACCCCCTAGGCAAGTGGCGCCCCAACTGGGATTACCCTATGTTGTACGAGCAACCACTACGAACAATTCGTATTGGTTGATCGATGTAGAAGGTAGGAATTTAGCAGATCCTATCAATATTCAATACTTAAAGAAATATCATGTATAGGATCTGGATTAAATTCCATTTTTCGAAAATTCTATAGGGATAGCTGCCCTGAGACATGTGAATAAGGTGCAAAGGCAAACTCGTGTGAACCCAAGTGAGAGAATTCGCACTTATGAAAGAGTGGAGTTTTCAAAATCGTGGTTACATTTCAAAATCCTTCTTCTTACAAAGAAAGGCCTAGTTCAACATAGCAAGATACTTGCAAGTAGTACGTGCTATTTCTAAATAGGCTGATCTGGAATGGATCGAGTGTAGGCTTGGGATAAGTCCTCCCCTCTTCTCTTCTATTTCCAAAAGGAAAACAAAGGCCCAAAACAAAAGGGAATTTCCCATTCAAAGTCTCTTTCTGAAAGAAAGAAACCAGAGTTTAAAAGAAAAATCGATTCTCTTATAAAAAAGAGGGATTAAAGAAAAAATACTCCCAAAGGGAGACCCTCTATGAAAAAAAAGGAAAAAGAGGCCAAAAAGCTCAAAAAGAGCAGTTTTCCACCTTCTATGCCTCAAACCACAGGACGCTTCAGAAGGGACTGTGGTATCTCTTTCCCATCCCTGGCTTATCCCAAGCTAAAGCATGGTTCATTTCGAGGAATCCTAAAGTAAAAATAGGATTTACTTACTTGAATTTCATCTTGTTTGAGAACTCGACGTTTCGAGTAAGGCGTAGGAATTTGAAATGAAGCTTGTTTTCTTATAAAACCTCCGCTAGATAAGCGAGTGTTAAGACTCAAACAAGGGCAAGCACGAAGAGCTCGAGATCCTTAGGATCGAAGCTCAAGACAGTTGTCCCTTTTTGTAAATAGTTTTGTAAATAAGTTTTGAAAACTGAACATCGAACAACATAGGATTTGCTCACTTGGAGCAAGAGACCTTGTAAGTCTCTAGAGTTCGACCACATCTGGTCTCTGGGAGGTCGCCACTCTTGGCGCCACACCCATGTCATTTGCATTCCACGCATGGTACTTGCAGGAACATGATTCCATTCAGGACCAGATTCTATAAGTACAACCCTTTGGCGTAATATCTCCTCCTACCAGAGTTTGTAAATTGAGATTTTGCTAAAATGGGACGATCCCATATTCTTCGTGGCTAGATCTAGGGAGACATTAAAAGGGGTGTTTTGCCATCTTTGCCCTTATCCAAATCTATTTGGACAAGGCCAAAGAGGGGCATCTGTAAACACCCCGAAATCCCACGAATTCCTTAAAACAAACTTGGTTTTGTAAAAGCAACCCCAAAGGGCCATTTTTGAGTCTGGAAACCCAGGAGCCATCCAAACAACCCTGTACATACGTTTTGAACTCTATATTTCAAAAACATACATTATAGCTTTTAAAACCTTTTTAAAACATGTTTTGAAACCCTGAAGTGGCTTGGCCCGATCAAGACAGGACTAGGAGAGCTAAGAAGAGCCCGGAACCGGAGCACATATCGAGCCCAGCGCAGCAACTCTTGTATCTGATTCACACCCCAGTATCTCGAACGTCCAAGACCCTGTTCTTATCAAAATAGCATTTGAAGTCATCTCCGGAAGGCAGAAACGGAGGCGGACGACTATGTTGGCGAAGACCCAACGCAGACGGAGTGCTGATGCTGTCAGGCCCCGCACGAATCATCCGTTTCGAACCCAGCTCGAAGGAGTCAGAGTTCAGTTTAGATTGGATCTGGACCATATATATCCAGATTTCAATCCAAACCCATATGTGGACTTGGATTTGGATTTGGATCCAGAGATCCAATCCAATATCCATATCCATGGCCCACATCACCTTCTCATAAATGAAGGTGGGGTCCACTTGAAATTCACGTGGGATATTGGGCATGAGAGAGAGTGGGGGTGAAAAATATCAAGAGTGTTGTATTAAGCTTGACTTGTGTGTCAAGTTTGGGTTTAATCATGTGGGTTAGCCTAATTGAGTGGGTTTAAGCTTGTAATTAGCTAAAACCTAACCTAGGGCTGCACCAACATGGGGTGATCAAGGTCTATGGGCCATGCTAAGGGAACTCCCTCGCCTAAACCTAACCCAAAATGACTAATTCTAGCCTAAACACCTAATCCACCCCAAATCCCAACCTAATCACCTAACCCACTTCCCTAATCCCGGCCTAATCCCAACCTAATCACCTAACCCACTTCCCTAATCCTTCCCTAAACCTAGATTAATTTCCCTAATCCTAGCCTAAACCTAGCCTAATCACCTAACCTAGCTCACTAAACCTCACCCTAAAACCCAACCACCTAACCTAGCCCTAAACCCCTAAACCACCCTTAGCCCACAATCTACCCAAACCCCTAGTTTTAAAATATCTGGCCCAACCCTTTCTAGCCCACCTTATCTACATACCACCCTACCTAAACCACCTAACCACTACCCCAAGCCCAGCCCTAACCGACCTACCCATCCCCTATTTAAACCCCCCCCCCCTTGGGGGAGGGTTTTTCAAGTGAAAACCCTCACCTCACCCAGCCGGGCCCTCTCCTTCTCCCACTTCCTCACCTAGCCGGGACCACTCTCCATCACCTCCGCCTGCTCCACCTGCTCCACCAGCCACCACCTGCACCGCCACCTTCCCTCTTCCATCCACCACCATTGCCCAACCGGACGCCACCACCTTCATCCAACCGAACCAGCCAAGAGCCCACCTGCCCGCCTATTTCTCCTTGCCTTCCACCGCCTCTCCCCATTCGGTAAGTACCCAAAACTCCATCAAAGCCCTTCTCTTCCACCTCTCCACTCGTAGCCACCCATCCTATCATCATCCCAGCCTTTGCCACCACCCTTTTCACCTAGCCGAACCTAGTATAGCCCAAACTGCCAGCCACTACCTAGCCATCATATCCCATTCGGCCTTCCCCTAGCTATCCCATTCGGCCTTCCCATAAATTCACCTTTTAGGTCCAGTTTCCCTAAACTCTCAACTCCCTTAGTGACCCTAAGAACCCACTTATTCAGCCCCTTTAAACCCCCACCTCGAGGCGACATCTACTTGCCACCGGCCACCTTCGAGGCGCCTATACCGCGCCCCACTTGCAGCCGGCCAGCACCTTTGATCACCTATCTTCGCGGAGCTCCCGTTTGCAGCCCAAGCCCAAGTCCACGCTCAAGCAAGACCTCTACGGACCAGCTACTCGTAAGTGTCTAAACTCGGTCTTTAGTTGTACACTTGCTTGAGATTCAATTTGATACTGGGTTGTAATAACGGAGCATAGTCTCCCCCCGCTTGTAATAACGTGGCTTGGCACAACCACACACGTGCACTCTCTTAGTCGTGCACGATTTTGAACACACACGGGCCTAATCAACCCCTAATACATAAGTGTATATATATACTTTCATTTTCGAAGGGTTTTGTTTAAGTTGGGTGCGTTGTCTTTCAATTCAAGCACTCTCACACACATTGAGCTTTCGCTCTTAGTTGAAAGACCCAAGTAAGGGCCGACCTATACTATTTGGGTTTCATTTCATGTCGTGTGAGTAAGTCTTTTAATTCAAGCACTTTCACACACATTGAGCCTTCGCTCTTACTCCCAAGACCTTAGTAAAGGCCTTATTGCAGTTATATTTTCGTTTCATTTTTGTCGTGTGGGTAGTCTTTCAATTCAAGCACTCTCACACACATTGAGCTTTCGCTCTTACTCCCAAGACCTTAGTCAAGGCCATACTGCAATTTATATTTGGGTTTAATTTCATGTCGTGTGTGTAAGTCTTTCAATTCAAGCACGCACCCACATTGACCCTTCGCTCTTATTTGCAAGACCCGAGTAAGGGCTCATATACATAAGCTATATACATATCTCCCTTCGGTTATTTCCCTTCGGTTATTTCCCCTTCAGTATTGTCTTTACATTTCGGGTTTTCCCTTTGGAGTAGCGTGAGTTTGCATTGCATCTACGCCATACCACGAGGTAGGACGCATATTGCATCAAAGCAAGCCCCGCTCGAATTCGCCCATGTAGTGGAGTGTTCATAACACACAAACTAGGTGTTCCAAAAAGGGATAAAAGAAAAGTCTTAGGCACATGCAAATCCACGTGATCTAAAATATGCAATCGCATCCTAAAGACCCGAAATAGACACCTCGAATCGCTTCGTAGACTTTCTCTCAAAAACTCGATTTTTTGCAAAGCGTACAGACTGACCCTTGCGCATCGGTGCAAGAAGGTCTGCGACGACAAGAGCTTACTTGCTCACAGTCGCCACGTTTAGAAGTCAGTGTTCAAAATATCTTCGCTAGCTTAAGTAAGCTAGTTGGCACGCCCTATTTGTATACATAGGCCTTAGACACACGAGAAGATCCACTCCAAGCCCTGAAAAGGACGAAGAGGCGGGGATTTTCGCGCGTCTACAAGTATGTATATGAGCCCTTACTCGGGTCTTGCAAATAAGAGCGAAGGCTCAATGTGGGTGCGTGCTTGAATTGAAAGACTTACACACACGACATGAAATTAAACCCAAATATAAATTGTAGTGTGGCCTTGACTAAGGTCTTGGGAGTAAGAGCAAAGGCTCAATGTGTGTGAGAGTGCTTGAATTGAAAGACTTACCCACACGACATGAAATGAAACCCAAATAGTATAGGTCGGCCCTTACTTGGGTCTTTCAAATAAGAGCGAAAGCTCAATGTGTGTGAGAGTGCTTGAATTGAAAGACTTACCCACACGACATGAAATGAAACCCAAATAGTATAGGTTGGCCCTTACTTGGGTCTTTCAAATAAGAGCGAAAGCTCAATGTGTGTGAGAGTGCTTGAATTAAAAGACAACGCACCCAACTTAAGCAAAACCCTTCAAAATGAAAGTATATGTATATACTTATATATTAAGGGCTGATTAGGCCCGTGTGTGTTCAAAATCGTGCACAACTAGGAGAGTGCACGTGTGTGGGTGTGCCAAGCCACGTTATTACAAGCGGGGGGAGACTATGCTCCGTTATTACAACCCCGTATCAAATTGAATCTCAAGCAAGTATACAACTAAAAACCGAGTTAGGCACTTACTAGTAGCTGGTCCGTAGAGGCCTTGCTTGAGCGTGGGCTTGGCCTTCGCCTTGGGCTGCAAACGGGAGCTCCGCGAGAGTGAACGCCAAAGGGTGCTGGGCAAGACGAGTATGTAGGGTCACTAGGAGGGTATATAGTGTTAGGGAGTATGGACCTAAGGAGAGCTTAAGGGAAGATCGAATGGGACACCTAGGGGAAAAGAGATGGCTGGCCGAATGGAAGGGATAGTCGGTTGGAGTGGCCGACTTGGGGAATGTGGTGGTGGCGGGCTGCTAGGATGACTAAGGCTGGAGTATGGGAAGGTAGCTAGTTAGGTGATGGGGCTAGGTGGTAGTGGGTGTAGTGGGTATAAGGGAGTGCTATGGGTAGGTCTTAGGAAATCGGATAGGGTGGCCGGGTGTAGCTAGGGTAGTTAGGTAGTGGCGAATGGCTAGGACGGCTAAGACTTGGCCGAGTGTAGTGGTGGCGGCAAGTGGTGGTGGGATGGAAAGTAGGTGGCGGTATGGTGGGTGGCTGGGAGTGGAGAGGGAGTGGAGAAGGAGCTAGGTAGAGTGTGGGGTACTTACCGAGTGAAGAGAAGGTGGCGCTCGGCTAGAAGGAAGCTGGGCAGGTAGTGAGGCTCGGCCGGGAGGTGGTGGAGATGGCGGTGCAAGTGGTGGTGGAATGGAGAGATGGTGGTGGTGCAGGCGGAGCAGCTGGAGAAGTGGAGGAAAGAGAGGGCCTGACTGGGATAGGTGAGGGGTTCTAGCTTTTGAAAAACCCGCCCCAAGAGGGGGGGTTTATATAGGGAGTTGGGTAGGTCGGTTAGGGCTGGGTTTGGGGTAGTGGTTAGGTGGTTTAGGTAGGGTGGTATGAAGATAAGGTGGGCTGGAAAGGGTAGGGTCAGATATTTTAAATACTAGTGGTTTGGGTAGATTGTGGGCTAGGGGTGGTTTAGGGGTTTAGGGCTTGGTTAGGTGGTTGGGTTCTAGGGTGAGGTTTAGTGAGCTAGATTAGGTGATTAGGCTAGGATTAGGCTAGGTTTAGGGAAATTAACCTAGGTTTAGGGAAGGATTAGGGAAGTGGGTTAGGTGATTAGGTTGGGATTAGGCCGGGATTAGGGAAGTGGGTTAGGTGATTAGGATCAGATTAGGGGTGGATTAGGGTGGAAGTCTAGGATTAGGTGTTTTGGGTTAGGTTTAGGTGAAGGAGCTCCCTTTGCATGGCCCATAGACCTTAACCACCTCATGTTGGTGCAGCCCTAGGTTAGGTTTTGGCTAATTACAAGCTTAAACCCACTCAATTAGGCTAACCCACATGATTAACCCCAAACTTGACACACAAGTCAAGATTAATTACAACACACTTGATCTTATCCACCCCCACTCTCTCTCATGCCCATAATCCCACGTGAATTTCAAGTGGGCCCCACCTCCATTTATGAGAAGGTGATGTGGGCCATGGATATGGATATTGGATTGGATTTTTGAATCCAAATCCAAATCCAAGTCCATACATGGGTTTGGATTGGGATCTAGATATATATGGTCCAAATCCAATCCAAACTGAACTCTGACTCCTTTGAGCTGGGTTCGAAACGGACGATTTGTGCGGGGTCTGACAGCATCAGTACTCCGTCTGCATTGCGTCTTCGCCAACATGGTCGTCCGCCTCCGTTTCTGCCTTCCGGAGATGACTTCAAATGACATTTTGATAATAACAGGGTCTTGGACGTTCGGGATCCTGGGGGTATGGATGTGATACAAGAGTTGCTGTGCTGGGCTCGACATGTGCTCCAGTTCCGGGCTCTTCTTAGCTCTCCTAGTCCTGTCTTGATCGGGCCAAGCCGCTTCGGGGTTTCAAAAACGTGTTTTAAAAGGTTTTCAAAAGCCATATTATATATTTTTGAAATATAAAGTTTAAAACATATATACAGGGTTGTCTGGAAGGCTCCTAGGTTTCCAGACTCAAAATGGCCCTCTAGGGCTGCTTGTATAAAACAAGGTTTGATTTAAGAAATTCATGGGAATTCGGGGTGTTTACAGGTATGTTACGCCGGCATTTTTCAAACCAAAGGGCATGACTGTATACCAGTACGTGCCCCATGGGGTTGTGAAGGCAGTCTTACCCTAATCTCGTGGACTTAGTTTGATTTGATTATAGCCTGAATAGCCATCCATAAATGAAAACATTTCATTATTTGCAGTACTATCTCGTGGTGGAAGTCACTAGATCCGGGAGGATCTATCAACCCCCGCACCTTCAAGGTGCTCAAAAGGTGGTCAGTGTGCCGGCCCCTCAAAAGCATGTATCCCTAGTGTTCTGCCAAAAGCAGATAAGGACAAAGTCATCCTAAATCCTTATGACTTCGAAAACCACCTTTCAAAGATTCCTATTCACATGTCTATCTTAGAGCTTATACAAACCTCGCCTAGGCATAGACTTGTATTAGAGAAAATTCTAGAAAGGGCCAAGGTTGATTCGAACATAAGTCCGGAATCCTTGTCTGCCCAAGTGGCTTTATTAGGAGCAAAATCTCCCATCACTTTCTCGAAAGATGATGTAGATAGACCCTACGAATCCCACAACCAAGCCCTGCATATCGAGGTGGTTCTAAATAACCACTCTCTGGACAGGTGCCTAGTCGATGGTGGAAGAGGGCTCAACATCCTTCCACTTCATGTGGCGTATAAGATTGGAGTCACCTTGACTTCAGTGAACCCAAGCCCATCGTTATCATTGGATATGATGGGAATGCGTCTAGACCTTTAGGATCCATCGAACTCCCAATGGAAACGGGAGGGATCGAACACACAGGGGTGTTCCATGTCTTGGATATCCACCCCCATTATAACCTGTTGCTGGGAAGACCCTAGATACACAGTTTGTGTGCTTTGCCATCCACCTTCCACAGGTGTGTCAAGATCCCTTTTAGGGACCAAGTCGTAGTGATCCTAGGTGAGAGTCACCCACAGCTTCAGGGGATCATAAACTCCCCTTGTTTATCAAGCTCCCAGGCCCATGAGGCTAACCTGGGGCCAATTGTGATTGAGCCACCTTGGCTCGTGTTAAACAACCCTAGGAAGGTTGTATATGTGAAGGGGCCATCCAAAGCAGGCTCCCTCCCGATTCTAACCCTTCTAGGATGACCCAAGCGTTCCCTATTTCCAAGGACAAGAGGCCATACGAGCATAATATGGACGATAGCATGTTCCAGGACCACGACTTGTATCCAACTTTTTCAAAAAACAAAAAGTCGTGGAACATGTTGTTGAACATGGGCTACACGCCCTACAAGAGTCTAGGGGCACAGAACCAGGGTCTCCTAGAGCCCATCCTTCCTAGGGCCAACCCAAGCCGATATGGGATCGGCTATACTCCCCGAATACCGCCGGAGCCACCCCCTGTGACCACCTGGGTCAAGGGTGCCCCGAAGCCAGTCTTAGAAGAGACCTACGATTTAGATCTCCTATTCCGAGTCTAACCCGTAGTGTTTTCCCTTTGTAGGTATGACGGAAGATCCCTTTTCTAAAAATACAAAAACATTTGAAAAGCTTAAAATCAAAAAAATCGAAAAACAAGAAAAACCAAAAACAATGGAAAAACAAGAACTCGAAAAAAGAGTGCTTTGTATAGTTCCCAAAGTTCTTGTTTTACAAAAGCCCAAAAAAATCTAAAATTTGGAAAATACCAAAAAGATTTTGTACATAGCTGCTCCTGGTAGGACTTTGGCAAAAGAAAAGGATTTCGAAAGAAACGTCGTCTGCATAGCCAGACCAAAAATTTCGAAATCACTTGAAAATCCAAGTACAAAACCAGGTCTTTTTCAAAACCACGTATCAAATTCCCTCGGGTCTATAGCCCATGAGAATGATCAAAGCCCAGAAGTGGATCCCCTTGAGGAAGATCCTACTTCTGAGCTCCCAGAATTTCATAGAATTCTCGATTTTGAAAGACCTTCCCAATCAGTAGGAGGAGATTTCATAGAGATGAACCTAGGGGATGATTCCAATCCCAAAACCATCAAAATAGGCGCATGCTTGCATGAAACTGAAAGGTTAGCATTCATTGCATTTCTACGAACCTATTTAGATGTGTTTGCATGGACGTATGAAGACATGCCGGGCATAGACCCCAGCATTGTCGAGCATCGTCTTCCCTTAGATGCAGGTGTAAAACCCATAAAGCAGAAGCTTAGAAAAATATACCCGAATGTACACACGCAAGTCAAAGAGGGTTTAGAAGATCTGCTAAAAGCCGGATTTATAAAACCCATTGCGTATTCTGATTGATTGTCAAACATCGTTGTAGTTCGAAAAACCAATGGAAAAATTCGAATATGCATCGATTTCAGAAACCTGAATAAAGCCACTCCAAAGGATAATTATCCTCGAGACCTTGTGTCTGATAATGGCACCCCGTTCAAAAACGAGCGATGGTTAAGTTGTGCAACACGTATGGCATAACTCACCACTTCTCCTCGCCCTACTACCCTCAAGGCAACGGCCAAGCCGAAGCCACAAACAAGACTCTCATTAGTATTATTGAGAAAACCTTAGAGAAGGGTAGGACGTGGCACGAGAAGCTGGATGAAGCCTTATGGGCTTATAGGACTTCCATCCGGACTCCCGCGAATGCCACACCATTCGAATTGGTCTATGGCACAAACGCCATTCTTCCCATTCATACTCAACTGCATTCATTCCATACATCCATAGCACTCGACCTCCCCCTAGAGACGCTTCAGCATGCTAGGATGGCCGAACTAGATTTGCTAGATGAGAGGCAACTCCTTGCCATGGACCATGCTCGTGCATACCGGCAAAGGATAGCTCGACATTATAGCAAACACATGAGACCTTGCCACTTTGAAGTGGGAGATCTGGTCTTAAAAACCATCCGCCATCGTGGCCCACACCCCCTAGGCAAGTGGCGCCCCAACTGGGATGGACCCTATGTTGTACGAGCAACCACTACGAACAATTCGTATTGGTTGATCGATGTAGAAGGTAGGAATTTAGCAGATCCTATCAATATTCAATACTTAAAGAAGTATCATGTGTAGGATTTGGACTAAATTCCAGTTTTCGAAAATTTTAAAGGGATAGCTACCCTGAGACATGTGAATAAGGTGCAAAAGCAAACTCGTGTGAACCTAAGTGAGAGAATTTGCACTTGTGAAAGAGTGGAGTTTTCAAAATCGTGGTTACATTTCAAAATCCTTCTTCTTACAAAGAAAGGCCTAGTTCAACATAGCAAGATACTTGCAAGTGGTACGTGCTATTTCTAAATAGGTTGATCTGGAATGGATCGAGTGTAGGCTTGGGATAAGTCCTCCCCTCTTCTCTTCTATTTCCAAAAGGAAAACAAAGGCCCAAAACAAAAGGGAATTTCCCATTCAAAGTCTCTTTCCAAAAGAAAGAAACCAGACTTCAAAAAGAAAAATCAATTCTCTTATAAAAAAGAGGGATTAAAGAAAAAATACTCCCAAAGGGAGACCCTCTATGAAAAAAAGGAAAAAGAGGCCAAAAAGCTGAAAAAGAGCAGTTTTCCGCATTCTATGCCTTAAACCACGGGACGCTTCAGAAGGGACCGTGGTATCTCTTTCCCATCCCTAGCTTATCCCAAGCTAAAGCATGGTTCATTTTGAGGAATCCTAAAGTAAAAATAGGATTTACTTACTTGAATTTCATCTTGTTTGAGAATTTGACGTTTCGAGTAAGATGTAGGAATTTGAAATGAAGCTTGTTTTCTTATAAAACCTCCGCTAGATAAGCGAGTGTTAAGACTCAAACAAGGGCAAGCACGAAGAGCTCGAGATCCTTAGGATCGAGGCTCAAGACAGTTGTCCCTTTTGTCAATAATTTTGTAAATAAGTTTTGAAAACCGAACATCGAACAGCATAGGATTTTGCTCACTTGGAGTAGTAGGCCTTGTAAGTCTCTAGAGTTCGACCACATCTGGTCCCTGGGAGGTCGCCACTTTTGGCACCACACCCATGTCATTTGCATTCCACGCATGGTACTTGCATGAACATGATCCCATTTTAGGACCAGGTTCCATAGTAAACCCTTTGGCGTGATATCTCCTCCTACTAGAGTTTGTAAATTGAGATTTTTTGCTAAAAATGGGGACGATCCCATATTCTTCGTGGCTAGATTTAGGGAAACACTGAAAGGGGTGTTTGTCATCTTTGCCCTTATCCAAATCGATTTGGACAAGGCCAAAGAGGGGTATCTGTAAACACCCCGAAATCCCACGAATTTCTCAAAATCCATCTGGTTTTATACAAGCAGCCCTAAAGGGCCATTTTTGAGTCTGGAAACCCAGGAGCCTTCCAGACAACCCTGTATATATGTTTTAAACTTCATATTTCAAAAATATATAATATGGCTTTTTAAAACCTTTTTAAAACATGTTTTGAAACCCCGAAGCGGCTTGGCCCGATCAAGACAGGACCAGGAGAGCTAAGAAGAGCACGGAACCAGAGCACATGTCGAGCCCGGCACAGCAACTCTTGTATCAAATTCACACCCCCAGGATCTCGAACGTCCAAGACCCTGTTATCATCAAAACATCCTTTGAAGTCATCTTCTGAAGGCAGAAACGGAGGCGGACGACCATATTGGCGAAGACCCAACACAGACAGAGTACTGATGCTGTCACACCCCGCACAAATCGTCCGTTTCGAACCCAGCTCGAAGGAGTCAGAGTTCAGTTTAGATTGGATCTGGACCATATATATCCAGATCCGAATCCAAACCCATGTATGGACTTGGATTTGGATTTGGATTCAAAAATCCAATCCAATATCCATATCCATGGCCCACATCACCTTCTCATAAATGGAGGTGGGGCCCACTTGAATTTCACGTGGGATTATGGGCATGAGAGAGAGTGGGGATGGATAAGATCAAGAGTGTTGTAATTAATCTTGACTTGTGTGTCAAGTTTGGGGTTAATCATGTGGGTTAGCCTAATTGAGTGGGTTTAAGCTTGTAATTAGCCAAAACCTAACCTAGGGCTGCACCAACATGAAGTGGTTAAGGTCTATGGGTCATGCAAAGGGAGCTCCTTCACCTAAACCTAACCCAAAACACCTAATCCTAGCCTTCTACCCTAATCCACCCCTAATCTGAGCCTAATCACCTAACCCACTTCCCTAATCCCGGCCTAATCCCAACCTAATCACCTAACCCACTTCCCTAATCCTTCCCTAAACCTAGGTTAATTTCCCTAAACCTAGCCTAATCACCTAACCTAGCTCACTAAACCTCACCCTAGAACCCAACCACCTAACCAAACCCTAAACCCCTAAACCACCCCTAGCCCACAATCTACCCAAACCACTAGTATTTAAAATATCTGGCCCTACCCTTTCCAGCCCACCTTATCTTCATACCACCCTACCTAAACCACCTAACCACTACCCCAAACCCAGCCCTAACCGACCTACCCATCCCTATATAAACCCCCCCCCTCTTGGGGCGGGTTTTTGCTATCTAGTCGCCTCACCCATCCCAGCCGGGTCCCCTCCTTCCCCAAGTCCAGCCGAGTCCCACCTGCTCCGCCTGCACCGCCACCTGCTCTCCATCCCACCACCACCTGCACCGCCACCTACACCACCATCTCCCAGCCGAACGCCACCACTTGCACTACTTCCCAACCACCCGGCTTCTCTCTTCCATCCACCGCCTCTCTTCAAGCACGGTTAGTACCCCATCCTTCATCTCACCTTCTCCACTCCCTCTCCACTTCCATCCACCCACCATACCACCACCTTACCTACACATCAGCCACTCACCGCCACCACTCCCACTTGGCCAAGCCTTAGCCGCCCTAGTTACCCGCCACTACCTAACTACACTAGCTACACCCGGCCACCCTATTCGCATATGGGCTACCCACGACGGACAAAGGGGCAAAGCCCCATAAGATCGCCAATGTCCGGGTGGATCCAAGCATTGCGGGCACTTCCAAAAATTTTGAAAAATTAGAAAATAAGAGGGAGCGAAATTTTCAAAAACCGGTTGAAAAATGAGAGTATACTCCGCTGGGGCAACCTGTGTCGAAGGTCCTAGACCTCCTACTTGCCCAGGGCATGATAGAACTCCTTGAAATCCCCGAAAGAGTCACTTCTAAAGGGGGGTATTTAAACCAATTTTGTAAGTATCATTGGCTCAAAGGCCATGATACTAAACGCTGTTTCTCCCTCTTAAATAAAATTGAGAACTTGATAGCAGAAGGCCGGCTCCAGGTCACTGCGGAACCTGTGCCACCTCAAGCTATCTTCATGGAACCCTTTCCCAAACATGCCAGTGGCAGTGGGAAAGGAAAGGAGGTATGTACCCTCACCATTTCCAAGGATCTAGCGCAAAAACCAGAACCTGGTTGACCTACTTGTGCACCCATTCTTGTACTATACAAGAAGCCCGCCCAAGTCGTCATTCGGGGACCACCAAAAGTGGAAACCCCGGTAAAACCAGTTTTAAAAATCCAAGGTTCTCCTCAACTCATCCTTAGAGCCAAGTTTAGCGTGAACCCTAGGCTGGTCGTGGGAGAAGTCACTAGATCCGGGAGGATCTATCAACCCCCGCACCTTCAAGGTGCTCAAAAGGTGGTCAGTGTGCCTGGCCCCTCGAAAGCATGTATCCCTAGTGTTCTGCCAAAAGCAGATAAGGACAAAGTCATCCTAAATCCTTATGACTTCGAAAACCACCTTTCAAAGATTCCTATTCACATGTCTATCCTAGAGCTTATAAAAACGTCGCCTAGGCATAGACTTGTCTTAGAGAAAATTCTAGAAAGGGCCAAGGTTGATTCGAACATAAGTCCAGAATCCTTGTCTGCCCAAGTGGCTTTATTAGGAGCAAAATCGCCCATCACCTTTTCGGAAGATGATGTAGATAGACCCTACGAAACCCATAACCAGGCCCTGTATATCGAGGTGGTTCTAAACAACCACTCTCTAGACAGGTGCCTAGTCGATGGTGGAGGAGGGCTCAACATCCTTCCACTTCATGTGGCGTACAAAATCGGAGTCACCTTGACTTCAGTGAACCCAAGCCCCATCGTTATCACTGGATACGATGGGAATGCGTCTAGACCTTTAGGATCCATCGAACTCCCAATGGAAACGGGAGGGATCGAACACACGGGGGTGTTCCATGTCTTGGACATCCATCCCCATTATAACCTGTTGCTGGGAAGGCCCTGGATACACAGTTTGTGCGCTGTGCCATCCACCTTCCACAGGTGTGTCAAGATCCCTTTTAGGGACCAGGTCGTAATGATCCTAGGTGAGAGTCACCCACAGCTTCAAGGGATCATCAACTCCCCTTGTTTATTAAGCTCCCAGGCCCATGAGGCTAACCTGGGGCAAATTATGGTTGAGCCACCTCGGCTCGTGTTAAACAACCCTAGGAAGGTTGTATGTGTGAAGGGGCCGCCCAAAGCAGGCCCCCTCCCAACTTTAATCCTTCTAGGAAAACCCAAGTGTTCCCTATTTCCAAAGCCCCTAGACAAGAGGCCATACGAGCATAATATGGACGATAGCATGTTCCAGGACCACGACTTGTATCCAACTTTTTCAAAAAACAAAAAGTCGTGGAACATGTTGTTGAACATGGGCTACATGCCCTACAAGAGTCTAGGGGCACAGAACCAGGGTCTCCTAGAGCCCATCCTTCCTAGGGCCAACCCAAGCCGATATGGGATCGGCTATACTCCCCGAATACCGCCGGAGCCACCCCCTGTGACCACCTGGGTCAAGGGTGCCCCGAAGCCAGTCTTAGAAGAGACCTACGATTTAGATCTCCTATTCCGAGTCTAACCCGTAGTGTTTTCCCTTTGTAGGTATGACGGAAGATCCCTTTTCTAAAAATACAAAAACATTTGAAAAGCTTAAAATCAAAAAAATCGAAAAACAAGAAAAACCAAAAACAATGGAAAAACAAGAACTCAAAAAAAGAGTGCTTTGTATAGTTCCCAAAGTTCTTGTTTTACAAAAGCCCAAAAAAATCGAAAATTTGGAAAATACCAAAAAGATTTTGTACATAGCTGCTCCTGGTAGGACTTTGGCAAAAGAAAAGGATTTCGAAAGAAACGTCGTCTGCATAGCCAGACCAAAAATTTCGAAATCACTTGAAAATCCAAGTACAGAACTAGGTCATTTTGAAAACCACGCATCAAATTCCCTCGGGTCTATAGCCCACGAGAATGATCAAAGCCCAGAAGTGGATCCCCTTGAGGAAGATCCTACTTCTGAGCTCCCAGAATTTCATAGAATTCTCGATTTTGAAAGACCTTCCCAATCAGTAGGAGGAGATTTCATAGAGATGAACCTAGGGGATGATTCCAATCCCAAAACCATCAAAATAGGTGCATGCTTGCATAAAACTGAAAAGTTAGCATTCATTGCATTTCTACGAACCTATTTAGATGTGTTTGCATGGACGTATGAAGACATGCCGGGCATAGATCCCAGCATTGTCGAGCATCGTCTTCCCTTAGATGCAGGTGTAAAACCCATAAAGCAGAAGCTTAGGAAAATACACCCGAATGTACACACGCAAGTCAAAGAGGGTTTAGAAGATCTACTAAAAGCCAGATTTATAAAACCCATTGCGTATTCTGATTGGTTATCAAATATCGTTGTAGTTCGAAAAATCAATGGGAAAATTCGAATATGCATCGATTTCAGAAACCTGAATAAAGCCACTCCAAAGGATAATTATCCTTTACCAAACATAGATTTGATAGTCGATAGTATTGCAAATCATGAAATGTTTTCATTCATGGATGGCTATTCAGGCTATAATCAAATCAAACTAAGTCCACGAGATTAGGGTAAGACCGCCTTCACAACCCCATGGGGCACGTACTGCTATACAGTCATGCCCTTTGGTTTGAAAAATGCCGGCGCAACATACTAACGAGCCATGACCACGATCTTCCATGATCAAATTCATGAGCTTGTAGAAGTGTATGTAGATGATCTTTTGGCGAAATCCAAAACCCGATGCACCCATATCGAATGTTTACAAAAGATTTTCGAAAGGCTTAGGCTTTACAAAGTAAAGCTAAACCCTCAAAAATGTGTGTTCGAGGTAGAATCAGGGAAGCGTCTGGGCTTTATGGTGAGCCAAAGGGGAATAGAAGTCGACCCCTCTAAGTGTCGAGCCATCATAGACATGGCTCCACCCTCCAATCTCACCCAAATCCGTAGCCTCCAGGGTCGCTTACAATCCATTCGCCGATTCATATCGAATCTGGCAACTAGATGCGAACCCTTCAACAAACTGTTGAAGAAGGGCACAAAATTCTTATGGGATGACGAATGCCAAAAGTTCTTCGAGAGACTGAAGGCATACTTGGTTAATCCCCCCGTTTTGAATCCTCCAAAGAAAGGAAAACCGCTTTTATTATACATCTCTGTGCATTCAAAGGCTTTAGGAGCCCTGTTGGCTCAATACGAGGATGACACCCATAAGGAGTATGCCATCTACTATATTTCAAAAACTCTCTTGGCTTATGAACGAAATTATCAAGCCATGGAGAAGACGTGCTTGGCCCTAGTCTGGGCCTGCCAGAAATTCATGCACTATTTCCTAGATCATGAGATCTAGATAGTGTCCAAGCTTGATCCAATCAAGCACTCCCATTCTCACGGGTAGATTGGGCAAATGGCAACTCCTTCTAATGGAGTATGATTTGAAATACCATCACCAGATCTCCATTAAGGGGCAAGCCCTAGCAGATTACGTGGCTAAATTCCCCTTAGAGGACGCATATCCCACTCTTGTCGAAATGCCTGATGAAGGCATATTGCAAAACCATTTTCAAAACCACATTTTGGCAAACTCTTTCGAAAACCAAGTGTGGAAGATGCACTTCGATGGGGCATGAAACCAACGAGGGGCTGGTGCCGGGGTCATCCTAATCTCCCCTGAAAAGGGCGAGATTCCCATAGCAGTCCGCTTAGATTTCGAATGTTCCAACAACGTAGCTGAGTATGAAGCACTCATACAAGGTTTAAGGATTTCGAAAACTCTAGGGGCATCATGCATCGAGGTCTTTGGAGATTCGCTCCTTGTCATAAACCAGGTTTTAAAAATTTGGCAAGTACGTAATGAGAAACTACTTCCATATCACGAGTTGGCCACTCGATTGGTCCAGTCCTTCCAATCGTGTAAACTCACACACATAGGAAGAGAGGACAATGGCATCGCCGATGCCCTCTCCTCCTTGGGTTCAGCCCTGAAGGTCGATCCCATTTCAGGGACCAGATCTTTGGAAATATGGCATGCGCCCCACCCATCCACACACGACTTGGATATTTGCCAAAACAACCCAGAGTCTATTGAAAAACCCTGGTTTTATGACATAAAATAATTTTTAGAAAATGGGGGATTTACCGAGGATGCCACATCCAAAGATAAGGCATTCATTCGTAAGATTTCGACCCGATACACCATTCTGGTTGGGGTCTTATACAAAAAAAGTTTTACCGACAATCTGCTTAGGTGTATCGACCTAGAGGAGGCTAGGATAGTGATGCATGAGTTCCACGATGGAGAATGTGGAGGTCATGTAAATGCCAACATGATGGCAATGAAAATACTTAGAGGGGGCTATTTTTGGTCCACCCTGAAAAAGGATTGTCACGATCATGTTAGGAAGTGTCATCCATGTCAAGTGCATGGGCACGCCATTCATATCCCTTCATCTACGTTGCATTCCGTGGTTAGCCCCTGGCCATTTACCATGTGGGCGTTTGACATTGTAGGCCCAATATTTCCAAAGGCCTCGAATGGGCATCGATTTATTTTAGCAGCCACGGAGTATTTCTCCAAGTGGGTGGAAGCCATTTCCCTAACCAATGTAATGGGGCAACATGTGGTGGCTTTCATCCAGAGGAATATTTTGGCTCGATTTGGGGTTCCACGAGACCTTGTGTCTGATAATGGCACCCCGTTCAAAAACGAGCGGATGGTTAAGTTGTGCAACACGTATGTGTAGACGTGATTTTATTTCAAATCGTGGGATTCAAAATCAAACCCTCGAACTACGTCGGGTTGTGCGAGCGTGCCAGTTAGTTTATCAAAACTAACAAATTCTGATTTTCTGACTTCTAAGAATGATTGTGGACAAGTGAGATCTTTTCGACTTAGGCCTTCTTGAACCGGCACTCAAGGGTCAGCCTAGACGCTTGAAATTTGTTTGAATCCATTAATTCAAAAAAGGAAAAACCAGATTTTCCAAAGTTTCAGATTTGTGTTTAAGTTCTTGATTTCTGAAAATTTTCAGATTCTGAAAGTTGCAGAATCTGTTCAGTTCCAAAGACCTGTTCTCCAAATTTTTTTAAAATACTTCTGATTCTCCAAAAATTCAAAAACTTTTATAGAATAGATACACATGTGTGTAGAATCAGAATATATTTTTATTTTATAATTTAGTTCTTTATTTTCTGAGAATTAAATAAAGAATCAGAAACTGTTATAAAATTCACAACAGTCCTGTTTTTGTGAATCAGAAGCTCCGAAAAACAGCAATATCTCAGCACTCAGTCATCCAATTTCAATAAAATTTGTTGTGTTAGAAATATATGGATGTTATGTTTCCAAAGAATTAAATTTCATCCAATTTAATTCAGTGGTTGAAGAGATATGGGCAAAAGAACAGAGGTTTGTTACTGAATGTTCTGTTTCTGTAAAACGCAATCTGGATTTTGTATAAACTTCACGGATCTAATTGGCTAGGCAACAGTTCATAAAAATTCCTCAAAATTTTATCTAAGAACGTCTGATATGTATAGATTATTCATGCAAAATTTCAAAGCAATTGGCTTATCCCTTTGTCTATAAAAATTCCGTGATCAGACGCATGTGCACGGACAATTTCAGAAACCAAGTTTGCAGAAAATTTCAGAAAGTTCCAAACGTGATTCTAGAACGAAATTCAACCTGTATCAGTCCTAATGATGCATGGAAATCATCTAAACATGGATTTTAATTCCGTTCATGAAGGAATCACGCATGTTTGTGTAAACACCCCGAAATCCCACGAATTTCTTAAACGAATCTGGTTTTATACAAGCAGCCCCAAAGGGCCATTTTGAGTTTGGAAACCCAAGAGCCTTCCAAACAACCCTATACATGTGCTTTAAACTTTATCTTTTTAAAACATATAGCTTTTGAAAACCCTTTTTAAAACACGTTTTGAAACCCCGAAGTGGCTTGGCCCGATCAAGACAGGACCAGGAGGACCAAGAAGAGCCCGGAACCGGAGCACCTGTCGAGCCCGGCGCAGCAACTCTTGTATCTGATTCACACCCCAGGATCTCGAACGTCCAAGACCCTGTTCTTATCAAAATAGCATTTGAAGTCATCTCCGGAAGGCAGAAACGGAGGCGGACGACCATGTTGGCGAAGACCCAACGCAGACGGAGTACTGATGCTGTCAGGCCCCGCACAAATCGTTCGTTTCGAACCCAGCTCGAAGGAGTCAGAGTTCAGTTTGGATTGGATCTGGACCATATATATCCAGATCCCAATCCAAACCCATATGTGGACTTGGATTTGGATTTGGATCCAGAGATCCAATCCAATATCCATATCCATGGCCCACATCACCTTCTCATAAATGGAGGTGGGGCCCACTTGAGTTTCACGTGGGATATTGGGCATGAGAGAGAGTGGGGTTGAAAAATATCAAGAGTGTTGTATTAAGCTTGACTTGTGTGTCAAGTTTGGGTTAATCATGTGGGTTAGCCTAATTGAGTGGGTTTAAGCTTGTAATTAGCTAAAACCTAACCTAGGGCTGCACCAACATGGGGTGATCAAGGTCTATGGGCCATGCTAAGGGAGCTCCTTCATCTAAACCTAGCCCAAAATGCCTAAACCTAACCTAAACCCCTAATCCACCCCTAATCTGAGCCTAATCAGCCCCTAATATATAAGTATACATATATATTTCATTTTTGAAGGGTTTTGTTTAAGTTGGGTGCATTGTCTTTCAATTCAAGCACTCTCACACACATTGAGCTTTCGCTCTTATTTGAAAGACCCAAGTAAGGGCCGACCTATACTATTTGGGTTTCATTTCATGTCGTGTGAGTAAGTCTTTCAATTCAAGCACTTTCACACACATTGAGCTTTCGCTCTTATTTGAAAGACCCAAGTAAGGGCCGACCTATACTATTTGGGTTTCATTTCATGTCGTGTGAGTAAGTCTTTCAATTCAAGCACTTTCACACACATTGAGCTTTCGCTCTTATTTGAAAGACCCAAGTAAGGGCCGACCTATACTATTTGGGTTTCATTTCATGTCGTGTGAGTAAGTCTTTCAATTCAAGCACTCTCACACACATTGAGCTTTCGCTCTTATTTGAAAGATCCAAGTAAGGGCCGACCTATACTATTTGGGTTTCATTTCTTGTCGTGTGAGTAAGTCTTTCAATTCAAGCACTTTCACACACATTGAGCTTTCGCTCTTATTTGAAAGACCCAAGTAAGGGCCGACCTATACTATTTGGGTTTCATTTCATGTCGTGTGAGTAAGTCTTTCAATTCAAGCACTTTCACACACATTGAGCCTTCGCTCTTACTCCCAAGACCTTAGTAAAGGCCTTATTGCAGTTATATTTGGGTTTCATTTATGTCGTGTGGGTAGTCTTTTAATTCAAGCACTCTCACACACATTGAGCCTTCGCTCTTATTCCCAAGACCTTAGTCAAGGCCATACTGCAATTTATATTTGGGTTTAAATTTATGTCGTGTGTGTAAGTCTTTCAATTCAAGCACGCACCCACATTGAGCCTTCGCTCTTATTTGCAAGACCCGAGTAAGGGCTCATATACATAAGATATATACATATTTCCCTTCGGTTATGTCCCTTCTGTTATTTCCCTTCAGCATTGTCTTTACATTTCGGGTTTTCCCTTTGGAGTAGCGTGAGTTTGCATTGCATCTACGCCATACCACGAGGTAGGACGCATATTGCATCAAAGCAAGCCCCGCTCGAATTCGCCCATGTAGTGGAGTGTTCATAACACACAAACTAGGTGGCCCGAAAAGGGATAAAAGAAAAGACTTAGGCACGTGCAAATCCACGTGATCTAAAACATGCAATCGCATCTTAAAGACCCGAAATAGATACCTCAAACCGCTTCGTAGACTTTCTCCCCAAAACTCGATTTTTGCAAAAGCGTACAGACTGACCCTTGCGCATCGGTGCAAGAAGGTCTGCGACGACAAGAGCTTACTTGCTCACAGTCGCCACGTTTAGAAGTCAGTGTTAAATATATCTTCGCTAGCTTAAGTAAGCTAGCTGGCACGCCCTATTTGTACACATAGGCCTTAGACACACGAGAAGATCCACTCCAAGCCCCAAAAGAGGCAAAGAGGCGGGGATTTTTCGCGCGTCTACAGAGATTGGCACGCCCGATGGGACGTGAGCCTTTTCAGAAATCGAGTTTACTTATAGAAGTCTTGCGAAAATTTTGTAAAAAGGTGTCGTTTTAACCTGTTTTCTTTGCTTGTACTTAGGAAATTTTGAAAAAGCTTGAAAAGCATGTCAAAATCCAATCCAAGTGAAGTGTCGAGCCAAGGCTCATGCGCATCAAGTTCTCACTCTAGGAGGATTTTCAAAAACAAAATAAAACTAGATGAAATCGAGGACTTGAGAAGGGAATTTGAGGCCAAAATCGATGCTCTCAGCCAAGAGGCTGAAGTAGGCGATTCATGTTCATCGAATGGTGAACCAAGGCCTAAAAAGAAATCTGAAAAACCTCGCAAGCAAAAAGAAGCCTCCGTAATGGAAGGCAACCAATACCACGAGTCCTTCACACAAAAGGACCGTAAAGCCCTACAGCAGCTGCTGAAAGGGCAGAATAAAGAGAAAAGAAGCTACGCCCTGTCTGATTTCCTTCCTATGGATTACGAAACAGACAGTGACGATGAAATACCGAACTTCCATCAGTATGATGGCATGGGAGACCCTAGGTCTCACTTGCAGCTTTTCTCACGTCGAGCCCATAAGAAGAAAAAGGACTCGATGAAATGGGTGTATTGGTTCCCTCTATCCCTTAAAGGCACAACTGCCAAATGGCTGGCTTCCTACGACTTAAGCCAGTTCGCTACTTTTGAAGAGTTAGCGAACTGCTTCATGCAAAGGTTTGCACACAACGTGGAAGTCACGCCAACCCTGAATACCTTAAGGGATACAAAGCAAGGCATGAACGAAGATGTGCATGCCTTTATTATAAGATGGAGGTCTCTTTTGGGCCAAGTGCGAGAGCCCATATCCGAAGGATGCGCAGTAATGCTCATCCTGGATAATTTCAAAAACGAGTTAAAAACCCTTCTCTCACTCCATGAGATTTCAACTTTCCATAAGTTGATAAAAAAGGCCTCCCTTTTCGAAACCAACTTGCGAAAAGGGACATACGATCACTTATGGAAAGGAAGTGCCGTTCCAAAAACACGTTTGGAAAAGCCCATTGCATATGGGCTGCCCACGACGGACAAAGGGGCAAAGCCCCACAAAATCGCCAATGTCCGGGTGGATCCAGGCATGGCAGGCACTTCTAAAAATTTTGAAAAAATAGAAAATAAGAGAGAGCGCAATTTTTCAAAACCGATTGAAAAACGGGAGTACGCTCCGCTGGGGCAACCTGTGTCGGAGGTCCTAGACCTCTTACTTGCCCAGGGCATGATCGAACTCCCTGAAATCCCCGAAGGAGTCACGTCCAAAGGGGGGTATTTAAACCGATTTTGCAAGTATCATCAGCTCAAAGGCCTTGATACCAAACGGTGCTTCTCTCTTCTAAATAAAATTGAGAACTTCATAGCGGAGGGCCGGCTCCAGGTCACTGCGGAACCTGAGCCACCTCAAGCTATCTTCAAGGAACCCTTTCCCAAACACGCCAGTGGCAGTGGGAAAGGAAAGGAGGTATGTACCCTCACCATTTCCAAGGAACTAGCGCAAAAGCCCAAACCTGGTCGACCTGCTTGTGCGCCCATCCTTGTATTATACAAGAGGCCTGCCCAAGTCGTCATTCGGGGACCACCAAAAGTGGAAACCCCGGCAAACCCAGTTTTTAAAATCCAAGGTTCTCCTCAGCTCATCCTTAGAGCCAAGTCTAGCGCAAACCCTAGGCTGGTCGTGGGGGAAGTCACTAGATCCGGGAGGATCTACCAACCCCCGCACCTTCAAGGTGCTCAAAAGGTGGTCAGTGTGCCTGGCCCCTCAAAAGCATGTATCCCTAGTGGTCTGCCAAAAGCAGATAAGGACAAAATCGTCCTAAATCCTTATGATTTCGAAAACCACCTTTCAAAGATTCCTATTCACATGTCTATTCTAGAGCTTATCAAAACCTCGCCTAGGCATAGACTTGTCTTAGAGAAAATTCTAGAAAGGGCCAAGGTTGATTCGAACATAAGTCCGGAATCCTTGTCTGCCCAAGTGGCTTTATTAGGAGCAAAATCGCCCATCACCTTTTCGGAAGATGATGTAGATAGACCCTACGAAACCCATAACCAGGCCCTGCATATCGAGGTGGTTCTAAACAACCACTCTCTGGACAGGTGCCTAGTCGATGGTGGAGGAGGGCTCAACATCCTTCCACTTCACGTGGTGTACAAAATCGGAGTCACCTTGACTTCAGTGAACCCAAGCCCCATCGTTATCACTGGATACGATGGGAATGCGTCTAGGCCTTTAGGATCCATCGAACTCCCAATGGAAATGGGAGGGATCGAACACACGGGGGTGTTCCATGTCTTGGACATCCACCCCCATTATAACCTGTTGCTGGGAAGACCCTGGATACACAGTTTGTGCGCTGTGCCGTCCACCTTCCACAGGTGTGTCAAGATCCCTTTTAGGGACCAGGTCGTAGTGATCCTAGGTGAGAGTCACCCACAGCTTCAGGGGATCATAAACTCCCCTTGTTTATCGAGCTCCCAGGCCCATGAGGCTAACCTGGGGCAAATTATGGTTGAGCCACCTCGGCTCGTGTTGAACAACCCTAGGAAGGTTGTATGTGTGAAGGGGCCGCCAAAAGCAGGCCCCCTCCCGACTCTAATCCTCCTAGGAAAACCCAAGCGTTCCCTATTTCCAAAACCCCTGGACAAAAGGCCATACGAGCCTAATATGGACGATAGCATGTTTCAGGACCACGACTTATATCCCATCTTTTCAAAAAACAAAAAGGTCGTGGAACATGTTATTGAACATGGGCTACACGCCCTACAAAAGTCTAGGGGCACAAAACCAGGGTCTCCTAGAGCCCATCCTTCCTAGGACCAACCCAAGCCGATATGGGATCTGCTATACTCCCCGAATACCGCCGGAGCCACCCCCTGTGACCACCTGGGTCAAGGGTGCCCCGGAGCCTGCCTTAGAAGAGACCTACGATTTAGACCTCCTATTCCGAGTCTAACCCGTAGTGTTTTCCCTTTGTAGGTATGACGGAAGATCCCTTTTTCTAAAAAAATACCAAAAACATTTGAAAAACTTAAAATCGAAAAAATCGAAAAACAAAAAAAACCAAAAACAATGGAAAAACAAAAACTCGAAAAAAGTGGGCTTTGTATAGTTCCCAAAGTTCTTGTTTTACAAAAACCCAAAAAAATCGAAAATTTGGAAAATACCAAAAAGATTTTGTACATAGCTGCTCCTGGTAGGACTTTGGCAAAAGAAAAGGATTTCGAAAGAAACGTCGTCTGCATAGCCAGACCAAAAATTTCGAAATCACTTGAAAATCCAAGTACAAAACCAGGTTATTGTGAAAACCACGCATCAAGTTCCCTCGGGTCTACAGCCCACGAGAATGATCAAAGCCCAGAAGTGGATCCCCTTGAGGAAGATCCCACTTCTGAGCTCCCAGAATTTCATAGAATTCTCGATTTTGAAAGACCTTCCCAATCAGTAGGAGGAGATTTCATAGAGATGAACCTAGGGGATGATTCCAATCCCAAAACCATCAAAATAGGCGCATGCTTGCATGAAACTGAAAAGTTAGCATTCATTGCATTTCTACGAACCTATTTAGATGTGTTTGCATGGACATATGAAGACATGCCGGGCATAGATCCCAGCATAGTCGAGCATCGTCTTCCTTTAGATGTAGGTGTAAAACCAATAAAGCAGAAGCTTAGGAAAATACACCCGAATGTACACACGCAAGTCAAAGAGGGTTTAGAAGATCTGCTAAAAGCCGGATTTATAAAACCCATTGCGTATTCTGATTGGTTGTCAAATATCGTTGTGGTTCGAAAAACCAATGGGAAAATTCGAATATGCATCGATTTTAGAAACCTGAATAAAGCCACTCCAAAGGATAATTATCCTTTACCAAACATAGATTTGATAGTCGATAGTACTGCAAATCATGAAATGTTTTCATTCATGGATGGCTATTCAGGCTATAATCAAATCAAACTAAGCCCGCGAGATCAGGGTAAGACCGCCTTCACAACCCCATGGGGCACGTACTGCTATACAGTCATGCCCTTTGGTTTGAAAAATGCCGGCGCAACATACCAACGAGCCATGAACACGATCTTCCATGATCAAATTCACGAGCTTGTAGAAGTGTATGTAGATGATCTCTTGGCAAAATCCAAAACCCGATGCACCCATATCGAATGTTTACAAAAGATTTTCGAAAGGCTTAGGCTTTACAAAGTAAAGCTAAACCCTCAAAAATGTGTGTTCGGGGTAGAATCAGGGAAGCTTCTAGGCTTTATGGTGAGCCAAAGGGGAATAGAAGTCGACCCCTCTAAGTGTCGAGCCATCATAGACATGACTCCACCCTCCAATCTCACCCAAGTCCGTAGCCTTCAGGGTCGATTACAATCTGTGCGACGATTCATATCGAATCTGGCAACTAGATGCGAACCCTTCAACAAACTGTTGAGGAAGGGTACAAAATTCTTATGGGATGACGAATGCCAAAAGTCCTTCGAGAGACTGAAGGCATACTTGGTTAATCCCCCCGTTTTGAATCCTCCAAAACAAGGAAAACCGCTTTTATTATACATCTCCGTGCATATGAATGCTTTAGGAGCCCTGTTGGCTCAATACGAGGATGACACCCATAAGGAGTATGCCATCTACTATATTTCGAAAACTCTCTTGGCTTATGAACGAAATTATCAAGCCATGGAGAAGACGTGCTTGGCCCTAGTCTGGGCCTGCCAGAAATTCAGACACTATTTCCTAGATCATGAGATCTGGATAGTGTCCAAGCTTGATCCAATCAAGCACTTGTTCGAAAAACCCATTCTCACGGGTAGATTGGGCAAATGGCAACTCCTTCTAATGGAGTATGATTTGAAATACCATCACCAGATCTCCATTAAGGGACAAGCCCTAGCAGATTACGTGGCTGAATTCCCCTTAGAGGACGCATATCCCACTCTTGTTGAAATGCCTGATGAAGGCATATTGCAAAACCATTTTCAAAACCACATTTTGGCAAATTCTTTCGAAAACCAAGTATGGAAGATGCACTTCGACGGGGCACGAAACCAACGAGGGGCTGGTGCCGGGATCATCCTAATCTCCCCTGAAAAGGGCGAGATTCCCATAGCAGTCCGCTTAGATTTCGAATGTTCCAACAACATAGCTGAGTATGAAGCACTCATACAAGGCTTAAGGATTTCGAAAAATCTAGGGGCATCATGCATCGAGGTCTTTGGAGATTCGCTCCTTGTCATAAACCAGGTTTTAAAAATTTGGCAAGTACGTAATGAGAAACTACTTCCATATCACGAGTTGGCCACTCGATTGGTCCGATCCTTCCAGTCGTGTAAGCTCACACACGTGGGAAGAGAGGACAATGGCATCGCCGATGCCCTCTCTTCCTTGGGTTCAGCCCTGAAGGTCGATCCCATTTCAGGGACCAGATCCTTGGAAATATGGCATGCGCCCCATCCATCCACACACGACTTGGATATTTGCCAAAACAACCCAGAGTCTATTGAAAAACCCTGGTTCTATGACATAAAACAATTTTTAGAAAATGGGGATTCACCGAGGATGCCACATCCAAAGATAAGGCATTCATTCGTAAGATTTCGACCCGATACACCATTCTGGGTGGGGTCTTATACAAAAAGAGTTTTACCGGCATTCTGCTTAGGTGTATCGACCTAGAGGAGGCTAGGATAGTGATGCACGAGTTCCACGATGGAGAATGTGGAGGCCATGTTAATGCCAACATGATGGCAATGAAAATACTTAGAGGGGGTTATTTTTGGTCCACCCTGAAAAAGGATTGTCACGATCATGTTAGGAAGTGTCATCCATGTCAAGTACATGGGCACGCCATTCATATCCCTTCATCTACATTGCATTCCGTGGTCAGCCCCTGACCATTTACCATGTGGGCGTTTGACATAGTAGGCCCAATATTTCCAAAAGCCTCGAATGGGCATCGTTTTATTTTAGCCGCCACGGAGTATTTCTCCAAGTGGGTGGAAGCCATTTCCCTAACGAATGTAATGGGGCAACATGTGGTGGCTTTCATCCGAAGGAATATCTTGGCTCGATTTGGGGTTCCACGAGACCTTGTGTCTGATAATGGTACCCCATTCAAGAATGAGCGGATGGTCAAGTTGTGCAACACGTATGGCATAACTCACCACTTCTCCTCGCCCTACTACCCTCAAGGCAACGGCCAAGCCGAAGCCACAAACAAGACTCTCATTGGTATCATTGAGAAAACCTTGGAGAAGGGTAGGATGTGGCACGAGAAGCTGGATGAAGCCTTATGGGCTTATAGGACTTCCATCCGGACTCCCACGAATGCCACACCATTCGAATTGGTCTATGGCACAAACGCCATTCTTCCCATTCATACCCAACTGCATTCATTCCATACATCCATTGCACTCGACCTCCCCCTAGAGACGCTTCAGCATGCTAGGATGGCCGAACTAGATTTGCTAGATGAGAGGCGACTCCTTGCCATGGATCATGCTCGTGCATACCGGCAAAGGATAGCCCGACATTATAGCAAACACATGAGACCTCGCCACTTTGAAGTGGGAGATCTGGTCTTGAAAACCATCCACCATCGTGGCCCACACCCCCTAGGCAAGTGGCGCCCCAACTGGGATGGACCCTATGTTGTACGAGCAACCACTACGAACAATTCGTATTGGTTGATCGATGTAGAAGGTAGGAATTAGCAGATCCTATCAATATTCAATACTTAAAGAAGTATCATGTGTAGGATCTGGATTAAATTCCAAGTTTTTTTTGAAAATTTTAAAAGGGATAGCTGCCCTGAGACGTGTGAATAAGGTGCAAAAGCAACTCGTGTGACCCTAAGTAAGAGAATTCGCACTTGTGAAAGAGTGGAGTTTTCAAAATCGTGGTTGCATTTCAAAATCCTTCACCTTACAAAGAAGGGCCTAGTTCAACATAGCAAGATACTTGCAAGTAGTACGTGCTATTTCTAAATAGGCTGATCTGGAATGGATCGAGTGTAGGCTTGGGATAGGTCCTCCCTTTTTCTCTTCTCCTTCCAAAAGGAAAACAAAGGCCCAAATCAAAAGGGAATTTCCCATTTAAAGTCTCTTTCCAAAAGAAAGAAACCAGACTTCAAAAAGAAAAATCGATTCTCTTATGAAAAAAGAGGGATTAAAGAAAAAATACTCCCAAAGGGAGACCCTCTATGGAAAAAAGGAAAAAGAGGCCAAAAAGCTCAAAAAGAGCAGTTTCCGCCTTCTATGCCTTAAACCACGGGACGCTTCAGAAGGGACCGTGGTATCTCTTTCCCATCCCTGGCTTATCCCAAGCTAAAGCATGGTTCATTTCGAGGAATCCTAAAGTAAAAATAGGATTTACTTACTTGAATTTCATCTTGTTTGAGAATTCGACGTTTCGAGTAAGGCGTAGGAATTTGAAATGAAGCTTGTTTTCTTATAAAACCTCCGCTAGATAAGCGAGTGTTAAGACTCAAACAAGGGCAAGCATGAAGAGCTCGAGATCCTTAGGATCAAGACTCAAGACAGTTGTCCCTTTTGTAAATAATTTTGTAAATAGGTTTTGAAAACCGAACATCGAACAGCATAGGATTTGCTCACTTGGAGCAATAGACCTTGTAAGTCTCTAGAGTTCGACCACATCTGGTCTCTGGGAGGTCGCCACTCTTGGCACCACACCCATGTCATTTGCATTCCATGCACGGTACTTACATGAACATGATCCCATTTAGGACCAGATTCCATAAGTAAACCCTTTGGCGTGATATCTCCTCCTACCAAAGTTTGTAAAATCAAGATTTTGCTAAAATGGGACGATCCCATGTTCTTCGTGGCTAGATCTATTGAGACATTAAAAGGGGTGTTTGTCATCTTTGCCCTTATCCAAATCGATTTGGACAAGGCCAAAGAGGGGCATCTGTAAACACCCCGAAATCCCACGAATTTCTTAAACGAATCTGATTTTATACAAGCAGCCCCAAAGGGCCATTTTGAGTTTGGAAACCCAGGAGCCTTCCAAACAACCCTGTACATGTGCTTTAAACTTTATCTTTTTAAAACATATAGCTTTTGAAAACCCTTTTTAAAACACGTTTTGAAACCCCGAAGTGGCTTGGCCCGATCAAGACAGGACCAGGAGGACCAAGAAGAGCCCGGAACGGGAGCACCTGTCGAGCCCGGCGCAGCAACTCTTGTATCTGATTCACATCCCAGGATCTCGAACGTCCAAGACCCTGTTCTTATCAAAATAGCATTTGAAGTCATCTTCGGAAGGCAGAAACGGAGGCGGACGACCATGTTGGCGAAGACCCAACGCAGACAGAGTACTGATGCTGTCAGGCCTCGCACAAATCGTTCGTTTCGAACCCAGCTCGAAGGAGTCAGAGTTCAGTTTGGATTGGATCTGGACCATATATATCCAGATCCCAATCCAAACCCATATGTGGACTTGGATTTGGATTTGGATCCAGAGATCCAATCCAATATCCATATCCATGGCCCACATCACCTTCTCATAAATGGAGGTGGGGCCCACTTGAGTTTCACGTGGGATATTGGGCATGAGAGAGAGTGGGGTTGAAAAATATCAAGAGTGTTGTATTAAGCTTGACTTGTGTGTCAAGTTTGGGTTAATCATGTGGGTTAGCCTAATTGAGTGGGTTTAAGCTTGTAATTAGCTAAAACCTAACCTAGGGCTGCACCAACATGGGGTGATCAAGGTCTATGGGCCATGCTAAGGGAGCTCCTTCATCTAAACCTAGCCCAAAATGCCTAAACCTAACCTAAACCCCTAATCTGAGCCTAATCAGCCCCTAATATATAAGTATACATATATATTTCATTTTTGAAGGGTTTTGTTTAAGTTGGGTGCGTTGTCTTTCAATTCAAGCACTCTCACACACATTGAGCTTTCGCTCTTATTTGAAAGACCCAAGTAAGGGCCGACCTATACTATTTGGGTTTCATTTCATGTCGTGTGAGTAAGTCTTTCAATTCAAGCACTTTCACACACATTGAGCTTTCGCTCTTATTTGAAAGACCCAAGTAAGGGCCGACCTATACTATTTGGGTTTCATTTCATGTCGTGTGAGTAAGTCTTTCAATTCAAGCACTTTCACACACATTGAGCTTTCGCTCTTATTTGAAAGACCCAAGTAAGGGCCGACCTATACTATTTGGGTTTCATTTCATGTCGTGTGAGTAAGTCTTTCAATTCAAGCACTCTCACACACATTGACCTTTCGCTCTTATTTGAAAGACCCAAGTAAGGGCCGACCTATACTATTTGGGTTTCATTTCTTGTCGTGTGAGTAAGTCTTTCAATTCAAGCACTTTCACACACATTGAGCTTTCGCTCTTATTTGAAAGACCCAAGTAAGGGCCGACCTATACTATTTGGGTTTCATTTCATGTCGTGTGAGTAAGTCTTTCAATTCAAGCACTTTCACACACATTGAGCCTTCGCTCTTACTCCCAAGACCTTAGTAAAGGCCTTATTGCAGTTATATTTGGGTTTCATTTATGTCGTGTGGGTAGTCTTTTAATTCAAGCACTCTCACACACATTGAGCCTTCGCTCTTATTCCCAAGACCTTAGTCAAGGCCATACTGCAATTTATATTTGGGTTTAAATTTATGTCGTGTGTGTAAGTCTTTCAATTCAAGCACGCACCCACATTGAGCCTTCGCTCTTATTTGCAAGACCCGAGTAAGGGCTCATATACATAAGATATATACATATTTCCCTTTGGTTATGTCCCTTCTGTTATTTCCCTTCAGCATTGTCTTTACATTTCGGGTTTTCCCTTTGGAGTAGCGTGAGTTTGCATTGCATCTACGCCATACCACGAGGTAGGACGCATATTGCATCAAAGCAAGCCCCGCTCGAATTCGCCCATGTAGTGGAGTGTTCATAACACACAAACTAGGTGGCCCAAAAAGGGATAAAAGAAAAGACTTAGGCACGTGCAAATCCACGTGATCTAAAACATGCAATCGCATCTTAAAAACCCGAAATAGATACCTCAAATCGCTTCGTAGACTTTCTCCCCAAAACTCGATTTTTGCAAAAGCGTACAGACTGACCCTTGCGCATCGGTGCAAGAAGGTCTGCGACGACAAGAGCTTACTTGCTCACAGTCGCCACGTTTAGAAGTCAGTGTTAAATATATCTTCGCTAGCTTAAGTAAGCTAGCTGGCACGCCCTATTTGTACACATAGGCCTTAGACACACGAGAAGATCCACTCCAAGCCCCAAAAGAGGCAAAGAGGCGGGGATTTTTCGCGCGTCTACAGTTTGTATCGATATAAATGAAGAACATGGGCTCAAGGCCTTGATTCATGTACAAATTTCCAGAATCTGTGCTTTTTCAGATTCTCATGAATTAAAACCAATTTGTGCAAGAATTCCAACCTGTGTGAGTGAGAGGGGACGTAGGAGCACTTCGTCGGACGATCGTCGGACGTCGGAACCAGGCCGAACTTCCTTCTTCTCCTTCTTCTCTTCCTTTCTCTCTCTCTCTCTCTATTTCTCTGAGTTTTCAGACTGAATGTTCCTCTCTTTTTTTTGGTTCCCTCTTGATGCTCGTTGGTTGATGCCCTATGCAGCACCTGGGAGAGCCTTTTTATAGGCTCTGGCTGTGATTTGGATAAGCCTGATGGTTGGGATTTGGATGAGTTCGGTTTTGATTGTGTTGATAAAATCTTATCTGGATTGGTTGGAACGTCATCTGCATTTGATAGGCATAATCCTTGTTTGGTTGTTGAACGTTATCTACATTTGATAGGCATCTGAGTTGTTGAATCATTATTTGTATTTGATTTCATCTGCATTGGGCAATCTTGAACGTGATCTTCTGATCCTTCCTCAATTTGTTGCAGATATGGATGAGAAGCTCTAGAAGTCGTTGACAACATGTAGCTGGGAGTCATTGAAGGCTGTTGAGAAGCGGTTCACAAGGGTGATCATCACAATGGAACGTCTCTTCTTCTTTTGTTGTGCCACGCACACTATCTGCATCTTCCGATTTTAACTGTTGTGGCAGAATGCCGTCATTATCGTTGCTGTGATGAATCTTTTGTTGCGCTGTCCTTCAGTGCTTCTTTGTCGACTTCATTGGTAAGCTTCAAAACAAAGAAAACCGCTAGCTCCTTCCAGCACTTTACCATGATGACTCCTTACAGGATGAGAAGATTTCAAATACTTTCCAGCACCTGACTTTTTATCCACTTAAACAGGCCTGGAAGGCTGACCTCAGCACCATCAAGCTGCTCCAATAACAGAGCATTTTCGGCCTCCAAACCATTAAGCACTTCCTCCTATTATTTAACAAATGTTTGTATTTCATCTGCTACTGCAACATCCAGATCACGCTCTTGTAAAGTTTCTGACAGCTCCTGTCTAACTTCACCTTCAGTGCGAGCTAGTGACTCTTGAGACTTCGCTGCTGTGTTTTCAGTTTCTAGATAGTCTGCAATTAGTTTTCTTAATTTCTTTGTCAGTTAGAGGTGCCTCAAAACTGAATTTATCACCATCCTTGGAGATCGGTGGTTTCCTATCATCAGAATGAACACTAGGTGCTTAACTGGGATCACCTTCTCCATCTTCCGAGTTCTTCTCCTTTCCCTGCATCTCAATCAGGGATGGATTTTGTTCCTTTTGACATTCAGTTTCCTCGATAACAGAGTTGAAGACCTGTGTACAATCTCTCTTTTATCTGCACACTTGCAGTAGAAGTGGTTAAAGAAATCCATGTTCCATACCCACATATTTTGAAAGTATTAATTGGGCCTATGTTACGAATTTGTAAACCAGCCATCATGTTCTCGAGATTTACTCCATGAGCGTTGGAACATTAGCATTATTCTTATCATAATGTAACAAATGACGATGTAAACTAATGCATATCCACACTAATTACCTTGACACCCAAGTGTAACATGGACACGTTACGAAACGTGTTCGATACCAAACCTTTGTTTTTGGAAGCTTTTGCTCTTGCTTCCATCTTTCCTTTCCTTTGATAACATCAACTTTCCCCTCCAGCAACTGATTTCTTTCCCAATATGAACTTTTCTTTTTTGGAAGCTCACTTTCCCTTTTTGACACCCGCTCTCCTTTTTGGGCACCCACCTGCCTTTTCAGGTGTCAACTTGTCTTATAAATGCCTGTTTCTTTTCAAATGGCAAATTTAAAACAAATTTATCAACAGAAAACTTTAAAGAAACGAAATCCTGTTTTTTCCATGCTGGGGGCAAAATCGTCATTTTCATCCAATCTTGTCAAAATTCGAAATTTTCAGAAAGGAAAGTATTCTTTATTAATTTTAAAGCTTTCATAAAATTTTGGTACCGAAACAAACTCGTTTAGTGCCTTTTTCATTCGAAAACCCAAAATTAACAAAAATGGGCACTTTCCTAAAAATGTAAGAATTTTAAAAGAAAATTTTGGGTGTCTACATTATGGCATAACTCACCACTTCTCCTCGCCCTACTACCCTCAAGGCAACGGCCAAGCCGAAGCCACAAACAAGACTCTCATTAGTATTATTGAGAAAACCTTAGAGAAGGGTAGGACGTGGCACGAGAAGCTGGATGAAGCCTTATGGGCTTATAGGACTTCCATCCGGACTCCCACGAATGCCACACCATTCGAATTGGTCTATGGCACAAACGCCATTCTTCCCATTCATACTCAACTACATTCATTCCATACATCCATAGCACTCGACCTCCCCCTAGAGACACTTCAGCATGCTAGGATGGCCGAACTAGATTTGCTAGATGAGAGGCGACTCCTTGCCATGGACCATGCTCGTGCATACCGGCAAAGGATAGCCCGACATTATAGCAAACACATGAGACCTCGCCACTTTGAAGTGGGAGATCTGGTCTTAAAAACCATCCACCATCATGGCCCACACCCCCTAGGCAAGTGGCGCCCCAATTGGGATGGACCCTATGTTGTACGAGCAACCACTACGAACAATTCGTATTGGTTGATCGATGTAGAAGGTAGGAATTTAGCAGATCCTATCAATATTCAATACTTAAAGAAGTATCATGTGTAGGATTTGGACTAAATTCCAGTTTTCGAAAATTTTAAAGGGATAGCTGCCCTGAGACATGTGAATAAGGTGCAAAAGCAAACTCGTGTGAACCTAAGTGAGAGAATTCGCACTTGTGAAAGAGTGGAGTTTTCAAAATCGTGGTTACATTTCAAAATCCTTCTTCTTACAAAGAAAGGCCTAGTTCAACATAGCAAGATACTTGCAAGTGGTACGTGCTATTTCTAAATAGGTTGATCTGGAATGGATCGAGTGTAGGCTTGGGATAAGTCCTCCCCTCTTCTCTTCTATTTCCAAAAGGAAAACAAAGGCCCAAAACAAAAGGGAATTTCCCATTCAAAGTCTCTTTCCAAAAGAAAGAAACCAGACTTCAAAAAGAAAAATCAATTCTCTCATGAAAAAGAGGGATTAAAGAAAAAATACTCCCAAAGGGAGACCCTCTATGAAAAAAAGGAAAAAGAGGCCAAAAAGCTCAAAAAGAGCAGTTTTCCGGATTCTATGCCTTAAACCATGGGACGCTTCAGAAGGGACCGTGGTATCTCTTTCCCATCCCTGGCTTATCCCAAGCTAAAGCATGGTTCATTTTGAGGAATCCTAAAGTAAAAATAGGATTTACTTACTTGAATTTCATCTTGTTTGAGAATTCGACGTTTCGAGTAAGATGTAGGAATTTGAAATGAAGCTTGTTTTCTTATAAAACCTCCGCTAGATAAGCGAGTGTTAAGACTCAAACAAGGGCAAGCACGAAGAGCTCGAGATCCTTAGGATCGAGGCTCAAGACAGTTGTCCCTTTTGTAAATAATTTTGTAAATAAGTTTTGAAAACCGAACATCGAACAGCATAGGATTTTGCTCACTTGGAGCAGTAGGCCTTGTAAGTCTCTAGAGTTCGACCACATCTGGTCCCTGGGAGGTCGCCACTTTTGGCACCACACCCATGTCATTTGCATTCCACGCATGGTACTTGCATGAACATGATCCCATTTTAGGACCAGGTTCCATAGTAAACCCTTTGGCGTGATATCTCCTCCTACTAGAGTTTGTAAATTGAGATTTTTTGCTAAAAATGGGGACGATCCCATATTCTTCGTGGCTAGATTTAGGGAAACACTGAAAGGGGTGTTTGTCATCTTTGCCCTTATCCAAATCGATTTGGACAAGGCCAAAGAGGGGCATCGATAAACACCCCGAAATCCCACGAATTTCTCAAAATCCATCTGGTTTTATACTAGCAGCCCCAAAGGGCCATTTTTGAGTCTGGAAACCCAAGAGCCTTCCAGACAACCCTGTATATATGTTTTAAACTTCATATTTCAAAAATATATAATATGGCTTTTTAAAACCTTTTTAAAACATGTTTTGAAACCCCGAAGCGGCTTGGCCCGATCAAGACAGGACTAGGAGAGCTAAGAAGAGCCTGGAACCAGAGCACATGTCGAGCCCGGCATAGCAACTCTTGTATCAAATTCACACCCCCAGGATCTCGAACGTCCAAGACCCTATTATCATCAAAACATCCTTCGAAGTCATCTCCGGAAGGCAGAAACGGAGGCGGACAACGATGTTGGCGAAGACCCAACGTAGACGGAGTACTGATGCTGTCAGACCCCGCACAAATCGTCCGTTTCGAACCCAACTCGAAGGAGTCAGAGTTCAGTTTGGATTGGATCTGGACCATATATATCCAGATCCCAATCCAAACCCATGTATGGACTTTGATTTGGATTTGGATTCAAAAATCCAATCCAATATCCATATCCATGGCCCACATCACCTTCTCATAAATGGAGGTGGGGCCCACTTGAAATTCACGTGGGATTATGGGCATGAGAGAGAGTGGGGATGGATAAGATCAAGAGTGTTGTAATTAAGCTTGACTTGTGTGTCAAGTTTGGGGTTAATCATGTGGGTTAGCCTAATAGAGTGGGTTTAAGCTTGTAATTAGCCAAAACCTAACCTAGGGCTGCACCAACATGAAGTGGTTAAGGTCTATGGGCCATGCAAATGGAGCTCCTTCACCTAAACCTAACCCAAAACACCTAATCCTAGCCTTCTACCCTAATCCACCCTAATATGAGCCTAATCACCTAACCCGCTTCCCTAATCCCGGCCTAATCCCAACCTAATCACCTAACCCACTTCTCTAATCCTTCCCTAAACCTAGGTTAATTTCCCTAAACCTAGCCTAATCCTAGCCTAATCACCTAACCTAGCTCACTAAACCTCACCCTAGAACCCAACCACCTAACCAAACCCTAAACCCCTAAACCACCCCTAGCCCACAATCTACCTGTAAACACCCCGAAATCCCACGAATTTCTCAAAATCCATCTGGTTTTATACAAGCAGCCCCAAAGGGCCATTTTGAGTTTGGAAACCCAGGAGCCTTCCAGACAACCCTGTACATATGTTTTAAACTTTATCTTTCTAAAACATATAATATGGCTTTTGAAAACCCTTTTAAAACACGTTTTGAAACCCCGAAGTGGCTTGGCCCGATCAAGACAGGACCAGGAGAGCCAAGAAGAGCCCGGAACCGGAGCACCTGTCGAGCCCGGCGCAACAACTCTTGTATCTGATTCACATCCCAGGATCTCGAACGTCCAAGACCCTATTCTTATCAAAATATCATTTGAAGTCATCTCCGGAAGGCAAAAACGGAGGCGGACGACCATGTTGGCGAAGACCCAACGCAGACGGAGTACTGATGTTATCAGACCCCGCACAAATCGTCTATTTCGAACCCAGCTCGAAGGAGTCAGAGTTCAGTTTGGATTGGGTTTGGACCATATATATCCAGATCCCAATCCAAACCCATATGTGGACTTGGATTTGGATTTGGATCCAGAGATCCAATCCAATATCCATATCCATGGCCCACATCACCTTCTCATAAATGGAGGTGGGGCCCACTTGAGTTTCACGTGGGATTATGGGCATGAGAGAGAGTGGGGATGGAAAATATCAAGAGTGTTGTAATTAAGCTTGACTTGTGTGTCAAGTTTGGGGTTAATCATGTGGGTTAGCCTAGTTAAGTGGGTTTAAGCTTGTAATTAGCCAAAACCTAACCTAGGGCTGCACCAACATGATATGGTTAAAGTCTATGGGCCATGCTAAGGGAGCTCCTTCACCTAAACCTAGCCAAAAATGCCTAAACCTAGCCTAAACCCCTAATCCACCCCTAATCTGAACCTAATCACCTAACCCACTTCCCTAATCCCGTCCTAATCCCAACCTAATCACCTAACCCACTTCCCTAATCCTTCCCTAAACCTAGATTAATTTCCCTAATCCTAGCCTAAACCTAGCCTAATCACCTAACCTAGCTCACTAAACCTCACCCTAAAACCCAACCACCTAACCTAGCCCTAAACCCCTAAACCACCCTTAGCCCACGATTTACCCAAACCCCTAGTTTTAAAATATCTGGCCCAACCCCTTCCAGCCCACCTTATCTACATACCACCCTACCTAAACCACCTAACCACTACCCACAGCCCAGCCCTAACCGACCTACCCATCCCCTATTTAAACCCCCCTCCTTGTGGGCGGGTTTTCCAAGTGGGAACCACCATTCCACCCAGCCGGGCCCTCTCCTTCTCCCATCTCTCACCCAGCCGGGCCCTCTCCTTCTCCCATCTCTCACCCAGCCGGGACCACTCCCCATCACCTCCACCAGCCACCACCTGCACCGCCACCTTCCCTCTTCCATCCACCACCACCATCCCTCAGTCGGACGCCATCACCTCCACCCAACCGAACCAGCCAACAGCCACCTGCCCGCCTGCTTCCCACTTCATCCGCCACCTCTCCCCATTTGGTAAGTACCCCAAACTCTCTCAAAGCCCCTCTCTTCCACCTCTCCACTCTTAGCCACCCATCCTACCTTCATCTCAGCCCCTTTGCCACCACCACTTTAACCTAGCCGAACCTAGTATAACCCAAGCTGCCGGCCACTACCTAGCCATCATCTCCCATTCGGCCTTCCCCTAGGTGTCCTATTCGGCCTTCCCACCAGCTCACCTTTTAGGTCCAGTTTCCCTAAACTCTTAACTCCCCTAGTGACCCTAAGAACCCACTCATTCAGCCACTTTAAACCCCCTACTTGGAGGCGCCATCTACTTGCCACCGGCCACCTTCGAGGCGCCTATCCCGCGCCCCACTTGCAGCCGGCCAGCACCTTTGATCACCTACCTTTGCGGAGCTCCCGTTTGCAGCCCAAGGCCAAGTCCACGCTCAAGCAAGACCTCTACGGACCAGCTACTCGTAAGTGTCTAAACTCGGTCTTTAGTTGTATACTTGCTTGAGATTCAATTTGATACGGGGTTGTAATAACGGAGCATAGTCTCCCCCCGCTTGTAATAACGTGGCTTGGCACAACCACACACGTGCACTCTCTTAGTCGTGCACGATTTTTAGCACACACGGGCCTAATCAGCCCCTAATATATAAGTGTACATATATACTTTCATTTTCGAAGGGTTTTGTTTAAGTTGGGTGCGTTGTCTTTCAATTCAAACACTCACACACATTGAGCTTTCGCTCTTATTTGAAAGACCCAAGTAAGGGCCGACCTATACTATTTGGGTTTCATTTCATGTCGTGTGAGTAAGTCTTTCAATTCAAGCACTCTCACACACATTGAGCTTTCGCTCTTATTTGAAAGACCCAAGTAGGGCCGACCTATACTATTTGGGTTTCATTTCATGTCGTGTGAGTAAGTTTTTCAATTCAAGCACTCTCACACACATTGAGCTTTCGCTCTTATTTGAAAGACCCAAGTAAGGGCCGACCTATACTATTTGGGTTTCATTTCATGTCGTGTGAGTAAGTCTTTCAATTCAAGCACTCTCACACACATTGAGCTTTCGCTCTTATTTGAAAGACCCAAGTAAGGGCCGACCTATACTATTTGGGTTTCATTTCTTGTCGTGTGAGTAAGTCTTTCAATTCAAGCACGCACCCACATTGAGCCTTCGCTCTTATTTGCAAGACCCGAGTAAGGGCTCATATACATAAGATATATACATATCTCCCTTCGGTTATTTCCCTTCGGTTATTTCCCTTCAGTATTGTCTTTACATTTCGGGTTTTCCCTTTGGAGTAGCGTGAGTTTGCATTGCATCTACGCCATACCACGAGGTAGGACGCATATTGCATCGAAACAAGCCCCGCTCGAATTCGCCCATATAGTGGAGTGTTCATAACACACAAACTAGGCGACCCAAAAAGGGATAAAAGAAAAGACTTAGGCACGTGCAAATCCACGTGATCTAAAATATGCAATCGCATCTTAAAGACCCGAAATAGACACCTCGAACCGCTTCGTAGACTTTCTCTCCAAAACTCGATTTTTGCAAAAGCGTACAGACTGACCCTTGCGCATCGGTGCAAGAAGGTCTGCGACGACAAGAGCTTACTTGCTCACAGTCGCCACGTTTAGAAGTCAGTGATAAAAATATCTTCGCTAGCTTAAGTAAGCTAGCTGACACACCCTATTTGTATACATAGGCCTTAGACACACGAGAAGATCCACTCCAAGCCCCGAAAGAGGCGAAGAGGCGGGGATTTTCGCGCGTCTACAGATATTGGCACGCCCGGTGGGACGTGAGCCTTTTCAGAAATCGAGTTTACTTGTAGAAGTCTTGCGAAAATTTTGTAAAAAGGTGTAATTTTAACTTGTTTTCTTTGCCTGTACTTAGGAAATTTTGAAAAAGCTTGAAAAGCATGTCAAAATCCAATCCAAGTGAAGTGTCGAGCCAAGGCTCATGCGCATCAAGTTCTCACTCTAGGAGGATTTTCAAAAAGAAAATAAAACTAGATGAAATCGAGGACTTGAGAAGGGAATTTGAGGCCAAAATCGATGCTCTCAGCCAAGAGGCTGAAGTAGGCGATTCATGTTCATCGAACGGTGAACAAAGGCCTAAAAAGAAATCTGAAAAACCTCGCAAGCAAAAAGAGGCCTCCGTAATGGAAGGCAACCAATACCACGAGTCCTTCACACAAAAGGACCGTAAAGCCCTACAGCAGCTGCTGAAAGGGCAAAATAAAGAGAAAAGAAGCTACGCCCTGTCTGATTTCCTTCCTATGGATTACGAAACAGACAGTGACGATGAAATACCGAACTTCCATCGGTATGATGGCATGGGAGACCCTAGGTCTCACTTGCAGCTTTTCTCACGTCGAGCCCATAAGAAGAAAAAGGACTCGATGAAATGGGTGTATTGGTTCCCTCTATCTCTTAAAGGCACAGCTGCCAAATGGCTGGCTTCCTACGACTTAAGCCAGTTCGCTACTTTTGAAGAGTTAGCGAACTGCTTCATGCAAAGATTTGCACACAACGTGGAAGTCACGCCAACCCTGAATACCTTAAGGGATACAAAGCAAGGCATGAACGAAGACGTGCATGCCTTCATTATAAGATGGAGGTCTCTTTTGGGCCAAGTGCGAGAGCCCATATCCGAAGGATGCACAGTAATGCTCATCTTGGATAATTTCAAAAGCGAGTTAAAAACCCTTCTCTCACTCCATGAGATTTCAACTTTCCATAAGTTGATCAAAAAGGCCTCCCTTTTCGAAACCAACTTACGAAAAGGGACATACGATCACTTATGGAAAGGAAGTGCCGTTCCAAAAACCCGTTTGGAAAAGCCCATCGCATATGGGCTGCCCACGACGGACAAAGGGGCAAAGCCCCATAAAATCGCCAATGTCCGGGTGGATCCAGGCATGGCGGGCACTTCTAAAAATTTTGAAAAAATAGAAAATAAGAGAGAACGCAATTTTTCAAAACCGATTGAAAAACGGGAGTACACTCCGCTGGGGCAACCTGTGTCGGAGGTCCTAGACCTCTTACTTGCCCAGGGCATGATCGAACTCCCTGAAATCCCCGAAGGAGTCACGTCCAAAGGGGGGTATTTAAACCGATTTTGCAAGTATCATCGGCTCAAAGGCCATGATACCAAACGTTGCTTCTCTCTTCTAAATAAAATTGAGAACTTGATAGCGGAGGGCCGGCTCTAGGTCACTGCGGAACCTGAGCCACCTCAAGCTATCTTCAAGGAACCCTTTCCCAAACACGCCAGTGGCAGTGGGAAAGGGAAGGAGGTATGTACCCTCACCATTTCCAAGGAACTAGCGCAAAAACCAGAACCTGGTCGACCTGCTTGTGCGCCCATCCTTGTACTATACAAGAGGCCCGCCCAAGTCATCATTCGGGGACCATCAAAAGTGGAAACCCCGGTAAAACCAGTTTTGAAAATCCAAGGTTCTCCTCAGCTCATCCTTAGAGCCAAGTTTAGCGCAAACCCTAGGCTGGTCGTGGGGGAAGTCACTAGATCCGGGAGGATCTACCAACCCCCGCACCTTCAAGGTGCTCAAAAGGTGGTCAGTGTACCTGGCCCCTCAAAAGCATGTATCCCTAGTGGTCTGCCAAAAGCAGATAAGGACAAAATCATCCTAAATCCTTATGATTTCGAAAACCACCTTTCAAAGATTCCTATTCACATGTCTATCTTAGAGCTTATCAAAACCTCGCCTAGGCATAGACTTGTCTTAGAGAAAATTCTAGAAAGGGCCAAGGTTGATTCGAACATAAGTCCGGAATCCTTGTATGCCCAAGTGGCTTTATTACGAGCAAAATCACCCATCACCTTTTCGGAAGATGATGTAGATAGACCCTACGAAACCCATAACCAGGCCCTGCACATCGAGGTGGTTCTAAACAACCACTCTCTAGACAGGTGCCTAGTCGATGGTGGAGGAGGGCTCAACATCCTTCCACTTCACGTGGCATACAAAATCGGAGTCACCTTGACTTCAGTGAACCCAAGCCCCATCGTTATCACTGGATACGATGGGAATGCGTCTAGGCCTTTAGGATCCATCGAACTCCCAATGGAAACGGGAGGGATCGAACACACGGGGGTGTTCCATGTCTTGGACATCCACCCCCATTATAACCTGTTGCTGGGAAGACCCTGGATACACAGTTTGTGCGCTGTGCCATCCACCTTCCACAGGTGTGTCAAGATCCCTTTTAGGGACCAGGTCGTAGTGATCCTAGGTGAGAGTCACCCACAGCTTCAGGGGATCATAAACTCCCCTTGTTTATCGAGCTCCCAGGCCCATGAGGCTAACCTGGGGCAAATTATGGTTGAGCCACCTCTGCTCGTGTTGAACAACCCTAGGAAGGTTGTATGTGTGAAGGGGCCGCCAAAGCAGGCCCCTCCCGACTCTAATCCTCCTAGGAAAACCCAAGCGTTCCCTATTTCCAAAACCCCTGGACAAAAGGCCATACGAGCCTAATATGGACGATAGCATGTTCCAGGACCACGACTTATATCCCATCTTTTCAAAAAACAAAAGGTCGTGGAACATGTTATTGAACATGGGCTACACGCCCTACAAAAGTCTAGGGGCACAAAACCAGGGTCTCCTAGAGCCCATCTTTCCTAGGGCCAACCCAAGCCGATATGGGATCGGCTATACTCCTCGAATACCGCCGGAGCCACCCCCTGTGACCACCTGGGTCAAGGGTGCCCCGGAGCTTGTCTTAGAAGAGACCTATGGTTTAGACCTCCTATTCCGAGCCTAACCCGTAGTGTTTTCCCTTTGTAGGTATGACGGAAGATCCCCTTTTCTAAAAAATACCAAAAACATTTGAAAAACTTAAAATCGAAAAAATCAAAAAACAAGAAAAACAAGAAAAACCAAAAACAATGGAAAAACAAAAACTCGAAAAAAGTGTGCTTTGTATAGTTCCCAAAGTTCTTGTTTTACAAAAACCCAAAAAAATCGAAAATTTAGAAAAAACCAAAAAGATTTTGTACATAGCTGCTCCTGGTAGGCCTTTGGCAAAAGAAAAGGATTTCGAAAGAAGTGTCGTCTGCATAGCCAGACCAAAAATTTCAAAGTCACTTGAAAATCCAAGTACAAAACCAGGTTATTTTGAAAACCACGCATCAAGTTCCCTCGGATCTATGGCCCACGAGAATGATCAAAGCCCAGAAGTGGATCCCCTTGAGGAAGATCCCACTTCTGAGCTCCCAGAATTTCATAGAATTCTCGATTTTGAAAGACCTTCCCAATCAGTAGGAGGAGATTTCATAGAGGCGAACCTAGGGGATGATTCCAATCCCAAAAACATCAAAATAGGCGCATGCTTGCATGAAACTAAAAAGTTAGCATTCATTGCATTTCTACGAACCTATTTAGATGTGTTTGCATGGACGTATGAAGACATGCCGGGCATAGATCCCAGCATTGTCGAGCATCGTCTTCCCTTAGATGTAGGTATAAAACCGATAAAGCAGAAGCTTAGGAAAATACACCCGAATGTACACACGCAAGTCAAAGAGGGTTTAGAAGATCTGCTAAAAGCCGGATTTTTAAAACCCATTGCGTATTCTGATTGGTTGTCAAATATCGTTGTGGTTCGAAAAACCAATGGGAAAATTCGAATATGCATCGATTTCAGAAACCTGAATAAAGCCACTCCAAAGGATAATTATCCTTTACCAAACATAGATTTGATAGTCGATAGTACTGCAAATCATGAAATGTTTTCATTCATGGATGGCTATTCAGGCTATAATCAAATCAAACTAAGCCCACGAGATCAGGGTAAGACCGCCTTCACAACCCCATGGGGCACGTACTGCTATACAGTCATGCCCTTTGGTTTGAAAAATGCCGGCGCAACATACCAACGAGCCATGAACACGATCTTCCATGATCAAATTCACGAGCTTGTAGAAGTGTATGTAGATGATCTCTTGGCGAAATCCAAAACCCGATGCACCCATATCGAATGTTTACAAAAGATTTTCGAAAGGCTTAGGCTTTACAAAGTAAAGCTAAACCCTCAAAAATGTGTGTTCGGGGTAGAATCAGGGAAGCTTCTAGGCTTTATGGTGAGCCAAAGGGGAATAGAAGTCGACCCCTCTAAGTGTCGAGCCATTATAGACATGGCTCCACCCTCCAATCTCACCCAAGTCCGTAGCCTTCAGGGTCGATTACAATCTGTGCGCCGATTCATATCGAATCTGGCAACTAGATGCGAACCCTTCAACAAACTGTTGAGGAAGGGTACGAAATTCTTATGGGATGACAAATGCCAAAAGTCCTTCGAGAGACTGAAGGCATACTTGGTTAATCCCCCCGTTTTGAATCCTCCAAAACAAGGAAAACCGCTTTTATTATACATCTCCGTGCATGTAAACGCTTTAGGAGCCCTGTTGGCTCAATACGAGGATGACACCCATAAGGAGTATGCCATCTACTATATTTCGAAAACTCTCTTGGCTTATGAACGAAATTATCAAGCCATGGAGAAGACGTGCTTGGCCCTAGTTTGGGCCTGCCAGAAATTCAGACACTATTTCCTAGATCATGAGATCTGGATAGTGTCCAAGCTTGATCCAATCAAGCACTTGTTCGAAAAACCCATTCTTACGGGTAGATTGGGCAAATGGCAACTCCTTCTAATGGAGTATGATTTGAAATACCATCACCAGATCTCCATTAAAGGGCAAGCCCTAGCAGATTACGTGGCTGAATTCCCCTTAGAGGACGCATATCCCACTCTTGTCGAAATGCCTGATGAAGGCATATTGCAAAACCATTTTCAAAACCACATTTTGGCAAATTCTTTCGAAAACCAAGTGTGGAAGATGCACTTCGACGGGGCACGAAACCAACGAGGGGCCGGTGCCGGGATCATCCTAATCTCCCCTGAAAAGGGCGAGATTCCCATAGCAGTCCGCTTAGACTTCGAATGTTCCAACAACGTAGCTGAGTATGAAGCACTCATACAAGGCTTAAGGATTTCGAAAACTCTAGGGGCATCATGCATCGAGGTCTTTGGAGATTCACTCCTTGTCATAAACCAGGTTTTAAAAATTTGGCAAGTACGTAATGAGAAACTACTTCCATATCACGAGTTGGCCACTCGATTGGTCCAATCCTTCCAGTCGTGTAAGCTCACACACGTAGGAAGAGAGGACAATGGCATCGCCGATGCCCTCTCCTCCTTGGGTACAGCCCTGAAGGTCGATCCCATTTCAGGGACCAGATCTTTGGAAATATGGCATGTGCCCCATCCATCCACACACGACTTGGATATTTGCCAAAACAACCCAGAGTCTGTTGAAAAACCCTGGTTCTATGACATAAAACAATTTTTAGAAAATGGGGGATTCACCGAGGACGCCACGTCCAAAGATAAGGCATTCATTCGTAAGATTTCGACCCGATACACCATTCTAGGTGGGGTCTTATACAAAAAGAGTTTTACCGGCATTTTGCTTAGGTGTATCGACCTAGAGGAGGCTAGGATAGTGATGCACGGGTTCCACGATGGAGAATGTGGAGGTCATGTTAATGCCAACATGATGGCGATGAAAATACTAAGAGGGGGTTATTTTTGGTCCACCCTGAAAAAGGATTGTCACGATCATGTTAGGAAGTGTCATCCATGTCAAGTGCATGGGCACGCCATTCATATCCCTTCATCGGCATTGCATTCCGTGGTCAGCCCCTGGCCATTTACCATGTGGGCGTTTGACATAGTAGGCCCAATATTTCCAAAAGCCTCGAATGGGCATCGTTTTATTTTAGCAGCCACGGAGTATTTCTCCAAGTGGGTGGAAGCCATTTCCCTAACGAATGTAATGGGGCAACATGTAGTGGCTTTCATCCGGAGGAATATCTTGGCTCGATTTGGGGTTCCACGAGACCTTGTGTCTGATAATGGTACCCCATTCAAGAATGAGCGGATGGTCAATTTGTGCAACACGTATGGTATAACTCACCACTTCTCCTCGCCCTAGTACCCTCAAGGCAACGGCCAAGCCGAAGCCACAAACAAGACTCTCATTGGTATCATTGAGAAAACCTTAGAGAAGGGTAGGAGGTGGCACGAGAAGCTGGATGAAGCCTTATGGGCTTATAGGACTTCCATCCGGACTCCCACGAATGCCACACCATTCGAATTGGTCTATGGCACAAACGCCATTCTTCCCATTCATACCCAACTGCATTCATTCCATACATCCATTGCACTCGACCTCCCCCTAGAGACGCTTCAGCATGCTAGGATGGCCGAGCTAGATTTGCTAGATGAGAGGCGACTCCTTGCCATAGATCATGCTCGTGCATACCGGCAAAGGATAGCCCGACATTATAGCAAACACATGAGACCTCGCCACTTTGAAGTGGGAGATCTGGTCTTAAAAACCATCCACCATCGTGGCCCACACCCGCTAGGCAAGTGGCGCCCCAACTGGGATGGACCCTATGTTGTACGAGCAACCACTACGAACAATTCGTATTGGTTGATCGATGTAGAAGGTAGGAATTTAGCAGATCCTATCAATATTCAATACTTAAAGAAGTATCATGTGTAGGATCTGGATTAAATTCCAGTTTTCGAAAATTTTAAAGGGATAGCTGCCCTGAGACGTGTGAATAAGGTGCAAAGGCGAACTCGTGTGACCCTAAGTGAGAGAATTCGCACTTGTGAAAGAGTGGAGTTTTCAAAATCGTGGTTGCATTTCAAAATCCTTCTTCTTACAAAGAAAGGCCTAGTTCAACATAGCAAGATACTTGCAAGTAGTACGTGCTATTTCTAAATAGGCTGATCTGGAATGGATCGAGTGTAGGCTTGGGATAAGTCCTCCCCTCTTCTCTTCTACTTCTAAAAGGAAAACAAAGGCCCAAATAAAGGGAATTTCCCATTTCGAAGTATCTTTCCAAAAGAAAGAAACCAGAATCAAAAAGGAAAATCGATTCTCTTGTGAAAAAGAGGGATTAAAGAAAAAATACTCCCAAAGGGAGACCCTCTATGAAAAAAGGAAAAGAGGCCAAAAAGCTCAAAAAGAGCAGTTTTCCGCCTTCTATGCCTCAAACCACGGGACGCTTCAGAAGGGACCGTGGTATCTCTTTCCCATCCCTGGCTTATCCCAAGCTAAAGCATGGTTCATTTCGAGGAATCCTAAAGTAAAAATAGGATTTACTTACTTGAATTTCATCTTGTTTGAGAATTCGACGTTTCGAGTAAGGCGTAGGAATTTGAAATGAAACTTGCCTTCTTATAAAATCTCCGCTAGATAAGCGAGTGTTAAGACTCAAACAAGGGCAAGCACGAAGAGCTCGAGATCCTTAGGATCGAGGCTCAAGACAATTGTCCCTTTTGTAAATAGCTTTTGTAAATAAGTTTTGAAAACCGAACATCGAACAGCATAGGATTTGCTCACTTGGAGCAATAGACCTTGTAAGTCTCTAGAGTTCGACCACACCTGGTCTCTAGGAGGTCGCCACTCTTGGCACCACACCCATGTCATCTGCATTCCACGCATGATACTTGCATAAACATGATCCCATTTTAGGACCAGATTCCATAGTATAACCCTTTGGCGTGATATCTCCTCCTACCAGAGTTTATAAAATTGAGATTTTGTTAAAATGGGACGATCCCATATTCTTCGTGGCTAGATCTAGGGAGACATTAAAAGGGGTGTTTGTTATCTTTGCCCTTATCCAAATCTATTTGGATAAGGCCAAAGAGGGGCATCTGTAAACACCCCGAAATCCCACGAATTTCTCAAAATCCATCTGGTTTTATACAAGCAGCCCCAAAGGGCCATTTTGAGTTTGGAAACCCAGGACCCTTCCAGACAACCCTGTACATATGTTTTAAACTTTATCTTTCTAAAACATATAATATGGCTTTTGAAAACCCTTTTAAAACACGTTTTGAAACCCCGAAGTGGCTTGGCCCGATCAAGACAGGACCAGGAGAGCCAAGAAGAGCCCGGAACCGGAGCACCTGTCGAGCCCGGCGCAGCAACTCTTGTATCTGATTCACATCCCAGGATCTCGAACGTCCAAGACCCTGTTCTTATCAAAATATCATTTGAAGTCATCTCCGGAAGGCAGAAACGGAGGCGGACGACCATGTTGGCGAAGACCCAACGCAGACGGAGTACTGATGTTGTCAGAACCCGCACAAATCGTCTGTTTCGAACCCAGCTCGAAGGAGTCAGAGTTCAGTTTGGATTGTATCTGGACCATATATATCCAGATCCCAATCCAAACCCATATGTGGACTTGGATTTGGATTTGGATCCAGAGATCCAATCCAATATCCATATCCATGGCCCACATCACCTTCTCATAAATGGAGGTGGGGCCCACTTGAGTTTCACGTGGGATTATGGGCATGAGAGAGAGTGGGGATGGAAAATATCAAGAGTGTTGTAATTAAGCTTGACTTGTGTGTCAAGTTTGGGGTTAATCATGTGGGTTAGCCTAGTTAAGTGGGTTTAAGCTTGTAATTAGCCAAAACCTAACCTAGGGCTGCACCAACATGATATGGTTAAAGTCTATGGGCCATGCTAAGGGAGCTCCTTCACCTAAACCTAGCCAAAAATGCCTAAACCTAGCCTAAACCCCTAATCCACCCCTAATCTGAACCTAATCACCTAACCCACTTCCCTAATCCCGTCCTAATCCCAACCTAATCACCTAACCCACTTCCCTAATCCTTCCCTAAACCTAGATTAATTTCCCTAATCCTAGCCTAACCTAGCCTAATCACCTAACCTAGCTCACTAAACCTCACCCTAAAACCCAACCACCTAACCTAGCCCTAAACCCCTAAACCACCCTTAGCCCACGATTTACCCAAACCCCTAGTTTTAAAATATCTGGCCCAACCCCTTCCAGCCCACCTTATCTACATACCACCCTACCTAAACCACCTAACCACTACCCACAGCCCAGCCCTAACCGACCTACCCATCCCCTATTTAAACCCCCCTCCTTGTGGGCGGGTTTTCCAAGTGGGAACCACCATTCCACCCAGCCGGGCCCTCTCCTTCTCCCATCTCTCACCCAGCCGGGCCCTCTCCTTCTCCCATCTCTCACCCAGCCGGGACCACTCCCCATCACCTCCACCAGCCACCACCTGCACCGCCACCTTCCCTCTTCCATCCACCACCACCATCCCTCAGCCGGACGCCATCACCTCCACCCAACCGAGCCAACAGCCACCTGCCCGCCTGCTTCCCACTTCATCCGCCACCTCTCCCCATTTGGTAAGTACCCCAAACTCCCTCAAAGCCCCTCTCTTCCACCTCTCCACTCTTAGCCACCCATCCTACCTTCATCTCAGCCCCTTTGCCACCACCACTTTAACCTAGCCGAACCTAGTATAACCCAAGCTGCCGGCCACTACCTAGCCATCATCTCCCATTCGGCCTTCCCCTAGGTGTCCTATTCGGCCTTCCCCTAGGTGTCCTATTCGGCCTTCCCACCAGCTCACCTTTTAGGTCCAGTTTCCCTAAACTCTTAACTCCCCTAGTGACCCTAAGAACCCACTCATTCAGCCACTTTAAACCCCCTACTTGGAGGCGCCATCTACTTGCCACCGGCCACCTTCGAGGCGCCTATCCCGCGCCCCACTTGCAGCCGGCCAGCACCTTTGATCACCTACCTTTGCGGAGCTCCCGTTTGCAGCCCAAGGCCAAGTCCACGCTCAAGCAAGACCTCTACGGACCAGCTACTCGTAAGTGTCTAAACTCGGTCTTTAGTTGTATACTTGCTTGAGATTCAATTTGATACGGGGTTGTAATAACGGAGCATAGTCTCCCCCCGCTTGTAATAACGTGGCTTGGCACAACCACACACGTGCACTCTCTTAGTCGTGCACGATTTTTAGCACACACGGGCCTAATCAGCCCCTAATATATAAGTGTACATATATACTTTCATTTTCGAAGGGTTTTGTTTAAGTTGGGTGCGTTGTCTTTCAATTCAAACACTCACACACATTGAGCTTTCGCTCTTATTTGAAAGACCCAAGTAAGGGCCGACCTATACTATTTGGGTTTCATTTCATGTCGTGTGAGTAAGTCTTTCAATTCAAGCACTCTCACACACATTGAGCTTTCGCTCTTATTTGAAAGACCCAAGTAAAGGCCGACCTATACTATTTGGGTTTCATTTCACGTCGTGTGAGTAAGTTTTTCAATTCAAGCACTCTCACACACATTGAGCTTTCGCTCTTATTTGAAAGACCCAAGTAAGGGCCGACCTATACTATTTGGGTTTCATTTCATGTCATGTGAGTAAGTCTTTCAATTCAAGCACTCTCACACACATTGAGCTTTCGCTCTTATTTGAAAGACCCAAGTAAGGGCCGACCTATACTATTTGGGTTTCATTTCTTGTCGTGTGAGTAAGTCTTTCAATTCAAGCACGCACCCACATTGAGCCTTCGCTCTTATTTGCAAGACCCGAGTAAGGGCTCATATACATAAGATATATACATATCTCCCTTCGGTTATTTCCCTTCGGTTATTTCCCTTCAGTATTGTCTTTACATTTCGGGTTTTCCCTTTGGAGTAGCGTGAGTTTGCATTGCATCTACGCCATACCACGAGGTAGGACGCATATTGCATCGAAACAAGCCCCGCTCGAATTCGCCCATATAGTGGAGTGTTCATAACACACAAACTAGGCGACCCAAAAAGGGATAAAAGAAAAGACTTAGGCACGTGCAAATCCACGTGATCTAAAATATGCAATCGCATCTTAAAGACCCGAAATAGACACCTCGAACCGCTTCGTAGACTTTCTCTCCAAAACTCGATTTTTGCAAAAGCGTACAGACTGACCCTTGCGCATCGGTGCAAGAAGGTCTGCGACGACAAGAGCTTACTTGCTCACAGTCGCCACGTTTAGAAGTCAGTGATAAAAATATCTTCACTAGCTTAAGTAAGCTAGCTGGCACGCCCTATTTGTATACATAGGCCTTAGACACACGAGAAGATCCACTCCAAGCCCCGAAAGAGGCGAAGAGGCGGGGATTTTCGCACGTCTACACTACCCAAACCACTAGTATTTAAAATATCTGGCCCTACCCTTTCCAGCCCACCTTATCTTCATACCACCTTACCTAAACCACCTAACCACTACCCCTAACCGACCTACCCATCCCTATATAAACCCCCCCCCTCTTGGGGCGGGTTTTTTGCTATCTAGTTGCCTCACCCATCCCAGCCGGGTCCCCTCCTTCCCCAAGTCCAGCCGAGTCCCACCTGCTCCGCCTGCACCGCCACCTGCTCTCCATCCCACCACCACCTGCACCGCCACCTACACCACCATCTCCTAGCCGAACGCCACCACCTGCACTACTTCCCAACCACCCGGCTTCTCTCTTCCATCCACCGCCTCTCTTCAAGCATGGTTAGTACCCCATCCTTCATCTCACCTTCTCCACTCCCTCTCCACTCCCAGCCACCCACCATACCACCACCTTACCTACACATCAGCCACTCGCCGCCACCACTCCCACTCGGCCAAGCCTTAGCCGCCCTAGTTACCCGCCACTACCTAACTACACTAGCTACACCCGGCCACCCTATTCGACTTCCTAAGACCTGCCCCTAGCACTCCCTTACACCCACTACCCCCACTACCACCTAGCCCCATCACCTAACTAGCTTCCTTCCCTTACTCCAGCCTTAGTCATCCCAACAGCCCGCCACCACCACATTCCCCTAGTCGGCCACTCCAACCGACTATCCCTTCCATTCGGCCAGCCATCTCTTTTCCCCTAGGTGTCCCATTCGGTCTTCCCTTAGGCTCCCCTTAGGGCCATACTCCCTAACACTATATACCCTCCTAGTGACCCTACATACTCACCTTGTCCAGCCCCTTTAATCCCCCACACCAAGGCGCCTATCCCGCGCCCCATTTGCAGCCGGCCAGCACCCCTTTGTCGCTCAACCTTGCGGAGCTCCCGTTTGCAGCCCAAGGCGAAGGCCAAGCCCACGCTCAAGCAAGGCCTCTACGGACCAGCTACTAGTAAGTGCCTAACTCGGTCTTTAGTTGTATACTTGCTTGAGATTCAATTCGATACGGGGTTGTAATAACGGAGCATAGTCTCCCCCCGCTTGTAATAACATGGCTTGGCACACCCACACACGTGCACTCTCTTAGTTGTGCACGATTTTGAACACACACGGGCCTAATCCGCCCCTAATACATAAGTATATACATATACTTTCATTTTTGAAGGGTTTTGCTTAAGTTGGGTGCGTTGTCTTTCAATTCAAGCACTCACACACATTGAGCTTTCGCTCTTATTTAAAAGACCCAAGTAAGGGCCGACCTATACTATTTGGGTTTCATTTTATGTCTTGTGGGCAAGTCTTTCAATTCAAGCACTCTCACACACATTGAGCTTTCGCTCTTATTTGAAAGACCCAAGTAAGGGCCGACCTATACTATTTGGGTTTCATTTCATGTCGTGTGTGTAAGTCTTTCAATTCAAGCACTCTCACACACATTGAGCCTTCGCTCTTACTCCCAAGACCTTAGTAAAGGCCTTATTGCGGTTATATTTGGGTTTCATTTATGTCGTGTGCGTAGTACTTCAATTCAAGCACTCACACACATTGAGCTTTCGCTCTTACTCCCAAGACCTTAGTCAAGGCCATACTGCAATTTATATTTGGGTTTAATTTCATGTCGTGTGTGTAAGTCTTTCAATTCAAGCATGCACCCACATTGAGCCTTCACTCTTATTTGCAAGACCCGAGTAAGGGCTCATATACATACTCTATATACATATCTCCCTTCGGCACTTACTTTACAAGTCATTTCCCTTCGGTTATTTCCCTTCAGTATTGTCTTTACATTTCGGGTTTTCCCTTTGGAGTAGCGTGAGTTTGCATTGCATCTACACCATACCACGAGGTAGGACGCATATTGCATCAAAGCAAGCCCCGCTCGAATTCGCCCATGTAGTGGAGTGTTCATAAAACACAAACTAGGTGGCCCGGAAAGGGATAAAAGAAAAGACTTAGGCACGTGCAAATCCACGTGATCTAAAACATGCAATCGCATTTAAAAGAACCGAAATAGACACCTCGAACCGCTTCGTAGGCTTTATATCCCAAAACTCGATTTTTGCAAAGCGTACAGACTGACCCTTGCGCATCAGTGCAAGAAGGTCTGCGACGACAAGAGCTCACTTGCTCATAGTCGCCACGATTAGAAGTCAGTGTTAAATATATCTTCGCTAGCTTAGGTAAGCTAGCTGGCACGCCCTGTTTGCATAAATAAGGCCTTAGACACACGAGAGGATCCGCTCCGAGCCCTGAAAAGGTGAGAGGCGGGGATTTTTCGCGCGTCTACATGTGTTCAAAATCGTGCACAACTAAGAGAGTGCAAGTGTGTGGGTGTGCCAAGCCACGTTATTACAAGCGGGGGGAGACTATGCTCCTTTATTACAACCCCGTATCGAATTGAATCTCAAGCAAGTATACAACTAAAGACCGAGTTAGGCACTTACTAATAGCTGGTCCGAAGATGCCTTGCTTGAGCGTGGGCTTGGCCTTTGCCTTGGGCTGCAAAAGGGAGCTCCGCGAGGTTGAACGACAAGGGGAGGTGCTGGCCGGATGTTCTTGGTACACGGAAGAGGCTCCTTGAAGGTGGCCGGCTACTAGAGACGGGTTCTTTTTGGCGTGTTGGGCTAAAGGGCCTAAGTAGGGTCACTAGGGATAGGGTTTAGTTAGGGTAGGTTGTGCGAAGAGTGAACCTAAGGGGAGGTCTAACGGATCACCTAAGGTTGGCGGGTTGCTATGGTGGCTGAATGAAAGACAGTCGGTTGGAGTGGTCGACTAGGATGACTTAGTGGTGGCAGGTAGTTAGAGTGGCTAGGAGTGATGTAAGGTAAGGGAACTAGCTAGGATATGGGGCTAGGTGGTAGTGGTTGTGGTAGGTGTATGGGGATGATATGGGCAGGTTTTAGGGAGTCGGATAGGGTGGCCGAATGGGACTAAAAGGGCTAGGTGGTGGCGGGTAGTTAGGGAGCTATGGGTTCGGCTGAGTGAGAAGGGTGGCAGCGAGTGGAAGGGCTGATGTTAGGGTGATAGGGGAGTGGATTAGGTGGCTGAGAGTGGAGAGGGAGTGAAGAAGGAGTAAGGCAAGATGTAGGGTACTTACCGAGTGAAGAAGTGGTGGCGGGTGGAAGGGAATCAGCCGGATGATGGTGGCGATGGTGGTGGCGTTCGGCTGAAAGGCAGTGGTGTAGGTGGTGGCGGGATGTGGAGCAGGTGGAGGAGGTGGGATTCGGCTGGACTTGGGGAAGTAGGGGACCCGGCTGGGAATGGGTGGGCTGCCAGGTGATGAAACCCGCCCCCAAGGGGGGGGGGGTTTATATAGGGCTGGGTTAGGTCGGTTAGGGCTGGGTTTGGGGTAGTGGTTAGGTGGTTTAGGTAGGGTGGTATGATGATAAGGTGGGCTAGAAAGGGTAGGGCCAGATATTTTAGATACAAGTGGTTTGGGTAGGTTGTGGGCTAGGGGTGGTTTAGAGGTTTAGGGTTTAGTTAGGTGGGTTGGTTCTAGGGTGAGGTTTAGTGAGCTAGGTTAGGTGATTAGGCTAGGATTAGGCTAGGTTTAGGGTAATTAACCTAGGTTTAGGGAAGGATTAGGGAAGTGGGTTAGGTGATTAGGTTGGGATTAGGCCGGGATTAGGGAAGTAGGTTAGGTGATTAGGCTCAGATTAGGGGCAAATTAGGGTGGAAGGCTAGGATTAGGTATTTTTGGTTAGGTTTAGGTGAAGGAGCTCCCTTTGCATGGCCCATAGACCTTAACCACATCATGTTGGTGCAGCCCTAGGTTAGGTTTTGGCTAATTACAAGCTTAAACCCACTTAATTAGGCTAACCCACATGATTAACCCCAAACTTGACACACAAGTCAAGCTTAATTACAACACTCTTTGATCTTATCCACCCCCACTCTCTCTCATGCCCATAATCCCACGTGAAATTCAAGTGGGCCCCACCTCCATTTATGAGAAGGTGATGTGGGCCATGGATATGGATATTGGATTGGATTTTTGAATCCAAATCCAAATCCAAGTCCATACATGGGTTTGGATTGGGATCTGGATATATATGGTCCAGATCCAATCCAAACTGAACTCTGACTCCTTCGAGCTGGGTTCGAAACAGACGATTTGTGCGGGGTCTGACAACATCACTACTCCGTCTGCGTTGGGTCTTCGCCAACATGATCGTCCGCCTCTGTTTTCGCCTTCCGAAGATGACTTCAAACGATGTTTCGATGATAACAGGGTCTTGGACGTTCGAGATCCTGGGGGTGTGGATTTGAACGAGAGTTGTTGTGCCGGACTCAACATGTGCTCTGGTTTCGGGCTCTCCTTAGCTCTCCTGGTCCTCTCTGGATTAGGCCGAAGCTGCTTCGGGGTTTCAAAACATGTTTTAAAAGCCCTATTGTATATTTTTGAAATACAGAGTTCAAAACATATGTACAGGGTTGTTTGGAAGGCTCCTGGGTTTCTAGACTCAAAATGGCCCTTTGGGGCTGCTTTTACAAAACCAGATGAATTTGAGAAATTCGTGGGATTTCGGGGTGTTTACACCCGGCTGCACCATCTGCCACTCCCACCTTTCACCACTTCCCTTAGCTCCCTTACACCAACCGTCCAGCCCCTACCTGTCCCTAAACCACTCACACCCTCTCCTTCTCCCAAATCACCCAAGGAACCCTCTCTTGGCTGCTCAAGTCGACACATGAAGCAAATTTCCAGCAAGTTGATCATGGACCGGCTACATGTAAGTGTCTTAACTTGGTCCCTTATTTAAACTTGCTAAGTTTAATTAAATTTTGATATGGGGTTGTAATAATGGAGCGTTGTCTCCCCCCATTTGTAATAAGTTTGGTTTGGTACACACACACACACGTGCACTTGAGCCTATCTCGCTCTTAGTCGTACACCTCTTGCACATACACGGGCCTAATCAGCCACTAAGATATAAGTTTATTTATATATTTTAAGTTGCATAGGGTTTTGCTTGAGTTGTGTGTGTTGCCTTTCAATTCTTGCACTCACACACATTGAGCCTTCGCTCTTATTTGCAAGACCCAAGTAAGGGCCGTGTTATACTATCCTTGGGTTTAATTTTATGTTGTGTGCGTAGTACTTCAATTCAAGCACTCACACACATTGAGCTTTCGCTCTTATTCCCAAGACCTTAGTTAAGGCCACATTGCAATTTATATTTGGGTTTCATTTCATGTCGTGTGTGTAGTACTTCAATTCTCGCATGCACCCACATTGAGCCTTCGCTCTTATTTGCAAGACCCAAGTAAGGGCCCATATATACATTATATATGTATTTTCCTTCGGTAATTTCCCTTCGGCAACTTCCATTACAAGTCATTTCCCTTCGGCAATTTCCATTACAAGTCATTTTCGTTCAGCAATTTCCCTTCGGCATTGTCTTTTAAATTCAGGTTTTCCCTTTGGAGTTGCGTGAGTTTGCATTGCATATATGCCATACCACGAGTTAGGACGCATATTGCATCAAAGCAAACCCCATACTCCCGCTCAAACTCGCCACATTTTAGTGGAGTGTTCATAACACACACCTAGGTGGCCCAAAAAGGGATAAAAAGGAAGACTTAGGCATGTGCAAATCCACGTGATCTAAAATCTGAAAATCATACAAAAACAACCTGAATCAATCATGCAAACACGCCAAGACTTAGGCTATTTCGATACACGCACATCGTGCCTAAGTAGATTAAAATTTGAAAGACTTAGGGTCGTCCAAACCTTATCAAAATCGCCCAAATGCATAGTTTTCAAAAGGTTTTAAAACACTTCTTCTTTCAAAATATATTCTGAGTTAAACTTGTTTCAAAACGAAGTCTCTAAGCGTACAGACTGACCCTTGCGCATCGGTGCAAGAAGGTCTGCGACGTAAAAATCCCGCTTGCCTACAATCGCCTTCCAAAAGTCAGATCATTTTCAAAACATACTTTGCTAGTTAAAGTAAACTAGCTGGCACACCCATAAAGCGAAGTAGATACGAAAAGGTTCGCTTTAGGCCTCAAAACCCAAAAGTGAGAATTTTCGCATGTCTACAAGCGGAAAGGCTCAATGTGAGTGAGTGCTTTGAATGTGTAAAATGAAAGACAATTCACGCAGCTTGAACCATAAAACACAGCAGAAGGGAGATACATTATATATAAGAGCGGAAAGGTTCAATGTGAGTGAGTGCTTTGAATGTGTGAAATTAAAGACAACTCACTCGACTTGAATGTAAAACCCAGCTGAATTGAAATATGTATATATATAATAAGAGCGAGAAGGCTCAATTGTGAACGTGGTGCTGGTGTACGAGATAAGAGCGGAAAGGCTCAAGTGTGCGTGTGTGTCTTGTGTGTCCAAACACCTTTATTACATTCTGGGGGGAGACGATGCTCCGTTATTACAACCCCGTATCGAATTGAATTAAGTTTGAAGTAATGTAAGAAGATAAAGTTCGAGCACTTACACGTCGCCTGCTCGGGCTTTCTTTGTCAGTGGGATCCGACCTTGGATATAACCGTTGGATGGGCCTCTCGCTACGAACCGATCCGATGTGTGGAGTTTTGGTCCTAGTTCCCGATCGAGGTTACGTCAACATTGTAAACAACCCAAAATCCAAATATTTTCCAAAACCAAATGCCTGGTTCGAAAATCAGCTCAAAAAGCCAAGTTTGGAGATTTCGAAAACTCAGGAACTCAAACGCTTCAAAACTCTATTTTCCAACCCTGTTCGAAACATGAAAAATCTTGAAAGTGGACGAAAGTCTATTTTTACGAAAGACCAGACGAACAAATGAAGCCTGGCTCAAAACAGTTGCAAAAGATTCAAAAAGCTCAAAGGTCAAGCCCAGCCCGATGAAAAGTGAATTTCAAAGACGAAAAAGGAGCCCAGGCCACAAGTGTACTTCAAGACTGAAGCATCGAAGGCCAAGCCGAAAGCACATCTGAAATCATGAGCAATCCAAGTCAAAAACAAAACAAATAGTTGAAACAGAGTCCAGAAAGACGAAAAGAAGCTCGGACGACGAAATTGGGAAAAACCCAGCATAAGACGAAATCTTGATGAACTCAAGACTCGCACGAAGCGCCCGGCTCGAAACTCCAGGAAGGACTGAAGAAGAGAAAATTTTGGATCGAATCTGGATCCAAATATCCAGATCCAGATCCAAGATCCATATCCAAACAAGGCTTGAATTGGATCCGGATTTCAGAACCCAACAAGGATCCATATCCAAATAAGAGGCCTATAAAAGGACGTGAGAGGGCTGGCTTTTGAGGTTCACGATTTCCAGCATTTCACGCCTCTTCACTTGGGGAAAAGAGAGAGAGAGAGAGAGAGGAAGGTCAACAAAAGGGGCTGGCCTTCCCCTCTTGTTTTGGTGAGATTGTGGGTTGAAGTTGTGGGTGGGCTGGAGCTCTTAGTTCACGTCTTGTACATGGCTACAAATGAAGAAATCTGGCGGCATTGGATGGCCCTTGCTTGGTGAGGATTGGCTGCGTGGGAACCAAGAACGAAATGGCTGAAACGTTGTCAAGGTAAGTCCCCTAGTTCCTGCCCAAACCTCTTCTTTTCTCACCTCTCTAAACCACCTAGACCACTAACAAAAAACGCAGCAAAGTCCAGCCAAGGAGCTGGCCGAACTTCACTAAAGGAGCTGACCTAGTTCTACCTAAGACCACCCTAACCTAGGACCATACCCAGCTCGGCCATTGGTTGGCCGAGCTCACCTTAGATCTGTCCTAATGAAACTCCTAACATCAAACCACTACCTAAGCTATTTCCTAACTCAAAACTACTCCCAAGGACCTGGCCAAACCGAGTGTCTAAAACACTCGGTTCCCTCCTCTGGTCGAACCCATCCTCACCCACTTAGCTCGGCCCATATTGGCCGAGCTCATCTTAGGTCTGTCCCTAACCTTAAACCACTACCTAAGTTAGATCCTAACTAAAAACCCACTCTAAACCTACCCAGCTCGGCCACCCTTTGGCCGAGCCACTCCCTTAGGATCTCACCCGAGATCAACCACCTAACATCAGTCAAAACTCGGCCACCAACTAGCTGAGCATCCCTTGAAAACCATTCCCTAGTTTCTACCTTGAACTAAATCCTAAAACTACCCAGCTCAGCCACCATCTGGCTGAGCTCTTTCCTTAGGATTCAACCTTAGATCCTACCTAATCCTTCTCCAAAAACCTGCCCAGCTCGGCCACCCTTTGGCCGAGCATTACCCTAGAGCTCACCTTAGGATCTCCTCTAAGACCATTCACTAATCCCCAACCAAGCTCGGCCATTAGTTGGCCGAGCATTCCATAGTGTCTCACCTAAAACAATCCCTTAGACACCACCTAACTCAACCATTAGCTGGTCGGGTTTCTCCCTTAGGACCTTGGTCTAGCTTTCAACCAAAACAACCCGCCTAGACCTGACCTAGATCCATTAGTTCTCACCCTAGATCTGTCGTGTCTAAGTCCAAAACCCATAGTACCTTAGTGTGTCAACCTAGCCCAGGTCACGATCTAGGATCAACCTTCCACGCAGCTGGTCGTTTCGTAGAGAAAGGTCCATCCAACGACTATATCCAAGGTCAGATTTCGCTGATAAAGGAAGTCCAAGCAAACAACGTGTAAGTGCTCGAACCTGGTTCTTTACGTTGTTTCAAATTCAATTAAATTTGATACAAGGTTGTAATAATGGAGCGTAGTCTCCCCCCGAGATGTAATATTATGGTTTGAAACACGAATCACACACGTACACTCGAGCCTTTCCGCTCTTAACTGTACACGTTTGACACACATTTGCTTTTAAGTTGCATGCGTGTGTTTTATTTAAAGTTCTCACATATACACACACCAGTATCACGAGCACTTGCTCCACACTTTCACGCACATTTTGGGCCTCGACAGTCCATAGGATATAGCCATATTTATATACTTTCAGTTGCATGAGTTTTACATTCAAGTCGTGTACATTTCAATTCAAGCTATCACACGTGCACCCAAAGTTCACGTGAGCACTTGCTCCACACTTACACGCACATTTTGGGCCTTGTCAGCCCATAAGATATAGCTGTATCTATATACTTTTTGTTGGGTTTTAAGGTTCTGCTACGTGAGTTGTCTTTCAATTTATACACAACACACACTCACACAATTGAGCCTTTCCGCTCTTAAGATATAGCTATATTTGCCTTCTGCAATTTCCATTTCCATTCTGCAATTTCAATTTATACACAATTGTCTTTCTGAAAGCATACAGACTGACCCTTGAGCACCGGTTCAAGAAGGTCTGCGACGAAAAGATCCCACTTGTCCACAGTCGCCCCAAAAGTAAGATATTTTCGAAAACTTACTTCACTAGTTTGAGAAAGCTAGCTGGCACGCCCTTTTAAAGCGACGTAAGCACGAAAAGATTCGTTTCAGGCCTAAGAACCCGGAGTCGAGGATTTTCCGTGTCTACAGACACGCGAAGGTCCTATGGTTTTGGGTGGGATTCAATCAAACCTAAGGCAAGGAGTAGGGGATCTAAGGCCGGCTCTAAGGTGAGGGGCTTAGGTAGGTTTTGAGTCCAAGTCCTAAGGCGATGGGTGGCCAGCTAGGGTTCGAGTTAGGTGATGGTCCTAGTGCGAGTTTAGGAAGGGTCCTAAAGGAAAGCTCGGCCAAGTGGTGGCCGAGCTGGTTTGATGTTTTTCTTGGAAATAGTCCTAGGGTGAGTCCTAAAGGAAGGGCTTGACCAAGGGTGGCCGAGCTGGACAAGTCTTAGGGTTAGTCTAGGTTAGTACTTAGGGTGAAAATGCTGAAGGGAATGGCTCGGCCAAGGGTGGCCGAGCTGGGGTAGCTTGGGTTTGATTTAGGTTGGGGTGTGGGACTCACTAGGACAAACCTAGGGTGAGCTCGGCCAGCTATTGGCCGAGCTTGGTATGGGCTTGGGTGGGGACAGTTTTGGGTAGAGTTTAGGTGCGGGTTTTGCAAAGTTCGGCCAGCATAGGTTTGGTTAAACTTGCTAGATTTTCTCAAGAAGGCTAGGTGGTTTAGAAGGTTAGGCTTTAGGTGCTTAATGAGGCAGATCTAGGGTGAACTCGGCCAGCCAATGGCCGAGCTTGGGATAGTCTTAGGTGGGGACAGACTTGGGTGAAACTAGATTAGTTTTTAGTGAAGTTCGGCCAGCTCCTTGGCTGGACTTTGCTGGGTTTTCAAAGGTAGTATTGGGTGGTTTAGAGAGGCAAAGGGGAGAGCGGTTTAGGTGGGTTCTAGGGGCTCACCTTGGCCACGGTTTGGGTGATCTCCACGCACCTTTTCTTCACATTGAGTGGACCATCCATGGCTGCCGGATCAACATGAGTTGCAGCAAGATCTTGGCGTGAAATGATGATGCTTCTTGGCTTACAAAACCAGCCCACCTATTACAAAAGACAAAGGGGGGAAACCACCCCCCTTTGTTGACTTTTTCCCCTCTCTCTCTCTCTCTCTGTCTCTCTCTCCTACCCAAGCAAAAGGCATGAAATAATTTTTGCAGCCCTTGTGAATCAGCCCCTCACGTCCTTTTATAGACTTCTTATTTGGATATGGATCCTGGATTGATTTTGAAATCTGGATCCAATCCAAGTTTTGTTTGGATCTGGATCTTGGGTCTAGATCTAGATATTTGGATCCAGATTTGATCCAAAATTTTCTCTTCTTCGGTCCTTCCTGGCGTTTTGAGCCGGACGTCTTGTGCGGGCCCTGAGTTCATCAACGCTTCGTCTTATGCTGGGTTTTTCCCAATTTCATCGTCCAAGCTCCTTTTTACCTTTTCGGACTCTGTTTCAACTGATTTTTGTTGTTTTTGACTTGGATTGTTTGTGATTTTAGGGGCACTATTGGCTTGGCCTCCGATGCTTCCGGCTTGAAGTCCATTTGCGGCCAGGGCTCTTCTTTTGTCCTTGAATTTGCCTTTTCATCGGGCTGGGCTTGCTCTTTGAATTTTTTGAATCTTTGTTGCAACTGCTTTGGGTCAGGCCTTACTTGTTCGTCTGGTGTTTTGCCAAAATGGGACTTTCGTCCATTTTCAAGAATTTATGTTCCGACAGGGTTGGAAAACGGAGGTTTGAAGTTTTTGAGTTCTTGGGTTTCGAAAATTCTGAACTTGGCTTTTTGAGCTGATTTTCGAGCCAGGCATTTGGTTTTGCAAAATTTTTGGATTTCGGGGTGTTTACAGCTAGTCCATGTTCAACTTGTGTGGACTTGGCCTCAACGAGTCGCCTTGGGCAGCAAAGGGGAGTCCCTTGGGTAGATGGTTGCGGCAAGTAGGGGTGCTGGCCGACAGTGTTGGGAGTTGTTTAGGGAAGGTAGGCTGAGCTAAGGTGTGGTACTAGGAGTTGGGATAGGTTTTGGGGATAGGTAGGGCTTGGCCGGAAGTGGAGAGGTGCTGGCTGGGTAGATGGAAGGTGGCGGGTGGATGGGAGTGTGCGGTTGGGAATGAAGGAGGTGCTGGTTGGGTAGATGGAAGGTGGTGGGTGGATGGGAGTGTGCGGCTGGGAATGAAGGAGGTGCTGGTTAGATGAGGTTGAGGTGGGGTACTAACCAGGAAGGAGGTGGCAGGTGATGTTGGTGGCTGAATGGAAGAAGGAAGTGCTGGTGGCCGGATGGAAGAAGGAAGTGCTGGTGGCCGGGTGGAGTTCCTCACCGAAGGTGGAAGGTGGTGGAGTCGGCTGGAGTGGAGAGGTGTTGGCCGGGTAGATGGAAGGTGGCGGGTGTGTAAACACCCCAAAATCCCATGATTTTTCCAAAAAACTGGTTTTATAAAAGCTGCCCCAAAGGGCTATTTTGAGTTTGGAAACCCAGGAGCCTTCCAAGCAACCCTGTACATATGTTTAAACTATATATGTTTAAAAATATGTATAATATAGTTTTAAAACCTTTAAAAAGGTGTTTTAAAACCCCGCAAAGCAACTTGGCCTGATGAAAGCAAGACCAGAAGAGCGAAAGAGAGCCCGGAACCGGAGCACATGTCGAGCCCGACACATCAACTCTCGTATCAGATTCATCCCCAGAATCTCGGACATCCAAGCCCCTATTATCAACAAGTCTATTGAAATGATCTTTGGAAGGTGAAAAGAGGAGCGGACGACAATGTTGGCGAAGACCCAACGCAAGATGGAGTATTGATGCTGTCAGGCCCCGCACAAACCATTCATTTTGAACACACCATGAAAGAGTCAGAAATTCAGATTTGGATCGGATTTGGACCATATATATCTAGATCCAAATCCAAACATATATGTGGATTTGGATTTGGATTTAGATCCAAAGATCCAATCCAACATCCACATCCATGGCCCACATCACCTTCTCATAAATGGAGGTGGGGCCCACAAGAAAATCACGTGAAAAGCTTGGGTATATGAGAGCAAGGGGGGATTAAATATGAGTGAACATGTGTTAAGCTTGACTTTTGTGTCAAGTTTCGGTTTAATCATGTGGGTTAGCCTAATGAGTGTGGGTTTAAGCTTGTATGCACCTACACCTAACCTAGGGCTGCACCAACATGCTGCAACTAGGTCCATGGGTCATGCAAAGGGATGCTTCTAACCTAACCTTAAGCCTGATCACCTTACCTAGCCATTTCCCCCTAAACCTGACCTAATCCTAGCCTAATCACCTAACCCACTTCCTTAATCCTAACCTAATCACCTAACCCACTTCCCTAATCCTTCCCTAAACCTAGCCTAATCCCCCTAACCTCACCCTAATCCTAGCCTAAACACCTAACCTACTTCACTAAACCTCACCCTAAGCCCAACCCACCTAACTAAGCCCTAAACCACTAAACCAGCCCACCTAAATGCCTAGCACACCATATCCCCAAACCACCCAAGACAAATATCTGGCCCACCTAAATGCCTAGCCCACCATATCCCCAAACCACCACCACCAAACCAGCCCAACCGACCCCCCAATACCAGCCCAAACCGACCCCACTAAAGCCTATAAACCCCCCCCCACCTTTGGGGCGGGTTTTGCATAAAAAATCTGGGTAGCTCAGCCCTTTCTCTCCTCTCTCACCTACCCTCTCTCTCACCCACTCCATGCCACCTCCATCCTTCGGCCAGCTCCACTCCACACCACCGTCCACCGTCGCCCCTACCCAGCTCCACTTCCACTCGACTGCACCTTAACACCCGCCTGCCATCATCTTTCAGCTGCCACCCGCCACCTCCATCCTTTGGCCAGCCTTCCATCCCGGTTAGTACCCCATCTCAACATCACCTCTTCTTCACTCCCCTCCATTCCTAGCCACACAACCGCCACTCTCCCTTAGCCTAGCTAACATCCCTTCCACTCGGCTCCACCACCTGCCACCTTCCATCAACCGGCCACACCACCTGCCCCTTCTTCCCTTAGCCAGCTGTGCCTTACCCTCACCTTACCTCTCCCTAAGACCTACCCCAAGCCTTAGTGGCAGCCCCTAACTAACATCCTTACCTTCCCTAAGCCCCCAAGCCCAGCCAAGGCAGCACCCCATCCACTCGGCCAGTGCCAAGGCGCCACCCGCCTGCACCTTCATCCTTCGGCCAGCACCTTCCCTTGCCATGCCCCTCCAAGGAGCTCCCTCTTGTAGCCTGTAAACACCCCAAAATACCACGATTTTCCCAAAACACCTGGTTTTACAAAAGCTGCCCCAAAGGTAGATGGTGGCCGGTTGTATAAGGGGTTGGCAAGGCTGAGGAAGGGTGGCATGGTGGTGGCTAAGAGTGGAGGGTGTAGACGCAGGAAAATCCCCGCCTCTGGCTTCTCAGGGCCTGGAGCGGATCCTCTCGTGTATCTAAGGCCTATTTATATAAACAGGGCATGCCAGCTAGCTTACCTAAGCTAGCGAAGATATATTTTAATTCTGACTTCTAACGTGGCGACTGTGAGCAAGTGAGCTCTTTTCGTCGCAGACTTTCTTGCACCGATGCGCAAGGGTCGGTTTGTACGCTTTTAAAAATCGAGTTTAAGGTAGGAAAAAGCCTACGAAGCGGTTCGAGGTGTTTTGATTCGGGTTTTTAATACGATGGCAGATTTTAGATCACGTGGATTTGCACGTGCCTAAGTCTTTCCTTTTATCCCTTTATGGGCCACCTAGGTGTGTTATGAACACTCCACTACATGGGGCGAATTTTGAGAGGGAGTACGGGGCTTGCTTTGATGCAATATGCGTCCTACCTCGTGGTATGGCGTAGATGCAATGCAAACTCACGCTACTCCAAAGGGAAAACCAGAATGTAAAGACAATGCCGAAGGGAAATAACCGAAGGGAAATGACTTGTAATGTAAATGCCGAAGGGAGATACGTATATAAGGTATATATATATGGGCCCTTACTCGGGTCTTGCAAATAAGAGCGAAGACTCAATGTGGGTGCGTGCTTGAATTGAAAGACTTACACACACGACATGAAATAAAACCCAAATATAACTTGCAGTATGGCCTTGATTAAGGTCTTGGGAATAAGAGCGAAAGCTCAATGTGTGTGAGTGCTTGAATTGAAGTACTACGCACACAACATGAAATTAAACCCAAATAGTATAACATGACCCTTACTTGGGTCTTTCAAATAAGAGCGAAGGCTCAATGTGGGTGCGTGCTTGAATTGAAAGACTTACACACACGACATGAAATAAAACCCAAATATAACTTGCAGTATGGCCTTGATTAAGGTCTTGGGAATAAGAGCGAAAGCTCAATGTGTGTGAGTGCTTGAATTGAAGTACTACGCACACAACATGAAATTAAACCCAAATAGTATAACACGGCCCTTACTTGGGTCTTTCAAATAAGAGCGAAGGCTCAATGTGTGTGAGTGCTTGAATTGAAAGACTTTCACACACGACATGAAATGAAAACCCAAATAGTATAGCACGGCCCTTACTTGGGTCTTTCAAATAAGAGCGAAGGCTCAATGTGTGTGAGTGCTTGAATCGAAAGACAACACACCCAACTTAAGCAAAACCCTACGTAAGTTAAAATATATATATATATATTTATAGATTAGGGGCTGATTAGGCCCGTGTGTGTTCAAAATCGTGCACGACTAAGAGAGTGCACGTGTGTGTGGGTGTGCCAAGCCACATTATTACAAGCGGGGGGAGACTATGCTCCGTTATTACAACCCCGTATCGAATTAAATTCTTAAGCAAGTATACAACTAAGGACCGAGTTAGGTGTAGACGCGCGAAAATCCCCGCCACTTTGCCTTTTTCAGGGCTCGGAGCGGATCCTCTCGTGTGTCTAAGGCCTATGTATGCAAACAGGGCGTGCCAGCAAGCTTACTTAAGCTAGCGAAGATATATTTAACACTGACTTCTAAACGTGGCGACTGTGAGTAAGTAAGCTCTTGTCGTCGCAGACCTTCTTGCACCGATGCGCAAGGGTCAGTCTGTACGCTTTAAAAAATTCGAGTTTTTGCAGAGAAAGTCTACAAAGCGGTTCGAGGTGTCTATTTCGGGTCTTTAAAATGCGATTGCATGTTTTAGATCACGTGGATTTGCACATGCCTAAGTCTTTTCTTTTATCCCTTTTCGGGCCACCTTGTTTGTGTGTTATGAACACTCCACTACGTGGGCGAATTCGAGCGGGGCTTGCTTTGATGCAATATGCGTCCTACCTCGTGGTATGGCTTAGATACAATGCAAACTCACGCTACTCCAAAGGGAAAACCCGAAATGTAAAGACAATACTGAAGGGAAATAACCGAAGGGAAATAACCGAAGGGAGATATGTATATAGAGTATGTATATGAGCCCTTACTCGGGTCTTGCAAATAAGAGCGAAGGCTCAATGTGGGTGCATGCTTGAATTGAAAGACTTACACACACGACATGAAATTAAACCCAAATATAAATTGCAGTATGGCCTTGACTAAGGTCTTGGGAGTAAGAGCGAAGGCTCAATGTGTGTGAGAGTGCTTGAATTGAAGTACTACACACACGACATAAATGAAACCCAAATATAACTGCAATAAGGCCTTTACTAAGGTCTTGGGAATAAGAGCGAAAGCTCAATGTGTGTGAAAGTGCTTGAATTGAAAGACTTACTCACACGACGTGAAATGAAACCCAAATAGTATAGGTCGGCCCTTACTTGGGTCTTTCAAATAAGAGCGAAAGCTCAATGTGTGTGAAAGTGCTTGAATTGAAAGACTTACTCACACGACATGAAATGAAACCCAAATAGTATAGGTCCCCTTACTTGGGTCTTTCAAATAAGAGCGAAAGCTCAATGTGTGTGAGTGCTTGAATTGAAAGACAACGCACCCAACTTAAACAAAAACCCTTCGAAAATGAAAGTATATATATATCTACTTATGTATTAGGGGCTGATTAGGCCCGTGTGTGTTCAAAATCATGCACAACTAAGAGAGTGCACGTGTGTGGGTGTGCCAAGCCACGTTAGTACAAGCGGGGGGAGACTATGCTCCGTTATTACAACCCCGTATCAAATTGAATCTCAAGCAAGTATACAACTAAAGACCGAGTTTAGGCACTTACGAGTAGCTGGTCCGTAGAGGCCTTGCTTGAGTGTGGGCTTGGCCTTCGCCTTGGGCTGCAAACGGGAGCTCCACGAGGGGGAATGACAAAGGGTGCTGGCCGGCTGCAAGTGGGGCGCGGGATAGGCGCCTCGAAGGTGGCCGGCTGCAAATGGGTGTCGCCTTGATGTGGGCAATTAAAGGGCTGGGCCAAGTAAGTGTGTAGGGTCACTAGGAGAGTCTAAAGTGTTAGGGAGTATGGACCTAAAGGGAGTTTAAGGGAAGGTCGAATGGGAGTCTAAGGGGAAAAGAGATGGCTGGCCGGATGTAGTTAGGGTAGTTAGGTAGTGGCCGATGGTTTAGGTTGTGCTAGGTTCGGCTAAGGGAGAATGGTGGAAGCAAAGGGCTGATATGTAGGTGAGATGATGGTATGGTGGGTGGCTAGGAATGGAGAGGGAGTAGAGAAGGATTTAGGTAGAGTTGGGGGGTGCTTACCGAATGGGGAGAGGCGGTGGATGGAAGAGAGAAGCCGGGTGGTTGGGATGGAGAGCAAGTGGTGGCGTCCGGTTGGGAGATGGTGGTGGGATGGAGAGCAGGTGGGAGATGGTGGAACTCGGCTGGACTTGGGGAAGGAAGGGACCTGGCTGGGATGGGTGAAGCCACTAGCTAGGAAAACCCGCCCATAGGGATGGGTAGGTCAGTTAGGGCTGGGTTTGGGGTAGTGGTTAGGTGGTTTAGGTAGGGTGGTATTAAGATAAGGTGGGCTGGAAAGGGTAGGGCCAGATATTTTGAAAACTAGTGGTTTGGGTAGATTGTGGGCTAGGGGTGGTTTAGGGGTTTAGGGCTAGGTTAGGTGGTTGGGTTTTAGGGTGAGGTTTAGTGAGCTAGGTTAGGTGATTAGGCTAGGTTTAGGCTAGGTTTAGGGAAATTAACCTAGGTTTAGGGAAGTGGGTTAGGTGATTAGGTTGGGATTAGGCCGGGATTAGGGAAGTGGGTTAGGTGATTAGGCTCAGATTAGGGGTGGATTAGGGGGGTAGGCTAGGATTAGGTGTTTTGGGTTAGGTTTAGGTGAAGGAGCTCCCTTAGCATGGCCCATAGACCCTAACCACTTCATGTTGGTGCAGCCCTAGGTTAGGTTTTGGCTAATTACAAGCTTAAACCCACTCAATTAGGCTAAACCACATGATTAAACCCAAACTTGACACACAAGTCAAGCTTAATTACAACACTCTTGATATTTTCCACCCCCACTCTCTCTCAAGCCCATAATCCCACGTGAATTTCAAGTGGGCCCCACCTCCATTTATGAGAAGGTGATGTGGGCCATGGATATGGATATTGGATTGGATCTCTGGATCCAAATCCAAATCCAAGTCCACACATGGGTTTGGATTGGGATCTGGATATATATGGTCCATATCCAATCCAAACTGAACTCTGACTCCTTCGAGCTGGGTTTGAAACGGACGATTTGTGCGGGGCCTGACAGCATCAGTACTCCGTCTGCGTTGGGTCTTCGCCAACATGGTCGTCCGCCTCCGTTTCTACCTTCCGGAGATGACTTCAAATGACATTTTGATAAGAACAGGTTCTTGGACGTTCGAGATCCTGGGGGTATGAATCAGATACAAGAGTTGTTGTGCTGGGCTCGACGTGTGCTCCGGTTCTGGGCTCTTCTTAGCTCTCCTGGTCCTGTCTTGATCGGGCCAAGCCGCTTCGGGGTTTCAAAACGTGTTTTAAAAGGTTTTCAAAAGCTATATTATATATTTTTGAAATACAGAGTTTAAAACATATGTACAAGGTTGTCTGGAAGGCTCCTGGGTTTCCAGACTCAAAATAGCCCTTTGGGGCTGCTTGTATAAAACCAGGTTTGTTTAAGAAATTCGTGGGATTTCGAGGTGTTTACAGATGCCCCTCTTTGGCCTTTTCCAAATAGATTTGGATAAGGGCAAAGATGACAAACACCCCTTTCAATGTCTCCCTAGATCTAGCCACGAAGAATATGGGATCGTCCCATTTTTAGCAAAATCTCAATTTACAAACTCTGGTAGGAGGAGATATCATGCCAAAGGGTGATACTATGGAATCTGGTCCTAAATGGGATCATGTTCATGCAAGTACCATGCGTGGAATGCAAATGACATGGGTGTGGTGCCAAAAGTGGCGACCTCCTAGAGACCAGATGTGGTCGAACTCTAGAGACTTACAAGGTCTATTGCTCCAAGTGAGCAAACCCTATGCTGTTCGATGTTCAGTTTTCAAAAACTCATTTACAAAAGCTATTTACAAAAGGGACAACTGTTTTGAGCCTCGATCCTAAGGATCTCGAGCTCTTCGTGCTTGCCCGTGTTTGAATCTTAACACTCGCTTATCTAGCGAAGGTTTTATAAGAAAACAAGCTTCATTTCAAATTCCTACGTCTTACTCGAAACGTCAAATTCTCAAACAAGATGAAATTCAAGTAAGTAAATCCTATTTTTACTTTAGGATTCCTCGAAATGAACCATGCTTTAGCTTGGGATAAGCCAGGGATGGGAAAGAGATACCACGGTCCCTTCTGAAGCGTCCCGTGGTTTAAGGCACAGAAGGCGGAAAACTGCTCTTTTTGAGCTTTTTGGCCTCTTTTTCCTTTTTTTCATAGAGGGTCTCCCTTTGGGAGTATTTTTTCTTTAATCCCTCTTTTTCATAAGAGAATCGATTTTTCTTTTTGAAGTCTGGTTTCTTTCTTTTGGAAAGAGACTTTGAATGGGAAATTCCCTTTTGTTTTGGGCCTTTATTTTCCTTTTGGAAGAAGAAGAGAAGAGGGGAGGACTTATCCCAAGCCTACACTCGATCCATTCCAGATCAGCCTATTTAGAAATAGCACGTACCACTTGTAAGTATCTTGCTATGTTGAACTAGGCCTTTCTTTGTAAGAAGAAGGATTTTGAAATGTAACCATGATTTTGAAAACTCCACTCTTTCACAAGTGTGAATTCTCTTCGCTTAGGGTCACACGAGTTTGCCTTTGCACCTTATTCACATGTCTCAGGGCAGCTATCCCTTAATTTTTCGAAAACTGGAATTTAATCCAGATCCTACACATGATACTTCTTTAAGTATTGAATATTGATAGGATCTGCTAAATTCCTACCTTCTACATCGATCAACCAATACGAATTGTTCGTAGTGGTTGCCCGTACAACATAGGGTCCATCCCAGTTGGGGCGCCATTTGCCTAGGGGGTGTGGGCCACGATGGTGGATGGGTTTTAAGACCAGATCTCCCACTTCAAAGTGGCGAGGTCTCACGTGTTTGCTATAATGTCGAGCTATCCTTTGCCGGTATGCACGAGCATGATCCATGGCAAGGAGTCGCCTCTCATCTAGCAAATCTAGTTCGGCCATCCTAGCATGCTGAAGTGTCTCTAGGGGGAGGTCGAGTGCTATAGATGTATGGAATGAATGTAGTTGGGTATGAATGGGAAGAATGGCGTTTGTGCCATAGACCAACTCGAATGGTGTGGCATTCGTGGGAGTCCGGATGGAAGTCCTATAAGCCCATAAGGCTTCATCTAGCTTCTCATGCCACATCCTACCCTTCTCTAAGGTTTTCTCAATAATATTAATGAGAGTCTTGTTTGTGGCTTCGGCTTGGCCGTTGCCTTGATGGTAGTAGGGCGAGGAGAAGTGGTGAGTTATGCCATACGTGTTGCACAACTTAACCATCCGCTCGTTCTTGAATGGGGTACCATTATCAGACACAAGGTCTCGTGGAACTCCAAATCGATCCAAGATATTCCTCCGGATGAAAGCCACCACATGTTGCCCCATTACATTGGTTAGGGAAATGGCTTCCACCCACTTGGAGAAATACTCCGTGACTTTTAAAATAAATCGATGCCCATTCGAGGCTTTTGGAAATATTGGGCCTACAATGTCAAACGCCCACATGGTAAATGGCCAGGGGCTGACCACGGAATGCAATGCAGATGATGGGATATGAATGGCGTGCCCATGCACTTGACACGGATGACACTTCCTAACATGATCGTGACAGTCCTTTTTCAGGGTGGACCAAAAATAGCCCCCTCTAAGTATTTTCATTGCCATCATGTTGGTGTTAACATGACCTCCACATTCTCCATCGTGGAACTCATGCATCACTATCCTAGCCTCCTCTAGGTCGATACACCTAAGCAGAATGCCGATAAAACTCTTTTTGTATAAGACCCCACCCAGAATGGTGTATCGGGTCGAAATCTTACGAATGAATGCCTTATCTTTGGATGTGGCATCCTCGGTAAATCCCCCATTTTCTAAAAGTTCTTTTATGTCATAGAACCAGGGTTTTTCAATAGACTCTGGGTTGTTTTGGCAAATATCCAAGTCGTGTGTGGATGGGTGGGGCGCATGCCATATTTCCAAAGATCTGGTCCCTGAAATGGGATCGACCTTCAGGGCTGAACCCAAGGAGGAGAGGGCATCGGCGATGCCATTGTCCTCTCTTCCTATGTGTGTGAGCTTACACGACTGGAAGGATTGGACCAATCGAGTGGCCAATTCGTGATATGGAAGTAGTTTCTCATTACGTACTTGCCAAATTTTTAAAACCTGGTTTATGACAAGGAGCGAATCTCCAAAGACCTCGATGCATGATGCCCCTAGAGTTTTCGAAATCCTTAAGCCTTGTATGAGTGCTTCATACTCAGCTATGTTGTTGGAACATTCGAAATCTAAGCGGACTGCTATGGGAATCTCGCCCTTTTCAGGGGAGATTAGGATGACCCCGGCACCAGCCCCTCGTTGGTTTCGTGCCCCATCGAAGTGCATCTTCCACACTTGGTTTTCGAACGAATTTGCCAAAATGTGGTTTTGAAAATGGTTTTGCAATATGCCTTCATCAGGCATTTCGACAAGAGTGGGGTATGCGTCCTCTAAGGGGAATTCAGCCACGTAATCTGCTAGGGCTTGCCCCATAATGGAGATCTGGTGATGGTATTTCAGATCATACTCCATTAGAAGGAGTTGCCATTTGCCCAATCTACCCGTGAGAATGGGTTTTTCGAACAAGTGCTTGATTGGATCAAGCTTGGACACTATCTAGATCTCATGATCTAGGAAATAGTGTCTGAATTTCTGGTAGGCCCAGACTAGGGCCAAGCACGTCTTCTCCATGGCTTGATAATTTCGTTCATAAGCCAAGAGAGTTTTCGAAATATAGTAGATGGCATACTCCTTATGGGTGTCATCCTCGTATTGAGCCAACAGGGCTCCTAAAGCATTTACATGCACGGAGATGTATAATAAAAGCGGTTTTCCTTGCTTTGGAGGATTCAAAACAGGGGGATTAACCAAGTATGCCTTCAGTCTCTTGAAGGACTTTTGGCATTCGTCATCCCATAAGAATTTTGTACCCTTCCTCAACAGTTTGTTGAAGGGTTCGCATCTAGTTGCCAGATTCGATATGAATTGGCGAACGGATTGTAAACGACCCTGGAGGCTACGGACTTGGGTGAGATTGGAGGGTGGAGCCATGTCTATGATGGCTCGACACTTAGAGGGGTCGACTTCTATTCCCCTTTGGCTTACCATAAAGCCTAGAAGCTTCCCTGATTCTACCCCGAACACACATTTTTCAGGGTTTAGCTTTACTTTGTAAAGCCTAAGAATTTCGAAAATCTTTTGTAAACATTCGATATGGGTGCATCGGGTTTTGGATTTTGCCAAGAGATCATCTACATACACTTCTACAAGCTCATGAATTTGATCATAGAAGATCGTGTTCATGGCTCGTTGGTATGTTGCGCCGGCATTTTTCAAACCAAAGGGCATGACTGTATAGCAGTACGTGCCCCATGGGGTTGTGAAGGCGGTCTTACCCTGATCTCGTGGGCGTAGTTTGATTTGATTATAGCCTGAATAGCCGTCCATGAATGAAAACATTTCATGATTTGCAGTACTATCGACTATCAAATCTATGTTTGGTAAAGGATAATTATCCTTAGGAGTGGCTTTATTCAGGTTTCTGAAATCGATGCATATTTGAATTTTCCCATTGGTTTTTCGAACCACAACGATATTTGACAACCAATCAGAATACGCAATGGGTTTTATAAATCCGGCTTTTAGCAGATCTTCTAAACCCTCTTTGACTTGCGTGTGTACATTCGGGTGTATTTTCCTAAGCTTCTGCTTTATGGGTTTTACACCTGCATCTAAGGGAAGACGATGCTCGACAATGCTGGGATCTATGCCCGGCATGTCTTCATACGTCCATGCAAACACATCTAAATAGGTTTGTAGAAATGCAATGAATGCTAACTTTTCAGTTTTATGCAAGCATGCACCTATTTTGATGGTTTTGGGATTGGAATCATCCCCTAGGTTCACCTCTATGAAATCTCCTCCTACTGATTGGGAAGGTCTTTCAAAATCGAGAATTCTATGAAATTCTGGGAGCTCAGAAGTGGGATCTTCCTCAAGGGGATCCACTTCTGGGCTTTGATCATTCTCGTGGGCTATAGACCCGAGGGAACTTGATGCGTGGTTTTCAAAATGACCTGGTTTTGTACTTGGATTTTCAAGTGATTTCAAAATTTTTGGTCTGGCTATGCAGACGACGTTTCTTTCGAAATCCTTTTCTTTTGCCAAAGTCCTACCAGGAGCAGCTATGTACAAAATCTTTTTGGTATTTTCCAAATTTTCGATTTTTTTAGGTTTTTGTAAAACAAGAACTTTGGGAACTATACAAAGCACTCTTTTTTCGAGTTTTTATTTTTCCATTGTTTTTGGTTTTTCTTGTTTTTTGATTTTTTTGATTTTAAGTTTTCCAATGTTTTTGGTATTTTTTTAGACAAGGAATCTTCCGTCATACCTACAAAAGGGAAAACACTACGGGTTAGACTCGGGATAGGAGATCTAAACCATAGGTCTCTTCTAAGACAGGCTCCGAGGCACCCTTGACCCAGGTGGTCACAGGGGGTGGCTTCGGCGGTATTCGGGGAGTATAGCCGATCCCATATCGGCTTGGATTGGCCCTAGGAAGGATGGGCTCTAGGAGACCCTGGTTTTGTGCCCCTAGACTCTTGTAGGGCGTGTAGCCCATGTTCAATAACATGTTCCATGACTTTTTGTTTTTTGAAAAGATGGGATACAAGTCGTGGTCCTGGAACATGCTATCGTCCATATTAGGCTCGTATGGCCTCTTGTCCAGGGGCTTTGGAAATAGGGAATGCTTGGGTTTTCCTAAGAGGATTAAAGTCGGGAGGGGGCCTGCTTTGGGCGGCCCCTTCACACATACAACCTTCCTAGGGTTGTTCAACACGAGCCGAGGTGGCTCAACCATAATTTGCCCCAGGTTAGCCTCATGGGCCTGGGAGCTTGATAAACAAGGGGAGTTTATGATCCCCTGAAGCTGTTGGTGACTCTCACCTAGGATCACTACGACCTGGTCCCTAAAAGGGATCTTGACACACCTGTGGAAGGTGGATGGCACAACGCACAAACTGTGTATCCAGGGCCTTCCCAGCAACAGGTTATAATGGGGGTGGATGTCCAAGACATGGAACACCCCCATGTGTTCGATCCCTCCCGTTTCCATTGGGAGTTCGATGGATCCTAAAGGTCTAGACGCATTCCCATCGTATCCAGTGATAACGATGGGGCTTGGGTTCACTGAAGTCAAGGTGACTCCGATTTTGTACGCCACATGAAGTGGAAGGATGTTGAGCCCTCCTCCACCATCGACTAGGCACCTGTCCAGAGAGTGGTTGTTTAGAACCACCTCGATATGCAGGGCCTGGATATGGATTTCGTAGGGTCTATCTACATCATCTTTCGAAAAAGTGATGGGCGATTTTGCTCCTAATAAAGCCACTTGGGCAGACAAGGACTCCGGACTTATGTTCGAATCAACCTTGGCCCTTTCTAGAATTTTCTCTAATACAAGTCTATGCCTAGGCAAGGCTTTTATAAGCTCTAGGATAGACATGTGAATAGGAATCTTTGAAAGGTGGTTTTCGAAGTCATAAGGATTTAGGATGACTTTGTCCTTATCTGTATAGTACAAGGATGGGCGCACAAGTAGGTCGACCAGGTTCTGGCTTTCGTGCTAGTTCCTTGGAAATGGTGAGGGTACATACCTCCTTTCCTTTCCCACTGCCACTGGCGTGTTTGGGAAAGGGTTCCTTGAAGATAGCTTGAGGTGGCTCAGGTTTCGCAGTGACCTGGAGCCGGCCTTCTGCTATCAAGTTCTCAATTTTATTTAAGAGAGAGAAGCAGCGTTTGGTATCATGGCCTTTGAGCCGATGATACTTACAAAATCGGTTTAAATACCCCCCTTTGGAAGTGACTCCTTCGGGGATTTCAGGGAGTTCTATCATGCCTTGGGCAAGTAAGAGGTCTAGGACCTCCGACACAGGTTGCCCTAGCGGAGTATACTCCCGTTTTTCAACCGGTTTTTGAAAATTGCGTTCCCTCTTATTTTCTAATTTTTCAAAATTTTTGGAAGTGCCCGCCATGCCTGGATCCACCCGGACATTGGCGATTTTATGGGGCTTTGCCCCTTTGTCCGTCGTGGGTAGCCCATATGCGATGGGTTTTTCCAAACGGGTTTTTGAAACGGCACTTCCTCTCCATAAGTGATCGTATGTCCCTTTTCGCAAGTTGGTTTCGAAAAGGGAGGCCTTTTTAATCAACTTATGGAAAGTTGAAATCTCATGGAGCGAGAGAAGGGTTTTTAACTCGCTTTTAAAATTATCCAGGATGAGCATTACTGCGCATCCTTCGGATATGGGCTCTCGCACTTGGCCTAAAAGCGACCTCCATCTTATAATGAAGGCATGTACGTCTTCGTTCATGCCTTGCTTTGTATCCCTTAAGGTATTCAGGGTTGGCGTGACTTCTACGTTGTGTGCAAATCTTTGCATGAAGCAGTTCGCTAACTCTTCAAAAGTAGCGAACTGGCTTAAGTCGTAGGAAGCCAGCCATTTGGCAGCTGTGCCTTTAAGGGATAGGGGGAACCAATACACCCATTTCATCGAGTCCTTTTTCTTCTTATGGGCTCGACGTGAGAAAAGCTGCAAGTGAGACCTAGGGTCTCCCATGCCATCATACCGATGGAAGTTCGGTATTTCATCGTCACTGTCTGTTTCGTAATCCATAGGAAGGAAATCAGACAGGGCGTAGCTTCTTTTCTCTTTATTCTGCCCTTTCAGCAACTGCTGTAGGGCCTTACGGTCCTTTTGTGTGAAGGACTCGTGGTATTGGTTGCTGTAAACACCCCGAAATCCCACGAATTTCTCAAAATCCATCTGGTTTTATACAAGCAGCCCCAAAGGGCCATTTTTGAGTCTCGAAACCCAGGAGCCTTCCAGACAACCCTGTATATATGTTTTAAACTTTATCTTTCAAAAACATATGATATGGCTTTTGAAAACCATTTAAAACACGTTTTTGAAACCCCGAAGCGGCTTGGCCCGATCAAGACAGGACCAGGAGAGCTAAGAAGAGCCCGGAATCGGAGCACACGTCGAGCCCGGCACAGCAACTCATGTATTTGATTCACACCCCCAGGATCTCGAACGTCCAAGACCCTGTTCTTATCAAAATATCATTTGAAGTCATCTCCTAAAGGCAAAAACGGAGGCGGACGACCATGTTGGCGAAGACCCAACGCAGACGGAGTATTGATGCTGTCAGGCCCCGCACAAATCGTCCGTTTCGAACCCAGCTCGAAGGAGTCAGAGTTCAATTTGGATTGGATCTGGACCATATATATCCAGATCCCAATCCAAACCCATATGTGGACTTGGATTTGGATTTGGATCCAGAGATCCAATCCAATATCCATATCCATGGCCCACATCACCTTCTCATAAATGGAGGTGGGGCCCACTTGAAATTCACGTGGGATTATGGGCATGAGAGAGAGTGGGGATGGAAAATATCAAGAGTGTTGCAATTAAGCTTGACTTGTGTGTCAAGTTTTGGTTTAATCATGTGGTTTAGCCTAATTGAGTGGGTTTTAAGCTTGTAATTAGCCAAAACCTAACCTAGGGCTGCACCAACATGAGGTGGTTAAGGTCTATGGGCCATGCTATGGGAGCTCCTTCACCTAAACTTAACCTAAAACACCTAATCCTAGCCTACCACCCTAATCCACCCCTAATCTGAGCCTAAACACCTAACCCACTTCCCTAATCCCGGCCTAATCCCAACCTAATCACCTAACCCACTTCCCTAATCCTTCCCTAAACCTAGGTTAATTTCCCTAAACCTAGCCTAAACCTAGCCTAATCACCTAACCTAGCTCACTAAACCTCACCCTAAAACCCAACCACCTAACCTAGCCCTAAACCCCTAAACCACCCCTAGCCCACAATCTACCCAAACCACTAGTTTTTAAAATATCTGGCCCAACCCTTTTCAGCCCACCTTATCCTCATACCACCCTACCTAAACCACCTAACCACTACCCCAAACCCAACCCTAACCGACCTACCCATCCCTATATAAACCCCCCCCCCCCTTGGGGGCGGGTTTTCCCTATCTAGTGGCTTCACCCATCCCAGCCGGGTCCCCTCCTTCCCCAAGTCCAGCCGAGTCCCACCATCTCCCACTTGCCCCAGCTGCTCCACCTGCGCCGCCTGCACCACCACCATCCTTCCATCCCCCCACAGCTTGCACCGCCACCTCCACCACCTCCCGGCCGAGCTTCACAGCCCGCCCATCTTCCTCCCAGCCGGGTACCACCTTCCCCCCATTCGGTAAGTACCACCACCCCACTCTACCTAGCTCCTTCTCTACTCCCTCTCCACTCCTAGCCACCCACCATACCACCATCTTACCTACACATCAGCCCCTTGCTGCCACCATTCTCACTTAGCCGAATCTAGCACAACCTAAACCACCGGCCACTACCTAACTACCCTAACTACACCCGGCCAGCCATCTCTTTTCCCCTAAGACTCCCATTCGGCCTTCCCTTAAACTCCCTTTAGGTCCATACTCCCCAATACTCTAGGCTCTCCTAGTGACCCTACACACTCACTTGGCCCAGCCCCTTTAATCCCCCACATCAAGGCGACACCCATTTGCAGCTGGCCACCTTCGAGGCGCCTATCTTGCGCCCCACTTGCAGCCGGCCAGCACCCTTTGTCATCCACCCTCGTGGAGCTCCCGTTTGCAGCCCAAGGCGAAGGCCAAGCCCACGCTCAAGCAAGGCCTCTACGAACCAGCTACTCGTAAGTGCCTAAACTCGGTCTTTAGTTGTATACTTGCTTGAGATTCAATTTGATACGGGGTTGTAATAACGGAGCATAGTCTCCCCCCGCTTGTAATAACGTGGCTTGGCACACCCACACACGTGCACTCTCTTAGTTGTGCACGATTTTGAACACACACGGGCCTAATCAGCCCCTAATACATAAGTATAGATATATACTTTCATTTTCGAAGGGTTTTTGCTTAAGTTGGGTGCGTTGTCTTTCAATTCAAGCACTTTCACACACATTGAGCTTTCGCTCTTATTTGAAAGACCCAAGTAAGGGCCGACCTATACTATTTGGGTTTCATTTCATGTCGTGTGTGTAAGTCTTTCAATTCAAGCACTCTCACACACATTGAGCCTTCGCTCTTATTCCCAAGACCTTAGTAAAGGCCTTATTGCAGTTATATTTGGGTTTCATTTATGTCGTGTGTGTAGTACTTCAATTCAAGCACTCACACACATTGAGCCTTCGCTCTTACTCCCAAGACCTTAGTCAAGGCCATACTGCAATTTATATTTGGGTTTAATTTCATGTCGTGTGAGTAAGTCTTTCAATTCAAGCACGCACCCACATTGAGCCTTCGCTCTTATTTGTAAGACCCGAGTAAGGGCTCATATACATAAGCTATATACATATTTCCCTTCGGTTATTTCCCTTCAGTTATTTCCCTTCAACATTGTCTTTACATTTCGGGTTTTCCCTTTGGAGTAGCGTGAGTTTGCATTGCATCTACGCCATACCACGAGGTAGGATGCATATTGCATCAAAGCAAGCCCCGCTCGAATTCGCCCACGTAGTGGAGTGTTCATAACACACAAACTAGGTGGCCCGAAAAGGGATAAAAGAAAAGACTTAGGCACGTGCAAATCCACGTGATCTAAAACAAGCAATCGCATTTTAAAGACCTGAAATAGACACCTCGAACCGCTTCGTAGACTTTCTCTCCAAAACTCAATTTTTGCAAAGCGTACAGACTGACCCTTGCGCATCGGTGCAAGAAGGTCTGCGACGACAAGAGATTACTTGCTCACAGTCGCCACGTTTAGAAGTCAATGTTAAAAATATCTTCGCTAGCTTAGGTAAGCTAGCTGGCACGCCCTGTTTGCATACATAGGCCTTAGACACACGAGAGGATCCGCTCCGAGCCCTGGAAAAGGCAAGAGGCTGGGATTTTCGCGCGTCTACAGAGATTGGCACGCCCGGTGGGACGTGAGCCTTTCAAAAATCGAGTTTGTAAGTAGAAGTCTTGCGAAAATTTTGTAAAAAGGTGTCGTTTTTAACTTGTTTTCTTTGCTTGTACTTAGGACATTTTGAAAAAGCTTGAAAAGCATGTCAAAATCCAATCCAAGTGAAGTGTCGAGCCAAGGCTCATGCGCATCAAGTTCTCACTCTAGAAGGATTTTCAAAAACAAAATAAAACTAGATGAAATCGAGGACTTGAGAAGGGAGTTTGAGGCCAAAATCGATGCTCTCAGCCAAGAGGCTGAAGTAGGCGATTCATGTTCATCGAACGGTGAACAAAGGCCTAAAAAGAATCTGAAAAACCTCGCAAGCAAAAAGAGGCCTCCGTAATGGAAGGCAACCAATACCACGAGTCCTTCACACAAAAGGACCGTAAAGCCCTATAATAGTTGCTAAAAGGGCAGAATAAAGAGAAAAGAAGCTACGCCCTGTCTAATTTCCTTCCTATGGATTACGAAACAGACAGTGACGATGAAATACCGAACTTCCATCGGTATGATGGCATGGGAGACCCTAGGTCTCACTTGCAGCTTTTCTCACGTCGAGCCCATAAGAAGAAAAAGGACTCGATGAAATGGGTGTATTGGTTCCCTTTATCCCTTAAAGGCACAGCTGCCAAACTGCTGGCTTCCTACGACTTAAGCCAGTTTGCTACTTTTGAAGAGTTAGCGAACTGCTTCATGCAAAGATTTGCACACAACGTAGAAGTCACGCCAACCCTGAATACCTTAAGGGATACAAAGCAAGGCATGAACGAAGACGTGCATGCCTTTATTATAAGATGGAGGTCGCTTTTGGGCCAAGTGCGAGAGCCCATATCCGAAGGATGCGCAGTAATGCTCATCCTGGATAATTTTAAAAGCGAGTTAAAAACCCTTCTCTCGCTCCATGAGATTTCAACTTTCCATAAGTTGATCAAAAAGGCCTCCGTTTTCGAAACCAACTTGAGAAAAGGGACATACGATCACCTATGGAAAGGAAGTGCCGTTCCAAAAACCCGTTTGGAAAAGCCCATCGCATATGGGCTGCCCACGACGGACAAAGGGGCAAAGCCCCATAAAATCGCCAATATCCGGGTGGATCCAGGCATGGCAGGCACTTCCAAAAATTTTGAAAAATTAGAAAATAAGAGAGAACGCAATTTTCAAAAACCGGTTGAAAAACGGGAGTATACTCCGCTGGGGCAACCTGTGTCGGAGGTCCTAGACCTCCTACTTGCCCAGGGCATGATAGAACTCCCTGAAATCCTTGAAGGAGTCACTTCCAAAGGGGGGTATTTAAACCGATTTTGCAAGTATCATCGGCTCAAAGGCCATGATACCAAACGCTGCTTCTCTCTTTTAAATAAAATTGAGAACTTGATAGTAGAAGGCCGGCTCCAGGTCACTGCGGAACCTGAGCCACCTGAAGCTATCTTCAAGGAACCCTTTTCCAAACACGCCAGTGGTAGTGGGAAAGGAAAGGAGGTATGTACCCTCACCATTTCCAAGGAACTAGCGCAAAAGCCAGAACCTGGTCGACCTACTTGTGTGCCCATCCTTGTACTATACAAGAGGCCCGCCCAAGTCGTCATTCGGGGACCACCAAAAGTGGAAACCCCGGTAAAACCAGTTTTGAAAATCGAAGGTTCTCCTCAGCTCATCCTTAGACCCAAGTTTAGCACGAACCCTAGGCTCTCCTCAGCCCATCCTTGTTCACCGTTTGATGAACATGAATCGCCTACTTCAGCCTCTTGGCTGAGAGCATCGATTTTGGCCTCAAACTCCCTTCTCAAGTCCTCGATTTCATCTAGTTTTATTTTGTTTTTGAAAATCCTCCTAGAGTGAGAACTTGATGCGCATGATCCTTGGCTCGACACTTCACTTGGATTGGATTTTGACATGCTTTTCAAGCTTTTTCAAAATGTCTTAAGTACAAGCAAAGAAAACAAGTTAAAAATGACACCTTTTTACAAAATTTTTGCAAGACTCCTTAAAAAAAACTCGACTTTTGAAAGGCTCACGTCCCACCGGGCATGCCAATCCCTATAGACACGCGAAAATCCCCGCCTCTTTGCCTTTTTCAGGGCTCGGAGTGGATCCTCTCGTGTGTCTAAGGCCTATGTATGCAAACAGGGCGTGCCAGCTAGCTTACTTAAGCTAGCGAAGATATATTTAACACTGACTTCTAAACGTGGCGACTGTGAGCAAGTAAGCTCTTGTCGTCGCAGACCTTCTTGCACCGATGCGCAAGGGTCAGTCTGTACGCTTTGCAAAAATCGAGTTTTTGGAGAGAAAGTCTACGAAGCGGTTCGAGGTGTCTATTTCGGGTCTTTAAAATGCGATTGCATGTTTTAGATCACGTGGATTTGCACGTGCCTAAGTCTTTTCTTTTATCCCTTTTCGGGCCACCTAGTTTGTGTGTTATGAACACTCCACTACATGGGCGAATTCGAGCGGGGCTTGCTTTGATGCAATATGCGTCCTACCTCGTGGTATGGCGTAGATGCAATGCAAACTCACGCTACTCCAAAGGGAAAACCCGAAATGTAAAGACAATACTGAAGGGAAATAACCAAAGGGAAATAACCGAAGGGAAATAACCGAAGGGAGATATGTATATAGAGTATGTATATGAGCCCTTACTCGGGTCTTGCAAATAAGAGCGAAGGCTCAATGTGGGTGCGTGCTTGAATTGAAAGACTTACACACACGACATGAAATTAAACCCAAATATAAATTGCAGTATGGCCTTGACTAAGGTCTTGGGAGTAAGAGCGAAGGCTCAATGTGTGTGAGAGTGCTTGAATTGAAGTACTACACACACGACATAAATGAAACCCAAATATAACTACAATAAGGCCTTTACTAAGGTCTTGGGAATAAGAGCGAAAGCTCAATGTGTGTGAAAGTGCTTGAATTGAAAGACTTACTCACACGACGTGAAATGAATCCCAAATAGTATAGGTCGACCCTTACTTGGGTCTTTCAAATAAGAGCGAACGCTCAATGTGTGTGAAAGTGCTTGAATTGAAAGACTTACTCACACGACATGAAATGAAACCCAAATAGTATAGGTCGGCCCTTACTTGGGTCTTTCAAATAAGAGCGAAAGCTCAATGTGTGTGAGTGCTTGAATTGAAAGACAACGCACCCAACTTAAACAAAAACCCTTCGAAAATGAAAGTATATATATATCTACTTATGTATTAGGAGCTGATTAGGCCCGTGTGTGTTCAAAATCGTGCACAACTAAGAGAGTGCACGTGTGTGGGTGTGCCAAGCCACGTTATTACAAGCGGGGGGAGACTATGCTCCGTTATTACAACCCCGTATCAAATTGAATCTCAAGCAAGTATACAACTAAAGACCGAGTTTAGGCACTTACGAGTAGCTGGTCCGTAGAGGCCTTGCTTGAGCGTGGGCTTGGCCTTCACCTTGGGCTGCAAACGGGAGCTCCACGAGGGGGAATGACAAAGGGTGCTGGCCGGCTGCAAGTGGGGCGCGGGATAGGCGCCTCGAAGGTGGCCGGCTGCAAATGGGTGTCGCCTTGATGTGGGCGATTAAAGGGCTGGGCCAAGTAAGTGTGTAGGGTCACTAGGAGAGTCTAAAGTGTTAGGGAGTATGGATCTAAAGGGAGTTTAAGGGAAGGTCGAATGGGAGTCTAAGGGGAAAAGAGATGGCTGGCCGGATGTACTTAGGGTAGTTAGGTAGTGGCCAATGGTTTAGGTTGTGCTAGGTTCGGCTAAGGGAGAATGGTGGCAGCAAAGGGCTGATATGTAGGTGAGATGATGGTATGGTGGGTGGCTAGGAATGGAGAGGGAGTAGAGAAGGATTTAGGTAGAGTTGGGGGGTGCTTACCGAATGGGGAGAGGCGGTGGATGGAAGAGAGAAGCCGGGCGGTTGGGATGGAGAGCAAGTGGTGGCGTCCGGCTGGGAGATGGTGGTGGGATGGAGAGCAGGTGGGAGATGGTGGAACTCGGCTGGACTTGGGGAAGGAAGGGACCTGGCTGGGATGGGTGAAGCCACTAGCTAGGAAAACCCGCCCCCAAGGGGGGGGGTTTATATAGGGATGGGTAGGTCGGTTAGGGCTGGGTTTGGGGTAGTGGTTAGGTGGTTTAGGTAGGGTGGTATTAAGATAAGGTGGGCTGGAAAGGGTAGGGCCAGATATTTTGAAAACTAGTGGTTTGGGTAGATTGTGGGCTAGGGGTGGTTTAGGGGTTTAGGGCTAGGTTAGGTGGTTGGGTTTTAGGGTGAGGTTTAGTGAGCTAGGTTAGGTAATTAGGCTAGGTTTAGGGAAATTAACCTAGGTTTAGGGAAGGATTAGGGAAGTGGGTTAGGTGATTAGGCTCAGATTAGGGGTGGATTAGGGGGCTAGGCTAGGATTAGGTGTTTTGGGTTAGGTTTAGGTGAAGGAGCTCCCTTAGCATGGCCCATAGACCCTAACCACTTCATGTTGGTGCAGCCCTAGGTTAGGTTTTGGCTAATTACAAGCTTAAACCCACTCAATTAGGCTAAACCACATGATTAACCCCAAACTTGACACACAAGTCAAGCTTAATTACAACACTCTTGATATTTTCCACCCCCACTCTCTCTCATGCCCATAATCCCACGTGAATTTCAAGTGGGCCCCACCTCCATTTATGAGAAGGTGATGTGGGCCATGGATATGGATATTGGATTGGATCTCTGGATCCAAATCCAAATCCAAGTCCACACATGGGTTTGGATTGGGATCTGGATATATATGGTCCAGATCCAATCCAAACTGAACTCTGACTCCTTCGAGCTGGGTTCGAAACGAACGATTTGTGCGGGGCCTGACAGCATCAGTACTCCGTCTGCGTTGGGTCTTCGCCAACATGGTCGTCTGCTTCCGTTTCTGCCTTCCGGAGATGACTTCAAATGACATTTTGATAAGAACAGGGTCTTGGACGTTCGAGATCCTGGGGGTATGAATCAGATACAAGAGTTGCTGTGCCGGGCTCGACGTGTGCTCCGGTTCCGGGCTCTTCTTAGCTCTCCTGGTCTTGTCTTGATCGGGCCAAGCCGCTTCGGGGTTTCAAAACGTGTTTTAAAAGGTTTTCAAAAGCTATATTATATATTTTTGAAATACAGAGTTTAAAACATATGTACAGGGTTGTTTGGAAGGCTCCTGGGTTTCCAGACTCAAAATAGCCCTTTGGGGCTGCTTGTATAAAACCAGGTTTGTTTAAGAAATTCGTGGGATTTCAGGGTGTTTACATTAGGCACTTAGTAATAGCTGGTCCGAAGAAGCCTTGCTTGAGCGTGGGCTTGGCCTTCACCTTGGGCTGCAAGAGGGAGCTCCGCGGAGTTGATCGGCAAGAGGGGCTGCTGGCCGGCTACAAATGGGGCACGGGAGAGGCGCCTTGAAGATGGCCGGCTACTTAGCGAAGGGTTGGTTTTGTGTGTGGGGCTAAGGTGACTATGTAGGGTCACTAAGGGAGGTTGTAAGGTTAGGGAGTATGGCACTAAGGGGGAGCCTAAGGGAGTGTCTAGGGGAAGGATATGGCTGGCGGGTGGCTAGCCGAATGGGTGTATGGCAGTCGGTTGGAGTGGCCGACTGCTAGGGAGACTTGGTGGTGGCGGGCTGCTAGGGTGGCTAGGCGATGGTGGATGGGAAGGGAGCTAGCTAGGGTATGGGGTAAGGTGGTGGTGGGTGTGGTGAGGTGATATGGGCAGGTCTTAGGGAGTTAGGTGGAGTGGTCGGGTGTAGCTAGGGTGTCTAAGCAATGGCTGGTAGTTAGAGTAGTTGAGGCTTGGCTGAATGGGAGTGGGGGCGATAAGTGGCTGGTGTTAAGGGAAGATGGTGGTGGTACAGGTGGCTGAGAGTGGAGGGGGAGTGGAGAAGAGGTGAGGTGAGGGATGGGGTACTAACCGGCGATGATGGGAGGCGGTGGTTGGTTGAGGAGCAGCCGGGTGTGGTGGAGTGACTGGTTCTGCCGGATGAGAAGGATGGCGACGGGTGGTTGGCCGGCGGGGTGTGGTGGAGCAGGTGGAGCACGGTGGTGGTAGGTGGTGGTGCAGGTGGAAGACCCGGTGGGGAGTGGTGTAGGTGGTTGGGTTCGGTTGGGCTGGAAAGGGTGGAGAGAGATGATGGTGGAAGATGGGAAAAACCCGCCCCTTAGGGGTGGGTTTATATAGGGCTGCAAGAGGCGGTTGGGGCTGGTATTAGGGTAGTGGTAAGGTGGTCTAGGGGTGGTGGTATGGTAGTAAGGTGGGCTGGTATTAGGGTAGGGCCAGATATTTTAAATACAAGGGGTTTTGGGTAGGTTGTGTGCTAGGTTTAGGTGGGGTGGTTTAGAGGTTTAGGGTTTAGCTAGGTGGGTTGGTTTTGGGGTGAGGTTTAGTGAGGTGGGTTAGGTGATTAGGCTAGGATTAGGTTAGGTTTAGGGAAATTAACCTAGGTTTAGGGAAGGATTTGGGAAGTGGGTTAGGTGATTAGGTTGGGATTAGGCCGGGATTAGGGAAGTGGGTTAGGTGATTAGGCTAGGATTAGGACCGAATTAGGGTAGAAGTCTAGGATTAGGTGTTTTTGGTTAGGATTAGATTAAGGAGCTCCCTTTGCATGACCCATCGACCCTAATCATATCATGTTGGTGCAGCCCTAGGTTAGGTTTTGGCTAATTACAAGCTTAAACCCATGTTAACTAGGCTAACCCACATGATTAACCCCAAACTTGATACACAAGTCAAGCTTAATTACAACACTCCCAAATCTTATCCTCCCCACTCTCTCTTATGCCCATAATCCCACGTGAAATTCAAGTGGGCCCCACCTCCATTTATGAGAAGGTGATGTGGGCCATGGATGTGGATATTGGATTGGATCTCTGGATCCAAATCCAAATCCAAGTCCACACATGGGTTTGGATTGGGATCTGGATATATATGGTCCAGATCCGATCCAAACTGAATTCTGACTCCTTCGAGCTGTGTTCGAAACGAACGGTTTGTGTGGGGTCTGACAGCATCAGTACTCCGTCTACGTTGGGTCTTCACCAACATGATCGTCCGCTTCTGTTTTCGCCTTCTAGAGAGGACTTCAAATGGTGTTTTGATGATAACAGGGTCTTGGACGTTCGAGATCCTGGGGGTGGATTCAATACGAGAGTTGTTGTGCCGAGCTCGACTTGTGCTCCGGTTCTGGGCTCTCTTTAGCTTTTTTGGTCCTATCTTGATCAGGCCAAGCTGCTTCGGGGTTTTAAAAACGTGTTTTAAAAGGTTTTTAAAGCCACATTATACATTTTTGAAATACAAAGTTCAAAACATATGTACAGGGTTGCCTGGAAGGCTCTTGGGTTTCCAAACTCAAAATGGCCCTTTGGGGCTGCTTTTACAAAACCAGGTTGTTTTGAGGAATTCGTGGGATTTCGGGGTGTTTACAGAGGGGGAGTGAAAAAAGGGTGGCATTGAGTTGGGATACTAACCGGAGTGGAAGGCTGGATGAAGGGTGAAGGTGGCGGGTGTCAAAGGGAGGCAGCCGAATGGAAGGTGGCAGGTGCAGCCGACGGCGTGGAGTTGAGTTGGCTGGAGGATGGAGGTGGCGTGGAGTGGAGCTCGCCGAAGGATGGAGGTGGCGTGGAGTGGAGCTCACCGGGTTCCAAGGGGGAGCAGGTGAGAGAAGAGAGAAAGGGATGAGAGAGGAGAGGAAGGGCTGAATTGCCCAAGAAAGCATCCAAAAATCCGCCCACTAGGGGGGGGGGGGGTTATAGGCTTTTAGTGGGGTCGGTTCCAAGGGGGATTAGGCTAGGGTTAGGGTTAGGAGCATCCCTTTGCATGACCCATGGACCTAGTTGCATCAAGTTGGTGCAGCCCTAGGTTAGTTGTAGGTGCATACAAGCTTAAACCCACACACATTAGGCTAACCCACATGATTAACCCAAAACTTGACACACAAGTCAAGCTTAACACATTTCACTCATATCTTATCCTCCCCATTCTCTCTCATGCCCAAGCTTCCCACGTGAATTTGTCGTGGGCCCCACCTCTATTTATGAGAAGGTGATGTGGGCCATGGATGTGGATATTGGATTGGATCTTTGGATCCAAATCCAAATCCAAATCCACATACATGTTTGGATTTGGATCTGGATATATATGGTCCAGATCCGATCCAAATATAAATTCTGACTCCTTCGGAGTATGTTCGAAACGAACGGTTTGTGTAGGGCCTGACAACATCAGTACTCCATCTTGCGTTGGGTCTTCGCCAATATTATCGTCCGCTCCTCTTTTCACCTTCTGGAGATGATTTCAAGCAGTTTGTTTGATAACAGGGGCTTCGATGTTCAAGATTCTGGGGATGAATCTAATACGAGAGTTGATGTGCCGGGCTCGACATGTGCTCCGGTTTTGGGCTCTCTTTCGCACTTCTGGTCTTGCTTTCATCAGGCCAAGTTGCTTTGTGGGGTTTCAAAATATCTTATAAAAGGTTTTAAAACTATATAATACATATTTTAAAACATATATAGTTTAAACATATGTACAGGGTTTTGCTTGGAAGGCTCCTGGGTTTCCATACTCAAAATAGCTCTTTGGGGTTGCTTTTTGCAAAACTAGGTGTTTTGGAAAAAATCGTGGGATTTTGGGGTGTTTACAAATGGTTTGTGCGGGGCCTGACAACATCAGTACTCCGTCTTGCGTTGGGTCTTCGCCAACATGGTCGTCCGCTTCTCTTTTCACCTTCCGGAGATCATTTCGATGGATTTGCTGATAACAGGGGCTTGGATGTTCAAGATTTTGGGGATGAATCTAATACGAGAGTTGATGTGCCGGGCTCGACATGTGCTCCAGTTTCGGGCTCTCTTTCGCTCTTCTGGTCCTACTTTCATCAGGCCAAGTCGCTTTATGGGGTTTCAAAACATCTTTTAAAAGGTTTTAAAACTATATTATACATATTTTAAAACATATATAGTTTAAAGCATATGTACAGGGTTTGTCTAGAAGGCTCCTGGCTCCACCACCCACCACCTTACCTCTCCCTTAGACAACCCTTAGCTAATCACCCTCAACCTTACCTCTCCCTAAGACTTCCCCCACACCTTAGTGACACATCTTAGCTCCCCTTTCCTTCCCTAAGCACCCCTAACTACCCCAACCAAGGCAGTAACCCAACCAGCTCCCCTCGGCTAGCGCCAAGACGCCACCTGCCTGCACCCCTGCCATCCGGCCAACACCCTCCTTTGCCGCGCCCATCCAAGGAGCTCCCTCTTGCAGCCCAAGGTGACTCACCAGCCCAAGCGCAAGCAAGTCACGCCCGAACCAGCTATACGTAAGTGCCTAACTCGGTCCTTGTTATAGATTTGCTTAAGCTTGATTAAATCTGATACGGGGTTGTAATAACGGAGCGTTCTCTCCCCCCGCTTGTAATAACGTGGTTTGGCACACCCACACACACGTGCACTTGAGCTTATTCCGCTCTTAGCTGCACAAGATTTTGACACACACATGGGCCTAATCAGCCCTTAAGATATAGATATACTTATATAATTTAAGTTGCGTGGGGTTTTGCTTAAGTTGTGTGTGTTGTCTTTTAATTTTCACACTCACACACATTGAACTTTTGCTCTTATTTTCAAGACTCGAGTAAGGGCCTATTACAATTTCGTTTTGGGTGTTTTACTTCATGTCGTGTGCGTAGTATTTCATTTCTACACTCACACACATTGAGCTTTCGCTCTTACTCCCAAGACCTTAGTCAAGGCCTATTGCAATTATATTTGGGTTTAATTTCATGTCATGTGCGTAGTACTTCAATTCTACACTCACACACATTGAGCTTTCGCTCTTACTCACAAGACCTTAGTTAAGGCCATATTGCAATTATATTTGGGTTTCATTTAAGTTGTGTGAGTTGTCTTTCAATATACACACAACACCCACGCACACGTTGGCGACCTTCGGGCCCATATATATTATAAGTATTTCGCTTTCAGCTATGTCTTTAAGATTTGGGTTTTAAGGTTCAGCAGTGTGTGTAGTCTTTACATATATACACGGCACACACTTGCACAATTGAGCCTTTCTGCTCTTAAGATATAGCCATATTTCCCTTTTGCAATTTCCCTTTTGCAATTTACATTAAGTCATTTCCCTTCCGCATTGTCTTTCAATTCGGGTTTTCCCTTTCGAGTTGCATGAGTTTGCATTGCATATACGCCATACCACGAGTTAGGACGCATATTGCATCAAAGCAAACCCCACACTCCCGCTCAAAGTCGCCCCACTTAGGTCACATGTGCATACACACGCCTAGTTGGCCCGAAAAGGGATAAAAAGAAAGACATAGGCACGTGCAAATCCACGTGAAATAAAACTTGAAAACCATACAAAAACAACCCGAATCAAACACCTCAAACATTTTCCTAGGTTATCATGTCAAAAACTCGATTTTCTAAGCGTATAGACTGACCCTTGCGCATCGGTGCAAGAAGGTCTGTGACGAAAAGAGCTTGCTTGCTCACAGTCGACACGTTAGGAGTCAGATTTCAAAATATCTCTTCACTAGCTTAAGCAAGCTAGCTGGCACGCCCTTTTGCTTAAATAGAACTTAGACACATGAAAGGATTTGCTTCAGGCCTAAGAACCAGAGGCGGGGATTTTCTAGCGTCTACAGGATTTGGCATGCCCGATGGGACGTGAGTCTTTTGAAAATCGAGTCATATTAGAAACCTTGCAAAAAATTTTTCAAAGGTGTCATTTTAACTCTTTCTTGTACTTCATGCGTAGGATTTTGAAAGCTTGAAAGCATGTCGAAATCAAACCCAAGTGAAGTGTCAAGCCAAGGCTCATGCGCATCAAGTTCTCACTCTAGGAAGGTTTTGAAAAATAAAATCAAACTAGAAGAGATAGAAGATTTGAGAAGGGAATTCGAGGCCAAAATCGATGCTCTTAGCCAAGAGGCTGAAGCAGCAAATTCATGTTCATCGAATGGTGAACAAAAGGCTAAGAAAAGACCTGAAAAACCTCACAAACATAAAGAGGCCTCCGTAATGGAAGGCAACCAATACCACGAGTCCTTCACACAAAAGGACCGTAAAGCCCTACAGCAGCTGCTAAAAGGGCAAAGTAAAGAGAAAAGGAGTTACGCCCTATTTGATTTCCTACCTATAGATTATGAAACAGATAGTGACGATGAAATACCGAACTTCCATCGGTATGATGGCATGGGAGACCCTAGGTCTCACCTACAGCTTTTCTCACGTCGAGCCCATAAGAAGAAAAAGGACTCGATGAAATGGGTGTATTGGTTCCCTCTATCCCTTAAAGGCACAGTTGCCAAATGGCTGGCTTCCTACGATCTAAGCCAATTCACTACTTTTGAAGAGTTAGCGAACTGCTTTATGCAAAGATTTGCACATAACGTAGAAGTCACGCCGACTTTAAACACTTTAAGGGATACAAAGCAAGGCATGAACGAAGACGTACATGCCTTCATTATTCGATGGAGGTCCCTTTTAAGGCAAGTGCGAGAGCCAATATCCGAAGGATGCGCAGTCATGCTCATCCTGGATAATTTTAAAAATGAACTAAAGACCCTTCTCTCGCTTCACGAAATCTCAACTTTTCATAAGTTGATAAAAAAAGCATCCCTTTTCGAAACCAATTTGAAGAAAGGGATATACGATCACTTATGGAACGGAAGTGCCACTTCAAAAACCCTCTTGGAGAAGCCCATCACTTATGGGCTACCCACGATGGACAAAGGGGCAAAACCCCACAAAATTGCCAATGTCCGGGTGGATCCAAGTCTGGCGAGCACTTCAAAAAATTAGAAAACAAAAGGGAGAAAAACTTCCAAAAACCTGTTGAAAAATGGGAGTACACTCCGCTAGAGCAACCTGTGTTGGAGGTCCTAGACCTCCTACTTGCCCATGGCATGATTGAACTCCCCAAAATCCCTGAGGGAGTCACTTCCAAAGGGGGATATTTAAACCGCTTTTGCAAGTATCATCGGCTCAAAGGCCATGATACAAAGCGTTGTTTCTCCCTTTTAAACAAAATCGAGAACTTGATAGCGAGGGGCCGACTCCAGGTCACTGCGGAACCCAAGCCAGCTCAAACTATCTTTAATGAACCCTTTCCCAAGCACGCCAGTAGCAGTGGGAAAGGAAAAGAGGTATGTACCCTCACCTTTTCAAAAGATCTAGCGCATCCATCTGAGTCTGGTCGATCCACTTGTGCGTCTACTCTTGTACTGTACAAGAAACTCGTACAAGTAATCATCCGGGGACCACCAAGAGCTGAATCCCCAGCTAAACCAGTTTTAAAGATTCAAGGTGCTCCAAAACTCACGGTTAGAGCCATTTTGGGTGCGAACCCTAGGTTGGTCGTGGGGGAAGTGACAAGATCCGGAAGGATCTATCAACCCCCGCACCTACAAAGTGCTAAAAAGGTGGTCAGTGTGCCTTGCCCCTCAAAAGCATGTATTCCTAGAGTTCTGCCAAAAGCAGACAATGGGAAAATCATTTTAAACCCTCATGATTTCGAAAACCATCTTTCAAAGATTCCTATCCACATGTCCATCCTAGAGCTAATACAAACTTCGCCTAGGCATAGACTCGTGCTAGAGAAAATTCTAGAAAGAGCCAAGGTTAGTTCAAACATAACCCCGTAATCCCTATCTGACCAAGTGGCGTCAATAGGAACAAAATCGCCCATCACCTTTTCAGAAGATGATGTAGATAGACCCTACGAAGCCCATAACCAGGCTCTGCATATCGAGGTGGTTCAGAATAACCACTCTCTAGACAGTTGCCTTGTCGTTGGGGGAGGAGGGCTCAACATCCTTCCACTTCATGTGGCATATCAAATCGGAGTCACCTTGACTTTTGTGAACCCAAGTCCCATCATTATCACTGGATACGATGGGAATGCGTTTAGACCCGTAGGATCGATCGAACTCCCTATGGAAACGGGAGGGATCACACACATGGGGGTGTTCTATTTCTTGGACATCCACCCCCATTATAACCTGTTGTTGGGAAGGCCCTGGATACACAGCTTGTGCGCTGTGCCATCCACCTTCCACAGGTGTGTCAAGATCCCTTTCAGGGACCAAGTCATGGTGATCCTAGGTGAGAGTCACCCTCAGCTTTAGGAAATCATAAACTCTCCTTGTTTGTCGAGTTCCCAGGTGTAAACACCCCGAAATCCCATGAATTCCTTAAACAAACCTGGTTTTGTAAAAGCAGCCCCAAAGGGCCATTTTGAGTCTGGAAACTCAGGAGCCTTCCAGACAACCCTGTACATACGTTTTGAACTCTATATTTCGAAAATATACATTATAGCTTTTAAAACCTTTTAAAAACATGTTTTGAAACCCCGAAGTGGCTTGGCCCGATCAAGACAGGACCAGGAGAGCCAAGAAGAGCCCGGAACCAGAGCACATGTCAAGCCCGGCACAGCAACTCTTGTATCTGATTCACACCCTCAGGATCTCGAACGTCCAAGACCCTGTTCTTATCAAAATATCCTTTGAAGTCATCTCCGGAAGGCAGAAACGGAGGCGGACGACTATGTTGGCGAAGACCCAACGCAGACGGAGTACTGATGCTGTCAGGCCCCGCATGAATCGTCCGTTTCGAACCCAGCTCGAAGGAGTCAGAGTTCAGTTTGGATTGGATCTGGACCATATATATCCAGATTCCAATCCAAACCCATATGTGGACTTGGATTTGGATTTGGATCCAGAGATCCAATCCAATATCCATATCCATGGCCCACATCACCTTCTCATAAATGGAGGTGGGGCCCACTTGAAATTCACGTGGGATATTGGGCATGAGAGAGAGTGGGGGGGTGAAAAATATCAAGAGTGTTGTATTAAGCTTGACTTGTGTGTCAAGTTTGGGTTTAATCATGTGGGTTAGCCTAATTGAGTGGGTTTAAGCTTGTAATTAGCTAAAACCTAACCTAGGGCTGCACCAACATGGGGTGATCAAGGTCTATGGGCCATGCTAAGGGAGCTCCTTCACCTAAACCTAACCCAAAATACCTAATCCTAGCCTAAACCCCTAATCCACCCCTAATCTAAACCTAATCACCTAACCCACTTCCTTAATCCCGGCCTAATCCCAACCTAATCACCTAACCCACTTCCCTAATCCTTCCCTAAACCTAGATTAATTTCCCTAATCCTAGCCTAAACCTAGCCTAATCACCTAACCTAGCTCACTAAACCTCACCCTAAAACCCAACCACCTAACCTAGCCCTAAACCCCTAAACCACCCTTAGCCCACGATTTACCCAAACCCCTAGTTTTAAAATATCTGACCCAACCCTTTCCAGCCCACCTTATCTACATACCACCCTACCTAAACCGCCTAACCACTACCCTCAGCCCAACCCTAACCGACCTACCCATTCCCTATTTAAACCCCTCCCCTTTGTGGGCGGGTTTTCTAAGTGGGAGCCCTCACCTCAGCCCAGCCGACTCCACTCTCCAACCTGTCCGCCTGCTCCACCTGCTCCATCAGCTCCACCTGCACTGCCACCTTCCCTCTTCCATCCACCACCACCATCCCTAAGCCGGATGCCATCACCTCCACCCAACCGAACCAGCCAACAGCCACCTGCCCGCCTGCTTCCCACTTCATCCGCCACCTCTCCCTATTCGGTAAGTACCCCAAACTCCCTCAAAGCCCCTCTCTTCCACCTCTCCACTCTTAGCCACCCATCCTACCTTCATCTCAGCCCCTTTGCCACCACCACTTTAACCTAGCCGAACCCAGCATAGCCCAAGCTGCCGGCCACTACCTAGTCATCCTTTCCCATTCGGCCTTCCCCTAGGTGTCCTATTCGGCCTTCCCACCAGCTCACCTTTTAGGTCCAGTTTCCCTAAACTCTCAACTCCCCTAGTGACCCTAAGAACCCACTTATTCAGCCCTTTTAAACTCCCTACTTTGAGGCGCCATCTACTTGCCACCGGCCACCTTCGAGGCGCCTATCCCGCGCCCCACTTGCAGCCGGCCAGCACCTTTGATCACCTACCTTCGCGGAGCTCCCGTTTGCAGCCCAAGGCCAAGCCCACGCTCAAGCAAGACCTCTACGGACCAGCTACTCGTAAGTGTCTAAACTCGGTCCTTAGTTGTATACTTGCTTGGGATTCAATTTGATACGGGGTTGTAATAACGGAGCATAGTCTCCCCCCGCTTGTAATAACGTGGCTTGGCACAACCACACACGTGCACTCTCTTAGTCGTGCACGATTTTTAACACACACGGGCCTAATCAGCCCCTAATATATAGGTGTACATATATACTTTCATTTTCGAAGGGTTTTGTTTAAGTTGGGTGCGTTGTCTTTCAATTCAAGCACTCTCACACACATTGAGCTTTCGCTCTTATTTGAAAGACCCAAGTAAGGGCCGACCTATACTATTTGGGTTTCATTTCTTGTCGTGTGAGTAAGTCTTTCAATTCAAGCACTCTCACACACATTGAGCTTTCGCTCTTATTTGAAAGACCCAAGTAAGGGCCGACCTATACTATTTGGGTTTCATTTCATGTCGTGTGGGTAAGTCTTTCAATTCAAGCACTTTCACACACATTGAGCCTTCGCTCTTACTCCCAAGACCTTAGTAAAGGCCTTATTGCAGTCATATTTGGGTTTCATTTATGTCGTGTGTGTAGTACTTCAATTCAAGCACTCTCACACACATTGAGCCTTCGCTCTTACTCCCAAGACCTTAGTCAAGGCCATACTGCAATTTATATTTGGGTTTAATTTCATGTCGTGTGTGTAAGTCTTTCAATTCAAGCACGCACCCACATTGAGCCTTCGCTCTTATTTGCAAAGACCCAAGTAAGGGCTCATATACATAAGATATATACATATCTCCCTTCGGTTATTTCCCTTCGGTTATTTCCCTTCGGCAATTTCCCTTTAGCATTGTCTTTTAATTTCGGGTTTTCCCTTTGGAGTAGCATGAGTTTGCATTGCATCTACGCCATACCACGAGGTAGGACGCATATTGCATCAAAGCAAGCCCCGCTCGAATTCGCCCATGTAGTGGAGTGTTCATAACACACAAACTAGGTGGCCCGAAAAGGGATAAAAGAAAAGACTTAGGCACGTGCAAATCCACGTGATCTAAAATATGCAACCGCATCCTAAAGACCCGAAATAGACACCTCGAACCGCTTCGTAAACTTTCTCTCCAAAACTCGATTTTTGCAAAGCGTACAGACTGACCCTTGCGCATCGGTGCAAGAAGGTCTGCGACGACAAGAGCTTACTTGCTCACAGTCGCCACATTTAGAAGTCAGTGTTAAAAATATCTTCGCTAGCTTAAGTAAGCTAGCTGGCACGCCCTATTTGTATACATAGGCCTTAGACACACGAGAAGATCCACTCCAAGCCCCGAAAGAGGCGAAGAGGCGGGGATTTTCGCGCGTCTACACCAGGCCCATGAGGCTAACCTGGGGCAGAACATGGTTGAGCCGCCAAGGCTCGTGTTAAACAACCCTAGGAAGGTCGTATACGTTAGGGGACCGCCCAAAGTTGGCCCCCTCCCAATCCTGACCCTTCTAGGAAGACCCAAACATCCCTTATTTCCAAAACCCCTCGACAAGAAGCCATATGTGCATGATATGGACGACAGCAAGTTCCAGGACCACGATTTATATTCGAACTTTTCAAAAAACAAAAAATCGTGTAACATGCTGTTAAACATGGGCTATACGCTCTATAAAAGTCTAGGGGCACAAAACCAGGGTTTCCTAGACCCAATCCTTCCTAGGGCCAACCCAAGCTGATATGGGATCGACTATACTCCCAAAATACCACCAGAGCCACCCCCTATGACCACCTGGGTCAAGGGTGCCATGGATCCTACCCTAGAAGAAACCTACGATTTAGACCTCTTATTCCGAGTCTAACCCGTAGTGTTTTCCCTTTATAGGTATGATGGAAGATCCCTTTTATAAAAATACAAAAACATTTGAAAAACTCAAAATCAAAAAAATAGAAAAATTGCAAAAACCAAAAACATTAGAAAATCAAAAACTCAAAAATAGAGTAGTTTGTATAGTTCCTAAAGTTCTTGTTTTGCAAAAACACAAAAAAATCGAAAATCTACAAAATACCAAAAAGATTTTGTACATAGCTGCTCCTGGTAAGGATTTGGGAAAAGAAAAGGATTTCGAAAGGAACGTCGTCTGCATAGCCAGACCAAAGATTTCAAAACCAATTGAAATTCCAAGTGTAAAACCAGGTCTTTTGAAAACTCACGTATCAAATTCCCTCAGGTCTATAACCCACGAGAATGATCGAAGCCCAGAAGTGGATCCCCTTGAGGAAGATCCAACTTCTGAGCTCCTAGAATTTCATAAAATTCTTGATTTTGAAAGACCTTCCAATTCAATAGGAGGAGATTTCATAGAGGTGAACCTAGGGAGTGATTCCAATCCCAAACTCATCAAGATAGGCGCATGTTTGCATGGGCATGAAAGATCAGCATTCATTGCATTTATACGAACCTACTTAGATGTGTTTGCATGGACGTATGAAAACATGCCGGGCATAGACCCCAGCATTGTCGAACATCGTCTTCCCTTAGATGCGGATATAAAACCCATAAAGCAGAAACTTAGGAAAATATATCCGAATGTACATGCACAAGTTAAAGAGGGTTTAGAAGATCTGCTAAAAGCTGAATTTATAAAACCCATTGCGTATTCTGATTGGTTATCAAACATCGTTGTAGTTCGAAAAACCAAATGGAAGATTCGAATATGCATCGATTTCAGAAACCTGAATAAAGCCACTCCAAAGGATAACTATCCTTTACCAAACATAGATTTGATAGTCGATAGTACTGCAAATCACGAGATGTTTTCGTTTCTGGATGGCTATTCAGGATATAATCAAATTAAATTAAGTCCACGAGATCAGGGTAAGATCACATTCACAACCCCGTGGGGCACGTACTGCTATACAGTCATGCCCTTTGGTTTGAAAAATACCGGCGCAACATACCAGAGAGCCATGACCACGATCTTCCATGATCAAATTCATGAGCTCATAGAAGTGTATGTAGATGATCTCTTAGCAAAATCCAAAACCGATGCACTCATATCGAATGTTTGCAAAAGATTTTCGAAAGGCTTAGACTTTACAAAGTAAAGCTAAACCCTCAAAAATGTGTGTTTGGGGTAGAGTCTGGAAAGCTTCTAGGCTTTATGGTGAGCCAAAGGGGTATAGAAGTCGACCCCTCTAAGTGTCAAGCCATCATAGACATGGCTCCACCCTCCAATCTCACACAAATTCGTAGCCTCTAGGGTCGATTATAGTCCGTTCACCGATTTATATCAAATCTGGCGACTAGATGCGAACCCTTCAACAAACTATTGAGGAAGGGCACGAAATTTTCATGGGATGACGATTGCCAAAAGTCCTTTGAGAGACTAAAGGCATACCTGGTTAATCCCCCTTTTTTGAATCCTCTGAAGCAAGGAAAGCCTCTTTTGCTTTACATTTCTGTGCATGCGAATGCTTTGGGAGCTCTATTAGCTCAATACGAGGATGACACCCATAAGGAGTATGCCATCTACTATATTTCGAAAACTCTCTTGGCTTACGAAAGAATTATGAAGCCATGGAGAAGACGTGCCTGGCCCTAGTCTGGGCTTGCCAAAAATTTTGACACTATTTCCCAAATCATGAGATCTGGATAGTGTCCAAGCTTGATCCAATCAAGCACTTGTTCAAAAAATCCATTCTCACTGGTAGATTGGGCAAATGGCAACTCCTTTTAATGGAGTATTGTAAACACCCCAAAATCCCACGAACTTCTCAAATAACCTAGTTTTGTAAAAGCTGCCCCAATGGGCTATTTAGAGTCTGGAAACCCAAGAGCCTTCCAGGCAAAACGCTGTACATATGTTTAAACTATATATGTTTTAAAATATGTATAATATAGTTTTAAAACCTTTTAAAAGATGTTTTGAAACCCCACAAAGCGACTTGGCCTGATGAAAGCAGGACCAGAAGAGCGAAAGAGAGTCCGGAATCGGAGCACATGTCGAGCCCGACACATCAACTCTCGTGTTAGATTCATCCCCAAAATCTTGAATATCCAAGCCCATGTTATCAACGAACTGCTTGAAATTATCTCTAGAAGGTGAAAACAGAAGCGGACGATAATGTTGGCGAAGACCCAACGCAAGATGAAGTACTGATGCTGTCAGGCCCCGCTTAAACCGTTCGTTTCGAATATACCCTGAAGGAGTCAGAATTCAGCTTTGGATTGGATCTGGACCATATATATCCAGATCCCAATCCAAACATATATGTGGATTTGGATCCAAAGATCCAATCCAATATCCACATCGAGGACCCACATCACTTTCTCATAAATGGAGGTGGGGCCCACAAGAAATTCCTGTGGAATCTTGGGTATGAGAGAGAATGGGGAGGATAAGATATGAGTGAAATGTGTTAAGCTTGACTTGTGTGTCAAGTTTTGGGTTAATCATGTGGGTTAGCCTAATGAGTGTGGGTTTAAGCTTGTATGAACCTACACCTAAACTGGGGTTGCACCAACTTGATGCAACTAGGTCCATGGGCCATGCAAAGGGATGCTCCTAACCCTAATCATAAGCCTAATCCCCTTTACCTAGCCATTTCCCCCTAATCCCGACCTAATCCTAGCGTAATCACCTAACCTACTTCCCTAAACCCAACCTAATCACCTAACCCACTTTCCTAATCCTCCCCTAAACCTAGCCTAATTCTCCTAATCTCGACCTAATCCTAGCCTAAACAGCCAACCCACCTAGCTAAGCCCTAAACCACTAAACCAGCCCACCTAAATCCCTAGCACACCATATCCCTAAAACCACCTAAGACAAATATCTGGCCCACCTAAAAACCCAGCCCACTATATCCCCAAACCACCACCACCACACCCCTAAACCAGCCCCTCAATACCAGCCCCAACCGACCCCACCAAAACCCTATAAACTGCCCCCCTGGTGGGCGGGTTTTTCATGAAATCTTTGGGCAATTCAGCCCTTCCTCTCCTCTCTCATCCCTTTCTCTCTTCTCTCACCTGCTCCACCTTGGAACCTGGCCAAGTCCACTCCACGCCACCTCCATCCTCCGGCCAACTCCACTCCACGTCATCGGCTGCACCTGCCACCTTCCATTCGGCTGCTCCCTTGACACCCGCCACCTTCACCCTCCGGCCAGCCTTCCACTCCGGTTAATATCCCAACTCAACGCCACCCTTTCTTCACTCCCCTTCCACTCTTAGCCACCACCACGCCACCCTTCCTCAGCCTTGCCAACACTTCATCCAGCCGGCCACCACCTGCTGCCTTCCCCCATTCGGCCCATCTACCCGACTCCACCATCTGCCGCATCTTCCCTTAAACCTGCCCTCCTTTCCCTTAGACACCCCCTAGCCAATACACTCAGCCTTACCTCTCCCTAGGACTTGCCCCATACCTTAGCTCCCCTTTCCTTCCCTAAGCACCCCTAACTACCCCAGTCAAGGCAGCAACCAAGCCAACTCCACTCGGCTAGCGCCAAGGCGCCACCCGTAGCACCTCTTCCATTCAGCCAGCACACTGCCTTGGGCGCCTTCCAAGGAGCTCCCTCTTGCAGCCCAAGGCGACACACCAGCCCAAGCGCAAGCAAGTCACACCTAGACCAGCTATACGTAAGTGCCTAACTCGGTCCTTGTTCATAGACTTGCTTAAGCTTAATTAAATTTGATACGGGGTTGTAATAATGGAGCGTTGTCTCCCCCCGCTTGTAATAATGTGGTTTGGCACACCCACACACACGTGCACTTGAGCCTATTCTGCTCTTAGCTGCACACGATTTTGACACACACATGGGCCTAATCAACCCTTAAGATATAGACTTATATAATTTAAGTTGCGTGGGGTTTTGCTTAAGTTGTGTGTGTTGCCTTTCAATTTTCACACTCACACACATTGAGCTTTCGCTCTTATTTTCAAGACTCGAGTAAGGGCCTATTACAATTTCATTTTGGGTGTTTTACTTCATGTCGTGTGCGTAGTATTTCATTTCTACACTCACACACATTGAGCTTTCACTCTTACTCCCAAGACCTTAGTCAAGGCCTATTGCAATTATATTTGGGTTTAATTTCATGTCGTGTGCGTAGTACTTCAATTCTACACTCACACACATTGAGCTTTCACTCTTACTCCCAAGACCTTAGTCAAGGCCATATTGCAATTATATTTGGGTTTCATTTAAGTCGTGTGAGTTGTCTTTCAATATACACACAACACCCACGCACACGTTGGCAACCTTCGGGCCCATATATATTATAAGTATTTCCCTTTTGGCTATGTCTTTAAGATTTGGGTTTTAAGGTTCAGCAGTGTGCGTAGTCTTTACATATGTACACGGCATACACTTGCACAATTGAGCCTTTCCGCTCTTAAGATATAGCCATATTTCCCTTTTGCAATTTCCCTTTTGCAATTTACATTAAGTCATTTCCCTTCCGCATTGTCTTTCAATTCAGGTTTTCCCTTTGGAGTTGCGTGAGTTTGCATTGCATATATGCCATACCACGAGTTAGGATGCATATTCCATCAAAGCAAACCCCACACTCCCACTCAAAGTCGCCCCACTTAGGTCACGTGTGCATACACATGCCTAGTTGGCCCGAAAAGGGATAAAAAGAAAGACATAGGCACGTGCAAATCCACGTAAAATAAAACTTGAAAACCATACAAAAACAGCCCGAATCAAACACCTCAAACATTTTCCTAGGTTATCATGTCAAAAACTCGATTTTCTAAGCGTACAGACTAACCCTTGTGCATCGGTGCAAGAAGGTCTGCGACGAAAAGAGCTTGCTTGCACATAGTCACCACGTTAGGAGTCAGATTTCAAAATATCTCTTCACTAGCTTAAGCAAGTGTAGACGCGCGAAAATCCCTGCCTCTCACCTTTTCAGGGCTCGGAGCGGATCCTCTCGTGTGTCTAAGGCTTTATCTATGCAAATAGGGCGTGCCAGCTAGCTTACTGTAAACACCCCGAAATCCCACGAATTTCTTAAACGAATCTAGTTTTATACAAGCAGCCCCAAAGGGCCATTTTGAGTTTGGAAACCCAGGAGCCTTCCAAACAACCCTGTACATGTGCTTTAAACTTTATCTTTTTAAAACATATAGCTTTTGAAAACCCTTTTTAAAACACGTTTTGAAACCCCGAAGTGGCTTGGCCCGATCAAGACAGGACCAGGAGGACCAAGAAGAGCCCGGAACCGAAGCACCTGTCGAGCCCGGTGCAGCAACTCTTGTATCTGATTCACACCCCAGGATCTCGAACGTCCAAGACCCTGTTCTTATCAAAATAGCATTTGAAGTCATCTCCGGAAGGCAGAAACGGAGGCGGACGACCATGTTGGCGAAGACCCAACGCAGACGGAGTACTGATGCTGTCAGGCCCCGCACAAATCGTTCATTTCGAACCCAGCTCGAAGGAGTCAGAGTTCAGTTGGATTGGATCTGGACCATATATATCCAGATCCCAATCCAAACCCATATGTGGACTTGGATTTGGATTTGGATCCAGAGATCCAATCCAATATCCATATCCATGGCCCACATCACCTTCTCATAAATGGAGGTGGGGCCCACTTGAGTTTCACGTGGGATATTGGGCATGAGAGAGAGTGGGGTTGAAAAATATCAAGAGTGTTGTATTAAGCTTGACTTGTGTGTCAAGTTTGGGTTAATCATGTGGGTTAGCCTAATTGAGTGGGTTTAAGCTTGTAATTAGCTAAAACCTAACCTAGGGCTGCACCAACATGGGGTGATCAAGGTCTATGGGCCATGCTAAGGGAGCTCCTTCATCTAAACCTAGCCCAAAATGCCTAAACCTAACCTAAACCCCTAATCCACCCCTAATCTGAGCCTAATCACCTAACCCACTTCCCTAATCCCGTCCTAATCCCAACCTAATCACCTAACCCACTTCCCTAATCCTTCCCTAAACCTAGATTAATTTCCCTAATCCTAGCCTAAACCTAGCCTAATCACCTAACCTAGCTCACTAAACCTCACCCTAAAACCCAACCACCTAACCTAACCTAAACCCCTAAACCACCCTTAGCCCACGATTTACCCAAACCCCTAGTTTTAAAATATCTGGCCCAACCCCTTCCAGCCCACCTTATCTACATACCACCCTACCTAAACCACCTAACCACTACCCACAACCCAGCCCTAACCGACCTACCCATCCCCTATTTAAACCCCCTCCTTGTGGGCGGGTTTTCCAAGTGGGAACCACCCTTCCACCCAGCCGGGCCCTCTCATTCTCCCATCTCTCACCCAGCCGGGACCACTCCCCACTAGCCACCACCTGCTCCACCCACCTGCTCCACCACCTGCACCGCCACCTTCCCTCTTCCCTCCATCACCACCATCCCTCAGCCGGACGCCACCACCTCCACCCAACCGAACCAGCCGACAGCCACCTGCCCGCCACCTTCCCACTTCATCCGCCACCTCTCCCCATTCGGTAAGTACCCCAAACTCCCTCAAAGCCCCTCTCTACCACCTCTCCACTCTTAGCCACCCATTCTACCTTCATCTCAGCCCTTTTGCCGCCACCACCTAAACCTAGCCGAACCTAGCATAACCCAAGTTGCTGGCCACCACCTAGCCATCATCTCCTATTCGGCCAACTCCCCTAGGTGTCCTATTCGGCCTTCCCACTAGCTCACCTGTTAGGTCCAGTTTCCCTAAACTCTCAACTCCCCTAGTGACCCTAAGAGTCCACTCGTTCGGCCCATTTAAACCCCTTACCTTGAGGCGCCATCTACTTGCCACCAGCCACCTCCGAGGCGCCTATCCCGCGCCCCACTTGCAGCCGGCCAGCACCCTTGATCACCTACCTTCGCGGAGCTCCCACTTGCAGCCCAAGGCCAAGCCCACGCTCAAGCAAGACCTCTACGGACCAGCTACTCGTAAGTGTCTAAACTCGGTCTTTAGTCGTACACTTGCTTGAAATTCAATTTGATACGGGGTTGTAATAACGGAGCATAGTCTCCCCCCGCTTGTAATAACGTGGCTTGGCACAACCACACACGTGCACTCTCTTAGTCGTGCACGATTTCGAACACACACGGGCCTAATCAGCCCCTAATATATAAGTATACATATATATTTCATTTTTGAAGGGTTTTGTTTAAGTTGGGTGCGTTGTCTTTCAATTCAAGCACTCTCACACACATTGAGCTTTCGCTCTTATTTGAAAGACCCAAGTAAGGGCCGACCTATACTATTTGGGTTTCATTTCATGTCGTGTGAGTAAGTCTTTCAATTCAAGCACTTTCACACACATTGAGCTTTCGCTCCTATTTGAAAGACCCAAGTAAGGGCCGACCTATACTATTTGGGTTTCATTTCATGTCGTGTGAGTAAGTCTTTCAATTCAAGCACTTTCACACACATTGAGCCTTCGCTCTTACTCCCAAGACCTTAGTAAAGGCCTTATTGCAGTTATATTTGGGTTTCATTTATGTCGTGTGGGTAGTCTTTTAATTCAAGCACTCTCACACACATTGAGCCTTCGCTCTTATTCCCAAGACCTTAGTCAAGGCCATACTGCAATTTATATTTGGGTTTAAATTTATGTCGTGTGTGTAAGTCTTTCAATTTAAGCACGCACCCACATTGAGCCTTCGCTCTTATTTGCAAGACCCGAGTAAGGGCTCATATACATAAGATATATACATATTTCCCTTCGGTTATTTCCCTTCGGTTATGTCCCTTCTGTTATTTCCCTTCAGCATTGTCTTTACATTTCGGGTTTTCCCTTTGGAGTAGCGTGAGTTTGCATTGCATCTACGCCATACCACGAGGTAGGACGCATATTGCATCAAAGCAAGCCCCGCTCGAATTCGCCCATGTAGTGGAGTGTTCATAACACACAAACTAGGTGGCCCGAAAAGGGATAAAAGAAAAGACTTAGGCACGTGCAAATCCACGTGATCTAAAACATGCAATCGCATCTTAAAGACCCGAAATAGATACCTCAAACCGCTTCGTAGACTTTCTCCCCAAAACTCGATTTTTGCAAAAGCGTACAGACTGACCCTTGTGCATCGGGGCAAGAAGGTCTGCGATGACAAGAGCTTACTTGCTCACAGTCGCCACGTTTAGAAGTCAGTGTTAAATATATCTTCGCTAGCTTAAGTAAGCTAGCTGGCACGCCCTATTTGTACACATAGGCCTTAGACACACGAGAAGATCCACTCCAAGCCCCAAAAGAGGCAAAGAGGCGGGGATTTTTCGCGCGTCTACAGAGATTGGCACGCCCGGTGGGACGTGAGCCTTTTCAGAAATCGAGTTTACTTATAGAAGTCTTGCGAAAATTTTGTAAAAAGGTGTCGTTTTAACTTGTTTTCTTTGCTTGTACTTAGGAAATTTTGAAAAAGCTTGAAAAGCATGTCAAAATCCAATCCAAGTGAAGTGTCGAGCCAAGGCTCATGCGCATCAAGTTCTCACTCTAGGAGGATTTTCAAAAACAAAATAAAACTAGATGAAATCGAGGACTTGAGAAGGGAATTTGAGGCCAAAATCGATGCTCTCAGCCAAGAGGCTGAAGTAGGCGATTCATGTTCATCGAACGGTGAACAAAGGCCTAAAAAGAAATCTGAAAAACCTCGCAAGCAAAAAGAAGCCTCCGTAATGGAAGGCAACCAATACCACGAGTCCTTCACACAAAAGGACCGTAAAGCCCTACAGCAGCTGCTGAAAGGGCAGAATAAAGAGAAAAGAAGCTACGCCATGTCTGATTTCCTTCCTATGGATTACGAAACAGACAGTGATGATGAAATACCGAACTTCCATCGGTATGATGGCATGGGAGACCCTAGGTCTCACTTGCAGCTTTTCTCACGTCGAGCCCATAAGAAGAAAAAGGACTCGATGAAATGGGTGTATTGGTTCCCTCTATCCCTTAAAGGCACAGCTGCCAAATGGCTGGCTTCCTACGACTTAAGCCAGTTCGCTACTTTTGAAGAGTTAGCGAACTGCTTCATGCAAAGGTTTGCACACAACGTGGAAGTCACGCCAACCCTGAATACCTTAAGGGATACAGAGCAAGGCATGAACGAAGACGTGCATGCCTTTATTATAAGATGGAGGTCTCTTTTGGGCCAAGTGCGAGAGCCCATATCCGAAGGATGCGCAGTAATGCTCATCCTGGATAATTTCAAAAACGAGTTAAAAACCCTTCTCTCGCTCCATGAGATTTCAACTTTCCATAAGTTGATCAAAAAGGCCTCCCTTTTTGAAACCAACTTGCGAAAAGGGACATACGATCACTTATGGAAAGGAAGTGCCGTTCCAAAAACACGTTTGGAAAAGCCCATTGCATATGGGCTGCCCACGACGGACAAAGGGGCAAAGCCCCACAAAATCGCCAATGTCCGGGTGGATCCAGGCATGGCAGGCACTTCTAAAAATTTTGAAAAAATAGAAAATAAGAGAGAGCGCAATTTTTCAAAACCGATTGAAAAACGGGAGTATACTCCGCTGGGGCAACCTGTGTCGGAGGTCCTAGACCTCTTACTTGCCCAGGGCATGATCGAACTCCCTGAAATCCCCGAAGGAGTCACGTCCAAAGGGGGGTATTTAAACCGATTTTGCAAGTATCATCAGCTCAAAGGCCATGATACCAAACGGTGCTTCTCTCTTCTAAATAAAATTGAGAACTTGATAGCGGAGGGCCGGCTCCAGGTCACTGCGGAACCTGAGCCACCTCAAGCTATCTTCAAGGAACCCTTTCCCAAACACGCCAGTGGCAGTGGGAAAGGAAAGGAGGTATGTACCCTCACCATTTCCAAGGAACTAGCGCAAAAACCCGAACCTGGTCGTCTTGCTTATGCGCCCATCCTTGTATTATACAAGAGACCCGCCCAAGTCGTCATTCGGGGACCACCAAAAGTGGAAACCCCGGCAAACCCAGTTTTTAAAATCCAAGGTTCTCCTCAGCTCATCCTTAGAGCCAAGTCTAGCGCAAACCCTAGGCTGGTCGTGGGGGAAGTCACTAGATCCGGGAGGATCTACCAACCCCCGCACCTTCAAGGTGCTCAAAAGGTGGTCAGTGTGCCTGGCCCCTCAAAAGCATGTATCCCTAGTGGTCTGCCAAAAGCAGATAAGGACAAAATCGTCCTAAATCCTTATGATTTCGAAAACCACCTTTCAAAGATTCCTATTCACATGTCTATTCTAGAGCTTATCAAAACCTTGCCTAGGCATAGACTTGTCTTAGAGAAAATTCTAGAAAGGGCCAAGGTTGATTCGAACATAAGTCCGGAATCCTTGTCTGCCCAAGTGGCTTTATTAGGAGCAAAATCGCCCATCACCTTTTCGGAAGATGATGTAGATAGACCCTACGAAACCCATAACCAGGCCTTGCATATCGAGGTGGTTCTAAACAACCACTCTCTGGACAGGTGCCTAGTCGATGGTGGAGGAGGGCTCAACATCCTTCCACTTCACGTGGCGTACAAAATCGGAGTCACCTTGACTTCAGTGAACCCAAGCCCCATCGTTATCACTGGATACGATGGGAATGCGTCTAGGCCTTTAGGATCCATCGAACTCCCAATGGAAACGGGAGGGATCGAACACACGGGGGTGTTCCATGTCTTGGACATCCACCCCCATTATAACCTGTTGCTGGGAAGACCCTGGATACACAGTTTGTGCGCTGTGTCGTCCACCTTCCACAGGTGTGTCAAGATCCCTTTTAGGGACCAGGTCGTAGTGATCCTAGGTGAGAGTCACCCACAGCTTCAGGGGATCATAAACTCCCCTTGTTTATCGAGCTCCCAGGCCCATGAGGCTAACCTGGGGCAAATTATGGTTGAGCCACCTCGGCTCGTGTTGAACAACCCTAGGAAGGTTGTATGTGTGAAGGGGCCGCCAAAAGCAGGCCCCCTCCCGACTCTAATCCTCCTAGGAAAACCCAAGCGTTCCCTATTTCCAAAACCCCTGGACAAAAGGCCATACGAGCCTAATATGGACGATAGCATGTTCCAGGACCACGACTTATATCCCATCTTTTCAAAAAACAAAAGGTCGTGGAACATGTTATTGAACATGGGCTACACGCCCTACAAAAGTCTAGGGGCACAAAACCAGGGTCTCCTAGAGCCCATCCTTCCTAGGACCAACCCAAGCTGATATGGGATCGGCTATACTCCCCGAATACCGCCGGAGCCACCCCCTGTGACCACCTGGGTCAAGGGTGCCCCGGAGCCTGCCTTAGAAGAGACCTACGATTTAGACCTCCTATTCCGAGTCTAACCCGTAGTGTTTTCCCTTTGTAGGTATGACGGAAGATCCCTTTTTCTAAAAAAATACCAAAAACATTTGAAAAACTTAAAATCGAAAAAATCGAAAAACAAAAAAAACCAAAAACAATGGAAAAACAAAAACTCGAAAAAAGTGTGCTTTGTATAGTTCCCAAAGTTCTTGTTTTACAAAAACCCAAAAAAATCGAAAATTTGGAAAATACCAAAAAGATTTTGTACATAGCTGCTCCTGGTAGGACTTTGGCGAAAGAAAAGGATTTCGAAAGAAACGTCGTCTGCATAGCCAGACCAAAAATTTCGAAATCACTTGAAAATCCAAGTACAAAACCAGGTTATTGTGAAAACCACGCATCAAGTTCCCTCGGGTCTACAGCCCACGAGAATGATCAAAGCCCAGAAGTGGATCCCCTTGAGGAAGATCCCACTTCTGAGCTCCCAGAATTTCATAGAATTCTCGATTTTGAAAGACCTTCCCAATCAGTAGGAGGAGATTTCGTAGAGGTGAACCTAGGGGATGATTCCAATCCCAAAACCATCAAAATAGGCGCATGCTTGCATGAAACTGAAAAGTTAGCATTCATTGCATTTCTACGAACCTATTTAGATGTGTTTGCATGGACGTATGAAGACATGCCGGGCATAGATCCCAGCATAGTCGAGCATCGTCTTCCTTTAGATGTAGGTGTAAAACACATAAAGCAGAAGCTTAGGAAAATACACCCGAATGTACACACGCAAGTCAAAGAGGGTTTAGAAGATCTGCTAAAAGCCGGATTTATAAAACCCATTGCGTATTCTGATTGGTTGTCAAATATCGTTGTGGTTCGAAAAACCAATGGGAAAATTCGAATATGCATCGATTTTAGAAACCTGAATAAAGCCACTCCAAAGGATAATTATCCTTTACCAAACATAGATTTGATAGTCGATAGTACTGCAAATCATGAAATGTTTTCATTCATGGATGGCTATTCAGGCTATAATCAAATCAAACTAAGCCCGCGAGATCAGGGTAAGACCGCCTTCACAACCCCATGGGGCACGTACTGCTATACAGTCATGCCCTTTGGTTTGAAAAATGCCGGCGCAACATACCAACGAGCCATGAACACGATCTTCCATGATCAAATTCACGAGCTTGTAGAAGTGTATGTAGATGATCTCTTGGCAAAATCCAAAACCCGATGCACCCATATCGAATGTTTACAAAAGATTTTCGAAAGGCTTAGGCTTTACAAAGTAAAGCTAAACCCTCAAAAATGTGTGTTCGGGGTAGAATCAGGGAAGCTTCTAGGCTTTATGGTGAGCCAAAGGGGAATAGAAGTTGACCCCTCTAAGTGTCGAGCCATCATAGACATGACTCCACCCTCCAATCTCACCCAAGTCCGTAGCCTTCAGGGTCGATTACAATCTGTGCGACGATTCATATCGAATCTGGCAACTAGATGCGAACCCTTCAACAAACTGTTGAGGAAGGGTACGAAATTCTTATGGGATGACGAATGCCAAAAGTCCTTCGAGAGACTGAAGCCATACTTGGTTAATCCCCCCATTTTGAATCCTCCAAAACAAGGAAAACCACTTTTATTATACATCTCCGTGAATATGAATGCTTTAGGAGCCCTGTTGGCTCAATACGAGGATGACACCCATAAGGAGTATGCCATCTACTATATTTCGAAAACTCTCTTGGCTTATGAACGAAATTATCAAGCCATGGAGAAGACGTGCTTGGCCCTAGTCTGGGCCTGCCAGAAATTCAGACACTATTTCCTAGATCATGAGATCTGGATAGTGTCCAAGCTTGATCCAATCAAGCACTTGTTCGAAAAACCCATTCTCACGGGTAGATTGGGCAAATGGCAACTCCTTCTAATGGAGTATGATTTGAAATACCATCACTAGATCTCCATTAAGGGACAAGCCCTAGCAGATTACGTGGCTGAATTCCCCTTAGAGGACGCATATCCCACTCTTGTTGAAATGCCTGATGAAGGCATATTGCAAAACCATTTTCAAAACCACATTTTGGCAAATTCTTTCGAAAACCAAGTATGGAAGATGCACTTCGACGGGGCACGAAACCAACGAGGGGCTGGTGCCGGGATCATCCTAATCTCCCCTGAAAAGGGCGAGATTCCCATAGCAGTCCGCTTAGATTTCGAATGTTCCAACAACATAGCTGAGTATGAAGCACTCATACAAGGCTTAAGGATTTTGAAAAATCTAGGGGCATCATGCATCGAGGTCTTTGGAGATTCGCTCCTTGTCATAAACCAGGTTTTAAAAATTTGGCAAGTACGTAATGAGAAACTACTTCCATATCACGAGTTGGCCACTCGATTGGTCCGATCCTTCCAGTCGTGTAAGCTCACACACGTGGGAAGAGAGGACAATGGCATCGCCGATGCCCTCTCTTCCTTGGGTTCAGCCCTGAAGGTCGATCCCATTTCAGGGACCAGATCCTTGGAAATATGGCATGCGCCCCATCCATCCACACACGACTTGGATATTTGCCAAAACAACCCAGAGTCTATTGAAAAACCCTGGTTCTATGACATAAAACAATTTTTAGAAAATGGGGGATTCACCGAGGATGCCACATCCAAAGATAAGGCATTCATTCGTAAGATTTCGACCCGATACACCATTCTAGGTGGGGTCTTATACAAAAAGAGTTTTACCGGCATTCTGCTTAGGTGTATCGACCTAGAGGAGGCTAGGATAGTGATGCACGAGTTCCACGATGGAGAATGTGGAGGCCATGTTAATGCCAACATGATGGCAATGAAAATACTTAGAGGGGGTTATTTTTGGTCCACCCTGAAAAAGGATTGTCACGATCATGTTAGGAAGTGTCATCCATGTCAAGTACATGGGCACACCATTCATATCCCTTCATCTATATTGCATTCCGTGGTCAGCCCCTGGCCATTTACCATGTGGGCGTTTGACATAGTAGGCCCAATATTTCCAAAAGCCTCGAATGGGCATCGTTTTATTTTAGCCGCCACGGAGTATTTCTCCAAGTGGGTGGAAGCCATTTCCCTAACGAATGTAATGGGGCAACATGTGGTGGCTTTCATCCGGAGGAATATCTTGGCTCGATTTGGGGTTCCACGAGACCTTGTGTCTGATAATGGTACCCCATTCAAGAATGAGCGGATGGTCAAGTTGTGCAACACGTATGGCATAACTCACCACTTCTCCTCGCCCTACTACCCTCAAGGCAACGGCCAAGCCGAAGCCACAAACAAGACTCTCATTGGTATCATTGAGAAAACCTTGGAGAAGGGTAGGATGTGGCACGAGAAGCTGGATGAAGCCTTATGGGCTTATAGGACTTCCATCCGGACTCCCACGAATGCCACACCATTCGAATTGGTCTATGGCACAAACGCCATTCTTCCCATTCATACCCAACTGCATTCATTCCATACATCCATTGCACTAGACCTCCCCCTAGAGACGCTTCAGCATGCTAGGATGGCCGAACTAGATTTGCTAGATGAGAGGCGACTCCTTGCCATGGATCATGCTCGTGCATACCGGCAAAGGATAGCCCGACATTATAGCAAACACATGAGACCTCGCCACTTTGAAGTGGGAGATCTGGTCTTGAAAACCATCCACCATCGTGGCCCACACCCCCTAGGCAAGTGGCGCCCCAACTGGGATGGACCCTATGTTGTACGAGCAACCACTACGAACAATTCGTATTGGTTGATCGATGTAGAAGGTAGGAATTTAGCAGATCCTATCAATATTCAATACTTAAAAAAGTATCATGTGTAGGATCTGGATTAAATTCCAAGTTTTTTTTGAAAATTTTAAAAGGGATAGCTGCCCTGAGACATGTGAATCAGGTGCAAAGGCGAACTCGTGTGACCCTAAGTGAGAGAATTCGCACTTGTGAAAGAGTGGAGTTTTCAAAATCGTGGTTGCATTTCAAAATCCTTCTTCTTACAAAGAAAGGCCTAGTTCAACATAGCAAGATACTTGCAAGTAGTACGTGCTATTTCTAAATAGGCTGATCTGGAATGGATCGAGTGTAGGCTTGGGAAAAGTCCTCCCCTCTTCTCTTCTCCTTCCAAAAGGAAAACAAAGGCCCAAATCAAAAGGGAATTTCCCATTTAAAGTCTCTTTCCAAAAGAAAGAAACCAGACTTCAAAAAGAAAAATCGATTCTCTTATGAAAAAAGAGGGATTAAAGAAAAAATACTCCCAAAGGGAGACCCTCTATGGAAAAAAGGAAAAAGAGGCCAAAAAGCTCAAAAAGAGCAGTTTTCCGCCTTCTGTGTCTCAAACCACGGGACGCTTCAGAAGGGACCGTGGTATCTCTTTCCCATCCCTGGCTTATCCCAAGCTAAAGCATGGTTCATTTCGAGGAATCCTAAAGTAAAAATAGGATTTACTTACTTGAATTTCATCTTGTTTGAGAATTCGACGTTTCGAGTAAGGCGTAGGAATTTGAAATGAAGCTTGTTTTCTTATAAAACCTCCGCTAGATAAGCGAGTGTTAAGACTCAAACAAGGGCAAGCACGAAGAGCTCGAGATCCTTAGGATCAAGACTCAAGATAGTTGTCCCTTTTGTAAATAATTTTGTAAATAGGTTTTGAAAACCGAACATCGAACAGCATAGGATTTGCTCACTTGGAGCAATAGACCTTGTAAGTCTCTAGAGTTCGACCACATCTGGTCTCTGGGAGGTCGCCACTCTTGGCACCACACCCATGTCATTTGCATTCCATGCACGGTACTTGCATGAACATGATCCCATTTAGGACCAGATTCCATAAGTAAACCCTTTGGCGTGATATCTCCTCCTACCAGAGTTTGTAAAATCAAGATTTTGCTAAAATGGGACGATCCCATGTTCTTCGTGGCTAGATCTAGGGAGACATTAAAAGGGGTGTTTGTCATCTTTGCCCTTATCCAAATCGATTTGGACAAGGCCAAAGAGGGGCATCTGTAAACACCCCGAAATCCCACGAATTTCTTAAACGAATCTGGTTTTATACAAGCAGCCCCAAAGGGCCATTTTGAGTTTGGAAACCCAGGAGCCTTCCAAACAACCCTGTACATGTGCTTTAAACTTTATCTTTTTAAAACATATAGCTTTTGAAAACCCTTTTTAAAACACGTTTTGAAACCCCGAAGTGGCTTGGCCCGATCAAGACAGGACCAGGAGGACCAAGAAGAGCCCGGAACCGGAGCACCTGTCGAGCCCGGCGCAGCAACTCTTGTATCTGATTCACACCCCAGGATCTCGAACGTCCAAGACCCTGTTCTTATCAAAATAGCATTTGAAGTCATCTCCGGAAGGCAGAAACGGAGGCGGACGACCATGTTGGCGAAGACCCAACGCAGACGGAGTACTGATGCTGTCAGGCCCCGCACAAATCGTTCGTTTCGAACCCAGCTCGAAGGAGTCAGAGTTCAGTTTGGATTGGATCTGGACCATATATATCCAGATCCCAATCCAAACCCATATGTGGACTTGGATTTGGATTTGGATCCAGAGATCCAATCCAATATCCATATCCATGGCCCACATCACCTTCTCATAAATGGAGGTGGGGCCCACTTGAGTTTCACGTGGGATATTGGGCATGAGAGAGAGTGGGGTTGAAAAATATCAAGAGTGTTGTATTAAGCTTGACTTGTGTGTCAAGTTTGGGTTAATCATGTGGGTTAGCCTAATTGAGTGGGTTTAAGCTTGTAATTAGCTAAAACCTAACCTAGGGCTGCACCAACATGGGGTGATCAAGGTCTATGGGCCATGCTAAGGGAGCTCCTTCATCTAAACCTAGCCCAAAATGCCTAAACCTAACCTAAACCCCTAATCCACCCCTAATCTGAGCCTAATCACCTAACCCACTTCCCTAATCCCGTCCTAATCCCAACCTAATCACCTAACCCACTTCCCTAATCCTTCCCTAAACCTAGATTAATTTCCCTAATCCTAGCCTAAACCTAGCCTAATCACCTAACCTAGCTCACTAAACCTCACCCTAAAACCCAACCACCTAACCTAACCTAAACCCCTAAACCACCCTTAGCCCACGATTTACCCAAACCCCTAGTTTTAAAATATCTGGCCCAACCCCTTCCAGCCCACCTTATCTACATACCACCCTACCTAAACCACCTAACCACTACCCACAGCCCAGCCCTAACCGACCTACCCATCCCCTATTTAAACCCCCTCCTTGTGGGCGGGTTTTCCAAGTGGGAACCACCCTTCCACCCAGCCGGGCCCTCTCATTCTCCCATCTCTCACCCAGCCGGGACCACTCCCCACTAGCCACCACCTGCTCCACTAGCCACCACCTGCTCCACCAGCCACCACCTGCACCGCCACCTTCCCTCTTCCCTCCATCACCACCATCCCTCAGCCGGACGCCACCACCTCCACCCAACCGAACCAGCCGACAGCCACCTTCCCACTTCATCCGCCACCTCTCCCCATTCGGTAAGTACCCCAAACTCCCTCAAAGCCCCTCTCTACCACCTCTCCAGTCTTAGCCACCCATCCTACCTTCATCTCAGCCCTTTTGCCGCCACCACCTAAACCTAGCCGAACCTAGCATAACCCAAGTTGCTGGCCACCACCTAGCCATCATCTCCTATTCGGCCAACTCCCCTAGGTGTCCTATTCAGCCTTCCCACTAGCTCACCTGTTAGGTCCAGTTTCCCTAAACTCTCAACTCCCCTAGTGACCCTAAGAGTCCACTCGTTCGGCCCATTTAAACCCCTTACCTTGAGGCGCCATCTACTTGCCACCGGCCACCTCCGAGGCGCCTATCCCGCGCCCCACTTGCAGCCAGCCAGCACCCTTGATCACCTACCTTCGCGGAGCTCCCACTTGCAGCCCAAGGCCAAGCCCACGCTCAAGCAAGACCTCTACGGACCAGCTACTCGTAAGTGTCTAAACTCGGTCTTTAGTCGTACACTTGCTTGAAATTCAATTTGATACGGGGTTGTAATAACGGAGCATAGTCTCCCCCCGCTTGTAATAACGTGGCTTGGCACAACCACACACGTGCACTCTCTTAGTCGTGCACGATTTCGAACACACACGGGCCTAATCAGCCCCTAATATATAAGTATACATATATATTTCATTTTTGAAGGGTTTTGTTTAAGTTGGGTGCGTTGTCTTTCAATTCAAGCACTCTCACACACATTGAGCTTTCGCTCTTATTTGAAAGACCCAAGTAAGGGCCGACCTATACTATTTGGGTTTCATTTCATGTCGTGTGAGTAAGTCTTTCAATTCAAGCACTTTCACACACATTGAGCTTTCGCTCTTATTTGAAAGACCCAAGTAAGGGCCGACCTATACTATTTGCATCTTAAAGACCCGAAATAGATACCTCAAACCGTTTCGTAGACTTTCTCCCCAAAACTCGATTTTTGCAAAAGCGTACAGACTGACCCTTGCGCATCGGTGCAAGAAGGTCTACGACGACAAGAGCTTACTTGCTCACAGTCGCCACGTTTAGAAGTCAGTGTTAAATATATTTTCGCTAGCTTAAGTAAGCTAGCTGGCACGCCCTATTTGTACACATAGGCCTTAGACACACGAGAAGATCCACTCCAAGCCCCAAAAGAGGCAAAGAGGCGGGGATTTTTCGCGCGTCTACACTTACCTAAGCTAGGGAAGATATATTTGACACTGACTTCTAATTGTGGCGACTGTGAGCAAGTGAGCTCTTGTCGTCGCAGACCTTCTTGCACCGATGCACAAGGGTCAGTCTGTACGCTTTGCAAAAAATCGAGTTTTTGGGATAGAAAGCCTACGAAGCGGTTCGAGGTGTCTAATTTGGGTCTTTTAGATGCGATTGCATGTTTTTAGATCACATGGATTTGCACGTGCCTAAGTCTTTTCTTTTATCCCTTTTCAGGCCACCTAGTTTGTGTGTTATGAACACTCCACTACATGGGCGAATTCGAGCGGGGCTTGCTTTGATGCAATATGCATCCTACCTCGTGGTATGGCGTAGATGCAATGCAAACTCACGCTACTCCAAAGGGAAAACCCGAATGTAAAGACAATACTGAAGGGAAATAACCGAAGGGAAATGACTTGTAAAGTAAGTGCCGAAGGGAGATATGTATATAGAGTATGTATATGAGCCCTTACTCGGGTCTATAACCCACGAGAATGATCGAAAACTAAATTTCTTGTTTTACAAAACCACAAAAAAATCGAAAATCAACAAAATACCAAAAAGATTTTGTACATAGCTGCTCCTGGTAAGGATTTGGGAAAAGAAAAGGATTTCGAAAGGAATGTCGTCTGCATAGCCAGACCAAAGATTTCGAAACCAATTGAAATTCCAAGTGTAAAACCAGGTCTTTTGAAAACTCACGCATCAAATTCCCTCAGGTCTATAACCCACGAGAATGATCGAAGCCCAGAAGTGGATCCCCTTGAGGAAGATCCAACTTCTGAGCTCCTAGAATTTCATAAAATTCTTGATTTTGAAAGACCTTCCAATTCAATAGGAGGAGATTTCATAGAGGTGAACCTAGGGAGTGATTCCAATCCCAAACTCATCAAGATAGGCGCATGTTTGCATGGGCATGAAAGATCAGCATTCATTGCATTTATACGAACCTACTTAGATGTGTTTGCATGGACGTATGAAGACATGCCGGGCATAGACCCCAGCATTGTCGAACATCGTCTTCCCTTAGATGCGGATATAAAACCCATAAAGCAGAAACTTAGGAAAATATATCCGAATGTACATGCACAAGTTAAAGAGGGTTTAGAAGATCTGCTAAAAGCTGAATTTATAAAACCCATTGCGTATTCTAATTGGTTATCAAACATCGTTGTAGTTCGAAAAGCCAAATGGAAGATTCGAATTTGCATCGATTTCAGAAACCTGAATAAAGCCACTCCAAAGGATAACTATCCTTTACCAAACATAGATTTGATAGTCGATAGTACTGCAAATCACGAGATGTTTTCGTTTCTGGATGGCTATTCAGGATATAATCAAATTAAATTAAGTCCACGAGATCAGGGTAAGATCGCATTCACAACCCCGTGGGGCACGTACTGCTATACAGTCATGCCCTTTGGTTTGAAAAATACCGGCGCAACATACCAGAGAGCCATGACCACGATCTTCCATGATCAAATTCATGAGCTCATAGAAGTGTATGTAGATGATCTCTTAGCAAAATCCAAAACCGATGCACTCATATCGAATGTTTGCAAAAGATTTTCGAAAGGCTTAGACTTTACAAAGTAAAGCTAAACCCTCAAAAATGTGTGTTCGGGGTAGAGTCTGGAAAGCTTCTAGGCTTTATGGTGAGCCAAAGGGGTATAGAAGTCAACCCCTCTAAGTGTCGAGCCATCATAGACATGGCTCCACCCTCCAATCTCACACAAATTCGTAGCCTCCAGGGTCGATTATAGTCCGTTCACCGATTTATATCAAATCTGGCGACTAGATGCGAACCCTTTAACAAACTGTTGAGGAAGGGCACGAAATTTTCATGGGATGACGATTGCCAAAAGTCCTTCGAGAGACTAAAGGCATACCTGGTTAATCCCCCTTTTTTGAATCCTCTGAAGCAAGGAAAGCCTCTTTTGCTTTACATTTCTGTGCATGCGAATGCTTTGGGAGCTCTATTAGCTCAATACGAGGATGACACCCATAAGGAGTATGCCATCTACTATATTTCGAAAACTCTCTTGGCTTATGAAAGGAATTATCAAGCCATGGAGGAAACGTGCTTGGCCCTAGTTTGGGCCTGCCAGAAATTTCGACACTATTTCCTAGATCATGAGATCTGGATAGTGTCCAAGCTTGATCCCATCAAGCACTTGTTCGAAAAACCCATTCTCACTGGTAGATTGGGCAAATGGCAACTCCTTCTAATGGAGGATGACCTGAAATACCATCACCAGATCTCCATTAAGGGGCAAGCCTTAGCTGACTACATGGCGGAGTTCCGCCTAGAGGACGCATATCCCACATTTGATGAAATGCCTGATGAAGGCATATTGCAAAACCACTTTCAAAACCACATTTTGGCAAATTCTTTCGAAAGCCAAGTGTGGAAGATGCACTTCGATGGGGCACGAAACCAACGAGGGGCTGGTGCTGGGGTCATCCTCATATCCCCTGAAAAGGGCGAGATTCCTATAGCAATCCGCCTAGATTTTGAATGTTCCAACAACATAGCTGAGTATGAAGCACTCATACAAGGCTTAAGGGTTTCGAAAACTCTAGGGGCATCATGCATCGAGGTCTTTGGAGATTCGCTCCTTGTTATAAACCAAGTTTTAAAAATTTGGCATGTGCGAAATGAAAAACTCCTTCCATATCACGAGTTGGCCACTCGATTGGTTGAGTCATTCCAATCGTGTAAACTCACACACGTAGGAAGAGAGGATAATGGCATTGCCGACGCCCTCTCCTCCTTGGGTTCAGCCCTAAAGGTCGATCCCATTTCGGGGACCCGATCTTTAGAAATATGGCATGCGCCCAACCTATCCACACACTATTTGGATATTTGCCAAAATAACCCAAATTCTATTGAAAAACCTTGGTTTTATGACATCAAACGATTTCTAGAAAATGGGGGATTCACCGAGGATGCCACATCCAAAGATAAGGCATTCAACCGTAAAATTTCGACCTGATACACCATTCTAGGAGGGGTTCTATATAAGAAAAGCTTTACCGGCATCCTACTTAGATGTGTCGATCTAGAGGAGGCTAGGACTGTGATGCATGAGTTCCATGATGGAGAATGTGGAGGACATGTTAATGCCAACATGATGGCAATGAAAATACTTAGAGCGGGCTATTTTTGGTCCACCCTGAAAAAGGATTGTCACGATCATCTTAGGAAGTGTCATCCATGTCAAGTGCATGGGCAGGCCATTCATATCCCCTCATCTGCATTGCATTCCGTGGTCAGCCCCTGGCCATTTACCATGTGGGCATTTGATATCGTAGGCCCGATCTTTCCAAAAGCCTCAAATGAGCATAGATTCATTTTAGCAGCCACTGAGTATTTCTCCAAGTGGGTGGAAGCCATCTCCCTGACCAACATATAGGGGCAACATGTGGTGGCTTTCATTAGGAGGAATATCTTGGCTTGATTTGGGGTTCCACGAGACCTCGTGTCCGATAATGGCACCCCATTCAAGAACGAGCGGATGGTCAAGTTGTGCAACACGTATGGCATAACTCGCCACTTTTCCTCGCCCTACTACCCTCAAGGCAACGGCCAAGCCGAAGCCACGAATAAGACTCTCATTCGCATAATTGAGAAGACTTTAGAGAAGGGTAGGACGTGGCACGAGAAGTTGGATGAAGCCTTATGGGCTTATAGGACTTCCATCCGGACTCCCACAAATGCCACACCATTCGAATTGGTCTATGGCACAAACGCCATTCTTCCCATTCATACACAATTGCATTCATTCAATACATCCATTGCACTCGACCTCCCCCTAGAGACGCTTCAGCATGTTAGGATGGCCGAACTAGATTTGCTAGATGAGAGGCGACTCCTTGCTATGGATCATGCTCATGCATACCGGCAAAGGATAGCCCGACATTATGGCAAACACATGAGACCACGCCACTTCGAAGTAGGAGATCTGGTTTTGAAAATCATCCACTATCGTGGCCCACATCCACTTGGAAAGTGGCGCCCCAAGTGGGATGGACCCTATGTTGTACGTGCAACCACCACGAACAACTCGTATTGGTTGATCGATGTAGAAGGTAGGAATTTAGCAGATCCTATCAACATTCAATACTTAAAGAAGTATTATGTGTAGGATTTGGGTTAAATTCCCATTTTCGAAAACCTTAGGGATAGCTGCTTTGAAACTTCGAAAGTAAGGTTCAAAGGCGAATCGTGTGACCCTGAGTGAGGGAATTCGTACTTGTGAAAGAGTGGAGTCTTCCAAAATCGTGGTTACATTTCAAAATCCTTCTTCTTACAAAGAAAGGCCTAGTTCAATATAGCAAGATACTTGCAAGTAGTACATGCTATTTCTAAATAGGCTGATCTGGAATGGATCGGGTGTGACCTTGGGATAAGTCCTCCCCTCTTCTCTTCTCCTTCCAAAAGGAAAACATGGCCCAAATAAAGGGAATTTTCCCATCCAAAGTCTCTTTCCAAAAGAAAGTGTAGACGTAGAAAGTTCCTGCTTCTGGTTCTTAGGCCTGAAGTGAACCTTTTCGTGTGTCTAAGTCCTATTTAAGCAAAAAGGGCGTGCCAGCTAGCTTACTTAAGCTAGCGAAGAAATATTTTGAAATCTGACTCCTAACGCGGCGACTGTGAGCAAGCAAGCTCTTTTCATCGCAGACCTTCTTGCACCGATGCGCAAGGGTCAGTTTGTACGCTTTAAAAATCGATTTTTAAAATATGAGAACCTACAAAAACGTTTGAGGTGTTCGATTCGGGTTGTTTTTTTATGATTTTCAAGTTTTATTTCACGTGGATTTGCACGTGCCTATGTCTTTCTTTTTATCCCTTTCCGAGCCAACTAGGTGTGTGTTATGAACACGTGACCTAAGTGGGGCGACTTTGAGCGGGAGTATGGGCTTTGCTTTGATGCAATATGCATCCTAACTCGTGGTATGGCGTATATGCAATGCAAACTCACGCAACTCCAAAGGGAAAACCCGAAATTGAAAGACAATGCGGAAGGGAAATTGTAAACACCCCAAATCTTCTATATTTCAAAAACTCTCAAAACACCAAAAAGCTCGTTTGAGCCAAAACGACAACCTGTTTTGAAATGTGAAAACAGGTACAGAAGGCAAAAGAAGACCCTAGGCCCGAAGAGGATTCAAGCCCAGAGCTTTAGAAGCCACTCCCTGATAAAAAAAAGAAAAGAAAGCAGAGCCCGTTTGATGAAAAGCTCAACGGAGTCCAGAACGGCGAGACGGAGTTCGGACGACAAAGTTGGGGAAAACCCAGCACCAGACGGAGCGCTGATGAAGCCAGTGCCCGCACAGATCGTTCACCTCGAGAAGCCAAGAAGGACTGTCCGAAGAAATTTTGATTTGGATCTGGACCATAAATATCCAGATCCAAATCCATGTAATGAATAGTGTTTGGATTTGGGCCAATCCAAATAGTGTTTGGGTCGATCCAAATAGTGTTTGGATTGGATCGGATCTGGACCAAAATATCCAAATTCGTATCCATAAAAATGTTGGGTTTGGATCGGATACGGATCTCAAAATATCCAAGATCCAATATCCAGATCCAAATAGTGTTTGGATTTGGATCTGGATCCAAACCCCAAACCCAAACCCAAATCCAAGACCCATCTCAAATCTCTATAAATAGAGGTGAGGGGGTCCATGTAAAGGGTTCATGCAAATATTTGGGAGGAGAGAGAGGGAGTGATAGACCTAGCCATGTGGGCTCATTGGGTGAGGTGGGTTCAAGCCATGTGGGCTATGTGGGTCTAGACCAAGGGGCTGCAACCAAGAGGTGGGCTGGATCAAGTGGTTGCAACCAAGCTTGGACATGGGCTGGACCGACTCCAAGAGGTAAGCCTAACCTAACCTAGCCATTCTCTCTACACCCCTCTAAACCTAACCCCCAACCTAGGCTAGGTTCGAACCTACCTAACCCCAACTGGACCTAACCCCAACTGAACCTAACCCTAACTAAACCTAGCCCTAACCCAACCTAGGTTCGACCAAACCTAACCCTAGACTTGAACCAACCTAAATCTAACCGGACTGCGCCCTGCGCGTCACCCGAACCCCCTACCACGCCTGCCACGCGCCCCGCGCCCAGTCTGCGCTCCCTGACGCCATCCCGCGCCACTGCGGTGCCCCTCAGCGCCTTGCCGCCCCTTTAGTGCCAGAATGCCCCTTAGCGCCCTGCCGCCCCTTTAGCGCCAGCACCCCCCCAGCACGCCCCGCGCCACTGCAGCCGCGCCAGGCGCCCGTCTGCTGCACCAGGCGCCAGACGCCTCCCTGCCGACCCGACCACCTCCCTGCTGACTTGACCACCTTCCTGCAGACCTAACCTGCACCCTGGCCGTGACCTGCACCCTAGGACAGACCCTCAACAGCCCCTGTCTTGGCTGAACCTAAGCTTCCCTAAGGCCCTAACCGTGCCCTATAGAACCTCCCTCAAAGCCACCTAGGATAACCCCTCTTGGCTGCCCAAGGTGAACCGTGAGCCCACGTGCAAGCAAGTTGAACATGGACCAGCTATTTGTAAGTGTCTAAACTTGGTCTATTACATTAACTTGCTTTATATTCAATTAAATTTTGATACGGGGTTGTAGTAAAGGAGCTTCGTCTCCCCCCGATTGTAATAACGTGGTTTGACACACCCACACACACACGCACTTGAGCCTTTCCGCTCTTAGTCGTACACTACTTGCACACACACGGGCCTAACAAGCCCTTAATATATAGTTATATTTATACATTTTAAGTCAAGGGGGTTTTTAATTAAGTCGTGTGTGTTGTCTTTCCATTTTCCACACGCACACACATTGAGCCTTCGCTATTACTCCCAAGACCTTAGTAAAGGCCTTATTGCAGTTATATTTGGGTTTCATTTATGTCGTGTGAGTTGTCTTTACATTCCCACACGCACACACATTGAGCCTTCGCTCTTACTCCCAAGACCTTAGTCAAGGCATACTGCAATTTATATTTGGGTTTCATTTCATGTCGTGTGTGTAAGTCTTTCAATTCAAGCACGCACACACATTGAGCCTTCTCTCTTATTTGCAAGACCCAAGTAAGGGCCCCTACATATACTCTATATAAAGTATTTCTTTCGGCTATGTCTTTAAGATTCGGGTTTTAAGGGTCAAGTCGTGTGCGTTGTCTTTCAATATATACACGACACACACTTACACAATTGAGCCTTTTCGCTCTTAAGATATAGCCATATTTACCCTTCCGCTATTTACTTTACAAGTCATTTCCCTTCGGCTATTTACATTACAAGTCATTTCCCTTCGGTTATTTCCCTTCGGCATTGTCTTTTAAATTCGGGTTTTCCCTTTGGAGTTGCGTGAGTTTGCATTGCATCTACGCCATACCACGAGGTAGGACGCATATTGCATCAAAGCAAACCCTGTACTCCCGCTCAAAATTTGCCCCATGTAGTGGAGTGTTCATAACACACCTAGGTGGCCCATAAAGGGATAAAAAGGAAGACTTAGGCACGTGCAAATCCACGTGATCTAAAATCTGAAAATCATACAAAAAAAACCCGAATCAATCGTGCAAACACGCCAAGACTTAGGCTATTTTCGATGCATGCACATCGTGCCTAAGTAGATTAAAATTTGAAAGACTTAGGGTCGTCCAACCCTTACAAAATCAAAATCGCCCAAATGCATGGTTTTCAAAAGGTTTTAAAACACTTCTTCATTCAAAATATATTTTGAGTTAAACTTGTTTCAAAACGAAGTCTCTAAGCGTACAGACTGACCCTTGCGCATCGGTGCAAGAAGGTCTGTGACGTAAAAATCCTGCTTGCCTACAATCGCCTTCAAAAAGTCAGATTATTTTCAAAACATACTTTGCTAGTTAAAGTAAACTAGCTGGCACGCCCATAAAGCGAATGTAGATTGCGAAAAGGTTCACTTCAGGCCTAAGAACCCGTAAGTAAAAATTTTCGGTGTCTACAGAAATGACTTGAAATGTAAATTGCAAAAGGGAAATTACGAAAGGGAAATATGACTATATCTTAAGAGCGGAAAGGCTCAATAGTGCAAGTGTGTGCCGTGTATATATGTAAAGACTACGCACACTGCTGAACCTTAAAACCCAAATCTTAAAGACATAGCCGAAAGGGAAATACTTATAATATATATGGGCCCGAAGGTCGCCAACGTGTTGCGTGGGTGTTGTGTGTATATTGAATCCCAAATATGAATTGCAATATGGCCTTGACTAAGGTCTTGGGGAGTAAGAGCGAAAGCTCAATGTGTGTGAGTGCGAGAATTGAAAGACTACTGTAGACGCGCGAAAATCCCCGCCTCTTCGTCCCTTTCAGGAGCTTGGAGTGGATCTTCTCGTGCGTCTAAGGCCTATGTATACAAATAGGGCGTGCCAGCTAGCTTACTTAAGCTAGCGAAGATATTTTTAACACTGACTTCTAAACGTGGCGGCTGTGAGCAAGTAAGCTCTTATCGTCGCAGACCTTCTTGCACCGATGCGCAAGGGTCAGTCTGTACGCTTTGCAAAAATCGAGTTTTGGAGAGAAAGTCTACGAAGCGGTTCGAGGTGTCTATTTCGGGTCTTTAAGATGCGATTGCATATTTTAGATCACGTGGATTTGCACGTGCCTAAGTCTTTTCTTTTATCCCTTTTCGGGCCACCTAGTTTGTGTGTTATGAACACTCCACTACATGGGCGAATTCGAGCGGGGCTTGCTTTGATGCAATATGCGTCCTACCTCGTGGTATGGCGTAGATGCAATGCAAACTCACGCTACCCCAAAGGGAAAACCCGAAATGTAAAGACAATACTGAAGGGAAATAACAGAAGGGAAATAACCAAAGGGAAATAACCGAAGGGAAATAACCGAAGGGAGATATGTATATATCTTATGTATATGAGCCCTTACTCGGGTCTTGCAAATAAGAGCGAAGGCTCAATGTGGGTGCGTGCTTGAATTGAAAGACTTACACACACGACATGAAATTAAACCCAAATATAAATTGCAGTATGGCCTTGACTAAGGTCTTGGGAGTAAGAGCGAAGGCTCAATGTGTGTGAGAGTGCTTGAATTGAAAGACTTACTCACACGACAAGAAATGAAACCCAAATAGTATAGGTCGGCCCTTACTTGGGTCTTTCAAATAAGAGTGAAAGCTCAATGTGTGTGAGAGTGCTTGAATTGAAAGACTTACTCACACGACAAGAAATGAAACCCAAATAGTATAGGTCGGCCCTTACTTAGGTCTTTCAAATAAGAGCGAAAGCTCAATGTGTGTGAGAGTGCTTGAATTGAAAGACTTACTCACACGACAAGAAATGAAACCCAAATAGTATAGGTCGGCCCTTACTTGGGTCTTTCAAATAAGAGCGAAAGCTCAATGTGTGTGAGAGTGCTTGAATTGAAAGACTTACTCACACGGCAAGAAATGAAACCCAAATAGTATAGGTCGGCCCTTACTTGGGTCTTTCAAATAAGAGCGAAAGCTCAATGTGTGTGAGAGTGCTTGAATTGAAAGACTTACTCACACGACAAGAAATGAAACCCAAATAGTATAGGTCGGCCCTTACTTGGGTCTTTCAACTAAGAGCGAAAGCTCAATGTGTGTGAGTGCTTGAATTGAAAGACAACGCACCCAACTTAAACAAAACCCTTCGAAAATGAAAGTATATATGTACACTTATATATTAGGGGCTGATTAGGCCCGTGTGTGTTCAAAATCGTGCACGACTAAGAGAGTGCACGTGTGTGGTTGTGCCAAGCCACGTTATTACAAGCGGGGGGAGACTATGCTCCGTTATTACAACCCCGTATCAAATTGAATCTCAAGCAAGTATACAACTAAGGACCGAGTTTAGACACTTACGAGTAGCTGGTCCGTAGAGGTCTTGCTTGAGCGTGGGCTTGGCCTTGGGCTGCAAACGGGAGCTCCTCAAAGATGGATGATCAAAGGTGCTGGCCGTCTGCAAGTGGGGCGCGGGATAGGCGCCTCGAAGGTGGCCGGTGGCAAGTAGATGGCGCCTCAAAGTAGGGGGTTTAAAGGGGCTGAATGAGTGGGTTCTTAGGGTCACTAGGGGAGTTGAGAGTTTAGGGAAACTGGACCTAAAAGGTGAGCTGGTGGGAAGGCCGAATGGGACACCTAGGGGAAAACCGAATGGGAAAGGATGGTTAGGTAGTGGCCGGCAGCTTGGGCTATGCTAGGTTCGGCTAAGTGAAAGAGGTGGTGGCAAAGGGGCTGAGATGAAGATAGGATGGGTGGCTAAGAGTGGAGAGGTGGAAGAGAGGGGCTTTGAGGGAGTTTTGGGGTACTTACCAAATGGAGAGAGGTGGCGGATGAAGTGGGAAGCAGGCGGGCAGGTGGACTGTTGGCTGGTTCGGTTGGGTGGAGGTGGTGGCGTCCGGCTTAGGGATGGTGGTGGTGGATGGAAGAGGGAAGGTGGCGGTGCAGGTGGAGCTGATGGAGCAGGTGGAGCAGGTGGAGCAGGCGGACAGGTTGGAGAGTGGAGTCGGCTGGGCTGAGGTGAGGGCTCCCACTTGGAAAACCCGCCCACAAAGGGGAGGGGTTTAAATAGGGAATGGGTAGGTCGGTTAGGGCTGGGCTGAGGGTAGTGGTTAGGTGGTTTAGGTAGGGTGGTATGTAGATAAGGTGGGCTGGAAAGGGTTGGGCCGGATATTTTAAAACTAGGGGTTTGGGTAAATCGTGGGCTAAGGGTGGTTTAGGGGTTTAGGGCTAGGTTAGGTGGTTGGGTTTTAGGGTGAGGTTTAGTGAGCTAGGTTAGGTGATTAGGCTAGGTTTAGGCTAGGATTAGGGAAATTAATCTAGGTTTAGGGAAGGATTAGGGAAGTGGGTTAGGTGATTAGGTTGGGATTAGGATGGGATTAGGGAAGTGGGTTAGGTGATTAGGCTCATATTAGGGGTGGATTAGGGGTTTAGGCTTGGTTTAGGCATTTTGGGCTAGGTTTAGATGAAGGAGCTCCCTTAGCATGGCCCATAGACCTTGATCACCCCATGTTGGTGCAGCCCCAGGTTAGGTTTTAGCTAATTACAAGCTTAAACCCACTCAATTAGGCTAACCCACATGATTAACCCAAACTTGACACACAAGTCAAGCTTAATACAACACTCTTGATATTTTTCACCCCCACTCTCTCTCATGCCCAATATCCCACGTGAATTTCAAGTGGGCCCCACCTTCATTTATGAGAAGGTGATGTGGGCCATGGATATGGATATTAGATTGGATCTCTGGATCCAAATCCAAATCCAAGTCCACATATGGGTTTGGATTGGAATCTGGATATATATGGTCCAGATCCAATCCAAACTGAACTCTGACTCCTTCGAGCTGGGTTCGAAACGGACGATTTTGTGTGGGGCCTGACAGCATTAGTACTCCGTCTGCGTTGGGTTTTCGCCAACATAGTCGTCCGCCTCCGTTTCTGCCTTCCGGAGATGACTTCAAATGCTATTTTGGTAAGAACAGGGTCTTGGACGTTCGAGATCCTGGGGTGTGAATCAGATACAAGAGTTGCTGTGCCGGGCTTGACGTGTGCTCCGGTTCCGGGCTCTTCTTGGCTCTCCTGGTCCTGTCTTGATCGGGCCAAGCCACTTCGGGGTTTCAAAACATGTTTTAAAAGGGTTTTCAAAAGCCATATCATATGTTTTTGAAAGATAAAGTTTAAAACATATATACAGGGTTGTCTGGAAGGCTCCTGGGTTTCCAGACTCAAAATAGCCCTTTGGGGCTGCTTTTACAAAACCAGATGAATTTGAGAAATTCGTGGGATTTCGGGGTGTTTACAGATGCCCCTCTTTGGCCTTGTCCAAATAGATTTGGATAAGGGCAAAGATGACAAACACCCCTTTTAATGTCTCCCTAGATCTAGCCACGAAGAATATGGGCTCGTCCCATTTTTAGAAAATCTCAATTTACAAACTCTGGTAGGAGGAGATATCACGCCAAAGGGTTTATTTATGGAATCTGGTCCTAAAATGGGATCATGTTCATGCAAGTATCATGCGTGAAATGCAGATGACATGGGTGTGGTGCCAAGAGTGGCGACCTCCCAGAGACCAGATGTGGTCGAACTCTAGAGACTTATAAGGCCTATTGCTTAAGTGAGCAAATCCTATGCTGTTCGATGTTCGGTTTTCAAAACTTATTTACAAAAGCTATTTACAAAAGGGACAATTGTCTTGAGCCTCGATCCTAAGGATCTCGAGCTCTTCGTGCTTGCCCTTGTTTGAGTCTTAACACTCGCTTATCTAGCGGAGGTTTTATAAGAAAACAAGCTTCATTTCAAATTCCTACGCCTTACTCGAAACGTCGAATTCTCAAACAAGATGAAATTCAAGTAAGTAAATCCTATTTTTACTTTAGGATTCCTCGAAATGAACCATGCTTTAGCTTGGGATAAGCCAGGGATGGGAAAGAGATACCACGGTCCCTTTTGAGGCGTCCCGTGGTTTAAGGTATAGAAGGCGGAAAACTGCTCTTTTTGAGCTTTTTGGCCTCTTTTTCCTTTTTTTTTCATAGAGGGTCTCCCTTTGGGAGTATTTTTTCTTTAATCCCTCTTTTTTATAAGAGAATCGATTTTTCTTTTTGAAGTCTGGTTTCTTTCTTTTGGAAAGAGACTTTAAATGGGAAATTCCCTTTTGATTTGGGCCTTTGTTTTCCTTTTGGAAGGAGAAGAGAAGAGGGGAGGACTTTTCCCAAGCCTACACTCGATCCATTCCAAATCAGCCTATTTAGAAATAGCACGTACTACTTGCAAGTATCTTGCTATGTTGAACTAGGCCTTTCTTTGTAAGAAGAAGGATTTTGAAATGCAACCACGATTTTGAAAACTCCACTCTTTCACAAGTGCGAATTCTCTCACTTAGGGTCACACGAGTTCGCCTTTGCACCTGATTCACATGTCTCAGGGTAGCTATCCCTATAAAATTTTCAAAAATTGGAATTTAATCCAGATCCTACATATGATACTTCTTTAAGTATTGAATATTGATAGGATCTGCTAAATTCCTACCTTCTACATCGATCAACCAATACGAATTGTTCGTAGTGGTTGCTCGTACAACATAGGGTCCATCCCAGTTGGGGTGCCACTTGCCTAGGGGGTGTGGGCCACGATGGTGGATGATTTTCAAAACCAGATCTCCCACTTCAAAGTGGCGAGGTCTCATGTGTTTGCCATAGTGTCGGGCTATCCTTTGCCGGTATGCACGAGCATGATCCATAGCAAGGAGTCGCCTCTCATCTAGCAAATCTAGTTCGGCCATCCTAGCATGCTGAAGCATCTCTAGGGGGAGGTCGAGTGCAATGGATGTATGGAATGAATGCAATTGAGTATGAATGGGAAGAATGGCGTTTGTGCCATAGACCAATTCGAATGGTGTGGCATTCGTGGGAGTCCGGATGGAAGTCCTATAAGCCCATAAGGCTTCATCCAGCTTCTCGTGCCACATCCTACCCTTCTCTAAGGTTTTCTCAATGATACCAATGAGAGTCTTGTTTGTGGCTTCGGCTTGGCCGTTGCCTTGAGGGTAGTAGGGCGAGGAGAAGTGGTGAGTTATGCCATACGTGTTGCACAACTTAATCATCCGCTCGTTCTTGAATGGGGTACCATTATCAGACACAAGGTCTCGTGGAACCCCAAATCGAGCCAAGATATTCCTTCGGATGAAAGCCACCACATGTTGCCCCATTACATTTGTTAGGGAAATGGCTTCCACCCACTTGGAGAAATACTCCGTGGCTGCTAAAATAAAACGATGCCCATTCGAGGCCTTTGGAAATATTGGGCCTACAATGTCAAACGCCCACATGGTAAATGGCCAGGGGCTGACCATGGAATGCAATGCAGATGAAGGGATATGAATGGCGTGCCCATGCACTTGACACGGATGACACTTCCTAACATGATCGTGACAATCCTTTTTCAGGGTGGACCAAAAATAACCCCCTCTAAGTATTTTCATTGCCATCATGTTGGCATTAACATGACCTCCACATTCCCCATCGTGGAACTCGTGCATCACTATCCTAGCCTCCTCTAGGTCGATACACCTAAGCAGAATGTCGGTAAAACTCTTTTTGTATAAGACCCCACCCAGAATGGTGTATCGGGTCAAAATCTTACGAATGAATGCCTTATCTTTGGATGTGGCATCCTCAGTGAATCCCCCATTTTCTAAAAATTGTTTTATGTCATAGAACCAGGGTTTTTCAACAGACTCTGGGTTGTTTTGGCAAATATCCAAGTCGTGTGTGGATGGATGGGGCGCATGCCATATTTCTAAAGATCTGGTCCCTGAAATGGGATCGACCTTCAGGGCTGAACCCAAGGAAGAGAGGGCATCGGCGATGCCATTGTCCTCTCTTCCTACGTGTGTGAGCTTACACGATTGGAAGGATTGGACCAATCGAGTGGCCAACTCGTGATATGGAAGTAGTTTCTCATTACGTATTTGCCAAATTTTTAAAACCTGGTTTATGACAAGGAGCGAATCTCCAAAGACCTCGATGCAAGAAGCCCCTAGAGTTTTCGAAATCCTTAAGCCATGTATGAGTGCTTCATACTCAGCTACGTTGTTGGAACATTCGAAATCTAAGCAGACTGCTATGGGAATCTCGCCCTTTTCAGGGGAGATTAGGATGATCCCGGCACCAGCCCCTCGTTGGTTTCGTGCCCCATCGAAGTGCATCTTCCACACTTGGTTTTCGAAAGAATTTGCCAAAATGTGGTTTTGAAAATGGTTTTGCAATATGCCTTCATCGGGCATTTCGACAAGAGTGGGATATGCGTCCTCTAAGGGGAATTCAGCCACGTAATCCGCTAGGGCTTGCCCCTTAATGGAGATCTGGTGATGGTATTTCAGATCATACTCCATTAGAAGGAGTTGCCATTTGCCCAATCTACTCGTGAGAATGGGTTTTTCGAACAAGTGCTTGATTGGATCAAGCTTGGACACTATCCAGATCTCATGATCTAGGAAATAGTGTCTGAACTTTTGGCAGGCCCAGACTAGGGCCAAGCACGTCTTCTCCATGGCTTGATAATTTCGTTCATAAGCCAAGAGAGTTTTTGAAATATAGTAGATGGCATACTCCTTATGGGTGTCATCCTCGTATTGAGCCAACAGGGCTCCTAAAGCATTTCCTTGTTTTGGAGGATTCAAAACGGGGGGATTAACCAGGTATGCCTTCAGTCTTTCGAAGGACTTTTGGCATTCGTCATCCCATAAGAATTTCGTACCCTTCTTCAACAGTTTGTTGAAGGGTTCGCATCTAGTTGCCAGATTCGATATGAATCGGTGCACAGATTGTAATCGACCCTGGAGGCTACGGACTTGGGTGAGATTGGAGGGTGGAGCCATGTCTATGATGGCTCGACTCTTAGAGGGGTCGACTTCTATTCCCCTTTGGCCCACCAAAAAGCCTAGAAGCTTCCCTGATTCTACCCCGAACACACACTTTTGAGGGTTTAGCTTTACTTTGTAAAGCCTAAGCCTTTCGAAAATCTTTTGTAAACATTCGATATGGGTGCATCGGGTTTTGGATTTCGCCAAGAGATCATCTACATACACTTCTGTAGACGCGCGAAAAATCCCCGCCTCTTCGCCTCTTTCGGGGCTTGGAGTGGATCTTATCGTGTGTCTAAGGCCTATGTATACAAATAGGGCGTGCCAGCTAGCTTACTTAAGCTAGCGAAGATATATTTAACACTGACTTCTAAACGTGGCGACTGTGAGCAAGTAAGCTCTTGTCGTCGCAGACCTTCTTGCACCGATGCGCAAGGGTCAGTCTGTACGCTTTTGCAAAAATCGAGTTTTGGGGAGAAAATCCATGAAGCGGTTCGAGGTGTCTATTTCGGGTCTTTAAGATGCGATTGCATGTTTTAGATCACGTGGATTTGCACGTGCCTAAGTCTTTTCTTTTATCCCTTTTTGGGTCGCCTAGTTTGTGTGTTATGAACACTCCACTACATGGGCGAATTCGAGCAGGGCTTGCTTCGATGCAATATGCGTCCTACCTCGTGGTATGGCGTAGATGCAATGCAAACTCACGCTACTCCAAAGGGAAAACCCGAAATGTAAAGACAATACTGAAGGGAAATAACAGAAGGGAAATAACCGAAGGGAAATATCCGAAGGGAAATAACCGAAGGGAAATAACCGAAGGGAAATATGTATATAGCTTGTATATATGAGCCCTTACTCGGGTCTTGCAAATAAGAGCGAAGGCTCAATGTGGGTGCGTGCTCGAATTGAAAGACTTACACACACGACATGAAATTAAACCCAAATATAAATTGCAGTATGGCCTTGACTAAGGTCTTGGGAATAAGAGCGAAGGCTCAATGTGTGTGAGAGTGCTTGAATTGAAAGACTACCCACACGACATAAATGAAACCCAAATATAACTGCAATAAGGCCATTACTAAGGTCTTGGGAGTAAGAGCGAAGGCTCAATGTGTGTGAAAGTGCTTGAATTGAAAGACTTACTCACACGACATGAAATGAAACCCAAATAGTATAGGTTGGCCCTTACTTGGGTCTTTCAAATAAGAGCGAAAGCTCAATGTGTGTGAGAGTGCTTGAATTGAAAGACTTACTCACACGACAAGAAATGAAACCCAAATAGTATAGGTCGGCCCTTACTTGGGTCTTTCAAATAAGAGCGAAAGCTCAATGTGTGTGAGAGTGCTTGAATTGAAAGACAACGCACCCAACTTAAACAAAACCCTTCGAAAATGAAAGTATATATACACTTATATATTAGGGGCTGATTAGGCCCGTGTGTGTTCAAAATTGTGCACGACTAAGAGGGTGCACGTGTGTGGTTGTGCCAAGCCACGTTATTACAAGCGGGGGGAGACTATGCTCCGTTATTACAACCCCGTATCAAATTGAATCTCAAGCAAGTGTACGACTAAAGACCGAGTTTAGACACTTACGAGTAGCTGGTCCGTAGAGGTCTTGCTTGAGCGTGGGCTTGGCCTTGGGCTGCAAGTGGGAGCTCCGCGAAGGTAGGTGATCAAGGGTGCTGGCCGGCTGCAAGTGGGGCGCGGGATAGGCGCCTCGGAGGTGGCCGGTGGCAAGTAGATGGCGCCTCAAGGTAAGGGGTTTAAATGGCTGAATGAGTGGGTTCTTAGGGTCACTAGGGGAGTTGGGAGTTTAGGGAAACTGGACCTAAAAGGTGAGCTGGTGGGAGGGCCGAGTAGGACACCTAGGGGAAGGCCGAATGGGACATGATAGCTAGGTAGTGGCCGGCAGCTTGGGTTATACTAGGTTCGGCTGGGTTAAAATGGTGGTGGCAAAGGGGCTGAGATGAAGGTAGGATGGGTGGCTAAGAGTGGAGAGGTGGTAGAGAAGGGGGCTAGGTAAGGTGCAGGGTACTTACCAAATGGGGAGAGGTGGCGGATGAAGTGGGAAGTAGGCGGGTAGGTGGCTGGTTCGGTTGGGTGGAGGTGATGGCGTCCGGCTGAGGGCTGATAGTGGTGGATGGAAGAGGGAAGGTGGCGGAGCAGGTGGCGGCTGGTGGAGCAGAGGGAGCAGGCGGAGAGTGGAGAAGGCGGGCAGTGGAACAGGTGGAGTCGGCTGGGCTGAGGTGAGGGCTCCCACTTGGAAAACCCGCCCACAAGGAGGGGGGTTTAAATAGGGGATGGGTAGGTCGGTTAGGGCTGGGCTGTGGGTAGTGGTTAGGTGGTTTAGGTAGGGTGGTATGTAGATAAGGTGGGCTGGATGGGGTTGGGCCAGATATTTTAAAACTAGGGGTTTGGGTAAATCGTGGGCTAAGGGTGGTTTAGGGGTTTAGGGCTAGGTTAGGTGGTTGGGTTTTAGGGTGAGGTTTAGTGAGCTAGGTTAGGTGATTAGGCTAGGTTTAGGCTAGGATTAGGGAGATTAATCTAGGTTTAGGGAAGGATTAGGGAAGTGGGTTAGGTGATTAGGTTGGGATTAGGACGGGATTAGGGAAGTGGGTTAGGTGATTAGGCTCAGATTAGGGGTGGATTAGGGGTTTAGGTTAGGTTTAGGCATTTTGGGCTAGGTTTAGGTGAAGGAGCTCCCTTAGCATGGCCCATAGACCTTGATCACCCCATGTTGGTGCAGCCCTAGGTTAGGTTTTAGCTAATTACAAGCTTAAACCCACTCAATTAGGCTAACCCATATGATTAAACCCAAACTTGACACACAAGTCAAGCTTAATACAACACTCTTGATATTTTTCAACCCCACTCTCTCTCTCATGTCCAATATCCCACGTGAATTTCAAGTGGGCCCCACCTCCATTTATGAGAAGGTGATGTGGGCCATGGATATGGATATTGGATTGGATCTCTGGATCCAAATCCAAATCCAAGTCCACATATGGGTTTGGATTGGAATCTGGATATATATGGTCCAGATCCAATCCAAACTGAACTCTGACTCCTTCGAGCTGGGTTCGAAACGGACGATTCGTGCGGGGCCTGACAGCATCAGTACTCCGTCTACGTTGGGTCTTCGCCAACATAGTCGTCCGCCTCCGTTTCTGCCTTCCGGAGATTACTTCAAATGCTATTTTGATAAGAACAGGGTCTTGGACGTTCGAGATCCTGGGATGTGAATCAGATACAAGAGTTGCTGCGCCGGGCTCGACATGTGCTCCGGTTTCGGGCTCTTCTTAGCTCTCCTGGTCCTGTCTTGATCGGGCCAAGCCACTTCGGGGTTTCAAAAACGTGTTTTAGAAGGTTTTCAAAAGCCATATTATATGTTTTTGAAATATAAAGTTTAAAACATATGTACAGGGTTGTCTGGAAGGCTCCTGGGTTTCCAAACTCAAAATGGCCCTTTGGGGCTGCTTGTACAAAACCAGGTTTGTTTTAAGGAATTCGTGGGATTTCGGGGTGTTTACAACTTCTACAAGCTCATGAATTTGATCATGAAAGATCGTGTTCATGGCTCGTTGGTATGTTGCGCCGGCATTTTTCAAACCAAAGGGCATGACTGTATAGCAGTACGTGCCCCATGGGGTTGTGAAGGCAGTCTTACCCTGATCTCGTGGACTTAGTTTGATTTGATTATAGCCTGAATAGCCATCCCTAAATGAAAACATTTCATGATATGCAGTACTATCGACTATCAAATCAATATTTGGTAAAGGATAATTATCCTTTGGAGTGGCTTTATTCAGGTTTCTGAAATCGATGCATATTCGAATTTTCCCATTGGTTTTTCGAACTACAACGATATTTGACAACCAATCAGAATACGCAATGGGTTTTATAAATCCGGCTTTTAGCAGATCTTCTAAACCCTCTTTGACTTGCCTGTGTACATTCGGGTGTATTTTCCTAAGCTTCTGCTTTATGGGTTTTACACCTACATCTAAGGGAAGACGATGCTCGACTATGCTGGGATCTATGCCTGGCATGTCTTCATACGTCCATGCAAACACATCTAAATAGGTTTGTAGAAATGCAATGAATGCTAACTTTTCAGTTTCATGCAAGCATGCGCCTATTTTGATGGTTTTGGGATTGGAATCATCCCCTAGGTTCACCTCTACGAAATCTCCTCCTACTGATTGGGAAGGTCTTTCAAAATCGAGAATTCTATGAAATTTGGGAGCTCAGAAGTGGGATCTTCCTCAAGGGGATCCACTTCTGGGCTTTGATCATTCTCGTGGGCTATAGACCCGAGGGAACTTGATGCGTGGTTTTCAAAATAACCTGGTTTTGTACTTGGATTTTCAAGTGATTTCGTAATTTTTGGTCTGGCTATGCAGACGACGTTTCTTTCGAAATCCTTTTCTTTTGCCAAAGTCCTACCAGGAGCAGCTATGTACAAAATCTTTTTGGTATTTTCCAAATTTTCGATTTTTTTGGGTTTTTGTAAAACAAGAACTTTGGGAACTATACAAAGCACTCTTTTTTCGAGTTTTTGTTTTTCCATTGTTTTTGGTTTTCTTGTTTTTCGATTTTTTTGATTTTAAGTTTTCAAATGTTTTTGGTATTTTTAGAAAAAGGGATCTTCCGTCATACCTACAAAGGGAAAACACTACGGGTTAGACTCGGAATAGGAGGTCTAAACCATAGGTTTCTTCTAAGGTAGGCTCCGGGGCACCCTTGACCCAGGTGGTCATAGGGGGTGGCTCCGGCGGTATTCGGGGAGTATAGCCGATCCCATATCGGCTTGGGTTGGCCCTAGGAAGGATGGGCTCTAGGAGACCCTGGTTTTGTGCCCCTAGACTTTTGTAGGGCATGTAGCCCATGTTCAATAACATGTTCCACGACCTTTTGTTTTTTGAAAAGATGGGATACAAGTCATGGTCCTGGAACATGCTATCGTCCATATTAGGCTCGTATGGCCTTTTGTCCAGGGGTTTTGGAAATAGGGAACGCTTGGGTTTTCCTAGGAGGATTAGAGTCGGGAGGGGGCCTGCTTTGGGCGGCCCCTTCACACATACAACCTTCCTAGGGTTGTTCAACACGAGCCGAGGTGGCTCAACCATAATTTGCCCCAGGTTAGCCTCATGGGCCTGGGAGCTCGATAAACAAGGGGAGTTTATGATCCCCTGAAGCTGTGGGTGACTCTCACCTAGGATCACTACGACCTGGTCCCTAAAAGGGATCTTAACACACCTGTGGAAGGTGGATGGCACAGCGCACAAACTGTGTATCCAGGGTCTTCCCAGCAACAGGATGGGGGTGGATGTCCAAGACATGGAACACCCCAGTGTGTTTGATCCCTCCCGTTTCCATTGGGAGTTCGATGGATCCTAAAGGCCTAGACGCATTCCCATCGTATCCAGTGATAACGATGGGGCTTGGGTTCACTGAAGTCAAGGTGACTCTGATTTTGTACGCCACGTGAAGTGGAAGGATGTTGAGCCCTCCTCCACCATCGACTAGGCACCTGTCCAGAGAGTGGTTGTTTAGAACCACCTCGATATGCAGGGCCTGGTTATGGGTTTCGTAGGGTCTATCTACATCATCTTCCGAAAAGGTGATGGGCGATTTTGCTCCTAATAAAGCCACTTGGGCAGACAAGGATTCCGGACTTATGTTCGAATCAACCTTGGCCCTTTCTAGAATTTTCTCTAAGACAAGTCTATGCCTAGGCGAGGTTTTGATAAGCTCTAGGATAGACATGTGAATAGGAATCTTTGAAAGGTGGTTTTCGAAATTATAAGGATTTAGGATGACTTTGTCCTTATCTGCTTTTGGCAGACCACTAGGGATACATGCTTTTGAGGGGCCAGGCACACTGACCACCTTTTGAGCACCTTGAAGGTGCGGGGGTTGGTAGATCCTCCCGGATCTAGTGACTTCCCCCATGACCAGCCTAGGGTTTGCGCTAAACTTGGCTCTAAGGATGAGCTGAGGAGAACCTTGGATTTTCAAAACTGGTTTTGCCGGGGTTTCCACTTTTGGTGGTCCCCGAATGACGACTTGGGCGGGCCTCTTGTATAGTACAAGGATGGGCGGACAAGCAGGTCGACCAGGTTCTGGCTTTTGCGCTAGTTCCTTGGAAATGGTGAGGGTACATACCTCCTTTCCTTTCCCACTGCCACTGGCGTGTTTGGGAAAGGGTTCCTTGAAGATAGCTTGAGGTGGCTCAGGTTCCGCAGTGACCTGGAGCCGGCCTTCCGCTATCAAGTTCTCAATTTTATTTAAAAGAGAGAAGCAGCGTTTGGTATCATGGCCTTTGAGCCGATGATACTTGCAAAATCGGTTTAAATACCCCCCTTTGGACGTGACTCCTTCGGGGATTTCAGGGAGTTCGATCATGCCCTGGCAAGTAAGAGGTCTAGGACCTCCGACACAGGTTGCCCCAGCGGAGTGTACTCCCGTTTTTCAACCGGTTTTTGAAAATTACGTTCTCTCTTATTTTCTATTTTTTCAAAATTTTTAGAAGTGCCCACCATGCCTGGATCCACCCGGACATTGGCGATTTTGTGGGGCTTTGCCCCTTTGTCCGTCGTGGGCAGCCCATATGCGATGGGCTTTTCCAAACGGGTTTTTGGAACAGCACTTCCTTTCCATAAGTGGTCGTATGTCCCTTTTCGCAAGTTGGTTTCGAAAAGGGAGGCCTTTTTGATCAACTTATGGAAAGTTGAAATCTCATGGAGTGAGAGAAGGGTTTTTAACTCGCTTTTGAAATTATCCAGGATGAGCATTACTGCGCATCCTTCGGATATGGGCTCTCACACTTGGCCTAAAAGCGACGTCCATCTTATAATGAAGGCATGCACGTCCTCGTTCATGCCTTGCTTTGTATCCCTTACGGTATTTAGTGTTGGTGTGACTTCCACGTTGTGTGCAAATCTTTGCATGAAGCAGTTCGCTAACTCTTCAAAAGTAGCGAACTGGCTTAAGTCGTAGGAAGCCAGCCATTTGGCAGCTGTGCCTTTAAGGGATAGAGGGAACCAATACACCCATTTCATCGAGTCCTTTTTCTTCTTATGGGCTCGACGCGAGAAAAGCTGCAAGTGAGACCTAGGGTCTCCCATGCCATCATACAGATGGAAGTTCGGTATTTCATCGTCACTGTCTGTTTCGTAATCCATAGGAAGGAAATCAGACAGGGCGTAGCTTCTTTTCTCTTTATTCTGCCCTTTCAGCAGCTGCTGTAGGGCTTTACGGTCCTTTTGTGTGAAGGACTTGTGGTATTGGTTGCCTTCCATTATGGAGGCCTATTTTTGCTTGCGAGGTTTTTCAGATTTCTTTTTAGGCCTTTGTTCACCGTTCGATGAACATGAATCGCCTACTTCAGCCTCTTGGCTGAGAGCATCGATTTTGGCCTCAAACTCCCTTCTCAAGTCCTCGATTTCATCTAGTTTTATTTTGTTTTTGAAAATCCTCCTAGAGTGAGAACTTATGCGCATGAGCCTTGGCTCGACACTTCACTTGGATTGGATTTTGACATGCTTTTCAAGCTTTTTCAAAATTTCCCAAGTACAAGCAAAGAAAACAAGTTAAAATGACACCTTTTTACAAAATTTTCGTAAGATTTCTACAAGTAAACTCGATTTTTGAAAAGGCTCACGTCCCACCGGGCGTGCCAATCTCTATAGACGCGCGAAAATCCCCGCCTCTTCATCCCTTTCAGGAGCTTGGAGTGGATTTCTCGTGCGTCTAAGGCCTATGTATACAAATAGGGCGTGCCAGCTAGCTTACTTAAGCTAGCGAAGATATTTTTAACACTGACTTTTAAACGTGGCGACTGTGAGCAAGTAAGCTCTTGTCGTTGCAGACCTTCTTGCAACGATGCGCAAGGGTCAGTCTGTACGCTTTGCAAAAATCAAGTTTTGGAGAGAAAGTCTACGAAGCGGTTCGAGGTGTCTATTTCGGGTCTTTAAGATGCGATTGCATATTTTAGATCACGTGGATTTGCACGTGCCTAAGTCTTTTCTTTTATCCCTTTTCGGGCCACCTAGTTTGTGTGTTATGAACACTCCACTACATGGGCGAATTCGAGCGGGGCTTGCTTTGATGCAATATGCGTCCTACCTCGTGGTATGGCGTAGATGCAATGCAAACTCACGCTACTCCAAAGGGAAAACCCGAAATGTAAAGACAATACTGAAGGGAAATAACTGAAGGGAAATAACCGAAGGGAAATAACCGAAGGGAGATATGTATATATCTTATGTATATGAGCCCTTACTCGGGTCTTGCAAATAAGAGTGAAGGCTCAATGTGGGTGCGTGCTTGAATTGAAAGACTTACACACACGACATGAAATTAAACCCAAATATAAATTGCAGTATGGCCTTGACTAAGGTCTTGGGAGTAAGAGCGAAGGCTCAATGTGTGTGAGAGTGCCTGAATTGAAAGACTTACTCACACGACAAGAAATGAAACCCAAATAGTATAGGTCGGCCCTTACTTGGGTCTTTCAAATAAGAGCGAAAGCTCAATGTGTGTGAGAGTGCTTGAATTGAAAGACTTACTCACACGACAAGAAATGAAACCCAAATAGTATAGGTCGGCCCTTACTTGGGTCTTTCAAATAAGAGTGAAAGCTCAATGTGTGTGAGAGTGCTTAAATTGAAAGACTTACTCACACGACAAGAAATGAAACCCAAATAGTATAGGTCGGCCCTTACTTGGGTCTTTCAAATAAGAGCGAAAGCTCAATGTGTGTGAGAGTGCTTGAATTGAAAGACTTACTCACACGGCAAGAAATGAAACCCAAATAGTATAGGTCGGCCCTTACTTGGGTCTTTCAAATAAGAGCGAAAGCTCAATGTGTGTGAGAGTGCTTGAATTGAAAGACTTACTCACACGACAAGAAATGAAACCCAAATAGTATAGGTCGGCCCTTACTTGGGTCTTTCAAATAAGAGCGAAAGCTCAATGTGTGTGAGAGTGCTTGAATTGAAAGACTTACTCACACGACAAGAAATGAAACCCAAATAGTATAGGTCGGCCCTTACTTGGGTCTTTCAACTAAGAGCGAAAGCTCAATGTGTGTGAGTGCTTGAATTGAAAGACAACGCACCCAACTTAAACAAAACCCTTCGAAAATGAAAGTATATATGTACACTTATATATTAGGGGCTGATTAGGCCCGTGTGTGTTCAAAATCGTGCACGACTAAGAGAGTGCACGTGTGTGGTTGTGCCAAGCCACGTTATTACAAGCGGGGGGAGACTATGCTCCGTTATTACAACCCCGTATCAAATTGAATCTCAAGCAAGTATACAACTAAGGACCGAGTTTAGACACTTACGAGTAGCTGGTCCGTAGAGGTCTTGCTTGAGCGTGGGCTTGGCCTTGGGCTGCAAACGGGAGCTCCTCAAAGATGGATGATCAAAGGTGCTGGCCGGCTGCAAGTGGGGCGCGGGATAGGCGCCTCGAAGGTGGCCGGTGGCAAGTAGATGGCGCCTCAAAGTAGGGGGTTTAAAGGGGCTGAATGAGTGGGTTCTTAGGGTCACTAGGGGAGTTGAGAGTTTAGGGAAACTGGACCTAAAAGGTGAGCTGGTGGGAAGGCCGAATGGGACACCTAGGGGAAAACCGAATGGGAAAGGATGGTTAGGTAGTGGCCGGCAGCTTGGGCTATGCTAGGTTCGGCTAAGTGAAAGTGGTGGTGGCAAAGGGGCTGAGATGAAGATAGGATGGGTGGCTAAGAGTGGAGAGGTGGAAGAGAGGGGCTTTGAGGGAGTTTTGGGGTACTTACCAAATGGGGAGAGGTGGCGGATGAAGTGGGAAGCAGGCGGGCAGGTGGACTGTTGGCTGGTTCGGTTGGGTGGAGGTGGTGGCGTCCGGCTTAGGGATGGTGGTGGTGGATGGAAGAGGGAAGGTGGCGGTGCAGGTGGAGCTGATGGAGCAGGTGGAGCAGGTGGAGCAGGCGGACAGGTTGGAGAGTGGAGTCGGCTGGGCTGAGGTGAGGGCTCCCACTTGGAAAACCCGCCCACAAAGGGGAGGGGTTTAAATAGGGAATGGGTAGGTCGGTTAGGGCTGGGCTGAGGGTAGTGGTTAGGTGGTTTAGGTAGGGTGGTATGTAGATAAGGTGGGCTGGAAAGGGTTGGGCCAGATATTTTAAAACTAGGGGTTTGGGTAAATCGTGGGCTAAGGGTGGTTTAGGGGTTTAGGGCTAGGTTAGGTGGTTGGGTTTTAGGGTGAGGTTTAGTGAGCTAGGTTAGGTGATTAGGCTAGGTTTAGGCTAGGATTAGGGAAATTAATCTAGGTTTAGGGAAGGATTAGGGAAGTGGGTTAGGTGATTAGGTTGGGATTAGGATGGGATTAGGGAAGTGGGTTAGGTGATTAGGCTCAGATTAGGGGTGGATTAGGGGTTTAGGCTAGGTTTAGGCATTTTGGGCTAGGTTTAGATGAAGGAGCTCCCTTAGCATGGCCCATAGACCTTGATCACCCCATGTTGGTGCAGCCCTAGGTTAGGTTTTAGCTAATTACAAGCTTAAACCCACTCAATTAGGCTAACCCACATGATTAACCCAAACTTGACACACAAGTCAAGCTTAATACAACACTCTTGATATTTTTCACCCCCACTCTCTCTCATGCCCAATATCCCACGTGAATTTCAAGTGGGCCCCACCTTCATTTATGAGAAGGTGATGTGGGCCATGGATATGGATATTGGATTGGATCTCTGGATCCAAATCCAAATCCAAGTCCACATATGGGTTTGGATTGGAATCTGGATATATATGGTCCAGATCCAATCCAAACTGAACTCTGACTCCTTCGAGCTGGGTTCGAAACGGACGATTTTGTGCGGGGCCTGACAGCATCAGTACTCCGTCTGCGTTGGGTCTTCGCCAACATAGTCGTCCGCCTCCGTTTCTGCCTTCCGGAGATGACTTCAAATGCTATTTTGGTATGAACAGGGTCTTGGACGTTCGAGATCCTAGGGTGTGAATCAGATACAAGAGTTGCTGTGCCGGGCTTGACGTGTGCTCCGGTTCCGGGCTCTTCTTGGCTCTCCTGGTCCTGTCTTGATCGGGCCAAGCCACTTCGGGGTTTCAAAACATGTTTTAAAAGGGTTTTCAAAAGCCATATCATATGTTTTTGAAAGATAAAGTTTAAAACATATATACAGGGTTGTCTGGAAGGCTCCTGGGTTTCCAGACTCAAAATAGCCCTTTGGGGCTGCTTTTACAAAACCAGATGAATTTGAGAAATTCGTGGGATTTCGGGGTGTTTACAACTACGCACACGACATGAAATTAAACCCAAATATAAATTGCAATAGGCCTTGACTAAGGTCTTGGGGAGTAAGAGCGAAAGCTCAATGTGTGTGAGTGCGAGAATTGAAGTACTACGCACACGACATGAAATTAAACCCAAGGGAAAATATAACATGGCCCTTACTTGGGTCTTGCAAATAAGAACGAAAGCTCAATGTGTGTGAGTGCGAGAATTGAAAGACAACACACACAACTTAAGCAAAACCCCACGCAACTTAAATTATATAAATAAGTTTATATCTTAAGGGCTTATTAGGCCCGTGTGTGTTCAAAATCGTGCACAACTAAGAGCGAGATAGGCTCAAGTGCACGTGTGTGTGGGTGTGCCAAGCCACGTTATTACAAGCGGGGGGAGACAATGCTCCGTTATTACAACCCCGTATCAAATTTAATTGAGCTTAAGCAAGTCTATAGACAAGGACCGAGTTAGACAATTACGTATAGTTGGTCCGGAGGTGACTTGCTTAAGCTTGGGCTTGAGCATCGCCTTGGGCTACAAGAGGGAGCTCCTCGGAAGGGCACGGCAAAGGAGGGTGCTGGCCGGGTGACAAGGGAGCGGATGTGGTGCCTTGGCGCTAGTCGGATGATGGGAGGGGGTGCTGCTGCGGCGCCTTGGCTGGGGTAGTTAGGGGGTGTCACTAAGGTGTAGGGCAGGTCCTAGGGAAGGTAGAGCTAAGGGTCTTGACTAGGAGCTGTCTAAGGAAGAGGATGTAAGGTTGCGGGTGTGGCAAGGTGCAATCGGTTGTGGCTGGCCGACTGGAGAAGGGTGGCAGATGGCGGCCGGGAGGTGATGGTGGTGTGGTGGCTAAGAGTGGAGAGGGAGTGAAGAGAGGGTGGTGTTAGGATAGGGTACTAACCGGAGAGGAAGGTGAAGGTGGCGGGTGTCCAGGGTAGGCAATCGGGTGGAAGGTGGATGCAGTCGGGTGGAAGGAGTGGAGTTGGTCGGGAGGTGGTGGTGGCGTGGAGTGGAGCTGGCCGGGAGGTTGTGGTGGCGTGAAATGTAGCTGGCCGGAGGTTGTGGTGGCGTGAAATGGAGCTGGCCGGAGGTCCAAGGTGGAGCAGGTGAGAGAAGATAGCAAGGGGTGAGAGAGGAGAGGAAGGGCTCGGCTGGACCAAGGTGGAGCTAGAAAATCTGAAAAACCCGCCCACTAGGGGGGGGGGGGGGGTTATAGGATTTTGATAGGTCGGTTGGGCTGGTTTTGAGGGGGTGGTTTAGTGGTTAGGTGGTGGTGGTTTAGGAATAAGGTGGGCTAGATATTTAGGGGGGGCCAGATATTTAGTTTAGGTGGTTTTAGGGATATGGTGTGCTAGGGTTTAGGTGGGGTGGTTTAGTGGTTTAGGGCTTAGCTAGGTGGGTTGGTTTTAGGGTGAGGTTTAGTGAGGTGGGTTAGGTGTTTAGGCTAGGATTAGGTTAGGATTACGGGAATTAGGCTAGGTTTAGGGAAGGATTAGGGAGGCGGGTTAGGTGATTAGGTTGGGATTAGGGCAGGATTAGGGAAGTGGGTTAGGTGATTAGGCTAGGATTAGGCCGGGATTAGGGCAAATGGCTAGGATTAAGGGTTTTGGCTTAGGATTGGGTTAGGAGCATCCTTTTGCATAGCCCATGGACTTCATTGCATCATGTTGGTGCAGCCCTAGGTTAGGTGTAGGTTCACACAAGCTTAAACCCACACTAATTAGGCTAACCCACATGATTAACCCAAAACTTGACACACAAGTCAAGCTTAATACATTTCCCTCATACTTAATCCTCCCCATTCTCTCTCATGCCCAAGATCCCACGTGAATTTCAAGTGGGCCCCACCTCCATTTATGAGAAGGTGATGTGGGCCATGGATGTGGATATTGGATTGGATCTTTTGATCCAAATCTAAATCCAAATCCACATATATGTTTGGATTGGGATCTGGATATATATGGTCTAGATCCAATACAAAACTGAATTCTGACTCCTTCAGGGTATGTTCGAAACGAACGGTTTGTGCGGGGTCTGACAGCATCAGTACTCCGTCTTGCATTGGGTCTTCGCCAACATGGTCATCCCCTTCTGTTTTCACCTTCCGGAGATGATTTCAAATGATTTGTTGATAACAGGGGCTTGGACGTTCGAGATCCTGGGGATGAATCTAATACAAGAGTTGCTGTGTCGGGCTCGACATGTGCTCCAGTTTCGGGCTCTCTTTAGCTCTTTTGGTCCTGCTTTCATCAGGCCAAGCCGCTTTGTGGGATTTCAAAACGTATTTTAAAAGGTTTTAAAACTATAACATACATAGTTCAAACATATGTACAGGGTTTGCTTGGAAGGCTCCTGGGTTTCCAAACTCAAAATAGCCCTTTGGGGCTGCTTTTACAAAACAGGTTATTTGAGAAATTCGTGGGATTTCGGGGTGTTTACAGATGCCCCTCTTTGTCATTATCCAAATTGATTTGGATAATGGCAAAGACGACAAACACCCCTGTCAATGTCTCCCTAGATCTATCCACAAAAATATGGGATCGTCCCAATCTTTAGCAAAATCTCACTTTTAAAACCCTGGTAGGAGGAGATATCACGCCAAAGGGATCTGTATGGAATCTAGTCCTAAAATGAGATCATGTTTATGCAAGTGCCATGCGTGGAAATGTAGATGCATGACATGGGTGTGGTACCAAGAGTGGCGACCTCCCAGAGACCAGATATGGTCGAACTCTTGAGACTTACAAGGCCTGCTGCTCCAAGTGAGCAGATCCTATGCTGTTCGATGTTCGATTTTTCAAAATCTATTTACAAAAAAGCTATTTACAAAAGGGACAACTGTCTTAAGTCTCAATCCTAAGGATCTCGAGCTCTTCGTGTTCGCCTTTGCTTGAGTATTGACACTCGCTTATCTAGCAGAGGTTTTATAAGAAAACAAGCTATATTTCAAATTCCTACGTCTTACTCGACACGTTGAATTCTCAAACAAAATGAAATTCAAGTAAGTAAATCCTATTTTTACTTTAGGATTCCTCGAAATGAACCATGTTTTAGCTTGGGATAAGCCAGGGATGGGAAAGAGATACCACGGTCCTTTCTGAGGCGTCCCGTGGATTAAGGCATAGAAGGCAGAAAACTGCTCTTTTTGAGCTTTTGGCCTCTTTTTCCTTTTTTTCATAGAGGGTCTCCCTTTGGGAGTATTTTTTCTTTAATCCCTCTCTTTTTTTTTCACAAGAGAATTGGTTTTCCTTTTGGATTCTGGTTTCTTTCTTTTGGAAAGAGGCTTTGGATGGGAAAATTCCCCTTATTTGGGCCACGTTTTCCTTTTAGAAGGAGAAGAGAAAAGGGGAGGACTTATCCCAAGCTCACACTCGATCCATTCCAGATCAGCCTATTTAGAAATAGCACGTACTACTTGCAAGTATCTTGCTATATTGAACTAGGCCTTTCTTTGTAAGAAGAAGGATTTTGAAATGTAACCTCGATTTTGGAAGACTCCACTCTTTCACAACTGCGAATTCTCTTACTTAGGGTCACACGATTTTGCCTTTGCACCTTACTTTCAAGTCTCAAGGCAGCTATCCCTAAAGTTTTCGAAATTTGGAATTTAACCCAAATCCAACACATAATACTTCTTTAAGTATTACGTATTGATAGGATCTGCTAAATTCCTACCTTCTACATCAATCAACCAATACGAGTTGTTCGTGGTGGTTGCACGTACAACATAGGGTCCATCCCATTTGGGGCGCCACTTTCCAAGGGGATGTGGGCCACGATAGTGGATGATTTTCAAAACCAGATCTCCCACTTCAAAGTGGCGAGGTCTCATGTGTTTGCCATAGTGTCGGGCTATCCTTTGCCGGTATGCACGAGCATGATCCATAGCAAGGAGTCGCCTCTCATCTAGCAAATCTAGTTCGGCCATCCTAGCATGCTGAAGCATCTCTAGGGGGAGGTCGAGTGCAATGGATGTATGGAATGAATGCAATTGAGTATGAATGGGAAGAATGGCGTTTGTGCCATAGACCAATTCGAATGGTGTGGCATTCGTGGGAGTCCGGATGGAAGTCCTATAAGCCCATAAGGCTTCATCCAGCTTCTCGTGCCACATCCTACCCTTCTCTAAGGTTTTCTCAATTATACTAATGAGAGTCTTGTTTGTGGCTTCGGCTTGGCCGTTGCCTTGAGGGTAGTAGGGTGAAGAGAAGTGGTGAGTTATGCCATAAATGTTGCTCAACTTAACCATCCGCTCATTTTTGAATGGGGTGCCATTATCGGACACAAGGTCTCGTGGAACCCCAAATCGAGCCAAGATATTCCTCCTAATGAAAGCCACCACATGTTACCCCTGTACGTTGGTCAGGGAAATGGCTTCCACCCACTTGGAGAAATACTCAGTGGTTGCTAAAATGAATCGATGCCCATTCGAGGCTTTTGGAAATATAGGGCCTACGATGTCAAATGCCCACATGGTGAATGGCCAGGGGCTGACCACGGAATGTAATGCAGATGAGGGGATATGAATGGCGTGCCCATGCACTTGACATGGATGACACTTCCTAACATGATCGTGACAATCCCTTTTCAGGGTGGACCAAAAATAGCCTGCTCTAAGTATTTTCATTGCCATCATGTTGGCATTAACATGACCTCCACATTCTCCATCATGGAACTCATGCATCACTATCCTAGCCTCCTCTAGATCGATACATCTAAGTAGGATGCCGGTAAAACTTTTCTTATATAGAACCCCACCCAGAATGGTGTATCGGGTTGAAATTTTACGGATGAATGCCTTATCTTTGGATGTGGCATCCTCGACGAATCCCCCATTTTCTAAAAAATGTTTGATGTCATAAAACCAAGGTTTTTCAACAGAATCTGGGTTATTTTGGCAAATATCCAAATCGTGTGTGGATGGGTTGGGCGCATGCCATATTTCTAAAGATCGAGTCCCTGAGATGGGATCGACCGTTAGGGCTGAACCCAAGGAGGAGAGGGCATCGGCAATGCCATTATCCTCTCTTCCTACGTGTGTGAGTTTACACGATTGGAATGACTCAACCAATCGAGTGGCCAACTTGTGATATGGAAGTAGTTTTTCGTTACGTACTTGCCAAATTTTCAAAACCTGGTTTATAACAAGGAGCGAATCTCCAAAGACCTCGATGCATGATGCCCCTAGAGTTTTCGAAATCCTTAAAACTTGTATGAGTGCTTCATACTCAACTATGTTGTTGGAACATTCGAAATCTAGGCGGATTGCTATGGGAATCTCGCCCTTTTCAGGGGAGATAAGGATGACCCCAGCACCAGCCCCTCGTTGGTTTCGTGCCCCATAGAAGTGCATTTTCCACACTTGGTTTTCGAAAGAGTTTGCCAAAATGTGGTTTTGAAAGTGGTTTTGCAATATGCCTTCGTCGGGCATTTCATCAAATGTGGGATATGCGTCCTCTAGGGGGAACTCAACCACGTAGTCATCTAGGGCTTGCCCCTTAATGGAGATCTGGTGATGATATTTCAGGTCATACTCATTAGAAGGAGTTGCCATTTGCCCAATCTACCAGTGAGAATGGGTTTTTCGTACAGGTGCTTGATTGGATCAAGCTTGAACACTATCCAGATCTCATGATCTAGGAAATAGTGTCTGAATTTCTAGCAGGCCTAGACTAGGGCCAAGCACGTCTTCTCCATGGCTTGATAATTCCTTTCGTAAGCCAAGAGAGTTTTTGAAATATAGTAGATGGCATACTCCTTATGGGTGTCATCCTCGTATTGAGCCAATAGGGCTCCCAAAGCATTCGCATGCACGGAAATGTAGAGTAAAAGAGGTTTTCCTTGCTTTGGAGGATTCAAAACAGGGGGATTAACCAGGTATGCCTTTAGTCTTTCGAAGGACTTTTGTTAATCATCATCCCACAAAAATTTTGTCCCCTTCCTTAACAGTTTGTTGAAGGGTTCGCATCTAGTCGCCAAATTTGATATAAATCGGCGAATGGACTGTAATCGACCCTGTGGGCTACGAATTTGGGTGAGATTGGAGGGTGGAGCCATGTCTATGATGGCTCGACACTTAGAGGGATCGACTTCTATACCCCTTTGGCTCACCATAAAGCCTAGAAGCTTTCCAGACTCTACCCCGAATACACATTTTTGAGGGTTCAACTTTACTTTATAAAGCCTAAGCCTTTCGAAAATCTTTTGCAAACATTCGATATGAGTGCATCGGGTTTTGGATTTTGCCAAGAGATCATCTACAAATACTTCTACGACCTCATGAATTTGATCATGGAAGATCGTGGTCATGGCTCTCTGGTATGTCGCACCAGCATTTTTCAATATAAAGGGCATGACTGTATAGCAGTACGTGCCTGTAGACGCGCGAAAATCCCCGCCTCTTTGCCTTTTTCAGGGCTCGGAGCAGATCCTCTCGTGTGTCTAAGGCCTATGTATGCAAACAGGGCGTGCCAGCTAGCTTACTTAAGCTAGCGAAGATATTTTTAACACTGACTTCTAAACGTGGCGACTGTGAGCAAGTAAGCTCTTGTCGTTGCAGACCTTCTTGCACCGATGCGCAAGGGTCAGTCTATACGCTTTGCAAAAAATCGAGTTTTGGAGAGAAAGTCTACGAAGCGATTCGAGGTGTTTATTTCGGGTCTTTAAAATGCGATTGCATGTTTTAGATCACGTGGATTTGCACGTGCCTAAGTCTTTTCTTTTATCCCTTTTCGGGCCACCTAGTTTGTGTGTTATGAACACTCCACTACATGGGCGAATTCGAGCGGGGCTTGCTTCGATGCAATATGCGTCCTACCTCGTGGTATGGCGTAGATGCAATGCAAACTCACGCTACTCCAAAGGGAAAACCCGAAATGTAAAGACAATACTGAAGGGAAATAACTGAAGGGAAATAACCGAAGGGAAATATGTATATAGATTATGTATATGAGCCCTTACTCGGGTCTTGCAAATAAGAGCGAAGGCTCAATGTGGGTGCGTGTTGGAATTGAAAGACTTACACACACGACATGAAATTAAACCCAAATATAAATTGCAGTATGGCCTTGACTAAGGTCTTGGGAGTAAGAGCGAAGGCTCAATGTGTGTGAAAGTGCTTGAATTAAAGTACTACACACACGACATAAATGAAACCCAAATATAACTGCAATAAGGCCTTTACTAAGGTCTTGGGAGTAAGAGCGAAGGCTCAATGTGTGTGAAAGTGCTTGAATTGAAAGACTTACTCACACGACATGAAATGAAACCCAAATAGTATAGGTCGGCCCTTACTTGGGTCTTTCAAATAAGAGCGAAAGCTCAATGTGTGTGAGAGTGCTTGAATTGAAAGACTTACTCACACGACATGAAATGAAACCCAAATAGTATAGGTCGGCCCTTACTTGGGTCTTTCAAATAAGAGCGAAAGCTCAATGTGTGTGAGTGCTTGAATTGAAAGACAACGCACCCAACTTAAGCAAAACCCTTTGAAAATGAAAATATATATACTTATGTATTAGGGGCTGATTAGGCCCGTGTGTGTTCAAAATCGTGCACGACTAAGAGAGTGCACGTGTGTGGGTGTGCCAAGCCACGTTATTACAAGCGGGGGGAGACTATGCTCCGTTATTACAACCCCGTATCAAATTGAATCTCAAGCAAGTATACAACTAAAGACCGAGTTTAGGCACTTACGAGTAGCTGGTCCGTAGAGGCCTTGCTTGAGCATGGGCTTGGGCTTCGCCTTGGGCTGCAAACGGGTGCTCCGCGAGGGTGGATGACAAAGGGTGCTGGCCGGCTGCAAATGGGGCGCGGGGTAGGCGCCTCGAAGGTGGCCGGCTGCAAATGGGTGTCGCCTCGATGTGGGGGATTAAAGGGGCTGGACCAAGTGAGTGTTTAGGGTCACTAGGAGAGTCGAGTGTTTAGGGAATGTGGACCTAAGGGGAGTTTAAGGGAAGGCAGAATGGGAGTCCTATAGGGTGGTCAGATGTAGATAGGATGGTTAGGTAGTGGCCGGTAGTTTAGGTTGTGCTAGGTTCGGCTAAGTGAAAATGGTGGCAGCAAAGGGGTTGATGTGTAGATGAGATGATGATATGGTGGGTGGCTAGGAGTGGAGAGGGAGTAGAGAAGGATTTAGGTAGAGTTGGGGAATGCTTACCGAATGGGGAGAGGCGGTGGAAGGAAAAGAGAAGCCGGGTGTAGATGGGATGGAGAGCAAGTGTGGCATCCAGCTGGGAGATGGTGGTGGCGTCCGGCTGGGAGATGGTGGTGGATGGAAGAGAGAAGGTGGCGGTGCAGGTGGGGTAGGTGGAGCAGGAAGGAGATGATGGGACTCGGCTGGACTTGGGGAAGAAGGGGACCCGGCTGGGATTGGTGAGGGCTGCTAGCTAGCCAAACCCGCCCCCAAGGGGGGGGGGTTTAAATAGGGATGGGTAGGTCGGTTAGGGCTGGGCTTGGAGTTGTGGTTAGGTGGTTTAGGTAGGGTGGTATGTAGATAAGGTGGGCTGGAAAGGGTTGGGCCAGATATTTTGAAAACTAGGGGTTTGGGTAGATTGTGGGCTAGGGGTGGTTTAGGGGTTTAGGGCTAGGTTAGGTGGTTGGGTTTTAGGGTGAGGTTTAGTGAGCTAGGTTAGGTGGTTAGGCTAGGTTTAGGCTAGGATTAGGGAAATTAACCTAGGTTTAGGGAAGGATTAGGGAAGTGGGTTAGGTGATTAGGTTGGGATTAGGCCGGGATTAGGGAAGTGGGTTAGGTGATTAGGCTTAGATTAGGGGTGGATTAGGGGGGTAGGCTTGGATTAGGTGTTTTGGGTTAGGTTTAGGTGAAGGAGCTCCCTTTGCATGGCCCATAGACCTTAACCACCTCATGTTGGTGCAGCCTAGGTTAGGTTTTGGCTAATTACAAGCTTAAAACCCACTCAATTAGGCTAACCCACATGATTAACCCCAAACTTGACACACAAGTCAAGCTTAATTACAACACTCTTGATATTTTCCATCCCCACTCTCTCTCATGCCCAATATCCCACGTGAATTTCAAGTGGGCCCCACCTCCATTTATGAGAAGGTGATGTGGGCCATGGGTATGGATATTGGATTGGATCTCTGGATCCAAATCCAAATCCAAATCCACATATGGGTTTGGATTGGGATCTGGATATATATGGTCCAGATCCAATCCAAACTGAACTCTGACTCCTTCGAGCTGGGTTCGAAACGGATGATTCGTGCGGGGTCTGACAGCATCAGTACTCCGTCTTCGTTGGGTCTTCGCCAACATGATCGTCCGTCTCCGTTTCTGCCTTCCGGAGATGACTTCAAATGATATTTTGATAAGAACAGGGTCTTGGACGTTCGAGATCTTGGGGGTGTGAATTAGATACAAGAGTTGCTGTGCCGGGCTCGACGTGTGCTCCGGTTCCGGGCTCTTCTTAGCTCTCCTGGTCTTGTCTTGATCGGGCCAAGCCGCTTCGGGGTTTCAAAAACGTGTTTTAAAAGGTTTTCAAAAGCCATATCATATGTTTTTGAAAGATAAAGTTTAAAACATATATATAGGGTTGTCTGGAAGGCTCCTGGGTTTCCAGACTCAAAAATGGCCCTTTGGGACTGCTTGTATAAAACCAGGTTGTTTTGAGGAAATTCGTGGGATTTCGGGGTGTTTACAGTGCCCCATGGGGTTGTGAATGCGGTCTTACCCTGATCTCGTGGACTTAATTTAATTTGATTATAGCCTAAATAGCCATCCATAAACGAAAACATTTCATGATTTGCAGTACTATCGACTATCAAATCTATGTTTGGTAAAGGATAGTTATCCTTTGGAGTGGCTTTATTCAGGTTTCTGAAATCGATGCATATTCGAATTTTCCCATTGGTTTTTCGAACTACAACGATGTTTGACAACCAATTAGAATACGCAATGGGTTTTATAAATCCGGCTTTTACCATATCTTCTAAACCCTCTTTGACTTGCGTGTGTACATTCGGATGTATTTTCCTAAGCTTCTGCTTTATGGGTTTTACATCCACATCTAAGGGAAGACGATGTTCGACAATGCTGGGGTCTATGCCTGGCATGTCTTCATATGTCCATGCAAACACATCTAAATAGGTTCGTAGAAATGCAATGAATGCTGATCTTTTATGCTCATGCAAACATGCACCTATCTTGATGAGTTTGGGATTGGAATTACTCCCTAGGTTCACCTCTATGAAATCTCCTCCTACTCAATTGGAAGGTCTTTCAAAATCGAGAATTTTATGAAATTCTGGGAGCTCAGAAGTGGGATCTTCCTGAAGGGGCTCCACTTCTACATACACTTCCGGACCTCCGCTATCAAGTTCTCGATTTTGTTTAAAAGGGAGAAACAACGCTTTCTATCATGGCCTTTGAGCCGATGATATTTACAAAAGCGGTTTAAATATCCCCCTTTGGAAGTGACTCCCTCAGGGATTTCGGGAAGTTCAATCATGCCTTGGGCAAGTAGGAGGTCTAGGACCTCCGACACAGGTTGCCCCAGCGGTGTGTACTCCCGTTTTTCAATAGGTTTTTGGAAGTTTCTCTCCCTTTTATTTTCTGGTTTTTCAAAATTTTTCGAAGTGCTCGCCAGACCTGGATCCACCCGAACATTGGCGATTTTATGGGGCTTTGCTCCTTTGTCCTTCTTGGGTAGCCCAGAAGTGATGGGCTTCTCCAAGCGGGTTTTGGAAATGGCACTTCCTTTCCATAGGTGATCGTATATCCCCTTTTTCAAGTTTGTTTCGAAAAGGGATGCTTTTTTGATCAACTTATGGAAAGTTGAGATTTCGTGAAGCGAGAGAAGGGTCTTTAGCTCACTTTTAAAATTATCCAGGATGAGCATGACTGTGCATCCTTCGGATATTGGCTCTCGCACTTGCCCTAAAAGGGACCTCCATCGAATAATGAAGGCATGCACGTCTTCGTTCATGCCTTGCTTTGTATCCCTTAAAGTGTTTAAAGTCAGCGTGACTTCTACGTTATGTGCAAATCTTTGCATAAAGCAGTTCACTAACTCTTCAAAAGTAGCGAACTGGCTTAGATCATAGGAAGCCAGCCATTTGGCAGCTGTGCCTTTAAGGGATAAAGGGAACCAATACACCCATTTCATCGAGTCCTTTTTCTTCTTATGGGCTCGACTCGAGAAAAGTTGCAAGTGAGACCTAGGGTCTCCCATGCCATCATACCGATGGAAGTTTGGTATTTCATCGTCACTGTCTGTCTCATAATCCATGGGTAGGAAATCAGACAGGGCGTAACTCCTTTTCTCTTTATTTTACGCTTTCAACAGCTATTGTAGGGCTTTACGGTCCTTTTTGTGTGAAGGACTCGTGGTATTGGTTGCCTTCCATTACGGAGGCCTCTTTATGCTTGCGAGGTTTTTCAATTTTTTTCTTGGCCCTTTGTTCACCATTTGATGAACACGAATCGCCTGCTTCAGCCTCTTGGCTAAGAGCATCGATTTTGGCCTCGAATTCCCTTCTCAACTCTTCTATCTCGTCTAGCTTGATTTTATTTTTCAAAATCCTTCTAGAGTGAGAACTTGATGCGCATGAGCCTTGGCTCAACACTTCACTTGGGTTGGATTTTGACATGCTTTCAAGCTTTTCAAAATTCCTACGTATGAAGTACAATAAAGAAAGAGTTAAAAATAACACCTTTTGGAAAATGTTTTCGCAAGGTTCCTAAGATAACTTGATTTAAAAAGACTCACGTCCCACCGGGCATGCCAAATCCTGTAGACGCAGAAAGTTCCCGCTTCTGGTTCTTAGACCTGAAGCAAACCTTTTTGTGTGTCTAAGTCCTATTTAAGCAAAAAGGGCGTGCCAGCTAGCTTACTTAAGCTAGCAAAGAAATATTTTGAAATCTGACTCCTAATGCGGCGACTGTGAGCAAGCAAGCTCTTTTCGTCGCAGACCTTCTTACACCGATGCGCAAGGGTCAGTCTATACGCCTTAAAAATCAAGTTTTAAAATATGAGAACCTACGAAAATGTTTGAGGTGTTCGATTCGGGTTGTCTTTCTTTTTATCCCTTTTCGGGCCAACTAGGTGTGTGTTATGAACATGTGACCTAAGTGGGGCGACTTTGAGCGGGAGTATGGGGTTTGCTTTGATGCAATATGTGTCCTAACTCGTGGTATGGCGTATATGCAATGCAAACTCACGCAACTCCAAAGGGAAAACCCGAAATTGAAAGACAATGCGGAAGGGAAATGACTTGAAATGTAAATTGCAAAAGGGAAATTGCGAAAGGGAAATATGGCTATATCTTAAGAGCGGAAAGGCTCAATAGTGCAAGTGTGTGCCGTGTATATATGTAAAGACTACGCACACTGCTGAACCTTAAAACCCAAATCTTAAAGACATAGCTGAAAGGGAAATACTTATAATATATATGGGCCCGAAGGTCGCCAACATGTTGCGTGGGTGTTGTGTGTATATTGAAAGACAACTCACATGACTTAAATGAAACCCAAATATGAAGTGCAATATGGCCTTGACTAAGGTCTTGGGGAGTAAGAGCGAAAGCTCAATGTGTGTGAGTGCGAGAATTGAAAGACTACGCACACGACATGAAATTAAACCCAAATATAAATTGCAATAGGCCTTGACTAAGGTCTTGGGGAGTAAGAGTGAAAGCTCAATGTGTGTGAGTGCGAGAATTGAAGTACTACGCACACGACATTGTAAGCACCCTGAAATCCCACGAACTTCTCAAATAAACCTGGTTTTATAAAAGCAGCCCCAAAGGGCTATTTTGAGTCTGGAAACCTAGGAGCCTTCCAGACAAACCCTGTACATATGTTTAAATTGTATATGCTTTAAAATATGTATAATGTGCTTTTAAAACCTTTTAAAAATACATTTGGAAACCCCACGAAGTGCCTTGGCACACCCACACACACGTGCACTTGAGCCTACCTCGCTCTTAGTCGTGCACGATTTTGAAAACACACGGGCCTAATCAGCCCTTAAGATATAAATTTATTTATATAATTTAAGTTGCGTGGGGTTTTGCTTAAGTTGTGTGTGTTGTCTTTCAATTCTCGCACTCACACACATTAAGCTTTCGCTCTTATTTGCAAGACCCAAGTAAGGGCCGTGTTATATTTTCCTTTGGGTTTAATTTCATGTCGTGTGTGTAAGTATTTCAATTATACACTCACACACATTGAGCTTCCGCTCTTACTCCCAAGAACTTAGTTAAGGCCATATTGCAATTTATATTTGGGTTTCATTCAAGTCGTGTGAGTTGTCTTTCAATATATACACAACATCCACGCAACACGTTGGCGACCTTCAGGCCCATATATATTATAAGTATTTCCCTTTCAGCTATGTCTTTAAGATTTGGGTTTTAAGGTTCAGCAGTGTGCGTAGTCTTTACATATATACACGGCACACACTTGCACTATTGAGCCTTTCCGCTCTTAAGATATAGCCATATTTCCCTTTTGCAATTTCCCTTCCGCAATTTCCCTTCGGTAATTTACATTACAAGTCATTTCCCTTCAGCATTGTCTTTCAATTTCGGGTTTTCCCTTTGGAGTTGCGTGAGTTTGCATTGCATAAACGTCATACCACGAGTTAGGACGCATATTGTATCAAAGCAAACCCCATACTCCCGTTCAAAAGTCGCCCCACTTAGGTTACGTGTTCATAACACACACCTAGTTGGCCCGAAAAGAGATAAAAAGAAAGACATAGGCACGTGCAAATCCACGTGAAATAAAATCTGAAAATCATACAAAAACAACCCGAGTCAAACACCTCAAAATGTTTTCGTAGGTTCTCATATTTCAAAACTCGATTTTTAAGCGTACAGGCTGACCCTTGCGCATCGGTGCAAGAAGGTTTGCGACGAAAAGAGCTTGCTTGCTCACAGTCACCACGTTAGGAGTCAGATTTAAATTTCTCTTCACTAGCTTAAGTAAGCTAGCTGGCACGCCCTTTTTCTTAATTAGAACTTAGACACACGAAAAGATTCGCTTCAGGCCTAAGAACCAGAAGCAGAAACTTTCTGCGTCTACAGGATTTGGCACGCCCGGTGGGACATGAGTCTTTTAAAATCGAGTTACCTTAGGAATCTTACAAAAATATTTTCCAAAAGGTGTTGTTTTTAACTCTTTTATACTTCATACGTAGGAATTTTGAAAAGCTTGAAAGCGTGTCAAAATCCAACCCAAGTGAAGTGTCGAGCCAAGGCTCATGCGCATCAAGTTCTCACTCTAGGAGGATTTTGAAAAATAAAATCAAACTAGACGAGATAGAAGACTTGAGAAGGGAATTCGAGGCCAAAATCGATGCTCTCAGCCAAGAGGCTGAAGTAGGCGATTCATGTTCATCAAATGGTGAACAAAGGGCCAAAAAGAAAACTGAAAAACTTCGCAAGCACAAAGAGGCCTCCGTAATGGAAGGCAACCAATACCATGAGTCCTTCACACAAAAGGACCGTAAAGCCCTATAGCAGTTGCTAAAAGGGCAAAATAAAGAGAAAAGGAGTTACACCCTGTCTAATTTCCTTTCCATGGATTACGAAACAGACAGTGACGATGAAATACCGAACTTCCATCGGTATGATGGCATGGGAGACCCTAGGTCTCACTTGCAACTTTTCTCGCGTCGAGCCCATAAGAAGAAAAAGGATTCGATAAAATGGGTGTATTGGTTCCCTTTATCCCTTAAAGGCACAGCTGCCAAATGGCTGGCTTCCTACAATTTAAGCCAGTTCGCTACTTTTGAAGAGTTAGCGAACTGCTTTATGCAAAGATTTGCACATAACGTAGAAGTCACGCCAACTTTAAACACTTTAAGGGATACGAAGCAAGGCATGAAAGAAGACGTACATGCCTTCATTATTCGATGGAGGTCCCTTTTAGGCCAAGTACGAGAGCCAATATCCGAAGGATGTGCAGTCATGCTCATCCTGGATAAGTTTAAAAGCGAGCTAAAGACCCTTCTCTCGCTCCATGAAATCTTAACTTTCCATAAGTTGATCAAAAAAGCATCCCTTTTCGAAACAAACTTGAAAAAGGGGATATACGATCATTTATGGAAAGGAAGTGCCGTTTCCAAAACCCGCTTGGAAAAGCCCATCACTTATGGGCTACCCACGATGGACAAAGGGGCAAAGCCCCATAAAATCGCCAATGTCCGGGTGGATCCAGGTCTGGCGGGCACTTTAAAGAATTTTGAAAAATTAGAAAACAAAAGGGAGAGAATTTTTCAAAAGCCTATTGAAAAACGGGAGTACACACCGCTGGGGCAACCTGTGTCGGAGGTCCTAGACCTCCTACCTGCCAAGGCATGATTGAACTTCCCGAAATCCCCGAAGGTGTCACTTCCAAAGGGGGATATTTAAATCGTTTTTGTAAGTATCATCGGCTCAAAGGCCATGATACAAAGCGTTGTTTCTCCCTTTTAAACAAAATCAAGAACTTGATAGCGGAGGGCAGGCTCCAAGTCACTACGAAACCTGAGCCAACTCAAGCTATCTTTAAAGAACGCTTTCCCAAGCACGCCAGTAGCAGTGGGAAAGGAAAGGAGCTATGTACCCTCACCTTTTCGAAAAATCTAGCGCAATCATCAGAGTCTGATCGACCCACTTGTGCATCTACTCTTGTACTTTACAAGAAGCCCACCCAAGTAGCCATCCTTGGACCACCAAGAGTTAAATCCCCGGCTAAACCAGTTTTAAAACTTCAAGGTACTCCTAAACTCACGATTAGAGCCAGTTTTAGTGCGAACCCTAGGTTGGTCGTGGGGGAAGTGACTAGATCCGAAAGGATCTATCAACCCCCGAACATACAAAATGCTAAAAAGGTGGTCAGTGTGCCTGGGCCCTCAAAAGCATGTATTCCTTGAGTTCTGCCGAAAGCAGATGTAGACGCACGGAAATCCCCGCCTCTCGCCTTTTCAAGGCTCGGAGCGGATCCTCTCGTATGTCTAAGGCCTTATCTATGCAAACAGGGCATGCCAGCTAGCTTACCTAAGCTAGCGAAGATATATTTAACACTGACTTCTAATCGTGGCGATTGTGAGCAAGTGAGCTCTTGTTGTCGCAGACCTTCTTGCACCGATGCGCAAGGGTCAGTCTGTACGCTTTGCAAAAATCGAGTTTTTGGGATAGAAAGCCTACGAAGCGGTTCGAGGTGTCTAATTCGGGTCTTTTAGATGCGATTGCATGTTTTAGATCATGTGGATTTGCATGCGCCTAAGTCTTTTCTTTTATCCCTTTTCAGGCCACCTAGTTTGAGTGTTATGAACACTCCACTACATGGGCGAATTCGAGCGGGGCTTGCTTTGATGCAATATGCGTCCTACCTCGTGGTATGGCGTAGATGCAATGCAAACTCACGCTACTCCAAAGGGAAAACCCGAATGTAAAGACAATACTGAAGGTAAATAACCGAAGGGAAATAACCGAAGGGAAATGACTTGTAAAGTAAGTGCCGAAGGGAGATATGTATATAGAGTATGTATATGAGCCCTTACTCGGGTCTTGCAAATAAGAGCGAAGGCTCAATGTGGGTGCATGCTTGAATTGAAAGACTTACACACACGACATGAAATTAAACCCAAATATAAATTGCAGTATGGCCTTGACTAAGGTCTTGGGAGTAAGAGCGAAAGCTCAATGTGTGTGAGAGTGCTTGAATTGAAGTACTACGCACACGACATAAATGAAACCCAAATATAACTGCAATAAGGCCTTTACTAAGGTCTTGGGAGTAAGAGTGAAAGCTCAATGTGTGTGAGAGTGCTTGAATTGAAAGACTTACACACACGACATGAAATTAAACCCAAATAGTATAGGTCGGCCCTTACTTGGGTCTTTCAAATAAGAGCGAAAGCTCAATGTGTGTGAGAGTGCTTGAATTGAAAGACTTACACACACGACATGAAATGAAACCCAAATAGTATAGGTCGGCCCTTACTTGGGTCTTTCAAATAAGAGCGAAAGCTCAATGTGTGTGAGTGCTTGAATTGAAAGACAATGCACCCAACTTAAGCAAAAACCCTACAAAAATGACAGTATATGTATATACTTATGTATTAGGGGCTGATTAGGCCTGTGTGTGTTCAAAATTGTGCACAACTAGGAGAGTGCACGTGTGTGGGTGTGCCAAGCCACGTTATTACAAGCGGGGGGAGACTATGCTCCGTTATTACAACCCTGTATCGAATTGAATCTCAAGCAAGTATACAACTAAAGACCAAGTTAGGCACTTACTAGTAGCTGGTCCGTAGAGGCCTTGCTTGAGCGTGGGCTTGGCCTTCGCCTTGGGCTGCAAACGGGAGCTCCGCGAGGGTGAACGACAAAGGGTGCTGGCCGACTGCAAATGGGGCGCGGGATAGGCGCCTTGATGGTGGCCGGCTGCAAGCAAGGGTGTCGCCTTGGTGTGGGGGATTAAAGGGGCTGGGCAAGGTGAGTATGTAGGGTCACTAGGAGGGTATATAGTGTTAGGGAGTATGGACCAAAGGGGAGCTTAAGGGAAGGTCGAATGGGACACCTAGGGGAAAAGGGATGGCTGGCCGAATGTAGTGGATAGTCGGTTGGAGTGGCCGACTAGGGGAATGTGGTGGTGGCGGGCTGCTAGGATGACTAAGGCTGGAGTATGGGAAGGTAGCTAGTTAGGTGATAGGGCTAGGTGGTAGTGGGTGTAGTGGGTATAAGGGAGTGCTATGGGTAGGTGTTAGGAAATCGGATAGGGTGGCCGGGTGTAGCTAGGGTAGTTAGGTAGTGGCGAATGGCTAGGGCAGCTAAGGTTTGGCCGAGTGTAGTGGTGGCGGCAAGTGGCTGATCTGTAGGTAAGGTGGTGGTATGGTGGGTGGCTGGGAGTGGAGAGGGAGTAGAGAAGGAGCTAGGTAGAGTGTGGGGTACTTACCGAATAGAGAGAAGGGGGCGCTCGGCTGGAAGAGAGGAGGGCAGGTAGTGATGCTCGGCCGGGAGGTGGTGGAGATGGTGGTGTAGGTGGCGGTGCAGGTGGTGGTGGGATGGGGAGCAGGTGGCGGTGCAGGTGGAGCAGCTGGGGAAGTGGAGGAAGAGAGGGCCCGGCTGGGATGGGTGAGGGGTTCTAGCTTGGAAAAGCCACACCAAGAGGGGGGGTTTATATAGGGAGTTGGGTAGGTCGGTTAGGGCTGGGTTTGGGGTTGTGGTTAGGTGGTTTAGGTAGGGTGGTATGAAGATAAGGTGGGCTGGAAAGGGTAGGGCCAGATATTTTAAATACTAGTGGTTTGGGTAGATTGTGGGCTAGGGGTGGTTTAGGGGTTTAGGGTTTGGTTAGGTGGTTGGGTTCTAGGGTGAGGTTTAGTGTGCTAGGTTAGGTGATTAGGCTAGGATTAGGCTAGGTTTAGGGAAATTAACCTAGGTTTAGGGAAGGATTAGGGAAGTGGGTTAGGTGATTAGGTTGGGATTAGGCCGGGATTAGGGAAGTGGGTTAGGTGGTTAGGCTCAGATTAGGGGTGGATTAGGGTGGAAGGCTAGGATTAGGTGTTTTGGGTTAGGTTTAGGTGAAGGAGCTCCCTTTGCATGGCCCATAGACCTTAACCACCTCATGTTAGTGCAGCCCTAGGTTAGGTTTTTGGCTAATTACAAGCTTAAACCCACTCAATTAGGCTAACCCACATGATTAACCCCAAACTTGACACACAAGTCAAGCTTAATTACAACACTCTTGATCTTATCCACCCCCACTCTCTCTCATGCCCATGATCCCACGTGAAATTCAAGTGGGCCCCACCTCCATTTATGAGAAGGTGATGTGGGCCATGGATATGGATATTGGATTGGATTTTTGAATCCAAATACAAATCCAAGTCCATACATGGGTTTGGATTGGGATCTGGATATATATGGTCCAGATCCAATCCAAACTGAACTCTGACTCCTTCGAGCTGGGTTCGAAACGGACGATTTGTGCGGGGTCTGACAGCATCAGTACTCCGTCTGCGTTGGGTCTTTGCCAACATGATCGTCCGCCTCCGTTTCTGCCTTCCGGAGATGACTTCAAAGGATGTTTTGATGATAACAGCATCTTGGACGTTCGCGATCCTAGGGGTGTGAATTTGATACAAGAATTGCTGTGCCGGGCTCGACATGTGCTCCGGTTCCGGGCTCTTCTTAGCTCTCCTGGTCCTGTCTTGATCGGGCCAAGCCGCTTCGGGGTTTCAAAACATGTTTTTAAAAAGGTTTTAAAAGCCATATTGTATGTTTTCAAAATATAGAGTTCAAAACATATGTACAGGGTTGTCTGGAAGGCTCCTGGGTTTCCAGACTCAAAATAGCCCTTTGGGGCTGCTTGTACAAAACCAGATGAATTTGAGAAATTCGTGGGATTTCGGGGTGTTTACAGATGCCCCTCTTTGGCCTTGTCCAAATCGATTTGGATAAGGGCAAAGATGACAAACACCCCTTTCAGTGTTTCCCTAAATCTAACCACGAAGAATATGGGATCATCCCAATTTTTAGCAAAATCTCAATTTACAAACTCTGGTAGGAGGAGATATCACGCCAAAGGGATTACTATGGAATCTGGTCCTAAAATGGGATCATGTTCATGCAAGTACCATACGTGGAATGCAGATGACATGGGTGTGGTGCCAAAAGTGGCGACCTCCCAGGGACCAGATGTGGTCGAACTCTAGAGACTTCCAAGGCCTACTGCTCCAAGTGAGCAAAATCCTATGCTGTTCGATGTTGGGTTTTCAAAACTTATTTACAAAAGCTATTTACAAAAGGGACAATTGTCTTGAGTCTCGATCCTAAGGATCTCGAGCTCTTCGTGCTTGCCCTTGTTTGAGTCTTAACACTCGCTTATCTAGTGGAGGTTTTATAAGAAAACGAGGCATATTTCAAATTCCTACGCCTTACTCGAAACGTCGAATTCTCAAACAAGATGAAATTCAAGTAAGTAAATCCTATTTTTACTTTAGGATTCCTGGAAATGAACCATGCTTTAGCTTGGGATAAGCCAGGGATGGGAAAGAGATACCACGGTCCCTTCTGAGGCGTCCCGTGGTTTAAGGTATAGAAGGCGGAAAACTGCTCTTTTTGAGCTTTTTGGCCTCTTTTTCCTTTTTTTTTCATAGAGGGTCTCCCTTTGGGAGTATTTTTTCTTTAATCCCTCTTTTTTATAAGAGAATCGATTTTTCTTTTTGAAGTCTGGTTTCTTTCTTTTGGAAAGAGACTTTAAATGGGAAATTCTCTTTTGATTTGGAACTTTGTTTTCCTTTTGGAAGGAGAAGAGAAGAGGGGAGGACTTTTCCCAAGCCTACACTCGATCCATTCCAGATCAGCCTATTTAGAAATAGCACGTACTACTTGCAAGTATCTTGCTATGTTGAACTAGGCCTTTCTTTGTAAGAAGAAGGATTTTGAAATGCAACCACGATTTTGAAAACTCCACTCTTTCACAAGTGCGAATTCTCTCACTTAGGGTCACACGAGTTCGCCTTTGCACCTGATTCACATGTCTCAGGGCAGCTATCCCTATAAAATTTTCGAAAATTGGAATTTAATCCAGATCCTACACATGATACTTCTTTAAGTATTGAATATTGATAGGATCTGCTAAATTCCTACCTTCTACATCGATCAACCAATACGAATTGTTCGTAGTGGTTGCTCGTACAACATAGGGTCCATCCCAGTTGGGGTGCCACTTGCCTAGGGGGTGTGGGCCACGATGATGGATAGTTTTTAAGACCAGATCTCCCACTTCAAAGTGGGGAGGTCTCATGTGTTTGCTATAATGTCGGGCTATCCTTTGCCGGTACGCACGAGCATGATCCATGGCAAGGAGTCACCTCTCATCTAGCAAATCTAGTTCGGCCATCCTAGCATGCTGAAGCGTCTCTAGGGGGAGGTCGAGTGCTATGGATGTATGGAATGAATGCAGTTGAGTATGAATGGGAAGAATGGCGTTTGTGCCATAGACTAATTCGAATGGTGTGGCATTCATGGGAGTCCGGATGGAAGTCCTATAAGCCCATAAGGCTTCATCCAGCTTCTCGTGCCACGTCCTACCCTTCTCTAAGGTTTTCTCAATTATGCTAATGAGAGTCTTGTTTGTGGCTTCGGCTTGGCCGTTGCCTTGAGGGTAGTAGGGCGAGGAGAAGTGGTGAGTTATGCCATACGTGTTGCACAACTTAACCATCCGCTCATTCTTGAATGGGGTACCATTATCAGACACAAGGTCTCGTGGAACCCCAAATCGAGCCAAGATATTCCTCCGGATGAAAGCCACCACATGTTGCCCCATCACATTGGTTAGGGAAATGGCTTCCACCCACTTGGAGAAATACTCCGTGGCTGCTAAAATAAATCGATGCCCATTCGAGGCCTTTGGAAATATTGGGCCTACAATGTCAAACGCCCACATGGTAAATGGCCAGGGGCTGACCACGGAATGCAATGCAGATGAAGGGATATGAATGGCGTGCCCATGCACTTGACATGGATGACACTTCCTAACATGATCGTGACAATCCTTTTTCAGGGTGGACCAAAAATAGCCCCCTCTAAGTATTTTCATTGCCATCATGTTGGCATTTACATGACCTCCACATTCTCCATCGTGGAACTCATGCATCACTATCCTAGCCTCCTCTAGGTCGATACACCTAAGCAAAATGCCGGTAAAACTTTTTTTGTATAAGACCCCACCCAGAATGGTGTATCGGGTCGAAATCTTACGAATGAATGCCTTATCTTTGGATGTGGCATCCTCGGTAAATCCCCCATTTTCTAAAAATTGTTTTATGTCATAAAACCATGGTTTTTCAATAGACTCTGGGTTGTTTTGGCAAATATCCAAGTCGTGTGTGGATGGGTGGGGCGCATGCCATATTTCCAAAGATCTGGTCCCTGAAATGGGGTCGACCTTCAGGGCTGAACCCAAGAAGGATAGGGCATCGGCGATGCCATTGTCCTCTCTTCCTATGTGTGTGAGTTTACACGACTGAAAGGATTGGACCAATCGAGTGGCCAACTCGTGATATGGAAGTAGTTTCTCATTACGTACTTGCCAAATTTTTAAAACCTGGTTTATGACAAGGAGCGAATCTCCAAAGACCTCGATGCATGATGCCCCTAGAGTTTTCGAAATCCTTAAGCCTTGTATGAGTGCTTCATACTCAGCTACGTTGTTGGAACATTCGAAATCCAAGCGGACTGCTATGGGAATCTCGCCCTTTTCAGGGGAGATTAGGATGACCCCGGCACCAGCCCCTCGTTGGTTTCGTGCCCCATTGAAGTGCATCTTCCACACTTGGTTTTCGAAAGAATTTGCCAAAATGTGGTTTTGAAAATGGTTTTGCAATATGCCTTCATCAGGCATTTCGACAAGAGTGGGATATGCGTCTTCTAAGGGGAATTCAGCCACGTAATCTGCTAGGGCTTGCCCCTTAATGGAGATCTGGTGATGGTATTTCAGATCATACTCCATTAGAAGGAGTTGCCATTTGCCCAATCTACCCGTGAGAATGGGTTTTTCGAACAAGTGCTTGATTGGATCAAGCTTGGACACTATCCAGATCTCATGATCTAGGAAATAGTGTCTGAACTTCTGGCAGGCCCAGACTAGGGCCAAGCACGTCTTCTCCATGGCTTAATAATTTCGTTCATAAGCCAAGAGAGTTTTCGAAATGGGCGAATTCGAGCGGGGCCACCTAGTTTTAGATCACGTGGATTTGCATGTTTTAGATGCGATTGCATGTTTTAGATCACGTGGATTTGCACAAGCCTAAGTCTTTTCTTTTATCCCTTTTCGGGCCACCTAGTTTGTGTGTTATGAACACTCCACTACATGGGCGAATTCGAGCGGGGCTTGCTTTGATGCAATATGCGTCCTACCTCGTGGTATGGCGTAGATGCAATGCAAACTCACGCTACTCCAAAGGGAAAACCCGAATGTAAAGACAATACTGAAGGGAAATAACCGAAGGGAAATAACCGAAGGGAAATAACCGAAGGGAAATGACTTGTAAAGTAAGTGCCGAAGGGAGATATGTATATAGAGTATGTATATGAGCCCTTACTCGGGTCTTGCAAATAAGAGCGAAGGCTCAATGTGGGTGCATGCTTGAATTGAAAGACTTACACACACGACATGAAATTAAACCCAAATATAAATTGCAGTATGGCCTTGACTAAGGTCTTGGGAGTAAGAGCTAAAGCTCAATGTGTGTGAGAGTGCTTGAATTGAAGTACTACACACACGACATAAATGAAACCCAAATATAACTGCAATAAGGCCTTTACTAAGGTCTTGGGAGTAAGAGCGAAAGCTCAATGTGTGTGAGAGTGCTTGAATTGAAAGACTTACACACACGACATGAAATTAAACCCAAATAGTATAGGTCGTCCCTTACTTGGGTCTTTCAAATAAGAGCGAAAGCTCAATGTGTGTGAGTGCTTGAATTGAAAGACAACTCACCCAACTTAAGCAAAAACCCTACAAAAATGAAAGTATATGTATATACTTATGTATTAGGGGCTGATTAGGCCCGTGTGTGTTCAAAATCGTGCACAACTAGGGGAGTGCACGTGTGTGGGTGTGCCAAGCCACGTTATTACAAGCGGGGGGAGACTATGCTTCGTTATTACAACCCCGTATCGAATTGAATCTCAAGCAAGTATACAACTAAAGACCGAGTTAGGCACTTACTAGTAGCTGGTCCGTAGAGGCCTTGCTTGAGCGTAGGCTTGGCCTTCGCCTTGGGCTGCAAACGGGAGCTCCGCGAGGGTGAACGACAAAGGGTGCTGGCCGGCTGCAAACGGGGCGTGGGATAGGCGCCTTGATGGTGGCCGGCTGCAAGCAAGGGTGTCGCCTTGGTGTGGGGGATTAAAGGGGCTGGGCAAGGTGAGTATGTAGGGTCACTAGGAGGGTATATAGTGTTAGGGAGTATGGACCAAAGGGGAGCTTAAGGGAAGGTCGAATGGGACACCTAGGGGAAAAGGGATGGCTGGCCGAATGTAGTGGATAGTCGGTTGGAGTGGCCGACTAGGGGAATGTGGTGGTGGCGGGCTGCTAGGATGACTAAGGCTGGAGTATGGGAAGGTAGCTAGTTAGGTGATGGGGCTAGGTGGTAGTGGGTGTAGTGGGTGTAAGGGAGTGCTATGGGTAGGTCTTAGGAAATCGGATAGGGTGGCCGGGTGTAGCTAGGGTAGTTAGGTAGTGGCGAATGGCTAGGGCGGCTAAGGTTTGGCCGAGTGTAGTGGTGGCGGCAAGTGGTTGATGTGTAGGTAAGGTGGTGGTATGGTGGGTGGCTGGGAGTGGAGAGGGAGTAGAGAAGGAGCTAGGTAGAGTGTGGGGTACTTACCGAATAGAGAGAAGGGGGCGCTCGACTGGAAGAGAGGAGGGCAGGTAGTGATGCTCGGCCGGGAGGTGGTGGAGATGGTGGTGTAGGTGGCGGTGCAGGTGGCGGTGCAGGTGGAGCAGGTGGAGCAGCTGGGGAAGTGGAGGAAAGAGAGGGCCCGGTTGGGATGGGTGAGGGGTTCTAGCTTGGAAAACCCGCCCCAAGAGGGGGGGTTTATATAGGGAGTTGGGTAGGTCGGTTAGGGCTGGGTTTGGGGTAGTGGTTAGGTGGTTTAGGTAGGGTGGTATGAAGATAAGGTGGGCTGGAAAGGGTAGGGCCAGATATTTTAAATACTAGTGGTTTGGGTAGATTGTGGGCTAGGGGTGGTTTAGGGGTTTAGGGTTTGGTTAGGTGGTTGGGTTCTAGGGTGAGGTTTAGTGAGTTAGGTTAGGTGATTAGGCTAGGATTAGGCTAGGTTTAGGGAAATTAACCTAGGTTTAGGGAAGGATTAGGAAAGTGGGTTAGGTGATTAGGTTGGGATTAGGCCGAGATTAGGGAAGTGGGTTAGGTGATTAGGCTCAGATTAGGGGTGGATTAGGGTAGAAGGCTAGGATTAGGTGTTTTGGGTTAGGTTTAGGTGAAGGAGCTCCCTTTGCATGGCCCATAGACCTTAACCACCTCATGTTAGTGCAGCCCTAGGTTAGGTTTTTGGCTAATTACAAGCTTAAACCCACTCAATTAGGCTAACCCACATGATTAACCCCAAACTTGACACACAAGTCAAGCTTAATTACAACACTCTTGATCTTATCCACCCCCACTCTCTCTCATGCCCATGATCCCACGTGAAATTCAAGTGGGCCCCACCTCCATTTATGAGAAGGTGATGTGGGCCATGGATATGGATATTGGATTGGATTTTTGAATCCAAATCCAAATCCAAGTCCATACATGGGTTTGGATTGGGATCTAGATATATATGGTCCAGATCCAATCCAAACTGAACTCTGACCCCTTCGAGCTGGGTTCGAAATGGACGATTTGTGCGGGGTCTGACAGCATCAGTACTCCATCTGCGTTGGGTCTTCGCCAACATGATCGTCTGCCTCCGTTTCTACCTTCCGGAGATGACTTCAAAGGATGTTTTGATGATAACAGGGTCTTGGACGTTCGAGATCCTGGGGGTGTGAATTTGATACAAGAGTTGCTGTGCCGGGCTCGACATGTGCTCCGGTTCCGGGCTCTTCTTAGCTCTCCTGGTCCTGTCTTGATCGGGCCAAGCCGCTTCGGGGTTTCAAAACATGTTTTTAAAAAGGTTTTAAAAGCCATATTGTATGTTTTCTAAATATAGAGTTCAAAACATATGTACAGGGTTGTCTGGAAGGCTCCTGGGTTTCCAGACTCAAAATAGCCCTTTGGGGCTGCTTGTACAAAACTAGATGAATTTGAGAAATTCGTGGGATTTCGGGGTGTTTACAGCAGACAATGGGAAAATCGTCCTAAACCCTTATGATTTCGAAAACCATCTTTCAAAGATTTCTATCCACATGTCCATCCTAGAGCTTATACAAACTTCGCCTAGGCATAGACTCGTGCTAGAGAAAATTCTAGAAAGAGCTAAGGTTAGTTCGAACATAAGTCCTGAATCCCTGTTTGACCAAGTGGTGTCAATAGGAGCAAAATCGCCTATCATTTTCTCGAAAGATGATGTAGATAGACCCTACGAGTCCCACAACCAGGCCCTGTATATTGAGGTGGTTCTGAATAACCACTCTCTAGACAAGTGCCTAGTCGATGGGGGAGGAGGGCTCAACATCCTTCCACTTCATGTGGCTTACCAAATCGGAGTCACCTTGACTTCTGTGAACCCAAGTCCCATCGTTATCACTGGATACGATGGGAATGCGTCTAGACCTTTAGGATCGATCGAACTCCCGATGGAAACAGGAGGAATCACACACACGGGGGTGTTCCATGTCTTGGACATCCACCCCCATTATAACCTGTTGCTGGGAAGGCCCTGGATATACATCTTGTGTGCTGTGCCATCCACCTTCCACAGGTGTGTCAAGATCCCTTTCAGGGACCAAGTCGTGGTGATCCTAGGTGAGAGTCACCCTCAGCTTTAGGGGATCATAAACTCCCCTTGTTTGTCGAGTTCCCAGGCCCATGAGGCTAACCTGGGGCAGACCATGGTTGAGCCACCAAGGCTCGTGTTAGAAAACCCTACGAAGGTCGTGTATGTGAAGGGGCTACCAAGGCTCATGTTAAACAACCATAGGAAGGTTGCGTATGTGAAGGGGCCACCCAAAGCAGGCCCCTTCCCAATTCTAACCCTTCTAGGAAGACCCAGACATCCCTTATTTCCAAAACCCCTGGACAAAAAGCCATACGAGCACGATATGGACGACAGCAAGTTCCAGGACCACGATTTGTATCATAATTTTTCAAAAAATAAAAATTCGTGGAACATGGTGTTGAATATGGGTTATACGCCCTATAAAAGTCTAAGGGCACAAAACCAGGGTCTCCTAGAGCCTATCCTTCCTAGGGCCAACCCAAGCCGATATGGGATCGGCTATACTCCCAAAATACCGCCAGAGCCACCCCTTGTGACCACCTAGGTCAAGGGTGCCCTGGAGCCTACCCTAGAAGAGAACTACGATTTAGACCTCTTATTCCGAGTCTAACCCGTAGTGTTTTACCTTTGTAGGTATGATGGAAGATCCTGTAAACACCCCGAAATCTCACGAATTTCTCAAACCAACATGGTTTTGTAAAAGCAGCCCCAAAGGGCCATTTTGAGTTTGGAAACCCAGGAGCCTTCCAAGCAACCCTGTATAGATGTTTTAAACTTTCATATGTTTTAATATGTATATGTTTTAAAAACTGTTAAAATATGTTTTGAAACCCCACAAAGCAAGCTTGGCCTGATCAAGACAGGACCAAAAGAGCTAAAGAGAGCCCGAAACCGAAGCACAAGTCGAGCCCGGCATAGCAACTCTCGTATTGAATCCACCCCCAGGATCTCGAACGTCCAAGACCCTGTTATCATCAAACATCACTTGAAATCAGCTTTGAAAGGCGAAAACAGAAGCAGACGATCATGTTGGCGAAGACCCAACGCAGACGGAGTACTGATGCTGTCAGACCCCGCACAAACCGTTCATTTCGAACACAACCTGAAGGAGTCAGAATTCAGTTTGGATCGGATCTGGACCATATATATCCAGATCCCAATCCAAACCTATGTGTGGACTTGGATTTGGATTTGGATCCAGAGATCCAATCCAATATCCATATCCATGGCCCACATCACCTTCTCATAAATGGAGGTGGGGCCCACTTGAATTTCACGTGGGATTGTGGGCATGAGAGAGAGTGGGGGAGGATAAGATTAGGGAGTGATTGTAATTAAGCTTGACTTGTGTGTCAAGTTTGGGGTTAATCATGTGGGTTAGCCTAATTTGTATGGGTTTAAGTTTGTATTAGCGAAAACCTAACCTAGGGCTGCACCAACATGATGCAATCATGGTCTATGGGTTATGCAAAGGGAGCTCCTTAACCCCATTCTAATAAAAAAACCCTAATCCTAGCCTTTTACCCTAATCCTGTCCTAAACCTAGCCTAATCACCTAACCCACTTCCCTAATCCCGGCCTAATCCCAACCTAATCACCTAACCCACTTCCCTAATCCTTCCCTAAACCTAGCTTAATTTCCCTAAACCTAACCTAATCCTAGCCTAATCACCTAACCCACCTCACTAAACCTCACCCCAAAACCAACCCACCTAGCTAAACCCTAAACCCCTAAACCACCCCACCTAAACCTAGCACACCATCTACCCAAAACCCCTTGTATTAAAATATCTGGCCCCTCTCCAAAACCAGCCCACCTTATCACCACACCACCACTACCTAAACCACCTTACCACCCATCCAATACCAGCCCCAACCGCCATCTCCAGCCCTCTATAAATCCCCCCCTAAGGGGCAGGTTTTTCAATCTCTTCCGGCCCACCTTGGCCCAGCCGACTCCAGCCGACTTCAGCCACCTTTCAGCCAAGCCTTCTGCCTACACCGCCGCTATGCACCACCAAACTCCTCCTACACCACCACTTCCAACCGGCTAGCTTCCCGTCGCCACCACCTCCCAACTAAATCTTGCGCATCCAAGTCACCCGGCTGCTCCTCTCCCATCCACCGCCTCTCTCCATCACCCAGTTAGTATCTCAACCTAACTCTACTCCCAACCAACTACACCACCACCACATCACCCCAACACCACCTACCCATCATCCCTACCCATTCGTCCAGACCTTAGCCACTTCAACCACCCGCCTTGAACCACTTCCCCTAGCAACACCCGGCCACTCCACTTAGCTCCCTAAGACCTGCCCATACCACTTCCCACCAGCCCCTAACTCCACCTCATACAACACCCTAGCTAGCTCCCTTCCCATCCTCGCCATTACCTAGCCACCATAGCAGCCGGCCACCACCAAACTTCCCTTAGTCGGCCACTCCAACCGACTATACCAAACCCACTCGGCCAGCCATACACTCCCTTAGGCTCCCACTTAGCGCCACCTTTCCTAATACTACACCTTCCCTTAGTGACCTTCCTTAGTCACCTTGGCCCAACACACCAAGGCAGCCCATTCCTAGCAGCCGGCCATCTTCAAGGCACCCTTCCCGCGCACCCAAGGCACCCGACCAACACTTCCCCCTTTGCCATTCAACTCCGAGGAGCTCCCTCTTGCAGCCCAAGACGAAGCCAAGCCTACGCTCAAGCAAGTCACCTCCGGACCAGCTATAAGTAAGTGCCTAACCCGGTCCTTAGTTGTAGACTTGCTTAAATTAAATTTGATACGGGGTTGTAATAACGGAGCATAGTCTCCCCCCACTTGTAATAACGTGGCTTGGCACACCCACACACACGTGCACCCTCTAAGTCATGCACGATTTTGAACACACACGGGCCTAATCAGCCCCTAGGATATAAATATATGTATATACTTTAAAGTGCGTAGGGTTTTGCTTAAGTTGGGTGTGTTGTCTTTCAATTCAAGCACGAACACACATTGAGCCTTCGCTCTTATTTGTAAGACCCAAGTAAGGGCCGTGTTATACTATCCTTGGGTTTATTTCATGTTGTGTGCATAGTACTTCAATTCAAGCACTCACACACATTGAGCCTTCGCTCTTATTCCCAAGACCTTAGTTAAGGCCATACTGCAATTGATATTTGGGTTTAATTTCATGTCGTGTGTGTAGTACTTCAATTCAAGCACTCACACACATTGAGCTTTCGCTCTTATTCCCAAGACCTTAGTTAAGGCCATATTGCAAGTTATATTTGGGTTTCATTTCATGTCGTGTGTGTAGTCTTTCAATTCAAGCACGCACCCACATTGAGCCTTCGCTCTTATTTGCAAGACCCAAGTAAGGGCCCATATATATACATTATATACGTATTTCCCTTCGGCATTTACATTACAAGTCATTTCCCTTAAGTCATTTCCCTTCGGTATTGTCTTTACATTCGGGTTTTCCCTTTGGAGTAGCATGAGTTTTGCATCGCATATACGCCATACCACGAGTTAGGACGCATATTGCATCAAAGCAAACCCCATACTCCCGCTCAAATTCACCACATTTAGTGGAGTGTTCATAACACACACCTAGGTGGCCCATAAAGGGATAAAAAGAAAGACTTAGGCACGTGCAAATCCACGTGATCTAAAATCTGAAAATCGTATAAACAAGACCCGAATCAAACAACTCGAACCGCTTTCGTAAGATTTTATATCCAAAAACTCAATTTTTAAAAGCATATAGACTGACCCTTGCTCATCGGTGCAAGAAGGTCTGCGACGACAAGAGCTTGCTTGCTCACAGTCGCCACGTTAGAAGTCAGGTTAAAATATATCTTCGCTAGCTTAGTAAGCTAGCTGGCATGCCCTGTTTATTTAAATAGGACTTAGACACACGAAAAGGTTCGCCCCAGGCCTAAGAAACCAGGGAGGCAGAGATTTTCTGCGTCTACAGATCCCTTTCATAAAAACACAAAAACATTTGAAAAACTTAAAATCGAAAAAATTGAAAAAGGGCAAAAACCAAAAACAATGGAAAATCAAAAACTCGAAAATAGGGTAGTTTGTATAGTTCCTAAAGTTCTTGTTTTGCAAAAACCCAAAAAAATTGAAATTCTATAAAATACCAAAAAGATTTTGTACATAGCTGCTCTTGGTAACACTTTGGGAAAAGAAAAGGATTTCGAAAGGAACGTCGTCTGCATAGCCAGACCAAAAATTTCGAAATCGATTGAAAATCCAAGTATAAAACCAGGTCTTTTGAAAACTCACGCATCAAATTCCCTCGGGTCTATAACCCATGAGAATGATCGAATCCCAAAAGTGGATCCCCTTGAGGAAGATCCCACTTCTGAGCTCCTAGAATTTCATAAAATTCTCGATTTTGAAAGACCTTCCAATTCAGTAGGAGGAGATTTCATAGAGGTGAACCTAGGGAGTAATTCCAATCCCAAACTCATCAAGATAGGCGCATGTTTGCATGAACATGAAAGATCAGCATTCATTGCATTTCTACGAACCTATTTAGATGTGTTTGCATGGACGTATGAAGACATGCCGGGCATAGACCCCAGCATTGTCGAACATCGTCTTCCCTTAGATGCGGATGTAAAACCCATAAAGCAGAAGCTTAGGAAAATACACCCGAATGTACACACACAAGTCAAAGAGGGTTTAGAAGATTTGTTAAAAGCCGGATTTATAAAACCCATTGCGTATTCTGATTGGTTGTCAAACATCGTTGTAGTTCGAAAAACCAATGGGAAAATTCGAATATGCATCGATTTTAGAAACTTGAATAAAGCCACTCCAAAGGATAACTATCCTTTACCAAACATAGATTTGATAGTCGATAGTACTGCAAATCACGAAATGTTTTCGTTTATGGATGGCTATTCAGGCTATAATCAAATTAAATTAAGTCCACGAGATCAGGGTAAGACCGCATTCACAACCCCGTGGGGCACGTACTGCTATACAGTCATGCCCTTTGGTTTGAAAAATGCCGGCACGACATACCAGAGAGCCATGACCACGATCTTCCATGATCAAATTCATGAGCTCATAGAAGTGTATGTAGATGATCTCTTGGCAAAATCCAAGACCCGATGCACTCATATCGAATGTTTGCAGAAGATTTTCGAAAGGCTTAGGCTTTACAAAGTAAAGCTAAACCCTCAAAAATGTGTATTCGGGGTAGAGTCTGGAAAGCTTCTAGGCTTTATGGTAAGCCAAAGGGGTATAGAAGTTGACCCCACTAAGTGTCGAGCCATCATAGACATGGCTCCACCCTCCAATCTCACCCAAATTCGTAGCCTCCAGGGTCGATTACAGTCCGTTCACCGATTTATATCAAATCTGGCGACTAGATGCGAACCCTTCAACAAGCTGTTGAGGAAGGGCACGAAATTCTTATGGGATGACGACTGCCAGAAGTCCTTCGAGAGACTAAAGGCATACCTGGTTAATCCCCCCGTTTTGAATCCTCCAAAGCAAGGAAAACCGCTTTTACTTTACATTTCTGTGCATGAGAACACTTTGGGAGCCCTATTGGCTCAATACGAGGATGACACCCATAAGGAGTATGCCATCTACTATATTTCGAAAACTCTCTTGGCTTACGAACAAAATTATCAAGACATGGAGAAGACGTGCTTGGCCCTAGTCTGGGCCTGCTAGAAATTCAGACACTATTTCCTAGATCATGAGATCTGGATAGTGTCCAAGCTTGATCCAATCCAACACTTGTTCGTAAAACCCATTCTCACGGGTAGATTGGGCAAATGGCAACTCCTTCTAATGGAGTATGACCTAAGATACCATCACCAGATCTCCATTAAGGGGCAAGCCCTAGCAGACTATGTGGCTGAGTTCCCCCTGGAGAACGCATATCCCACACTCGATGAAATGCCTGACGAAGGCATATTGCAAAACCATTTCCAAAACCACATTTTGGCAAACAATTTCGAAAACCAAGTGTGGAAGATGCACTTCGATGGGGCACGAAACCAACGAGGGGCTGGTGCTGGGGTCATCCTCATCTCCCCTGAAAAGGGCGAGATTCCCATAGCAATCGACCTAGATTTCGAATGTTCCAATAATATAGCTGAGTATGAAGCACTCATACAAGGCTTAAGGATTTCGAAAACTCTAGGGGCATCATGCATCGAGGTCTTTGGAGATTCGCTCCTTGTTATAAACCAGGTTTTGAAAATTTGGCAAGTACGTAACGAAAACCTACTTCCATATCACGAGTTGGCCACTCGATTGGTTGAGTCCTTCCAATCGTGTAAACTCACACACGTAGGAAGAGAGGATAATGGCATTGCCGATACCCTCTCCTCCTTGGGTTCAGCCCTAAAGGTCGATCCCATTTCAGGGACCCGATCTTTAGAAATATGGCATGCGCCCAACCCATCCACACACGATTTGGATATTTGCCAAAATAACCCAGATTATGTTGAAAAACCTTGGTTTTATGACATCAAGCATTTTCTAGAAAATGGGGGATTCACCGAGGATGCCACATCCAAAGATAAGGCATTCATCCATAAAATTTCGACTCGATACACCATTCTGGGTGGGGTTCTACATAAGAAAAGTTTTACCGGCATCCTACTTAGGTGTATCGATCTAGAGGAGGCTAGGATAGTGATGCATGAGTTCCACGATGGAGAATGTGGAGGTCATGTTAATGCCAACATGATGGCAATGAAAATACTTAGAGCAGGCTATTTTTGGTCCACCCTGAAAAAGGATTGTCACGATCATGTTAGGAAGTGTCATCCATGTCAAGTGCATGGGCACGCCATCCATATCCCCTCATTTGCATTGCATTCCGTGGTCAGCCCCTAGCCATTCACCATGTGGGCGTTTGACATCGTACGCCCTATATTTCCAAAAGGCTCAAATGGGCATCGATTCATTTTAGCAGCCACTGAGTACTTCTCCAAGTGGGTGGAAGCCATTTCCCTGACCAACGTACTGGGGCAACATGTGGTGGCTTTCATTAGGAGGAATATCTTGGCTCGATTTGGGGTTCCACGAGACCTTGTGTCTGATAATGGCACCCCATTCAAGAATGAGCGGATGGTTAAGTTGTGCCACACGTATGGCATAACTCACCACTTCTCTTCGCCCTACTACCCATAGGGCAACGGCCAAGCCGAAGCCACAAACAAGACTCTCATTAGCATAATTGAGAAGACTTTAGAGAAGGGTAGGATGTGGCACGAGAAGCTGGATGAAGCCTTATGGGCTTATAGGACTTCCATCCGGACTCCCACGAATGCCACACCATTCAAATTGGTCTATGGCACAAACGCCATTCTTCCCATTCATACTCAATTGCATTCATTTCATACATCCATAGCACTCGACCTCCCCCTAGAGACGCTTCAGCATGTTAGGATGGCCGAACTAGATTTGCTAGATGAGAGGCAACTCCTTGCTATGGATCATGCTCGTGCATACCGGCAAAGGATAGCCCGACACTATGGCAAACACATCCACTTTGAAGTGGGAGATCTGGTTTTGAAAATCATCCACTATCGTGGCCCACATCCCCTTCGAAAGTGGCGCCCCAAGTGGGATGGACCCTAAGTTGTACGTGCAACCACCACGAACAACTTGTATTGGTTGATCGATGTAGAAGGTAGGAATTTAGCAGATCCTATCAATATTCAATACTTAAAGAAGTATTATGTGTAGGATTTGGGTTAAATTCCAATTTTCGAAAACCTTTAGGGATAGCTGCCCTGAGACCTAAAAATAAGGTGCAAAGGCAAAATCGTGTGACCCTAAGTGAGAGAATTCGCACTTGTGAAAGAGTGGAGTCTTCAAAATCATGGTTACATTTCAAAATCCTTCTTCTTACAAAGAAAGGCCTAGTTCAACATAGCAAGATACTTGCAAGTAGTACGTGCTATTTCTAAATAGGCTAATCTGGAATGGATCAAGTGTGAGCTTGGGATAAGTCCTCCCCTCTTCTCTTCTCCTTCCATAAGGGAATTTCCCATTCAAAGTCTCTTTCCAAAAGAAAGAAACCAGAATCCAAAAGAAATCCAAAAGAAAATCGATTCTCTTGTGAAAAAGAGGGATTAAAGAAAAAATACTCCCAAAGGGAGACCCTCTACGAAAAAAAGGAAAAAGAGGCCAAAGAGCTTAAAAAGAGCAGTTTTCCGCCTTCTCTGCCTTAAACCACGGGACGCTTCAGAAGGGACCGTGGTATCTCTTTCCCATCCCTGGCTTATCCCAAGCTAAAGCATGGTTCATTTCGAGGAATCCTAAAGTAAAAATAGGATTTACTTGAACTTCATTTTGTTTGAGAATTCGACGTTTGGAGTAAGACGTAGGAATTTGAAATATAGCTTGTTTTCTTATAAAAGCTCCGCTAGATAAGCGAGTGTCAAGACTCAAGCAAAGGCAAACACGAAGAGCTCGAGATCCTTAGGATTGAGACTCAAGATAGTTATCCCTTTTGTAAATAGATTTTGTAAATAGATTTTGAAAAATCGAACATTGAACAGCATAGGGTCTGCTCACTTGGAGCAACAGGCCTTGTAAGTCTCAAGAGTTTGACCATATCTGGTCCTTGGGAGGTCGCCACTCTTGGCACCCCACCCATGTCATGCATTTGCATATCCACGCATAACATGATCCCATTTTAGGACCAGAAACCGTTTTTACATATCCCTTTGGCGTGATATCTCCTCCTACCAGGGTTTTTAAAAGTGAGATTTCGCTAAAGTTTAGGACGATCCCATATTTTCGTGGTTAGATCTAGGGAGACATTGAAAGGGGTGTTTGTCGTCTTTGCCATTATCCAAATCAATTAGGACAATGCCAAAGAGGGGCATCTGTAAACACCCCAAAATCCCACGAACTTCTCAAATAAACCTGGTTTTGTAAAAGCAGCCCCAAAGGGCTATTTTGAGTCTGCAAACCTAGGAGCCTTCCAGACAAACCCTGTACATATGTTTAAACTGTATATGCTTTAAAATATGTATAATGTGCTTTTAAAACCTTTTAAAAATACATTTGGAAATCCCACGAAGTGGCTTGGCACACCCACACACACGTGCACTTGAGCCTACCTCGCTCTTAGTCGTGCACGATTTTGAACACACACAGGCCTAATCAGCCCTTAAGATATAAATTTATTTATATAATTTAAGTTGCGTGGGGTTTTGCTTAAGTTGTGTGTGTTGTCTTTCAATTCTCGCACTCACACACATTGAGCTTTCGCTCTTATTTGCAAGACCCAAGTAAGGGCCGTGTTATATTTTCCTTTGGGTTTAATTTCATGTCGTGTGTGTAAGTATTTCAATTATACACTCACACACATTGAGCTTCCGCTCTTACTCCCAAGACCTTAGTTAAGGCCATATTGCAATTTATATTTGGGTTTCATTCAAGTCGTGTGAGTTGTCTTTCAATATATACACAACACCCACGCAACACGTTGGCGACCTTCGGGACCATATATATTATAAGTATTTCCCTTTCGGCTATGTCTTTAAGATTTGGGTTTTAAGGTTCAGTAGTGTGTGTAGTCTTTACATATATACACGGCACACACTTGCACTATTGAGCCTTTCCGCTCTTAAGATATAGTGTAAACACCCGAAATTTTTTCAAGTATTTTCAAAAACTCCTAAATTTTGAAAGCCAATTTAAAGCCTTTATGAACCTTTAAATTCAAAATCCCCAAATTTAAAGTTTAGACCTTCTGGGAGAATATTTCAAAATAAAGGTTTTAAATCCAAATAGCCCATGAGTTTCGAAGCAGGCGAAGACCCAATCCAGGCCTCGATTCCCGGAAAGAAGATAAAGTGTATCAAGATACGGATCAAGTTAAATCAGATTCAGATTGATTCCCAAAAGCGGAGAAGATTGAAGCATATCAAGTTCAAATTCAACAACTTATCCAAGTGGAAGGTCAAGACCGATCAAATCCAAGTTTGTCCGATCAAGATGGGGCCAACTTGGAACCAAGACTCGAGGCCATGGTAACAAGCTCATTCAATTCGAGAAGTTTTCAAGTGTAACTCAAAAGTAAAAGGTGGGAGCCGAATCAAAGAAAGAAGCGAATTCAAGTGGGTCGAAGTTTAAAGAAATCAGCCCAAACAAAACATGTTGCACATTGTAAGGTTGTTTAAAACCAACCGCATGCTCTAGGGCTACACCAAACCATGACACCTATACCAGCCCATATGGGCTGGTCCGAATCGACTCAATGAAGAACTACAAGAAGCCGGTTTGGAGCGGATCAAATCCACCAAGCTAAAGCTCCAACTCGCCCCACAAGAAACCACTAGAACCAGCCCCCCTTGGCCTATAAAAAGGCCCAAGAGGGGGGGGCGGGTTCCATAACTTGGAGATTGGAGAGAGAAGAGAGAGAAGAGAGAGACCTTGGGTGGTGTGTGCTAGACTAGGTGCAGAAATTTTCAGCAAGGAGGGACGTCTTCTAGTGTGGGGGAAGAAGGGGAAGCTAGGTGAGAGCTTGTAGGAGTTGAGAAGGAAGGCCATCAAGAGGAAGGCCGGCTTCATCATTGAAACCCGGTCCTTCACCATCCAAAAACTCGTGTAAGACCTTTCTTACTTAATCTAAGTTTCATTCTCTTCCATTCAATTCATTAAATGGGGTTGTATTAATGGAGTTTCATCTCCCCCCGAGTTGTAATAATCTAGCTTTGCTGCCATTTCAATTTCGTGGATGAAACACTATACACCCACATGCACGCTAAGTGTTTGCTTTAATGCTTCTCCCTTCCTATATGCTATATACCCTCTATACTTCTAACCCCCTCTATGTCTAAGCTATAATGTACTTTCCATTCATTTATATTCCAGCAAATTTGCTTTAAGGGTTGTTACATTTTAATTTTGTGTGGGTTATACATCATTACATTTACTCTGTATAAAATTGGCAAGATTTTAGGGCCGCTCAGCCATGTAATAAAAGCATATTAAGAATGACCAGATTTCTGCACCACTGTCTGCACAGTTGGATTTCCTAAAATAGAGGTTGGGTAAAAGTCCCATATCTCTGTCCACAGGAGTCCAAATTAGTTGATTCTTGATGAATTGGAAATCTAACCTCCATAGCTTTCCAGCAACATCAAAATCATCAAAATCGGAGTTTTGAGCAGAGAGATACAGACTCATCTTTGAGTTTTTGTATTTCTGAAACAGAACTGTTCCGAGTCAGTGAGGTGGTCTGAGTAGATTATTTGTTTCTGATTCAATACTGTGCCAAATGCAGATTTGAAAAAAGGCTACTGTCTCTCCACACTACCAGCTTCGTCTGGTAAAATTTTGATAATTTTTGGAAGTCTGTAACACCTTGAAAACTCTCCTAGAAAACAGCTCTGAAAACAGAATTCTCTGTTTTCAGCAACTTGTGTTTTTCCAAGTATTGAATCCGAGTGCACAAGTTCAACAAATTTTTCAAAGACACTTGTTTATGTAAAAGGGAATCATGTTTGCTGTAAAATGAAATTCCTAAGCGCTCAACACTGACCCTTGAGTATCGGCTCAAGAAGGTGTGAGTGAAAAGATCCCGCTTGTACACAATCGCCTAGAAGTCTTACAAACATTTGCTAGTTTTGAACTAGTTGGCACGCTCGCGCAAGCGTAGGTGTGGAAAGTTTCATTTCAAGTTTCTCTCATAGACTTTGAAATGAGAATTTTCATGTCTACAGAAATGGCATGCCCGGTGGGACCCGGGTCTTGAGGAATTTCTAAGCAAATAAGACTCCCAAAAATCTTTTCAAAGTGTTTTTAACATTGGTAAATTGTGCACGTGTAGGATTTTCAAGGCCCATAAGATCATGTCAAGTTCGGATGGTTCTTACGAGGTGTCGAGCCAAGCTTCTTGCTCGTCAAGTCAATTTTCGAAAAGATTTTCAAAAACAAATTTTAAAAACAAGAAAGAGTCATTAGAAGAATTGAGGAAAGAATTCGAAGCAAGAATCGCCGCTCTCAGCCAAGAGGCCGAAGCGGTCGAATCCTGCTCATCCCATGGAAGGCAAACTAGGGCTTGAAAGAAAACAAACAAACCCAGAAAACCCAAAGAGACCTCCACTATGGAGGGGGACAGAGAGCTCGAGTCATTCACATTGAAAGATCGCAAGGCCCTTCAACAACTACTAAGGGGCCAGGCCAAGGAAAAGAGGTCATATGCCCTATCCGATTTTTTACCTTCCGATTACCAAACGGATAGCGACGATGACATACCGAATTTCCATCGGTATGACGGGACGGGAGATCCTAGATCCCACCTCCAACTCTTTTCCTGCCGAGCATACAAAAAGAAGAAAGACTCGGCTTAGTGGATCTATTGGTTCCCCCTCTCCCTTAAGGGAACCGCTTCCAAGTGGCTCGCTTCCTATGACTTGAGCCAATTTGCCACTTTTGAAGAGTTGGCAAATGGTTTCATGCAAAGATTTTCACACAACATGGAAGTGACCCCCACTTTGAATACACAAAGGGACACGAAACAAGCCACGAACGAGGATGCTCATGCATTTATCGTTCGATGGAGGTCTTTATTGTGGCAAGTAAGAGAGTCCATCTCAGAAGGATGTGCTGTGATGCTCATCCTTGAAAATTTCAAACCCGAGCTGAAAATGCTCCTTTTCCTCCATGAAATTTCCACTTTCCACAAACTAATCAAGAAGGCTTCCCTATTCGAAGCAAATATGAAAAAGGGGGTCTACGATGACTTGTGGAAAGGCAAACTTTTTTCGAAAACTCGTTTTGAAAAGCCCGGAACTTATGGGCCAACTACTACGGACAATGGGGCAAAACTCCAAAAAGTTGCAAATGTCCGAGTAGAACCAAGCCCGGCCGGCACTTCAAAATTTGAATCGAATAACAAAAAGGTTCAAAAGTCTTTCGAAAAAAGGGAGTACACCCCGCTGGGGTAGCCCATCACAGAGGTCCTCGACCTCCTGCTCGCCCAGGGCATGGTGACACTTCCGGAAGTTCCCGAGGGGACACCCCCTAAAAGGAAATTTTTAAACAAGTTTTGCAAGTATCATAGGCTCAAAGGCCATGATACAAATCACTGCTATACTCTTTTAAACAAAATAGAGGACTTGATCGAGCAAGGTCGGCTCTAGGTCACTGAGGAACCGGAGCCCGCCCAAGCCGTACTCAAGGAACCCTTCCCCAATCATGCAAGCACTAGCGGGAAGGACAAGCAGGTATATGCTCTCTCCTCTTAGTTGAATGTTTTGGAACATGCATGGCATACGGATCGCACTACTTGTCACACACCACTGCTCGTAATAAAAAAAGTCAAACAAGTAGTGATCCGGGGAGCACTTAGAGTACCGCCCCCGGCTAGAGCCTTATTAGAGATTCGAGGTGCTCCCAAGCATCAAACTAGAGCCCACCTAGGAACGAGCCATAGGGAAGGTGTGGACGAGGTCACTAGATCTGGAAGGATCTACCAACCCCCACACTTAGCAAAAGATGCTAGCAAGGAAGTGGTCATTATCCCCGACCCTTCAAAATCATGCATTCCCAAAGCATCGCATCTCATGGGTAAAAACAATGTGTTAACCCCATATGATTTTGAAAATCACCTTGCTAAGATTCCCATAAACATGTCTATCCTAGAGCTTATCCAAACATCCCCTAGACATAGACAAGTTTTAGACAAGATCTTAGAGAAGGCCAAGGTTAACCCAACCATAACCCCTGAGTCCCTCTCCTTCCTAGTCTCACCCATTTGTGCTAAAACTCCCATTGTGTTTTCGGAAGACGAGCTAGAACAACCCTACCAAAACCATAACCAAGCCTTACATATAGAGGTGGTATTGAATCACCATCCTCTAGACAAGTGTTTGGTTGATGGCGGAGGAGGTCTAAATATACTTCCACTACACATAGCCTACAAAATAGGAGTCTCCTTGACCTCTCTAAACCCGAGTTCCATCGTGAACACAGGATACGATGGAAACGCATCCAAACCTTTAGGAGTCATAGAGTTACACATAGAAGTAGGGGGCATGAGTCATTCCGGGGTGTTTCATGTTTTAGACATACACCCCCATTATAACCTACTCCTAGGAAGGCCATGGATACACAGCTTGCGGGCTATGCCATCCACCTTTCATAGGTGTGTAAAAATACCCCTCCAAAACCAAGTTGTGGTAATTCTAGGAGAGAATCACCCCCAGCTGCAGGAAATACAAAATTTCCCATGCTTATCAGGTGATAAAACCCATGAGCCAAAACTAGATGAACCCTTGGTAGCTCATCCCAAACCAAAAGGTGTCGTGCACATAAAAGGGCCGCCCAAGGCTAGCCCGCTCAAGACCATCTCAAAACTACCCGAAGTCCTCCCCAAGTCCATAAAAGTGTTTGAGCATGACATGGACGACACCAAGTTCCAAGGCCATCCCCTTTATAAAACATTTTCAAAATTAAAGAAGCCTTGGAACATGATGTTGAACATGGGTTATATGCCTTATCAAGGCCTAGGAAGCCAAAACCAAGGTCGTCTTGAACCCATAGTGTCAAACATAAACCAAAACCGATATGGGATAGGCTACGACCCATCCATCCCACCCGAACCTCCACCCACGACCACTTGGGTCAAGGGTGCCTTAGAACCTCCTAACACCGAAACCTATGACTTAGATCTCTTATTTAGAGCCTAATGCATGGTGTTTTCTTTGTAGGTTTGATGGAAGACCCCGCCACATCCAAAAACCCAAAAAAATCAGAAATTTGCAAAATCCAAAAACATTTAGAAAATTCCCAAAACCCAAAAACAATAGAAAATTTCAAAAATCCCAAAAAGAATGTGATTTACATTTCTCCTCCTTCCATTTGTTTACAAAAAGCCAAAAAAATTGAAAATTTTGAAAATTCTAAAAAGAATGTAGTTTTTGTTCCCTCCTTGTGTTTACAAAAAGCCAAAAAAATTGAAAAGTGCGAAAATACCAAAAACAAGGTTTTGTACATTCCATCTCCGAAGAGCAATTTCGAAAAAGCCAAAAAAATCGAAAATCTTGGAAAACCCAAAAACATTGTCTTTGTGAAAAGCCCTAGTCTTTTGAAAGTGGTAGATGTTCCAAAACCGTGTGCCTTGCCTAGCACTTTCATAGAACCCAAATTTCTCAAGAGCGATCAAAGCAAAGAGGAAGATCCCCTCATCCATGAGGAGGACCAAACCTCCGAGCTTCCCGAGTTCCATAAAATCCTTGATTTAGAAAAGCCTTCAAATTCCGTAGGAGGGGATTTTGTGGAAGTAAATCTAGGGAGTGAGTCTAATCCCAAACATGTTAAAATAGGTGCATGTTTACATGAGCATGAAAGGATATCATTCATCACATTTTTCAAATCATATGTAGATGTGTTTGCATGGACCTACGAAGACATGTCGGGTTTAGACCCAATGGTAGTAGAGCATCGTCTTCCCCTAGAATCAAATGCCAAACCCATAAAGCAAAAGCTTAGAAAGATTCATCCCGATGTACATGCACAAGTGAAAGAGGGTTTAGAAGATCTTTTAAAAGCTGGATTTATAAAACCCATTGCATACTCAGAATGGCTTTCAAACATTGTTGTAGTTCGAAAATCCAATGGGAAAATTAGGATTTGCATTGATTTTAGAAATTTGAACAAAGTCACTCCAAAGACAATTTTCCTCTACCAAATATTGATTTGATAGTAGATAGCACTGCAAATCATGAAATGTTTTCTTTCATGGATGGCTATTCGGGTTACAATCAAATTAAGTTAGCACCAAAAGATCAGGCAAAAACTGCTTTTACTACACCTTGGGGCACATACTGTTACACAATTATGCCGTTTGGTTTGAAAAATGCCGGTGCCACATACCAAAGAGCTATGACTACTATCTTTCATGATCAAATTCACGAGCTCTTGGAAGTATATGTGAATGACCTTTTGGTGAAATCAAAAACCCGAGTTACTCATATTGAGTCTTTGCAAAAAGTTTTCGAAAGGCTTAGGCTTTACAAAGTGAAACTAAACCCTCAAAAATGTGTATTCGGGGTAGAATCTGGTAAGCTTTTGGGCTTTATGGTGAGCCAAAGGGGCATTGAAGTAGACCCCTCTAAGTGTCGAGCCATCATAGATATGCCTCCACCATCCAACTTGACCCAAATCCGAAGCCTCCAAGGTCGCCTCCAAGCCATTGGAGGTTCATTTCAAATTTAGCAACAAGATGCGAACCTTTCAACAAACTTTTGCGAAAAGGGGTAAAATTTTCGTGGGACGATGAATGTCAAAAAGCTTTTGAAAGATTGAAAACTTATTTGGTGAATCCTCCAATTTTGAAACCTCCAAAGCAAGGAAAACCTTTACTTCTTTACATTTCCATACATACGAATGCATTGGGTGCTTTATTAGCCCAATATGAGAATGATAGCCACAAAGAGTGTGCCATTTACTATATTTCGAAAACTCTCTTGGCATATGAAAGAAATTATCAAGCCATGGAGAAAACGTGCTTGGCATTAGTATGAGCTTGCCAAAAGTTTAGACATTACTTCCTAGATCATGAGATATGGATAGTGTCTAAGCTTGATCCGATCAAGCACTTGTTTGAAAAACCTATCCTAACGGGTAGGCTTGGTAAATGGCAACTCCTCTTAATGGAATATGACTTGAAATATCACCACCAAACCTCCATTAAGGGGCAAGCCCTAGCCGATCATATGGCCGAGTTCCCTTTGGAAGAAACATATCCCATACTTGATGAGATGCCCGATGAAGGCATATTTGCAAACGATTTTCAAAACCATGTTTTAGCAAACTGTTTTAATGAAAACCAAGTATGGAAAATGTACTTTGATGGGGCACGTAACTGTAAACACCCCGAAATCCCACGAACTTCTTAAAATAAACCTGGTTTTGTACAAGCAGCCCCAAAGAGCCATTTTTGAGTCTGGAAACCCAGGAGCCTTCCAGACAACCCTGTACATACGTTTTGAACTCTATATTTCGAAAACATACATTATAGCTTTTAAAACCTTTTTAAAACATGTTTTGAAACCCCGAAGTGGCTTGGCCCGATCAAGACAGGACCAGGAGAGCTAAGAAGAGCCCGGAACCGGAGCACATATCGAGCCCGGTGCAGCAACTCTTGTATCTGATTCACACCCCAGGATCTCGAACGTCCAAGACCCTGTTCTTATCAAAATAGCATTTGAAGTCATCTCCGGAAGGCAGAAACGGAGGCGGATGACTATGTTGGCGAAGACCCAACGCAGACGGAGTACTGATGCTGTCAGGCCCCGCACGAATCGTCCGTTTCGAACCCAGCTCGAAGGAGTCAGAGTTCAGTTTGGATTGGATTTGGACCATATATATCCAGATTCCAATCCAAACCCATATGTGGACTTGGATTTGGATTTGGATCCAGAGATCCAATCCAATATCCATATCCATGGCCCACATCACCTTCTCATAAATGGAGGTGGGGCCCACTTGAAATTCACGTGGGATATTGGGCATGAGAGAGAGTGGGGGTGAAAAATATCAAGAGTGTTGTATTAAGCTTGACTTGTGTGTCAAGTTTGGGTTTAATCATGTGGGTTAGCCTAATTGAGTGGGTTCAAGCTTGTAATTAGCTAAAACCTAACCTAGGGCTGCACCAACATGGGGTGATCAAGGTCTATGGGCCATGCTAAGGGAGCTCCCTCACCTAAAACCTAACCCAAAATGCCTAATCCTAGCCTAAACCCCTAATCCACCCCTAATCTGAACCTAATCACCTAACCCACTTCCCTAATCCCGTCCTAATCCCAACCTAATCACCTAACCCACTTCCCTAATCCTTCCCTAAACCTAGATTAATTTCCCTATTCCTAGCCTAAACCTAGCCTAATCACCTAACCTAGCTCACTAAACCTCACCCTAAAACCCAACCACCTAACCTAGCCCTAAACCCCTGAACCACCCTTAGCCCACAATCTACCCAAACCCCTAGTTTTAAAATATCTGGCCCAACCCTTTCCAGCCCACCTTATCTACATACCACCCTACCTAAACCACCTAACCACTACCCTCAGCCCAGCCCTAACCGACCTACCCATCCCCTATTTAAACCCCCCCCCCTTGGGGGCGGGTTTGCAAGTGGAAACCCTCACCTCACCCAGCCGGGCCCTCTCCTTCTCCCACTTCCTCACCTAGCCGGGACCACTCTCCATCACCTCCGCCTGCTCCACCTGCTCCACCAGCTCCACCTGCACCGCCACTTTCCCTCTTCCATCCATCACCACCTCACTCAGTCGGACGCCACCACCTTCATCCAACCGAACCAGCCGAGCTCCCATCAACACCCGGCTTCTCTCTTCATCCACCCGCCACTTCTCCCCATCCGGTAAGCCTTCTCTAACCCTACCTAAACCCTTCTCTACTACCTCTCCACTCCTAGCCACCCACCCTATCATCATCTCAGCCTTTGCCACCACCCTTTTCACCTAGCCGAACCTAGTATAGCCCAAACTGCCGGCCACTACCTAGCCATCATATCCCATTCGGCCTTCCCCTAGCTATCCCATTCGGCCTTCCCCTAGCTGTCCCATTCGGCCTTCCCACAAACCCTCCTTTAGGTCCAGCTTCCCTAAACTCTCAACTCCCCTAGTGACCCTAAGAACTCACTTGTTCAACCCCTTTAACCCCCCACTTCGAGGTGCCTATCCCGCGCCCCACTTGTAGCCGGCCAGCACCTTTGATCACCTATCTTCGCGGAGCTCCCATTTGCAGCCCAAGGCCAAGCCCACGCTCAAGCAAGACCTCTACGGACCAGCTACTCGTAAGTGTCTAAACTCGGTCTTTAGTTGTATACTTGCTTGAGATTCAATTTGATACGGGGTTGTAATAACGGAGCATAGTCTCCCCCCGCTTGTAATAACGTGGCTTGGCACAACCACACACGTGCACTCTCTTAGTCGTGCACGATTTTGAACACACACGGGCCTAATCAGCCCCTAATACATAAGTGTATATATATACTTTCATTTTCGAAGGGTTTTGTTTAAGTTGGGTGCATTGTCTTTCAATTCAAGCACTCACACACATTGAGCTTTCGCTCTTAGTTGAAAGACCCAAGTAAGGGCCGACCTATACTATTTGGGTTTCATTTCATGTCGTGTGAGTAAGTCTTTCAATTCAAGCACTCTCACACACATTGAGCTTTCGCTCTTATTTGAAAGACCCAAGTAAGGGCCGACCTATACTATTTGGGTTTCATTTCATGTCGTGTGAGTAAGTCTTTCAATTCAAGCACTTTCACACACATTGAGCCTTCGCTCTTACTCCCAAGACCTTAGTAAAGGCCTTATTGCAGTTATATTTGGGTTTCATTTATGTCGTGTGCGTAGTCTTTCAATTCAAGCACTCTCACACACATTGAGCCTTCGCTCTTATTCCCAAGACCTTAGTCAAGGCCATACTGCAATTTATATTTGGGTTTAATTTCATGTCGTGTGTGTAAGTCTTTCAATTCAAGCACGCACCCACATTGAGCCTTCGCTCTTATTTGCAAGACCCGAGTAAGGGCTCCTATACATAAGCTATATACATATTTCCCTTCGGTTATTTCCCTTCGGTTATTTCCCTTCGGTTATTTCCCTTTTGTTATTTCCCCTTCAGTATTATCTTTACATTTCGGGTTTTCCCTTTGGAGTAGCGTGAGTTTGCATTGCATCTATGCCATACCACGAGGTAGGACGCATATTGCACCAAAGCAAGCCCCGCTCGAATTCGCCCATGTAGTGGAGTGTTCATAACACACAAACTAGGTGGCCCGAAAAGGGATAAAAGAAAAGACTTAGGCACGTGCAAATCCACGTGATCTAAAATATGCAATCGCATCCTAAAGACCTGAAATAGACACCTCGAACCGCTTCGTAGACTTTCTATCCAAAACTCGATTTTTGCAAAGCGTACAAACTGACCCTTGCGCATCGGTGCAAGAAGGTCTGCGACGACAAGAGCTTACTTGCTCACAGTCGCCACGTTTAGAAGTCAGTGTTAAAAATATCTTCGCTAGCTTAAGTAAGCTAGCTGGCACGCCCTATTTGTATACATAGGCCTTAGACACACGAGAAGATCCACTCCAAGCCCTGAAAGAGGCGAAGAGGCGGGGATTTTTGCGCGTCTACAGTAACCAACAAGGGGCGAGTGTCGGAGTCATTCTCATATCCCTCGAAAAGGGAGAGATACCCATTACAATTCGTCTAGATTTTGAGTGTTCAAATAATGTGGCTGAATATGAGGCTCTCATACAAGGCCTAAAAGTCTTGAAAAATCTAGGGGCAGCATGCATTGAAGTCTTTGGAGACTCTTTACTGGTTGTGAACCAAGTTTTAAAAATTTGGCAAGTCAAACACGAAAAACTCATTCCGTATCATGAGTTGGCCACCAAGTTGGTCGACTCCTTCAAGTCATGCACACTCACTCACATAGGGAGAGAGGACAACACCATAGCGGATGCCCTCTCCTCTTTAGGATCCGCTTTAAGGGTCGATCCCACCTTGGGAACCCGATCCTTAGAAATATGGCACTCACCCATTCCATCCACGCACGATTTAGAGATTTGCCAAAATGACCAAAACCCGAATGATAAACCTTGGTTTTATGACATTAAAAACTTTTTAGAAAATGGAGGATTTCCCGAACATGCTTCTTCAAAAGATCAAGCTTTTATTAGAAAAATTTCAACCCGGTATGTAATTTTGGGAGGGGTGCTTTATAAGAAAAGTTTTACGGGCATCTTGTTGCGATGTGTAGACCTTGAAGAGGCTAGGACCATAATGCACGAGTTCCACGATGGAGAGTGTGGAGGCCATGTTAATGCAAATGTGATGGCCATGAAGATACTTAGAGCTAGGTATTTTTGGTCCACCCTAAGACAAGATTGCCATGATCATGTTAGAAAATGTCATCAATGTCAAATACATGGGCATATCATTCACACCCCATCATCCACTTTGCATTCCATTGTAAGCCCTTGGCCTTTTACCATGTGGGCATTCGACATCGTAGGACCCATATCCCCCAATGCATCCAATGGACATAGGTTCATCCTAGCGGCCACCGAATATTTCTCTAAATGGGTTGAAGCTACATCCCTGGCCAATGTCCAAGGACAACATGTAGTGGCATTCATTAAGAGAAATATCTTGGCCCGATTTGGAGTACCAAAAGACCTAGTGTCCGATAATGGCACCCCATTCAAGAATGAGAAGATGGAAAAATTGTGTATCACATATGGCATGACTCAACACTTCTCATCGCCCTACTACCCTCAAGGCAACGGCCAAGCCGAAGCCACAAACAAAACCATCATAAGCATCATTGAGAAAACCATAGAAAAAGGCAGGACATGGCATGAGAAGCTCGACGAAGCCTTGTGGGCTTATAGAACTTCCATTCGAACCCCAACAAATGCCACCCCATTCGAGTTGGTCTATGGCACGAGTGCCATACTCCCCATTCATACCAAGCTTCATTCATTTCATACATCACTTGCATTAGATATTCCATTAGAAACCCTACAACATACTAGAATGGTCGAACTTGACTTGTTGGATGAAAAGAGGCTACTTGCTATGGATCATGCACATGCATATAGGCAAAGGGTAGCCCGACACTATGAAAAGCACATGAAGGCTCGCCACTTCAAAGTGGGAGACCTAGTGCTAAAAACCATTCACCACCGAGGCCCACACCCCTTTGGAAAGTGGCGGCCCAAGTGGGATGGTTCTTATGTTGTGCGTGGAACCACCACTAACAATGCTTATTGGTTGGTTGATGTTGACGGTAGGAACTTGGTAGACCCTATAAATGCTCAACATTTGAAAAGATATCATGTATAGGGTCTACTCTCTTTTGAAAATATTTTGAATGGGATCTCCTTTGAACTTCTTGAAGAAGGATCAAGGTGGATCGTGTGACCTTAAACAAGGGAAATAGGGTCTTATGAAAGGTAGAGTTTTCAAAATTTATGGGCTATATTTCAAAAGTCCCCATCTTACAAAATCGAGCCTTGTTCAAAATAGCAAAATATTTCCAAATGGTATATGCTATTTCAAAATAGGGTGATCTTAGATGAATCGAGTAAACCATTGGGATAAGTCTCTCCCCATTTCACTTCTCCTTCCCAAAAAGAAAAATTTGGCAAAATAGAAAAGAGGATATCCCTCCAAAAATTTATCTTCAAAAGAAAAAGAAAAGCAAAGCAGAAAAGAATGCTTTGATTGAAAAAGAAAGAGAAAAAAGAAAAATCCTCCAAAAAGAAAAAGGGAGGCCCTCTATGAAAAAAGAGAAAAAAAAATTGCCAAAAGCTCAAAAAGAGCAAATTTTCCCCTTCTTGGCCTTAAACCACGGGACGCTTCAGAAGGGACCGTGGTAATTCTTTCCATATCCCTATGACTTATCCTAGTGGAGAAAGGTTTTATCTAGGAAAATCCTAAAGTAGGAATAGGATCTATTCATTTGAATCATATTTTGTTTGAGAATTAGGCTTTGTTGTGTAAGTAGGAGAGTTTTGCAATGTTTCCTAGTTTTCCTATAAAAATCTCTACCACGTAGTAGGTATTATGACCCGAGTAAAGGAAATACAAGAAGCTGAAAATCCTTGTGATTGAAGCTAAAAAGGATTTCCCCTTTCTTTTGGAAAGTTGTGAAAACCCGAAAACATCAAGCCACATAAGGGCCATGATCACTTGGGGCAGTCGACCTTCACAAGCCTCCCAAGTTCGATCCTTGCATGTTAAGAGTCTCTAAAAGAATCATCGTGTGCATATCACTCACACCCTTCATACATGCCCATGCATGCATTTCAAACCATTGAGTACATGATCGATATTAGGACCAAGGTCATAGCAGATTGAGTCCCCTTTGGCTCTAAATCTCCTCTTACTTATTTTTAAAAAGTTAGGCACTCAGATGATCCATGCTCTTGAGAAAGGTTCGGAAAGAAGAGTAAAAGGGTGTTTTCTTCTTTGACATTATCCAAACATAGTTGGATTAATGCCAAAGTGGGGCATCTGTAAACACCCGAAATTTTTTCAAGTATTTTCAAAAACTCCTAAATTTTGAAAGCCAATTTAAAGCCTTTATGAACCTTTAAATTCAAAATCCCCAAATTTTAAAGTTTAGACCTTCTGGGAGAATATTTCAAAATAAAGGTTTTAAATCCAAATAGCCCACATCACCTTCTCATAAATGGTGGTGGGGCCCACAAGAAATTCACGTGGAATCTTGAGTATGAGAGAGAATGGGGAGGATAAGATATGAGTGAAATGTGTTAAGCTTGACTTGTGTGTTAAGTTTTGGGTTAATCATGTGGGTTAGCCTAATGAGTGTGGGTTTAAGCTTGTATGAACCTACACCTAACCTAGGGCTGCACCAACTTGATGCAACTAGGTCCATGGGCCATGCAAAGGGATGCTCCTAACCCTAATCATAAGCCTAATCCCCTTTACCTAGCCATTTCCCCCTAATTCCGACCTAATCCTAGCCTAATCACCTAACCTACTTCCCTAATCCTCACCTAAACCTAGCCTAATTCCCCTAATCTCGACCTAATCCTAGCCTAAACACCTAACCCACCTCACTAAACCTCACCCTAAGCCCAACCCACCTAGCTAAGCCCTAAACCACTAAACCAACCCACCTAAATCCCTAGCACACCATATCCCTAAAACCACCTAAGACAAATATCTGGCCCACCTAAAAACCCAGCCCACTATATCCCCAAACCACCACCACCACACCCCTAAACCAGCCCCCCAATACAAGCCCCAACCGACCCCACCAAAACCCTATAAACCCCCCCCCTAGTGGGCGGGTTTTTCATGAAATCTTTGGGCAATTCAGCCCTTCCTCTCCTCTCTCATCCCTTTCTCTCTTCTCTCACCTGCTCCACCTTGGAACCCGACCAGCTCCACTCCACGCCACCTCCATCCTCCAGCCAACTCCACTCCATGTCATCGGCTGCACCTGCCACCTTCCATTCGGCTGCTCCCTTGACACCCGCCACCTTCACCCTTCGGCCAGCCTTCCACTCCGGTTAGTATCCCAACTCAACGCCACCCTTTCTTCACTCCCCCTCCACTCTTAGCCACACCACGCCACCCTTCCTTTGCCTTTCCAACACTTCATCCAGCCGGCCACCACCTGCTGCCTTCCCCCATTCGGCCCATCTACCCGACTCCACCATATGCCGCATCTTCCCTTAAACCTGCCCCTCCTTTCCCTTAGACACCCCCTAGCCAATACACTCAGCCTTACCTCTCCCTAGGACTTGCCCCACACCTTAGTGACACACCTTAGCTCCCCTTTCCTTCCCTAAGCACCCCTAACTACCCCAGTCAAGGCAGCAACCCAGCCAGCTCCACTTGGCTAGCGCCAAGGCACCACCCGCAGCACCTCTTCCATTCGGCCAGCACACTCCCTTGCCGCGCCATCCAAGGAGCTCCCTCTTGCAGCCCAAGGTGACACACCAGCCCAAGCGCAAGTCACACCCGGACCAGCTATACATAAGTGCCTAACTCGGTCCTTGTTCATAGACTTGCTTAAGCTTAATTAAATTTGATACGGGGTTGTAATAATGGAGCATTGTCTCCCCCCGCTTGTAATAATGTGGTTTGGCACACCCACACACACGTGCACTTGAGCCTATTCCGCTCTTAGCTGCACACGATTTTGACACACACTTGGGCCTAATCAGCCCTTAAGATATAGACTTACTTATATAATTTAAGTTGCGTGGGGTTTTGCTTAAGTTGTGTGTGTTGCCTTTCAATTTTCACACTCACACACATTGAGCTTTCGCTCTTATTTTCAAGACCCGAGTAAGGGCCTATTACAATTTTGTTTTGGGTGTTTTACTTCATGTCGTGTGCGTAGTATTTCATTTCTACACTCACACACATTGAGCTTTCGCTCTTACTCCCAAGACCTTAGTCAAGGCCTATTGCAATTATATTTGGGTTTAATTTCATGTCGTGTACGTAGCACTTCAATTCTACATTCACACACATTGAGCTTTCACTCTTACTCCCAAGACCTTAGTCAAGGCCATATTGCAATTATATTTGGGTTTCATTTAAGTCGTGTGAGTTGTCTTTCAATATACACACAACACCCACACACACGTTGGCGACCTTTGGGCCCATATATATTATAAGTATTTCCCTTTTGGCTATGTCTTTAAGATTTGGGTTTTAAGGTTCAGCAGTGTGCGTAGTCTTTACATATATACACAGCACACACTTGCACAATTGAGCCATTCCGCTCTTAAGATATAGCCATATTTCCCTTTTCTAATTTCCCTTTTGCAATTTACATTAAGTCATTTCCCTTCCGCACTGTCTTTCAATTCGGGTTTTCCCTTTGGAGTTGCGTGAGTTTGCATTGCATATACGCCATACCACGAGTTAGGACACATATTGCATCAAAGCAAACCCCACACTCTTGCTCAAAGTCGCCCCACTTAGGTCACGTGTGCATACACATGCCTAGTTGGCCCGAAAAGGGATAAAAAGAAAGACATAGGCACGTGCAAATCCACGTGAAATAAAACTTGAAAACCATACAAAAACAGCCTGAATCAAACACCTCAAACATTTTCCTAGGTTATCATGTGAAAAACTCGATTTTCTAAGCGTACAGACTGACCCTTGCGTATTGGTGCAAGAAGGTTTGCGACGAAAAGAGCTTGCTTGCTCACAGTCGCCACGTTAGGAGTCAGATTTCAAAATATCTCTTCGCTAGCTTAAGCAAGCTAGCTGGCACACCCTTTTGCTTAAATATGACTTAGACACACGAAAAGATTCGCTTCAGGCCTAAGAACCAGAAGCGGGGATTTTCTAGCGTTTACAAGTATGACCAGAAATACCATCACCAGATCTCCATTAAGGGGCAAGCCCTAGCTGACTACGTGGCTGAGTTCCCCCTGGAGGACGCATATCCCACATTTGATGAAATGCATAATGAAGGCATTTTGCAAAACCATGTTGTAGACGCGCGAAAATCCCCGCCTCTTTGCCTCTTTCGGGGCTTGGAGTGGATCTTATCGTGCGTCTAAGGCCTATGTATATAACTAGGGCGTGCCAGCTAGCTTACTTTAAGCTAGCGAAGATATATTTAACACTGACTTCTAAACGTGGCGACTGTGAGCAAGTAAGCTCTTGTCGTCGCAGACCTTCTTGCACCGATGCGCAAGGGTCAGTCTGTACGCTTTTGCAAAAATCGAGTTTTGGGGAGAAAGTCCACGAAGCGGTTTGAGGTGTCTATTTCGGGTCTTTAAGATGCGATTGCATATTTTAGATCACGTGGATTTGCACGTGCCTAAGTCTTTTCTTTTATCCCTTTTTGGGTCGCCTAGTTTGTGTGTTATGAACACTCCACTACATGGGCGAATTCGAGCGGGGCTTGCTTTGATGCAATATGCGTCCTACCTCGTGGTATGGCGTAGATGCAATGCAAACTCACGCTACTCCAAAGGGAAAACCCGAAATGTAAAGACAATACTGAAGGGAAATAACAGAAGGGAAATAACCGAAGGGAAATAACCGAAGGGAAATAACCGAAGGGAAATAACTGAAGGGAGATATGTATATATCTTATGTATATGAGCCCTTACTCGGGTCTTGCAAATAAGAGCGAAGGCTCAATGTGGGTGCGTGCTTGAATTGAAAGACTTACACACACGACATGAAATTAAACCCAAATATAAATTGCAGTATGGCCTTGACTAAGGTCTTGGGAGTAAGAGCGAAGGCTCAATGTGTGTGAAAGTGCTTGAATTGAAGTACTACACACACGACATAAATGAAACCCAAATATAACTGCAATAAGGCCTTTACTAAGGTCTTGGGAGTAAGAGCGAAGGCTCAATGTGTGTGAAAGTGCTTGAATTGAAAGACTTACTCACACGACATGAAATGAAACCCAAATAGTATAGGTCGGCCCTTACTTGGGTCTTTCAAATAAGAGCGAAAGCTCAATGTGTGTGAGAGTGTTTGAATTGAAAGACTTACTCACACGACAAGAAATGAAACCCAAATAGTATAGGTCGGCCCTTACTTGGGTCTTTCAAATAAGAGCGAAAGCTCAATGTGTGTGAGAGTGCTTGAATTGAAAGACAACGAACCCAACTTAAACAAAACCCTTCGAAAATGAAATATATATATACACTTATATATTATGGGCTGATTAGGCCCGTGTGTGTTCAAAATTGTGCACGACTAATAGAGTGCACGTGTGTGATTGTGCCAAGCCACGTTATTACAAGCGGGGGGAGACTATGCTCCGTTATTACAACCCCGTATCAAATTGAATTTCAAGCAAGTGTACGACTAAAGACCGAGTTTAGACACTTACGAGTAGCTGGTCCGTAGAGGTCTTGCTTGAGCGTGGCCTTGGCTTTGGGCTGCAAACGGGAGCTCCGCGAAGGTATGTGATCAAGGGTGCTGGCCGGCTGCAAGTGGGGCGCGGGATAGACGCCTCGAAGGGGGCCGGTGGCAAGTAGGTGGCGCCTCCAAGTAGGGAGTTTAGAGTGGCTGAACAAGTGGGTATTAGGGTCACTAGGGAAGTTAGGTACTTAGGGAAACTGGACCTAAGAGGTGAGTTAGTGGGAAGGCCAAATAGGACACCTAGGGGGGTTGGCCGAATGGGAGATGGTGGCTAAGTAGTGGCCAGCCACTTGGGTTATCCTAGGTTCGGCTAGGCTTAGGTGGTGGCGGCAAAGGGGCTGAGCTGAAGGGAAGATGGGTGGCTAAGAGTGGAGAGGTGGTAGAGAGGGGCTTTGAGGGAGTTTGGGGTACTTACCGAATGGGGAGAAGTGGCGGATGGAGTGGGAGAGTGGCGGGCAGGTGGCTGTCGGCTGGTTCAGTTGGGGGAAGATGGTGGCGTCCGGCTGGGGGGGCAGTGGTGGTGGACGGAAGAGGGAAGATGGCGGAGCAGGTGGCGGCTGGTGGAGCAGGTGGAGCTGCTGGGGAGTGGTCACGGCTGGATGAGAGATGGGAGAAGGAGAGGGCCCGGCTGGATGGAAGGGTGGTTCCCACTTGGAAAACCCGCCCACAATGAGGGGGGGTTTAAATAGGGGATGGGTAGGTCGGTTAGGGCTGGGCTGTGGGTAGTGGTGTGGTGGTTTAGGTAGGGTGGTATGTAGATAAGGTGGGCTGGATGGGGTTGGGCCAGATATTTTAAAACTAGGGGTTTGGGTAAATCGTGGGCTAAGGATGGTTTAGGGGTTTAGGGCTAGGTTAGGTGGTTGGGTTTTAGGGTGAGGTTTAGTGAGCTAGGTTAGGTGATTAGGCTAGGTTTAGGCTAGGATTAGGGGAATTAATCTAGGTTTAGGGAAGGATTAGGGGAGTGGGTTAGGTGATTAGGTTGGGATTAGGCCGGGATTAGGGAAGTGGGTTAGGTGATTAGGTTCAGATTAGGGGTGGATTAGGGGTTTAGGCTAGGTTTAGGCATTTTGGGTTAGGTTTAGGTGAAGGAGCTCCCTTAGCATGGCCCATAGACCTTGATCACCCCATGTTGGTGCAGCCCTAGGTTAGGTTTTAGCTAATTACAAGCTTAAACCCACTCAATTAGGCTAACCCACATGATTAACCCAAACTTGACACACAAGTCAAGCTTAATACAACACTCTTGATATTTTTCACCCCCACTCTCTCTCATGCCCAATATCCCACGTGAATTTCAAGTGGGCCCCACCTCCATTTATGAGAAGGTGATGTGGGCCATGGATATGGATGTTGGATTGGATCTCTGGATCCAAATCCAAATCCAAGTCCACATGTGGGTTTGGATTGGAATCTGGATATATATGGTCCAGATCCAATCCAAACTGAACTCTGACTCCTTCGAGCTGGGTTCGAGACGGACGATTTGTGCGGGGCCTGACAGCATCAGTACTCCGTCTGCGTTGGGTCTTCGCCAACATAGTCGTCCACCTCCGTTTCTGCCTTCCGGAGATGACTTTAAATGCTATTTTGATAAGAACAGGGTCTTGGACGTTCGAGATCTTGGGATGTGAATGAGATACCAGAGTTGCTGCGCCGGGCTCGACAGGTGCTCCGGTTCCGGGCTCTTCTTGGCTCTCCTGGTCCTGTCTTGATCGGGCCAAGCCACTTCGGGGTTTCAAAACATGTCTTAAAAGGGTTTTCAAAAGCTATATCATATGTTTTTGAAAGATAAAGTTTTAAACATATATACAGGGTTGTTTGGAAGGCTCCTGGGTTTCCAAACTCAAAATGGCCCTTTGGGGCTGCTTGTATAAAACCAGATTCGTTTAAGAAATTCGTGGGATTTCGGGGTGTTTACAGATGCCCCTCTTTGGCCTTGTCCAAATAGATTTGGATAAGGGCAAAGATGACAAACACCCCTTTTAATGTCTCCCTAGATCTAGCCACGAAGAATATGGGATCGTCCCATTTTAGCAAAATCTTAATTTTACAAACTCTGGTAGGAGGAGATATCACGCCAAAGGGTTCACTTATGGAATCTGGTCCTAAATGGGATCATGTTCATGTAAGTACCATGCGTGGAATGCAGATGACATGGGTGTGGTGCCAAGAGTGGCGACCTCCCAGAGACCAGGTGTGGTCGAACTCTAGAGACTTACAAGGCCTACTGCTCCAAGTGAGCAAAAACCCTATGCTGTTCGATGTTCGGTTTTTTTTTTAAAAACTTATTTACAAAAGCTATTTACAAAAGGGACAACTGTCTTGAGTCTCGATCCTAAGGATCTCGAGCTCTTCGTGCTTGCCCTTGTTTGAGTCTTAACACTCGCTTATCTAGCGGAGGTTTTATAAGAAAACAAGCCTCATTTCAAATCCCTACGCCTTACTCGAAACGTCGAATTCTCAAACAAGATGAAATTCAAGTAAGTAAACCCTCTTTTTACTTTAGGATTCCTCGAAATGAACCATGCTTTAACTTGGGATAAGCCAGGGATGGGAAAGAGATACCACGGTCCCTTCTGAAGCGTCCCGTGGTTTAAGGCATAGGAGGCGGAAAACTGCTCTTTTTGAGCTTTTTGGCCTCTTTTTCCCTTTTTTTTTTTTTTTTAGAGGGTCTCCCTTTGGGAGTATTTTTTCTTTAATCCCTCTTTTTTATAAGAGAATCGATTTTTCTCTTTGAAGTCTAGTTTCTTTCTTTTGGAAAGAGATTTTAAATGGGAAATTCCCTTTTGATTTGGGCCTTTGTTTTCCTTTTGGAAGGAGAAGAGAAAAAGGGAGGACCTATCCCAAGCCTACACTCGATCCATTCCAGATCAGCCTATTTAGAAATAGCACGTACTACTTGCAAGTATCTTGCGATGTTGAACTAGGCCCTTCTTTGTAAGATGAAGGATTTTGAAATGCAACCACGATTTTGAAAACTCCACTCTTTCACAAGTGCGAATTCTCTTGCTTAGGGTCACACGAGTTGCTTTTGCACCTTGTTCACACGTCTCAGGGCAGCTATCCCTATAAAATTTTCGAAAACTGGAATTTAATCCAGATCCTATACATGATACTTCTTTAAGTATTGAATATTGATAGGATCTGCTAAATTCCTACCTTCTACATCGATCAACCAATACGAATTGTTCCTAGTGGTTGCTCGTACAACATAGGGTCCATCCCAGTTGGGGCGCCACTTGCCTAGGGGGTGTGGGCCACGATGATGGATGGTTTTCAAGACCAGATCCCCCACTTCAAAGTGGCGAGGTCTCATGTGTTTGCTATAATGTCGGGCTATCCTTTGCCGGTATGCACGAGCATGATCCATGGCAAGGAGTCGCCTCTCATCTAGCAAATCTAGTTCGGCCATCCTAGCATGCTGAAGCGTCTCTAGGGGGAGGTCGAGTGCAATGGATGTATGGAATGAATGCAGTTGGGTATGAATGGGAAGAATGGCGTTTGTGCCATAGACCAATTCGAATGGTGTGGCATTTGTGGGAGTCCGGATGGAAGTCCTATAAGCCCATAAGGCTTCATCCAGCTTCTCATGCCACCTCCTACCCTTCTCTAAGGTTTTCTCAATGATACCAATGAGAGTCTTGTTTGTGGCTTCGGCTTGGCCGTTGCCTTGAGGGTAGTAGGGCGAGGAGAAGTGGTGAGTTATGCCATACGTGTTGCACAACTTAACCATCCGCTCGTTCTTGAATGGGGTACCATTATCAGACACAAGGTCTCGTGGAACCCCAAATCGAGCCAAGATATTCCTTCGGATGAAAGCCACCACATGTTGCCGCATTACATTCGTTAGGGAAATGGCTTCCACCCACTTGGAGAAATACTCCGTGGCTGCTAAAATAAAACGATTCCCATTCGAGGCCTTTGGAAATATGGGGCCTACAATGTCAAACGCCCACATGGTAAATGGCCAGGGGCTGACCACGGAATGCAATGCAGATGAAGGGATATGAATGGCGTGCCCATGCACTTGACATGGATGACACTTCCTAACATGATCGTGACAATCCCTTTTCAGGGTGGACCAAAAATAACCCCCTCTAAGTATTTTCATTGCCATCATGTTGGCATTAACATGACCTCCACATTCTCCATCGTGGAATTCATGCATTACTATCCTAGCCTCCTCTAGGTCGATACACCTAAGCAGAATGCCGGTAAAACTCTTTTTGTATAAGACCCCACCCAGAATGGTGTATCGGGTCGAAATCTTACGAATGAATGCCCTATCTTTGGATGTGGCATCCTCGGTGAATCCCCCATTTTCTAAAAATTGTTTTATGTCATAGAACCAGGGTTTTTCAACAGACTCTGGGTTGTTTTGGCAAATATCCAAGTCGTGTGTGGATGGATGGGGCGCATGCCATATTTCCAAAGATCTGGTCCCTGAAATGGGATCGACCTTCAGGGCTGAACCCAAGGAGGAGAGGGCATCGGCAATGCCATTGTCCTCTCTTCCTACGTGTGTGAGCTTACACGATTGGAAGGATTGGACCAATCGAGTGGCCAACTCGTGATATGGAAGTAGTTTCTCATTACGTACTTGCCAAATTTTTAAAACCTGGTTTATGACAAGGAGCGAATCTCCAAAGACCTCGATGCATGATGCCCCTAGAGTTTTCGAAATCCTCAAGCCTTGTATGAGTGCTTCATACTCAGCTACGTTGTTGGAACATTCAAAATCTAAGCGGACTGCTATGGGAATCTCGCCCTTTTCAGGGGAGATTAGGATGATCCCGGCACCAGCCCCTCGTTGGTTTCGTGCCCCGTCGAAGTGCATCTTCCACACTTGGTTTTCGAAAGAATTTGCCAAAATGTGGTTTTGAAAATGGTTTTGCAATATGCCTTCGTCAGGCATTTCGACAAGAGTGGGATATGCGTCCTCCAAGGGGAAGTCAGCCACGTAATCTGCTAGGGCTTGCCCCTTAACGGAGATCTGGTGGTGGTATTTCAGATCATACTCCATTAGAAGGAGTTGCCATTTGCCCAATCTACCCGTGAGAATGGGTTTTTCGAACAAGTGCTTGATTGGGTCAAGCTTGGACACTATCCAGATCTCATGATCTAGGAAGTAGTGTCTGAATTTCTGGCAGGCCCAGACTAGGGCCAAGCACGTCTTCTCCATGGCTTGATAATTTCGTTCATAAGCCAAGAGAGTTTTCGAAATATAGTAGATGGCATACTCCTTATGGGTGTCATCCTCGTATTGAGCCAACAGGGCTCCTAAAGCGTTTACATGCACGGAGATGTATAACAAAAGTGGTTTTCCTTGTTTTGGAGGATTCAAAACGGGGGGATTAACCAAGTATGCCTTTAGTCTCTCGAAGGACTTTTGGCATTCGTCATCCCATAAGAATTTCGTACCCTTCCTCAACAGTTTGTTGAAGGGTTCGCATCTAGTTGCCAGATTTGATATGAATCGGCGCACAGATTGTAATCGACCCTGGAGGCTACGGACTTGGGTGAGATTGGAGGGTGGAGCCATGTCTATGATGGCTCGACACTTAGAGGGGTCGACTTCTATTCCCCTTTGGCTCACCATAAAGCCTAGAAGCTTTCCTGATTCTACCCCGAACACACATTTTTGAGGGTTTAGCTTTACTTTGTAAAGCCTAAGCCTTTCGAAAATTTTTTGTAAACATTCGATATGGGTGCATCGGGTTTTGGATTTTGCCAAGAGATCATCTACATACACTTCTACAAGCTCGTGAATTTGATCATGGAAGATCGTGTTCATGGCTCGTTGGTATGTTGCGCCGGCATTTTTCAAACCAAAGGGCATGACTGTATAGCAGTACGTGCCCCACGGGGTTGTGAAGGCGGTCTTACCCTGATCTCGTGGGCTTAGTTTGATTTGATTATAGCCTGAATAACCATCCATGAATGAAAACATTTCATGATTTGCAGTACTATCGACTATCAAATCTATGTTTGGTAAAGGATAATTATCCTTTGGAGTGGCTTTATTCAGGTTTCTAAAATCGATGCATATTCGAATTTTCCCATTGGTTTTTCGAACCACAACGATATTTGACAACCAATCAGAATACGCAATGGGTTTTATAAATCCGGCTTTTAGCAGATCTTCTAAACCCTCTTTGACTTGCGTGTGTACATTCGGGTGTATTTTCCTAAGCTTCTGCTTTATTGGTTTTACACCTACATCTAAGGGAAGACGATGCTCGACTATGCTGGGATCTATGCCCGGCATGTCTTCATACGTCCATGCAAACACATCTAAATAGGTTTGTAGAAATGCAATGAATGCTAACTTTTCAGTTTCATGCAAGCATGCGCCTATTTTGATGGTTTTGGGATTGGAATCATCCCCTAGGTTCTCCTCTACGAAATCTCCTCCTACTGATTGGGAAGGTCTTTCAAAATCGAGAATTCTATGAAATTCTGGGAGCTCAGAAGTGGGATCTTCCTCAAGGGGATCCACTTCTGGGCTTTGATCATTCTCGTGGGCTATAGACCCGAGGGAACTTGATGCGTGATTTTCAAAATAACCTGGTTTTGTACTTGGATTTTCAAGTGATTTCGAAATTTTTGGTCTGGCTATGCAGACGACGTTTCTTTCGAAATCCTTTTCTTTCGCCAAAGTCATACCAGGAGCAGCTATGTACAAAATCTTTTTGGTATTTTCCAAATTTTCGATTTTTTTGGGTTTTTGTAAAACAAGAACTTTGGGAACTATACAAAGCACACTTTTTTCGAGTTTTTGTTTTTCCATTGTTTTGGTTTTTCTTGTTTTTCGATTTTTTTTGATTTTAAGTTTTCAAATGTTTTTGGTATTTTTAGAAAAAGGGATCTTCCGTCATACCTACAAAGGGAAAACACTATGGGTTAGACTCGGAACAGGAGGTCTAAACCATAGGTTTCTTCTAAGACAGGCTCCGGGGCACCCTTGACCCAGGTGGTCACAGGGGGTGGTTCCGGCGGTATTCGGGGAGTATAGCCGATCCCATATCGGCTTGGGTTGGCCCTAGGAAGGATGGGCTCTAGGAGACCCTGGTTTTGTGCCCCTAGACTCTTGTAGGGCGTGTAGCCCATGTTCAATAACATGTTCCACGACCTTTTGTTTTTTGAAAAGATGGGATACAGGTCGTGGTCCTGGAACATGCTATCGTCCATATTAGGCTCGTATGGCCTTTTGTCCAGGGGTTTTGGAAATAGGGAACGTTTGGGTTTTCCAAGGAGGATTAGAGTCGGGAGGGGGCCTGCTTTGGGCGGCCCCTTCACACATACAACCTTCCTAGGGTTGTTCAACACGAGCCGAGGTGGCTCAACCATAATTTGCCCCAGGTTAGCCTCATGGGCCTGGGAGCTCGATAAACAAGGGGAGTTTATGATCCCCTGAAGCTGTGGGTGACTCTCACCTAGGATCACTACGACTTGGTCCCTAAAAGGGATCTTGACACACTTGTGGAAGGTGGATGGCATAGCGCACAAACTGTGTATCCAGGGCCTTCCCAGCAACAGGTTATAATGGGGGTGGATGTCCAAGACATGGAACACCCCCGTGTGTTCGATCCCTCCCGTTTCCATTGGGAGTTCGATGGATCCTAAAGGCCTAGACGCATTCCCATCGTATCCAGTGATAACGATGGGGCTTGGGTTCACTGAAGTCAAGGTGACTCCGATTTTGTACGCCACGTGAAGTGGAAGGATGTTGAGCCCTCCTCCACCATCGACTAGGCACCTGTCCAGAGAGTGGTTGTTTAGAACCACCTCGATATGCAGGGCCTGGTTATGGGTTTCGTAGGGTCTATCTACATCATCTTCCGAAAAGGTGATGGGTGATTTTGCTCCTAATAAAGCCACTTGGGCAGACAAGGACTCCGGACTTATGTTCGAATCAACCTTGGCCCTTTCTAGAATTTTCTCTAAGACAAGTCTATGCCTAGGCGAGGTTTTGATAAGCTCTAGGATAGACATGTGAATAGGAATCTTTGAAAGGTGGTTTTCGAAATCATAAGGATTTAGGATGATTTTGTCCTTATCTGCTTTTGGCAGACCACTAGGGATACATGCTTTTGAGGGGCCAGGCACACTGACCACCTTTTGAGCACCTTGAAGGTGCGGGGGTTGGTAGATCCTCCCGGATCTAGTGACTTCCCCCACGACCAGCCTAGGGTTCGCGCTAAACTTGGCTCTAAGGATGAGCTGAGGAGAACCTTGGATTTTAAAAACTGGCTTTGCCGGGGTTTCCACTTTTGATGGTCCCCGAATGACGACTTGGGCGGGCCTCTTGTATAGTACAAGGATGGGCGCACAAGCAGGTCGACCAGGCTCTGGTTTTTGCGCTAGTTCCTTGGAAATGGTGAGGATACATACCTCCTTTCCTTTCCCACTGCCACCGGCGTGTTTGGGAAAGGGTTCCTTGAAGATAGCTTGAGGTGGCTCAGGTTCCGCAGTGACCTGGAGCCGGCCCTCTGCTATCAAGTTCTCAATTTTATTTAGAAGAGAGAAGCACCGTTTGGTATCATGGCCTTTGAGCCGATGATACTTGCAAAACCGGTTTAAATACCCCCCTTTGGACGTGACTCCTTCGGGGATTTCAGGGAGTTCGATCATGCCCTGGGCAAGTAAGAGGTCTAGGACCTCCGACACAGGTTGCCCTAGCGGAGTGTACTCCCGTTTTTCAATTGGTTTTGAAAAATTGCGTTCTCTCTTATTTTCTATTTTTTCAAAATTTTTAGAAGTGCCCGCCATGCCTGGATCCACCCGGACATTGGCGATTTTATGGGGCTTTGCCCCCTTGTCCGTTGTGGGCAGCCCATATGCGATGGGCTTTTCCACACGTGTTTTGGGAATGGCACTTCCTTTCCATAAGTGGTCGTATGTCCCTTTTCGCAAGTTGGTTTCGAAAAGGGAGGCCTTTTTGATCAACTTATGGAAAGTTGAAATCTCATGGAGCGAGAGAAGGGTTTTTAACTCGCTTTTGAAATTATCCAGGATGAGCATTACTGCGCATCCTTCGGATATAGGCTCTCGCACTTGGCCCAAAAGAGACCTCCACCTTATAATGAAGGCATGCACGTCTTCGTTCATGCCTTGCTTTGTATCCCTCAAGGTATTCAGGGTTGGCGTGACTTCCACGTTGTGTGCAAATCTTTGCATGAAGCAGTTCGCTAACTCTTCAAAAGTAGCGAACTGGCTTAAGTCATAGGAAGCCAGCCATTTGGCAGCTGTGCCTTTAAGGGATAGGGGGAACCAATACACCCATTTCATCGAGTCCTTTTTCTTCTTATGGGCTCGACGTGAGAAAAGCTGCAAGTGAGACCTAGGGTCTCCCATGCCATCATATCGATGGAAGTTCGGTATTTCATCGTCACTGTCTGTTTCGTAATCCATAGGAAGGAAATCAGACAGGGCGTAGCTTCTTTTCTCTTTATTTTGCCCTTTCAGCAGCTGCTGTAGGGCTTTACGGTCCTTTTGTGTGAAGGACTCGTGGTATTGGTTGCCTTCCATTACGGAGGCCTCTTTTTGCTTGCGAGGTTTTTCAATTTTCTTTTTAGGCCTTTGTTCACCGTTTGATGAACACGAATCGCCTACTTCAGCCTCTTGGCTGAGAGCATCGATTTTGGCCTCAAATTCCCTTCTCAAGTCCTCGATTTCATCTAGTTTTATTTTGTTTTTGAAAATCCTCCTAGAGTGAGAACTTGATGCGCATGAGCCTTGGCTCGACACTTCACTTGGATTGGATTTTGACATGCTTTTCAAGCTTTTTCAAAATTTCCTAAGTAAAAGCAAAGAAAACAAGTTAAAACGACACCTTTATAAAATTTTCGCAAGACTTCTACAAGTAAACTCGATTTCTGAAAAGGCTCACGTCCCACCGGGCGTGCCAATCTCTGTAGACGCGCGAAAATCCCCGCCTCTTCGCCTCTTTCGGGGCTTGGAGTGGATCTTATCGTGCGTCTAAGGCCTATGTATATAACTAGGGCATGCCAGCTAGCTTACTTTAAGCTAGCGAAGATATATTTAACACTGACTTCTAAACGTGGCGACTGTGAGCAAGTAAGCTCTTGTCGTCGCAGACCTTCTTGCACCGATGCGCAAGGGTCAGTCTGTACGCTTTTGCAAAAATCGAGTTTTGGGGAGAAAGTCCACGAAGCGGTTCGAGGTGTCTATTTCGGGTCTTTAAGATGTGATTGCATATTTTAGATCACGTGGATTTGCACGTGCCTAAGTCTTTTCTTTTATCCCTTTTTGGGTCGCCTAGTTTGTGTGTTATGAACACTCCACTACATGGGCGAATTCGAGCGGGGCTTGCTTTGATGCAATATGCGTCCTACCTCGTGGTATGGCGTAGATGCAATGCAAACTCACGCTACTCCAAAGGGAAAACCCGAAATGTAAAGACAATACTGAAGGGAAATAACAGAAGGGAAATAACCGAAGGGAAATAACCGAAGGGAAATAACCGAAGGGAAATAACTGAAGGGAGATATGTATATATCTTATGTATATGAGCCCTTACTCGGGTCTTGCAAATAAGAGCGAAGGCTCAATGTGGGTGCGTGCTTGAATTGAAAGACTTACACACACGACATGAAATTAAACCCAAATATAAATTGCAGTATGGCCTTGACTAAGGTCTTGGGAGTAAGAGCGAAGGCTCAATGTGTGTGAAAGTGCTTGAATTGAAGTACTACACACACGACATAAATGAAACCCAAATATAACTGCAATAAGGCCTTTACTAAGGTCTTGGGAGTAAGAGCGAAGGCTCAATGTGTGTGAAAGTGCTTGAATTGAAAGACTTACTCACACGACATGAAATGAAACCCAAATAGTATAGGTCGGCCCTTACTTGGGTCTTTCAAATAAGAGCGAAAGCTCAATGTGTGTGAGAGTGTTTGAATTGAAAGACTTACTCACACGACAAGAAATGAAACCCAAATAGTATAGGTCGGCCCTTACTTGGGTCTTTCAAATAAGAGCGAAAGCTCAATGTGTGTGAGAGTGCTTGAATTGAAAGACAACGAACCCAACTTAAACAAAACCCTTCGAAAATGAAATATATATATACACTTATATATTATGGGCTGATTAGGCCCGTGTGTGTTCAAAATTGTGCACGACTAATAGAGTGCACGTGTGTGATTGTGCCAAGCCACGTTATTACAAGCGGGGGGAGACTATGCTCCGTTATTACAACCCCGTATCAAATTGAATTTCAAGCAAGTGTACGACTAAAGACCGAGTTTAGACACTTACGAGTAGCTGGTCCGTAGAGGTCTTGCTTGAGCGTGGCCTTGGCTTTGGGCTGCAAACGGGAGCTCCGCGAAGGTATGTGATCAAGGGTGCTGGCCGGCTGCAAGTGGGGCGCGGGATAGACGCCTCGAAGGGGGCCGGTGGCAAGTAGGTGGCGCCTCCAAGTAGGGAGTTTAGAGTGGCTGAACAAGTGGGTATTAAGGTCACTAGGGAAGTTGGGTACTTAGGGAAACTGGACCTAAGAGGTGAGTTAGTGGGAAGGCCAAATAGGACACCTAGGGGGGTTGGCCGAATGGGAGATGGTGGCTAAGTAGTGGCCAGCCACTTGGGTTATCCTAGGTTCGGCTAGGCTTAGGTGGTGGCGGCAAAGGGGCTGAGCTGAAGGGAAGATGGGTGGCTAAGAGTGGAGAGGTGGTAGAGAGGGGCTTTGAGGGAGTTTGGGGTACTTACCGAATGGGGAGAAGTGGCGGATGGAGTGGGAGAGTGGCGGGCAGGTGGCTGTCGGCTGGTTCAGTTGGGGGAAGATGGTGGCGTCCGGCTGGGGGGGCAGTGGTGGTGGACGGAAGAGGGAAGGTGGCGGAGCAGGTGGCGGCTGGTGGAGCAGGTGGAGCTGCTGGGGAGTGGTCACGGCTGGATGAGAGATGGGAGAAGGAGAGGGCCCGGCTGGATGGAAGGGTGGTTCCCACTTGGAAAACCCGCCCACAATGAGGGGGGGTTTAAATAGGGGATGGGTAGGTCGGTTAGGGCTGGGCTGTGGGTAGTGGTTAGGTGGTTTAGGTAGGGTGGTATGTAGATAAGGTGGGCTGGATGGGGTTGGGCCAGATATTTTAAAACTAGGGGTTTGGGTAAATCGTGGGCTAAGGATGGTTTAGGGGTTTAGGGCTAGGTTAGGTGGTTGGGTTTTAGGGTGAGGTTTAGTGAGCTAGGTTAGGTGATTAGGCTAGGTTTAGGCTAGGATTAGGGGAATTAATCTAGGTTTAGGGAAGGATTAGGGGAGTGGGTTAGGTGATTAGGTTGGGATTAGGCCGGGATTAGGGAAGTGGGTTAGGTGATTAGGTTCAGATTAGGGGTGGATTAGGGGTTTAGGCTAGGTTTAGGCATTTTGGGTTAGGTTTAGGTGAAGGAGCTCCCTTAGCATGGCCCATAGACCTTGATCACCCCATGTTGGTGCAGCCCTAGGTTAGGTTTTAGCTAATTACAAGCTTAAACCCACTCAATTAGGCTAACCCACATGATTAACCCAAACTTGACACACAAGTCAAGCTTAATACAACACTCTTGATATTTTTCACCCCCACTCTCTCTCATGCCCAATATCCCACGTGAATTTCAAGTGGGCCCCACCTCCATTTATGAGAAGGTGATGTGGGCCATGGATATGGATGTTGGATTGGATCTCTGGATCCAAATCCAAATCCAAGTCCACATGTGGGTTTGGATTGGAATCTGGATATATATGGTCCAGATCCAATCCAAACTGAACTCTGACTCCTTCGAGCTGGGTTCGAGACGGACGATTTGTGCGGGGCCTGACAGCATCAGTACTCCGTCTGCGTTGGGTCTTCGCCAACATAGTCGTCCACCTCCGTTTCTGCCTTCCGGAGATGACTTTAAATGCTATTTTGATAAGAACAGGGTCTTGGACGTTCGAGATCCTGGGATGTGAATGAGATACAAGAGTTGCTGCGCCGGGCTCGACAGGTGCTCCGGTTCCGGGCTCTTCTTGGCTCTCCTGGTCCTGTCTTGATCGGGCCAAGCCACTTCGGGGTTTCAAAACATGTCTTAAAAGGGTTTTCAAAAGCTATATCATATGTTTTTGAAAGATAAAGTTTTAAACATATATACAGGGTTGTTTGGAAGGCTCCTGGGTTTCCAAACTCACAATGGCCCTTTGGGGCTGCTTGTATAAAACCAGATTCGTTTAAGAAATTCGTGGGATTTCGGGGTGTTTATACATGTTCAAAATCACATTTTGGCAAACTCTTTCGAAAACCAAGTGTGGAAAATGCACTTCGATGGGGCACGAAACCAACGAGGGGCTGGTGCTGGGGTCATCCTCATATCCCCTGAAAAGGGTGAGATTCTCATAGCAATCCGCCTAGATTTCGAATGTTCCAACAACATAGCTAAGTATGAAGCACTCATACAAGGCTTAAGGATTTCGAAAACTCTAGGGGCATCATGCATCGAGGTCTTTGGAGATTCGCTCCTTGTTATAAACCAAGTTTTGAAAATTTGGCAAGTACGTAATGAAAAACTACTTCCATATCACGAGTTGGCCACTCGATTGGTTAAGTCATTCCAATCGTGTAAACTCACACACGTAGGAAGAGAAGATAATGGCATTGCCGACGCCCTCTCCTCCTTGGGTTCAACCCTAAAGGTCGACCCCGTTTCAGGGACCCGATCTTTAGAAATATGGCATGCGCCCAACCCATCCACACACGATTTGGACATTTGCCAAAATAACCTAGATTCTGTTGAAAAACCTTGGTTTTATGACATCAAACGATTTCTAGAAAATGGGGGATTCACCGAGGATGCCACATCCAAAGATAAGGCATTCATCCGTAAAATTTCGACCGGATACAACATTCTGGGTCGGGTTCTATATAAGAAAAGCTTTACTGGCATCCTACTTAGATGTGTCAATCTAGAGGAGGCTAGGATTGTTATGTATGAGTTCCACGATGGAGAATGTGGAGGTCATGTTAATGCCAACATGATGGCAATGAAAATACTTAGAGCGGGCTATTTTTGGTCCACCCTGAAAAAGGATTGCCACGATCATGTTAGAAAGTGTCATCCATGTCAAGTGCATGGGCACGCCATTCACATCCCCTCATCCTCATTGCATTCCGTGGTCAGCCCCTGGCCATTTACCATGTGGGCGTTTGATATCGTAGGCCCGATCTTTCCAAAGGCATCGAATGGGCATAGATTTATTTTAGCAGCCACTGAGTATTTCTCCAAGTGGGTGTAAGCCATTTCCCTGACCAACGTACAGGGGCAACATGTGGTGGCTTTCATTAGGAGGAATATCTTGGCTCGATTTGGGGTTCCACGAGACCTTGTGTCCGATAATGGCACCCCATTCAAAAACGAGAAGATGGTTAAGTTGTACAACACGTATGGCATAACTCACCACTTCTCCTCGCCCTACTACCCTAGAGGCAATGGCCAAGCTGAAGCCACGAATAAGACTCTCATTGGCATAATTGAGAAGACTTTAGAGAAGGGTAGGACATGGCACGAGAAGCTGGATGAAGCCTTATGGGCTTATAGGACTTCCATCCGGACTCCCACGAATGCCACACCATTCGAATTGGTCTATGGCACAAACGTCATTCTTCCCATTCATACACAATTGCATTCATTCCATACATCCATTGCACTCGACCTCCCCCTATAGATGCTTCAGCATGCTAGGATGGCCGAACTAGATTTGCTAGATGAGAGGCGACTCCTTGCTATGGATCATGCTCATGCATACTGGAAAAGGATAGCTTGACATTATGACAAACACATGAGACCTCGCCATTTTGAAGTGGGAGATCTGGTTTTGAAAATCATCCACTATCGTGGCCCACATCCACTTGGAAAGTGGCTTCCCAAGTGAGATGGACCCTATGTTGTACGTGCAACCACCACGAACAACTCATATTGGTTGATCGATGTCGAAGGTAGGAATTTAGCAGATCCTATCAATATCCAATACTTAAAGAAGTATTATGTGTAGGATTTGGGTTAAATTCCAATTTTCGAAAAACTTTAGGGATAGCTACTTTGAAACTTTGAAAGTAAGGTTCAAAGGCGAATCGTGTGACCCTGAGTGAGAGAATTCGCACTTGTGAAAGAGTGGAGTCTTCCAAACACGTGGTTTCATTTCAAAATCCTTCTTCTTACAAAGAAAGGCCTAGTTCAATATAGCAAGATACTTGCAAGTAGAACGTACTATTTCTAAATAGGCTGATCTGGAATGGATCGAGTGTGACCTTGGGATAAGTCCTCCCCTCTTCTCTTCTCCTTCCAAAAGGAAAATGTGGCCAAAATAAAGGGAATTTCCCATCCAAAGTCTCTTTCCAAAAGAAAGAAACCAGAATCCAAAAGAAAAAATTGATTCTCTTGTGAAAAAGAGGGATTAAAAAAAAAATACTCCCAAAGGGAGACCCTCTATGAAAAAAAGGAAAAAGAGGCCAAAAAGCTCAAAAAGAGCAGTTTTCCGCCTTCTATGCCTTAAACCACGGGACGCTTCAGAAGGGACCGTGGTATCTCTTCCCCTCCCTGGCTTATCCCAAGTATGAACATGGTTCATTTCAAGGAATCCTAAAGTAAAAATAGGATTTACTTACTTGAATTTCATTTTGTTTTAGAATTCGACGTTTAGAGTAAGACGTAGGAATCTTGAAATGTAGCTTGTTTTCTTATAAAACCTCCGCTAGATTAGCGAGTGTCAAGACTCAAACAAAGGCAAACACGAAGAGCTCGAGATCTATACGATTGAGACTCAAGACAGTTTTCCCTTTTGTAAATAGATTTTGTAAATTGGTTTTGAAAAATCGAACATCGAACAGCATAGGATCTGCTCACTTGGAGCAGCAGGCCTTGTAAGTCTCAAGAGTCCGACCATATATGGTCTCTAGGAGGCCGCCACTCTTGGCACCCCACCCATGTCATGCATCTGCATACCCACGCATGGACATTTGCATAACATGATCCCATTTTAGGACCAGAAACCGTTTTGTATATCCCTTTGGCGTGATATCTCCTCCTACCAGGGTTTTAAAAGTGAGATTTTGCTAAAGATTGGGACGATCCCATATTTTCGTAGATAGATCTAGGGAGACATTGAAAGGGGTGTTTATCGTCTTTGCCATTATCCAAATCAATTTGGATAATGACAAAGAGGGGCATCTATAAACACCCCAAAATCCCATGATTTTTCCCAAAACACCTGGTTTTGCAAAAAGCAGCCCCAAAGGGCTATTTTGAGTGTGGAAACCCAAGAGCCTTCAAGGCAAAACCCTGTACATATGTTTAAACTATATATGTTTTAAAATATGTATTATATAGTTTTAAAACCTTTTAAAAGATGTTTTGAAACCCCACAAAGCAACTTGGCCTGATTGTAGACGCGCGAAAATCCCCGCCTCTGGCTTCTCAGGGCCTGGAGCGGATCCTCTCGTGTGTCTAAGGACTATTTATATAAACAGGGCGTGCCAGCTAGCTTACCTAAGCTAGCGAAGATATATTTTAAGCTGACTTCTAATCGTAACGACTGTGAGCAAGTGAGCTCTTGTCGTCACAGACCTTCTTGCACCGATGTGCAAGGGTCAGTCTGTATGCTTTGAAAAATCGAGTTTTTAGGGTATAAAAAGCCTACGAAGCGGTTTGAGGTGTTTAATTCGGGTCTTTTAGATACGATTGCAGATTTTAGATCACGTGGATTTGCATGTGCCTAAGTCTTTCTTTTTATCCCTTGATGGGCCACCTAGTTTGTGTGTTATGAACACTCCAGTACATGGGGTGAATTTGAGCGGGAGTATGGGGCTTACTTCGATGCAATATGCGTCCTACCTCGTGGTATGGCGTAGATGCAATGCAAACTCACGCTACTCCAAAGGGAAAACCCGAATGTAAAGACAATGCCGAAGGGAAATAACCGAAGGGAAATGACTTGTAATGTAAATGCCGAAGGGAGATATGTATATAGGGTATATATGTGCCCTTACTTGGGTCTTTGAAAATAAGAGCGAAGGCTCAATGTGGGTGCGTGCTTGAATTGAAAGACTTACACACACGACATGAAATAAAACCCAAATATAACTTGCAGTATGGCCTTGATTAAGGTCTTGGGAATAAGAGCGAAAGCTCAATGTGTGTGAGTGCTTGAATTGAAGTACTACGCACACAACATAAAATTAAACCCAAATAGTATAACACGGCCCTTACTTGGGTCTTTCAAATAAGAGCGAAGGCTCAATGTGTGTGAGTGCTTGAATTGAAAGACTTACACACACGACATGAAATGAAAACCCAAATAGTATAGCTCGGCCCTTACTTGGGTCTTTCAAATAAGAGCGAAGGCTCAATGTGTGTGAGTGCTTGAATTGAAAGACTTACACACATGACATGAAATGAAAACCCAAATAGTATAGCTCGGCCCTTACTTGGGTCTTTCAAATAAGAGTGAAGGCTCAATGTGTGTGAGTGCTTGAATTGAAAGACAACACACCCAACTTAAACAAAACCCTACGAAAATTAAAGTATATATATATATATATATATATATATATTTATGTATTAGGGGCTGATTAGGCCCGTGTGTGTTCAAAATCGTGCACAACTAAGAGAGTGCACGTGTGTGGGTGTGCCAAGTGTAAACACCCCGAAATCCCACGAATTTCTTAAACAAACCTGGTTTTGTACAAGCAACCCCAAAGGGCCATTTTGAGTCTGGAAACCCAGGAGCCTTCCAGGCAACCCTGTATATATGTTTTAAACTTTATCTTTCAAAAACATATAATATAGCTTTTGAAAACCTTTTAAAACACATTTTTGAAACCCCGAAGCGGCTTGGCCCGATCAAGACAGGACCAGGAAAACTAAGAAGAGCCCGGAACCGGAGCACATGTCGAGCCCGGCACAGCAACTCTTGTATCTGATTCACACCCCCAGGATCTCGAACGTCCAAGACCCTGTTCTTATCAAAATGTCATTTGAAGTCATCTCCGGAAGGCAGAAACGGAGGCGGACGACCATGTTGGCGAAGACCCAACGCAGACGGAGTACTGATGCTGTCAGACCCCGCACAAATCGTCCCTTTCGAACCCAACTCGAAGGAGTCAGAGTTTAGTTTGGATTGGATCTGGACCATATATATCCAGATCCCAATCCAAACCCATGTGTGGACTTGGATTTGGATTTGGATCCAGAGATCCAATCCAATATCCATATCCATGGCCCACATCACCTTCTCATAAATGGAGGTGGGGCCCACTTGAATTTCACGTGGGATTATGGGCATGAGAGAGAGTGGGGATGGATAATATCAAGAGTGTTGTAATTAAGCTTGACTTGTGTGTCAAGTTTGGGGTTAATCATGTGGGTTAGCCTAATTGAGTGGGTTTAAGCTTGTAATTAGCCAAAACCTAACCTAGGGTTGAACCAACATGAGGTGGTTAAGGTCTATGGGCCATGCAAAGGGAGCTCCTTCACCTAAACCTAACCCAAAACACCTAATCCTAGCCTACCACCCTAATCCACCCCTAATCTGAGCCTAATCACCTAACCCACTTCCCTAATCCTTCCCTAAACCTAGGTTAATTTCCCTAAACCTAGCCAAAACCTAGCCTAATCACCTAACCTAGCTCACTAAACCTCACCCTAGAACCCAACCACCTAACCTAGCCCTAAACCCCTAAACCACCCCTAGCCCACAATCTACCCAAACCACTAGTTTTTAAAATATCTGGCCCTACCCTTTCCAGCCTACCTTATCTTCATACCACCCTACCTAAACCACCTAACCACTACCCCAAACCCAGCCCTAACCGACCTACCCAACTCCCTATATAAACCCCCCCTCTTGGGGCGGGTTCTCCTATCTAGTGGCTCCACCCATCCCAGCCGGGTCCCCTCCTTCCCCAATTCCAGCCGAGTCCCACCATCTCCCACCTGCTCCACCTGCACCGCCACCTGCTAAACATCCCACCACCATCTCCCAGCCGGACGCCACCACTTGCACTACTTCCCAACCACCCGGCTTCACTCTTCCATCCACCGCCTCTCCCCATTCGGTAAGTACCCCCCCCCACTCTACCTAGCTCCTTCTCTACTCCCTCTCCACTCCTAGCCACCCACCCTACCACCATCTTACCTACACATCATCCCTTTGCTGCCACCATTCTCACTCAGCCGAACCTATCACAACCTAAACTACCGGCCACTACCTAACCATCATATCTACATCTGGCCACCCTATAAGACTCCCATTCGGCCTTCCCTTAAACTCCCTTTAGGTCCATACTCCCCAATACTCTAGACTCTCCTAGTGACCCTACACACTTACTTGGCCCAGCCCCTTTAATCCCCCACATCAAGGCGACACCCACTTGCAGCCGGCCACCTTCGAGGCACCTATCCCGCGCCTCACTTGCAGCCGGCCAGCACCCTTTGTCATCCACCGTCGCGGAGCTCCCATTTGCAGCCCAAGGCGAAGGCCAAGCCCACACTCAAGCAAGGCCTCTACGGACCAGCTACTCGTAAGTGCCTAAACTCGGTCTTTAGTTGTATACTTGCTTGAGATTCAATTTGATACGGGGTTGTAATAACGGAGCATAGTCTCCCCCCGCTTGTAATAACGTGGCTTGGCACACCCACACACGTGCACTCTCTTAGTTGTGCACGATTTTGAACACACATGGGCCTAATCAGCCCATAATACATAAGTATATATATATACTTTCATTTCCGAAGGGTTTTTGCTTAAGTTGGGTGCGTTGTCTTTCCATTCAAGCACTCACACACATTGAGCTTTCGCTCTTATTTGAAAGACCCAAGTAAGGGCCGACCTATACTATTTGGGTTTCATTTCATGTCGTGTGAGTAAGTTTTTCAATTCAAGCACTCTCACACACATTGAGCTTTCGCTCTTATTTGAAAGACCCAAGTAAGGGCCGACCTATACTATTTGGGTTTCATTTCATATCGTGTGAGTAAGTCTTTCAATTCAAGCACTTTCACACACATTGAGCATTCGCTCTTATTTGAAAGACCCAAGTAAGGGCCGACCTATACTATTTGGGTTTCATTTCATGTCGTGTGTGTAAGTCTTTCAATTTAAGCACTCCCACACACATTGAGCCTTCACTCTTACTCCCAAGACCTTAGTAAAGGCCTTATTGCAGTTATATTTGGGTTTCATTTATGTCGTGTGTGTAGTACTTCAATTCAAGCACTCACACACATTGAGCCTTCGCTCTTACTCCTAAGACCTTAGTCAAGGCCATACTGCAATTTATATTTGGGTTTAATTTCATGTCGTGTGTGTAAGTCTTTCAATTCAAGCACGCACCCACATTGAGCCTTCACTCTTATTTGCAAGACCCGAGTAAGGGCTCATATACATAATCTATATACGTATTTCCCTTCGGTTATTTCCCTTCGTTCATTTCCCTTCGGTTATTTCCCTTCGGTTATTTCCCTTCAGTATTGTCTTTACATTTCGGGTTTTCCCTTTGGAGTAGCGTGAGTTTGCATTGCATCTACGCCATACCACGAGGTAGGACGCATATTGCATCGAAGCAAGCCCCGCTCGAATTCGCCCATGTAGTGGAGTGTTCATAACACACAAACTAGGTGGCCCGAAAAGGGATAAAAGAAAAGACTTAGGCACGTGCAAATCCACGTGATCTAAAACATGCAATCGCATTTTAAAGACCCGAAATAGAAATAGACACCTCGAACCGCTTCGTAGACTTTCTCTCCAAAACTCATTTTTGCAAAGCGTACAGACTGACCCTTGCGCATCGGTACAAGAAGGTCTGCGACGACAAGAGCTTACTTGCTCACAGTCGCCATGTTTAGAAGTCAGTGTTAAAAATATCTTCGCTAGCTTAGGTAAGCTAGCTGGCACGCCCTGTTTGCATACATAGGCCTTAGACACACGAGAGGATCCGCTCCGAGCCCTGAAAAAGGCGAGAGGCGGGGATTTTCGCACGTCTACAGAGATTGGCACGCCCGGTGGGACGTGAGCCTTTCAAAAATCGAGTTTTACTTGCCCAGAGCATGATAGAACTCCCTGAAATCCCCGAAGGAGTCACTTCCAAAGGGGGGTATTTAAACCGATTTTGTAAGTATCATCGGCTCAAAGGCCATGATACCAAACACTACTTCTCTCTTTTAAATAAAATTGAGAACTTGATAGCAGAAGGTCGGCTCCAGGTCACTGCGGAACCTGAGCCACCTCAAGCTATCTTCAAGGAACCCTTTCCCAAACATGCCAGTGGCAGTGGGAAAGGAAAGGAGGTATGTACCCTCACCATTTCCAAGGAACTAGCGCGAAAGCCAGAACCTGGTTGACCTACTTGTGCTCCCATCCATGTACTATACAAGAGGCCCGCCCAAGTCGTCATTCGGGGACAACCAAAAGTGGAAACCCCGGTAAAACCAGTTTTAAAAATCCAAGGTTCTCCTCAGCTCATCCTTAGAGCCAAGTTTAGCGCGAACCCTAGGCTGGTCATGGGGGAAGTCACTAGATCTGGGAGGATCTATCAACCCCCACACCTTCAAGGTGCTCAAAAGGTGGTCAGTGTGCCTGGCCCCTCAAAAGCATGTATCCCTAGTGGTCTGCCAAAGGCAGATAAGGACAAAGTCATCCTAAATCCTTATGACTTCGAAAACCACCTTTCAAAGATTCCTATTCACATGTCTATCCTAGAGCTTATAAAGACCTCGCCTAGGCATAGACTTATATTAGAGAAAATTTTAGAAAGGGCCAAGGTTGATTCGAACATAAGTCCGGAATCCTTGTCTGCCCAAGTGGCTTTATTAGGAGCAAAATCGCCCATCACTTTCTCGGAAGATGATGTAGATAGACCCTACGAAACCCATGACCAGGCCCTGCATATCGAGGTGGTTCTAAACAACCACTCTCTAGACAGGTGCCTAGTCGATGGTGGAGGAGGGCTCAACAACCTTCCACTTCATGTGGCATACAAAATCGGAGTCACCTTGACTTCAGTGAACCCAAGCCCCATCGTTATCACTGGATACGATGGGAATGCGTCTAGACCTTTAGGATCCATCGAACTCCCAATGGAAACGGGAGGGATCGAACACACGGGGGTGTTCCATGTCTTGGACATCCACCCCCACTATAACCTGTTGCTGGGAAGGCCCTGGATACACAGTTTGTGCGCTGTGCCATCCACCTTCCACAGGTGTGTCAAGATCCCTTTTAGGGACCAGGTCGTAGTGATCCTAGGTGAGAGTCACCCACAGCTTCAGGGGATCATAAACTCCCCTTGTTTATCAAGCTCCCAGGCCCATGAGGCTAACCTGGGGCAAATTATGGTTGAGCCACCTCGGCTCGTGTTGAACAACCCTAGGAAGGTTGTATGTGTGAAGGGGCCGCCCAAAGCAGGCCCCCTCCCGACTTTAATCCTCCTAGGAAAACCCAAGCGTTCCCTATTTCCAAAGCCCCTGGACAAGAGGCCATACGAGCCTAATATGGACGATAGCATGTTCTAGGACCACGACTTGTATCCAACTTTTTCAAAAAACAAAAAGTCGTGGAACATGTTGTTGAACATGGGCTACACGCCCTACAAGAGTCTAGGGGCGCAGAACCAAGGTCTCCTAGAGCCCATCCTTCCTAGGGCCAACCCAAGCCGATATGGGATCGGCTATACTCCCCGAATACCACCGGAGCCACCCCCTGTGACCACCTGGGTCAAGGGTGCCCCGGAGCCTGTCTTAGAAGAGACCTATGGTTTAGATCTCCTATTCCGAGTCTAACCCGTAGTGTTTTCCCTTTGTAGGTATGACGGAAGATCCCTTTTCTAAAAATACCAAAAACATTTGAAAACTTAAAATAAAAAAAATCAAAAAACAAGAAAACAAAAAACAATGGAAAAACAAAAACTCGAAAAAAGAGTGCTTTGTATAGTTCCCAAAGTTCTTGTTTTACAAAAACCCAAAAAAATCGAAAATTTGGAAAATGCCAAAAAGATTTTGTACATAGCCGCTCCTGGTAGGACTTTGGCAAAAGAAAAGGATTTCGAAAGAAACGTCGTCTGCATAGCCAGACCAAAAATTTCGAAATCACTTGAAAATCCAAGTACAAAACCAGGTCATTTTGAAAAACACGCATCAAGTTCCCTCGGGTCTATAGCCCACGAGAATGATCAAAGCCCAGAAGTGGATCCCCTTGAGGAAGATCCCGCTTCTAAGCTCCCAGAATTTCATAGAATTCTCGATTTTGAAAGACCTTCCCAATCAGTAGGAGGAGATTTCATAGAGGTAAACCTAGGGGATGATTCCAATCCCAAAACCATCAAAATAGGCGCATGCTTGCATGAGACTGAAAAGTTAGCATTCATTGCATTTCTACGAACATATTTAGATGTATTTGCATGGACGTATGAAGACATGCCGGGCATAGATCCCAGCATTGTCGAGCATCGTCTTCCCTTAGATGCACCCGAATGTACACACGCAAGTTAAAGAGGGTTTAGAAGATCTGCTAAAAGTCAGATTTATAAAACCCATTGCGTATTCTGATTGGTTGTCAAATATCGTTGTGGTTCGAAAAACCAATGGGAAAATTCGAATATGCATCGATTTCAGAAACCTGAATAAAGCCACTCCAAAGGATAATTATCTTTTACCAAACATAGATTTGATAGTCGATAGTACTGCAAATCATGAAATGTTTTCATTTATGGATGGCTATTCAGGCTATAATCAAATCAAACTAAGTCCACGAGATCAGGGTAAGACCGCCTTCACAGCCCCATGGGGCACGTACTGCTATACAGTCATGCCCTTTGGTTTGAAAAATGCCGGCGCAACTTACCAACGAGCCATGACCACGATCTTCCATGATCAAATTCATGAGCTTGTAGAAGTGTATGTAGATGATCTCTTGGCGAAATCCAAAACCCGATGCACCCATATCGAATGTTTACAAAAGATTTTCGAAAGGCTTAGGCTCTACAAAGTAAAGCTAAACCCTCAAAAATGTGTGTTCGGGGTAGAATCAGGGAAGCTTCTAGGCTTTATGGTGAGCCAAAGGGGAATAGAAGTCTACCCCTCTAAGTGTCGAGCCATCATAGACATGGCTCCACCCTCCAATCTCACCCAAATCCGTAGCCTCCAGGGTCGATTACAATCCGTGCGCCAATTCATATCGAATCTGGCAACTAGATGCGAACCCTTCAACAAACTGTTGAGGAAGGGTACGAAATTCTTATGGGATGATGAATGCCAAAAGTCCTTCGAGAGATTGAAGGCATACTTGGTTAATCCCCCTGTTTTAAATCCTCCAAAGCAAGGAAGACCGCTTTTATTATACATCTCCGTGCATGTAAATGCTTTAGGAGCCCTGTTGGCTCAATACGAGGATGACACCCATAAGGAGTATGCCATGTACTACATTTCGAAAACTCTCTTGGCTTATGAACAAAATTATCAAGCCATGGAGAAGACGTGCTTGGCCCTAGTCTGGGCCTGCCAGAAGTTCAAACACTATTTCCTAGATCATGAGATCTGGATAGTGTCCAAGCTTGATCCAATCAAGCACCTGTTCGAAAAACCCATTCTCACGGGTAGATTGGGCAAATGGCAACTCCTTCTAATGGAGTATGATCTGAAATACCATCACCAGGTCTCCATTAAGGGGCAAGCCCTAGCAGATTACGTGGCTGAATTCCCCTTAGAGGACGCATACCCCACTCTTGTCGAAATGCCTGATGAAGGCATATTGCAAAACCATTTCCAAAACCACATTTTGGCAAATTCTTTCGAAAACCAAGTGTGGAAGATGCACTTCGATGGAGCACGAAACCAACGAGGGGCTGGTGCTGGGGTCATCCTAATCTCCCCTGAAAAGGGCGAGATTCCCATAGCAGTCCGCTTAGATTTCGAATGTTCCAACAATGTAGCTGAGTATGAAGCACTCATACAAGGCTTAAGGATTTCGAAAACTCTAGGGGCATCATGCATCGAGGTCTTTGGAGATTCGCTCCTTGTCATAAACCAGGTTTTAAAAATTTGGCAAGTACGTAATGAGAAACTACTTCTATATCATGAGTTGGCCACTCAACTGGTCCAATCCTTTCAGTCGTGTAAACTCACACACGTAGGAAGAGAGGACAATGGCATCGCCGATGCCCTCTCCTCCTTGGGTTCAGCCCTGAAGGTCGATCCCATTTCAGGGACCAGATCTTTGGAAATATGGCTTATGCCCCACCCATCCACACACGACTTAGATATTTGCCAAAACAACCCAGAGTCTATTGAAAAACCCTGGTTTTATGACATAAAACAATTTTTAGAAAAGGGGGGATTTACCGAGGATGCCACATCCAAAGATAAGGCATTCATTCATACGATTTCGACCCGATACACCATTCTAGGTGGGGTCTTATACAAAAAAAGTTTTACCGGCATTCTGCTTAGGTGTATCGACCTAGAGGAGGCTAGGATAGTGATGCATGAGTTCCACGATGGAGAATGTGGAGGTCATGTTAACGCCAACATGATGGCGATGAAAATACTTAGAGGGGGCTATTTTTGGTCCACCCTGAAAAAGGATTGTCACGATCATGTTAGGAAGTGTCATCCGTGTCAAGTGCATGGGCACGCCATTCATATCCCTTCATCTGCATTGCATTCCGTGGTCAGCCCCTGGCCATTTACCATGTGGGCGTTTGACATTGTAGGCCCAATATTTCCAAAGGCTTCGAATGGGCATCGATTTATTTTAGCAACCACGGAGTATTTCTCCAAGTGGGTGGAAGCCATTTCCCTAACCAATGTAATGGGGCAACATGTGGTGGCTTTCATCCGGAGGAATATCTTGGCTCGATTTGGGGTTCCACGAGACCTTGTGTCTGATAATGGTACCCCATTCAAGAACGAGCGGATGGTTAAGTTGTGCAACACGTATGGCATAACTCACCACTTCTCCTCGCCCTACTACCCTCAAGGCAACGGCCAAGCCGAAGCCACAAACAAGACTCTCATTAGTATTATTGAGAAAACCTTAGAGAAGGGTAGGACGTGGCACGAGAAGCTGGATGAAGCGTTATGGGCTTATAAGACTTCCATCCGGACTCCCACGAATGCCACACCATTCGAGTTGGTCTATGGCACAAACGCCATTCTTCCCATTCATACTCAACTGCATTCATTTCATGCATCCATAGCACTCGACCTCCCCCTAGAGATGCTTCAGCATGCTAGGATGGCCGAACTAGATTTGCTAGATGAGAGGTGACTCCTTGCCATGGATCATGCTCGTGCATACCGGCAAAGGATAGCCCGACATTATAGCAAACACATGAGACCTTGCCACTTTAAAGTGGGAGATCTGGTCTTAAAAACCATCCACCATCGTGGCCCACACCCCCTAGGCAAGTGGCGCCTCAATTGGGATGGACCCTATGTTGTACGAGCAACCACTACGAACAATTCGTATTGGTTGATCGATGTAGAAGGTAGGAATTTAGCAGATCCTATCAATATTCAATACTTAAAGAAGTATCATGTGTAGGATCTGGATTAAATTCCAGTTTTCGAAAATTTAAGGGATAGCTGCCCTGAGACATGTGAATAAGGTGCAAAGGCCACTCGTGTGACCCTGAGTGAGAGAATTCGCACTTGTGAAAGAGTGGAGTTTTCAAAATCGTGGTTACATTTCAAAATCCTTCTTCTTACAAAGAAAGGCCTAGTTCAACATAGCAAGATACTTGCAAGTGGTACGTGCTATTTCTAAATAGGCTGATCTGGAATTGATCGAGTGTAGGCTTGGGATAAGTCCTCCCCTCTTCTCTTCTTCTTCCAAAAGGAAAATAAAGGCCCAAACAAAAGGGAATTTCCCATTCAAAGTGTCTTTCCAAAAGAAAGAAACCAGAATTCAAAAGAAAAATCAATTCTCTTATGAAAAAGAGGGATTAAAGAAAAAATACTCCCAAAGGGAGACCCTCGATGAAAAAAAGGAAAAGAGGCCAAAAAGCTCATCAAGAGCAGTTTTCCGCCCTCTGTGCCTTAAACCACGGGACGCTTCAGAAGGGACCGTGGATCTCTTTCCCATCCCTGGCTTATCCCAAGCTAAAGCATGGTTCATTTCGAGGAATCCTAAAGTAAAAATAGGATTTACTTACTTGAACTTCATCTTGTTTGAGAATTTGACGTTTCGAGTAAGGCGTAGGAATTTGAAATATGCCTTGTTTTCTTATAAAACCTCCACTAGATAAGCGAGTGTTAAGACTCAAACAAGGGCAAGCACGAAGAGCTCGAGATCCTTAGGATCGAGGCTCAAGACAGTTGTCCCTTTTGTAAATAGCTTTTGTAAATAAGTTTTGAAAACCGAACATTGAACAGCATAGGATTTGCTCGCTTGGAGCAGTAGGCCTTGGAAGTCTCTAGAGTTCGACCACATCTGGTCTCTAGGAGGTCGCCCCTTTTGGCACCACACCCATGTCATTTGCATTCCACACATGGTACTTGCACGAACATGATCCCATTTAGGACCAGATTCCATAGAAGAACCCTTTGGCGTGATATCTTGTAGACGCGCGAAAATCCCCGCCTCTTCGTCCCTTCCGGGGACTTGGAGTGGATCTTCTCGTGCGTCTAAGGCCTATGTATACAAATAGGGTGTGCCAGCTAGCTTACTTAAGCTAGCGAAGATATTTTGAACACTGACTTCTAAACGTGGCGACTGTGAGCAAGTAAGCTCTTGTCGTCGCAGACCTTCTTGCACCGATGCGCAAGGGTCAGTCTGTACGCTTTGCAAAAATCGAGTTTTGGGGAGAAAGTCTACGAAGCGATTCGAGGTGTCTATTTCGGGTCTTTATGATGCGATTTGCATATTTTAGATCACGTGGATTTGCACGTGCCTAAGTCTTTTCTTTTATCCCTCTTCGGGCCACCTAGTTTGTGTGTTATGAACACTCCACTACATGGGCGAATTCGAGCGGGGCTTGCTTTGATGCAATATGGGTCCTACCTCGTGGTATGGCGTAGATGCAATGCAAACTCACGCTACTCCAAAGGGAAAACCCGAAATGTAAAGACAATACTGAAGGGGAAATAACCGAAGGGAAATAACTGAAGGGAGATATATATATATCTTATGTATATGAGCCCTTACTCGGGTCTTGCAAATAAGAGCGAAGGCTCAATGTGGGTGCGTGCTTGAATTGAAAGACTTACACACACGACATGAAATTAAACCCAAATATAAATTGCAGTATGGCCTTGACTAAGGTCTTGGGAGTAAGAGCGAAGGCTCAATGTGTGTGAAAGTGCTTGAATTGAAAGACTTACTCACACGACATGAAATGAAACCCAAATAGTATAGGTCGGCCCTTACTTGGGTCTTTCAAATAAGAGCGAAAGCTCAATGTGTGTGAGAGTGCTTGAATTGAAAGACTTACTCACACGACATGAAATGAAACCCAAATAGTATAAGTCGGCCCTTACTTGGGTCTTTCAAATAAGAGCGAAAGCTCAATGTGTGTGAGAGTGCTTGAATTGAAAGACTTACTCACACGACATGAAATGAAACCCAAATAGTATAGGTCGGCCCTTACTTGGGTCTTTCAAATAAGAGCGAAAGCTCAATGTGTGTGAGAGTGCTTGAATTGAAAGACAACGCACCCAACTTAAACAAAACCCTTCGAAAATGAAAGTATATATGTACACTTATATATTAGGGGCTGATTAGGCCCGTGTGTGCTAAAAATCGTGCACAACTAAGAGAGTGCACGTGTGTGGTTGTGCCAAGCCACGTTATTACAAGCGGGGGGAGACTATGCTCCGTTATTACAACCCCGTATCAAATTGAATCTCAAGCAAGTATACAACTAAGGACCAAGTTTAGACACTTACGAGTAGCTGGTCCGTAGAGGTCTTGCTTGGGCGTGGACTTGGCTTTGGGCTGCAAACGGGAGCTCCGCGAAGGTAGGTGATCAAAGGGGCTGGTCGGCTGCAAGTGGGGCGCGGGATAGGCGCCTCGAAGGTGGCTGGTGGCAAGTAGATGGCGGCTCCAAGTAGGGGGTTTAAAGTGGTTGAATGAGTGGGTTCTTAGGGTCACTAGGGGAGTTGAGAGTTTAGGGAAGCTGGAACTAAAAGGTGAGCTGGTGGGAAAGGCCGAATGGGACACCTAGGGGAAGGCCGAATGGGAGATGATGGCTAGGTAGTGGCCGGCAGCTTGGGTTATACTAGGTTCGGCTAGGTTAAAGTGGTGGTGGCAAGGGGGCTGAGATGAAGGTAGGATGGGTGGCCAAGAGTGGAGAGGTGGAAGAGAGGGGCTTTGAGGGAGTTTGGGGCACTTACCGAATGGGGAGAGGTGGCGGATGAAATGGGAAGCAGGCGGGCAGGTGACTGTTGGCTGGTTCGGTTGGGTGGAGGTGGTGGATGGAAGAGGGAAGGTGGCGGAGCAGGTGGCGGCTGGTGGAGCAAATGGAGCAGGCGGAGGTGGGGAGTGGTCCCGGCTGGGTGAGAGAAGGGAGAAGGAGAGGGCCCGGCTGGGTGAGATGGTGGTTCCCACTTGGAAAACCCGCCCACAAGGAGGGGGGTTTAAATAGGGGATGGGTAGGTCGGTTAGGGCTGGGCTGTGGGTAGTGGTTAGGTGGTTTAGGTAGGGTGGTATGTAGATAAGGTGGGCTGGAAGGGGTTGGGCCAGATATTTTAAAACTAGGGGTTTGGGTAAATCGTGGGCTAAGGGTGGTTTAGGGGTTTAGGGCTAGGTTAGGTGGTTGGGTTTTAGGGTGAGGTTTAGTGAGCTAGGTTAGGTGATTAGGCTAGGATTAGGGAAATTAATCTAGGTTTAGGGAAGGATTAGGGAAGTGGGTTAGGTGATTAGGTTGGGATTAGGACGGGATTAGGGAAGTGGGTTAGGTGATTAGGTTCAGATTAGGGGTGGATTAGGGGTTTAGGCTAGGTTTAGGCATTTTTGGCTAGGTTTAGGTGAAGGAGCTCCCTTAGCATGGCCCATAGACCTTGATCACCCCATGTTGGTGCAGCCCTAGGTTAGGTTTTAGCTAATTACAAGCTTAAACCCACTCAATTAGGCTAACCCACATGATTAACCCAAACTTGACACACAAGTCAAGCTTAATACAACACTCTTGATATTTTTCAACCCCACTCTCTCTCATGCCCAATATCCCATGTGAAACTCAAGTGGGCCCCACCTCCATTTATGAGAAGGTGATGTGGGCCATGGATATGGATATTGGATTGGATCTCTGGATCCAAATCCAAATCCAAGTCCACATATGGGTTTGGATTGGGATCTGGATATATATGGTCCAGATCCAATCCAAACTGAACTCTGACTCCTTCGAGCTGGGTTCGAAACGGACGATTCGTGCGGGGCCTGACAGCATCAGTACTCCGTCTGCGTTGGGTCTTCGCCAACATGGTCGTCCGCCTCCGTTTCTGCCTTCCGGAGATGACTTCAAATGATATTTTGGTAAGAACAGGGTCTTGGACGTTCGAGATCCTGGGGTGTGAATCAGATACAAGAGTTGCTGTGCCGGGCTCGACAGGTGCTCCGGTTCCGGGCTCTTCTTGGCTCTCCTGGTCCTGTCTTGATCGGGCCAAGCCACTTCGGGGTTTCAAAACATGTTTTAAAAAGTTTTCAAAAGCCATATTATATGTTTTTGAAAGACAAAGTTTAAAACATATATACAGGGTTGTCTGGAAGGCTCCTGGGTTTCCAGACTCAAAAATGGCCCTTTCGGGACTGCTTGTATAAAACCAGATTTGTTTAAGAAATTCGTGGGATTTCGGGGTGTTTACATATCTCCTCCTACCAGAGTTTGTAAATTGAGATTTTTGCTAAAAATTGGGACGATCCCATGTTCTTCGTGGATAGATCTAGGAAGACATTGAAAGGGGTGTTTGTCATCTTTGCCCTTATCCAAATCTATTTGGACAAGGCCAAAGAGGGGCATCTGTAAACACCCCAAAATCCCACGAATTTCTTAAACAAACCTGGTTTTGTACAAGCAGCCCCAAAGGGCCATTTTGAGTCTGGAAACCCAGGAGCCTTCCAGACAACCCTGTATATATGTTTTAAACTTTATCTTTCAAAAACATATAATATAGCTTTTGAAAACCTTTTAAAACACGTTTTTGAAACCCCGAAGCAGCTTGGCCGATCAAGACAGGATCAGGAAAGCTAAGAAGAGCCCGGAACCGGAGCACATGTCGAGCCCGGCACAGCAACTCTTGTATCTGATTCACACGCCCAGGATCTCGAACATCCAAGACCCTGTTCTTATCAAAATGTTATTTGAAGTCATCTCCGGAAGGTAGAAACGGAGGCGGACGACCATGTTGGCGAAGACCCAACGCAGACGGAGTACTGATGCTGTCAGACCCCGCACAAATCGTCCGTTTCGAGCCCAGCTCGAAGGAGTCAGAGTTCAGTTTGGATTGGATCTGGACCATATATATCCAGATCCCAATCCAAACCCATGTGTGGACTTGGATTTGGATTTGGATCCAGAGATCCAATCCAATATCCATATCCATGGCCCACATCGCCTTCTCATAAATGGAGGTGGGGCCCACTTGAATTTCACGTGGGATTATGGGCATGAGAGAGAGTGGGGATGGATAATATCAAGAGTGTTGTAATTAAGCTTGACTTGTGTGTCAAGTTTGGGGTTAATCATGTGGGTTAGCCTAATTGAGTGGGTTTAAGCTTGTAATTAGCCAAAACCTAACCTAGGGCTGAACCAACATGAGGTGGTTAAGGTCTATGGGCCATGCAAAGGGAGCTCCTTCACCTAAACCTAACCCAAAACACCTAATCCTAGCCTACCACCCTAATCCACTCCTAATCTAAGCCTAATCACCTAACCCACTTCCCTAATCCCGGCCTAATCCCAACCTAATCACCTAACCCACTTCCCTAATCCTTCCCTAAACCTAGGTTAATTTTCCTAAACCTAGCCTAAACCTAGCCTAATCACCTAACCTAGCTCACTAAACCTCACCCTAGAACCCAACCACCTAACCTAGCCCTAAACCCCTAAACCACCCCTAGCCCACAATCTACCCAAACCACTAGTTTTTAAAATATCTGGCCCTACCCTTTCCAGCCTACCTTATCTTCATACCACCCTACCTAAACCACCTAACCACTACCCCAAACCCAACCCTAACCGACCTACCCAACTCCCTATATAAACCCCCCCTCTTGAGGCGGGTTCTCCTATCTAGTGGCTCCACCCATCCCAGTCGGGTCCCCTCCTTCCCCAAGTCTAGCCGAGTCCCACCATCTCCCACCTGCTCCACCTGCACCGCCACCTACTCTCCATCCCACCACCATCTCCCAGCCGGACGCCACCACTTGCACTACTTCCCAACCACCCGGCTTCTCTCTTCCATCCACCGCCTCTCCCCATTCGGTAAGTACCCCCCCCACTCTACCTAGCTCCTTCTCTACTCCCTCTCCACTCCTAGGCACCCACCCTACCACCATCTTACCTACACATCATCCCTTTGCTGCCACCATTCTCACTCAGTCGAACCTATCACAACCTAAACTACCGGCCACTACCTAACCATCCTATCTGCATCCGGCCACCCTATAAGACTCCCATTCGGCCTTCCCTTAAACTCCCTTTAGGTCCATACTCCCCAATACTCTAGACTCTCCTAGTGACCCTACACACTCACTTGGCCCAGCCCCTTTAATCCCCCACATCAAGGCGACACCCACTTGCAGCCGGCCACCTTCGAGGCGCCTATCCCGCGCCTCACTTGCAGCCGGCCAGCACCCTTTGTCATCCACCCTCGCGGAGCTCCCGTTTGCAGCCCAAGGCGAAGGCCAAGCCCACGCTCAAGCAAGGCCTCTACGGACCAGCTACTCGTAAGTGCCTAAACTCGGTCTTTAGTTGTATACTTGCTTGAGATTCAATTTGATACGGGGTTGTAATAACGGAGCATAGACTCCCCCCGCTTGTAATAACGTGGCTTGGCACACCCACACACGTGCACTCTCTTAGTTGTGCACGATTTTGAACACACACGGGCCTAATCAGCCCATAATACACAAGTATATATATATATACTTTCATTTCCAAAGGGTTTTTGCTTAAGTTGGGTGCGTTGTCTTTCCATTCAAGCACTCACACACATTGAGCTTTCGCTCTTATTTGAAAGACCCAAGTAAGGGCCGACCTATACTATTTGGGTTTCATTTCATGTCGTGTGAGTAAGTCTTTCAATTCAAGCACTCTCACACACATTGAGCTTTCGCTCTTATTTGAAAGACCCAAGTAAGGGCCGACCTATACTATTTGGGTTTCATTTCATGTCGTGTGAGTAAGTCTTTCAATTCAAGCACTTTCACACACATTGAGCTTTCGCTCTTATTTGAAAGACCCAAGTAAGGGCCGACCTATACTATTTGGGTTTCATTTCATGTCGTGTGTGTAAGTCTTTCAATTCAAGCACTCTCACACACATTGAGCCTTCGCTCTTACTCCCAAGACCTTAGTAAAGGCCTTATTGCAGTTATATTTGGGTTTCATTTATGTCGTGTGTGTAGTACTTCAATTCAAGCACTCACACACATTGAGCCTTCGCTCTTACTCCCAAGACCTTAGTCAAGGCCATACTGCAATTTATATTTGGGTTTAATTTCATGTCGTGTGTGTAAGTCTTTCAATTCAAGCACGCACCCACATTGAGCCTTCGCTCTTATTTGCAAGACCCGAGTAAGGGCTCATATACATAATCTATATACGTATTTCCCTTCGGTTATTTCCCTTCGGTTATTTCCCTTCGGTTATTTCCTTTCGGTCATTTCCCTCCGATTATTTCCCTTCGGTTATTTCCCTTCAGTATTGTCTTTACATTTCGGGTTTTCCCTTTGGTGTAGCGTGAGTTTGCATTGCATCTACGCCATACCACGAGGTAGGATGCATATTGCATCGAAGCAAGCCCCGCTCGAATTCGCCCATGTAGTGGAGTGTTCATAACACACAAACTAGGTGGCCCGAAAAGGGATAAAAGAAAAGACTTGGGCACGTGCAAATCCACATGATCTAAAACATGCAATTGCATTTTAAAGACCCGAAATAGACACCTCGAACCGCTTCGTAGACTTTCTCTCCAAAACTCGATTTTCGCAAAGCGTACAGACTGACCCTTGCACATCGGTGCAAGAAGGTCTGCGACAACAAGAGCTTACTTGCTCACAGTCACCACGTTTAGAAGTCAGTGTTAAAAATATCTTCGCTAGCTTAGGTAAGCTAGCTGGCACGCCCTGTTTGCATACATAGACCTTAGACACACGAGAGGATCCGCTCCGAGCCCTGAAAAAGGCGAGAGGCGGGGATTTTCGTGCGTCTACACCAAGCCACGTTATTACAAGAGGGGGGAGACTATGCTCCGTTATTACAACCCCGTATCGAATTGAATTTTAAGCAAGTATACAACTAAGGACCGAGTTAGGCACTTACTAATAGCTGGTCCGAAGATGCCTTGCTTGAGCGTGGACTTGGCCTTCGCCTTGGGCTGCAAGAGGGAGCTCCGTGGAGTTGAATGGCAAAGGGGCTGCTGGCCGGGTGCCTTAGGTGCGCAGAAGAGATGCCTTGAAGGTGGTCGGCTACTTGGAAAGGGGTTACCTTGGCGTGTGGGGCTAAGGTGAGTATGTAGGGTCACTAAGGAAGGGTTGTGAAGTTAGGGAGTATGACACTAAGGGGAGCCTAAGGGAGTGTCTAATGGAGCACCTAAGGGAAGGAGGTGGCTGGCCGAATGGAAGTGACAGTCGGTTGGGGTTTTGTACAAAAAGAGTTTTACCGGCATCCTGCTTAGGTGTATCGATCTAGAGGAGGCTAGGATAGTGATGCATGAGTTCCATGATGGAGAATGTGGTCATGTTAATGCCAACATGATGGCAATGAAAATACTTAGAGGGGGCTATTTTTGGTCCACCTTGAAAAAGGATTGTCACGATCATGTTAGAAAGTGTCATCCATGTCAAGTGCATGGGCACGCCATTCATATCCCTTCATCTGCATTGCATTCCGTGGTTAGGCCCTGGCCATTTACCATGTGGGCGTTTGGCATTGTAGGCCCAATATTTCCAAAAGCCTCGAATGGGCATCGATTCATTTTAGCAGATCGGTGCAAGAAGGTTTGCGACGAAAAGATCCTGCTTGCCTACAAATGCCTTTCAAAAGTCGGATATTTCAAAACATACTTCGCTAGTTTGAGTAAGCTAGCTAGCACGCCCTAAAAGCGAATGTAGATTGCGAAAAGGTTCACTCCAGGCCTAAGAAACCCGGAGTTGAAGATTTTCCGTGTTTACAATATGGAAGAAGTTTTTCATTTCTCACTTGCCAAATTTTCAAAACTTGGTTTATAACAAGGAGTGAATCTCCAAAGACCTCGATGCATGATGCCCCTAGAGTTTTCGAAATCCTTAAGCCTTGTATGAGTGCTTCATACTCATCTATGTTGTTGGAACATTCGAAATCTAGGCGAATTGCTATGGGGATCTCACCCTTTTCAGGGGATATGAGGATGACTCCAGCACCAGCCCCTCATTGATTTCGTGCCCCATCGAAGTGCATCTTCCACACTCAGTTTTCGAAAGAGTTTGCCAAAATGTGGTTTTGAAATTGGTTTTGCAATATGCCTTCCTCAGGCATTTCACTAAGTGTGGGATATGCGTCCTCTAGGGGGAACTCAGCCACTTTGTCAGCTAGGGCTTGCCCCTTAATGGAGATCTAATGATGGTATTTCAGGTCATACTCCATTAGAAGGAGTTACCATTTGCCCAATCTACCAGTGAGAATGGATTTTTCAAATAAATGCTTGATTGGATCAAGCTTGGACACTATCCAGATCTCATGATCTAGGAAATAGTGTCGAAATTTCTGGCAGGCCCAAACTAGGGCCAAGCACGTCTTCTCCATGGCTTGGTAATTCCTTTCGTAAGCCAAGAGAGTTTTTGAAATATAATAGATGGCATACTCCTTGTGGGTGTCATCCTCGTATTGAGCTATCAAAGCTCCCAAGGCATTCGCATGCACGGAAATGTAAAGCAAAAGAGGTTTTCCTTGCTTTGGAGGATTTAAAACAGGGGGATTAACTAGGTATGCCTTTAGTCTTTCAAATGACTTTTGGCAGTCGTCATCCCATGAAAATTTCGTGCCCTTTCTCAACAATTTGTTGAAGGGTTCGCATCTAGTCGCCAGGTTTGAGATAAACCTGCGAATAGATTGTAATCGACCTTGGAGGCTACGAATCTGTATGAGATTGGAGGGTGGAGCCATGTCTATGATGGCTCAACACTTAGATGGGTCGACTTCTATACCCCTTTGGCTCACCATAAAGCCTAAGAGCTTTCCGGACTCTCCTCCGAACACACATTTCTGAGGGTTTAGCTTTACTTTGTAAAGTCTAAGTCTTTCGAAAATCTTTTGTAAGCATTCGATATGAGTGCATCGAGTTTTGGACAGCTCCCTTTGCATGACCCATAGACCCTAATTACATCATGTTGGTGCAGCCCTAGGTTAGGTTTTGGCTAATTACAAGCTTAAACCCACTTTAATTAGGCTAACCCACATGATTAACCCCAAACTTGACACACAAGTCAAGCTTAATTACAACACACTTTAATCTTATCCTCCCCCACTCTCTCTCATGCCCATAATTCCACGTGAAATTCAAGTGGGCCCCACCTCCATTTATGAGAAGGTGATGTGGGCCATGGATGTGGATATTGGATTGGATCTCTGGATCCAAATCCAAATCCAAGTCCATACATGGGTTTGGATTGGGATCTGGATATATATGGTCCAAATCCAATCCAAACTGAATTCTGACTCCTTCAGGCTGTGTTCGAAACGAACGGTTTGTGCGGGGTCTGACAGCATCAGTACTCCGTCTGCGTTGGGTCTTCGCCAACATGATCATCCGCTTCTGTTTTTGACTTCCGGAGGTGACTTCAAGTGATGTTTTGATGATAACAGGGTCGTGGACATTTGAGATCCTGGGTTAGATTTAATATGAGAGTTGCTATGCCAGGCTCGACTTGTGCTCCGGTTCCGGGCTCTCTTTGACTTCTCTGGTCCTGTCTTGATTAGGCCAAGCTGCTTCGGGGTTTCAAAAACGTGTTTTAAAAGGTTTTTAAAGCCATATTATATATTTTTGAAATATATAAAGTTTAAAACATATGTACAGGGTTGCCTGGAAGGCTCCTGGGTTTCCAGACTCAAAATGGCCCTTTGGGGCTGCTTTTACAAAACCAGGTTTGTTTTGAGAAATTCGTGGGATTTCGGGGTGTTTACAATAGGAATCTTTGAAAGATGGTTTTCAAAATCATATACCTTTAAAATGACATTTCCTTTGTCCGTTTTTGCAGAAACTCTAGGAATACATGCTTTTGAGGGGCCAGGCACACTGACCACCTTTTTAGCACTTTGCAGATGTGGGGGTTGGTAGATCCTCCCGGATCTTGTTACCTCCCCTACGATCAACCTAGGTTTCGCACTTAACATGGCTCTAATCGAGAGTTTTGGAGCACCTTGAATGGTTAAAACCGGTTTAACCAGGGACGAAACGTCCCCGGATGACTACTTGGGCAGGTTTTTTGCAAAGTATGAGAGTAGATGCACAAGTAGACAAACCAGACTCACATGCATGTGCTAGACTCTTTGAAATCGTGAGAGCACATACCTCTTTTCTCTTCTCACTCGTACTTGCGTGGTTGGGGAAGGGTTCTTTGAAGATAGCTTGGGCAGGCTCAGGTTCCTCAGTGACCTGGAGTCGGCCTTCTGCTATCAAGTTCTCAATTTTATTCAGGAGGGAGAAACACCGCCTTGTATCATGGCCTTTGAGCTGATGATACTTGCAGAATTTGTTTAAGAATCTTCCCTTTGAAGTGACTCCCTCGGGAATCTCAGGGAGTTCAATCATACCCTGGGCGAGTAGGAGGTCTAGGACCTCTGATACAGGTTGCCCCAGTGGAGTGTACTCCTGTCTTTCAAAGGGTTTTTGAAAACTTTTCTCCCTTTTATTTTCTAATTTTTCGAAATTTCTTGAAGCACTTGCCGGGCTTGGATCCACCTGAACATTGGCGATTTTGTGGGGTTTTGCCCCTTTATCCGCGGTGGTAGCCCATAAGTGTTGGGCTTCTCCAAGCGAGTTTTTGAAACCACGCTTCCTTTCCACAAGTGATCATAAATCCCTTTTTTCAAATTTGTTTCGAAAAGGGATGCTTTTTTTATCAACTTGTGGAAAGTTGAGATTTCATGAAGTGAGAGAAGGGTTTTCAACTCGTTTTTAAAATTATCCAGGATGAGCATGACGGCGCATCCTTCGGATATTGGCTCTCGCACTTGTCCAAGGAGAGACCTCCAACGAACGATGAACGTATATACGTCTTCGTTCATGCCTTGTTTTGTATCCCTCAACGTGTTTAAGGTCGTAGGAAGCTAGTCATTTGGCAGTTGTGCCTTTGAGGGACAAAGGGAACCAATACACCTATTTCATCGAGTCCTTTTTTCAAATTTGTTTCGAAAAGGGATGCTTTTTTTATCAACTTGTAGAAAGTTAAGATTTCGTGAAGCGAGAGAAGGGTTTTCAACTCATTTTTAAAATTATATAGGATGAGCATGACTGCGCATCCTTTAGATATTGGCTCTCGCACTTGACCTAGGAGAGACCTCCAACGAACGATGAATGTATGCACGTCCTCGTTCACACCTTGTTTTGTATCCCTCAAGGTGTTTAAAGTCGCATGACTTCTATGTTATGCGAGAATCTCTGCATAAAACAGTTCGCTAACTCTTCAAAAGTTGCGAACTGGCTAAGATCGTAGGAAGCCAGCCATTTGGCAACTGTGCCCTTGATCGAGTCCTTCTTTTTCTTATGGGCTCGACGAGAGAAAAGCTGCAAGTGAGACCTAGGGTCTCCCATGCCATCATACCGATGGAAGTTCGGTATTTCATCGTCACTGTCAGTTTCATAGTCCACAAGCAAGAAATCAGACAGGGCGTAACTTCTTTTCTCTTTATTTTGCCCTCTCAACAGCTGTTGTAGGGCTTTACGATCCTTGTGTGTGAAGGACTCGTGGTATTGGTTACCTTCTATTGCGGAAGTCTCTTTATGTTTGTGAGGTTTTTCAAATTTTTTCTTGGCCTTTGGTTCGCCATTTGATGAACATGAATCGCCTGCTTCAGCCTCTTGGCTAAGAGCAGCGATCTTGGCCTCGAAATCCCTTCTCAAATCCTCAATCTCTTCTAGTTTGTTTTCTTTTTTCGAAAACCTCCTAGAGTCAGATCTTGATGCGCATGAGCCATGGCTAGATACCTCTTGGGAGCCTGGACTCGACATGCTTCAATGCTTTTCAAAACAAATCCTAGATATGAAAATGCAACGAACAAAGTTAAAAACACTTTCTTTGAAAATTTTTCATGAGGTTTATCTACATGAACTGACTCTGCACAAGGCCCAGCTCCCACCGGGCGTGCCAAATCTGTAGACACGGAAAATTCTCACTTCCAGTTCTTAGGCCCGAAGTGAACCTTTTCATGTGTCTAAGTCGTTTTTATAACAAGGGCGTGTCAGCTAGCTTACTCAAGCTAGCGAAGTAAGTTTTTGAAATCTGACTCTATCGGGGCGACTGTGAGCAAGTGAGCTCTTTTCGTCGCAGACCTTCTTACACCGATGCGCAAGGGTCAGTCTGTACGCTTGGCAAAGTCATTTTAAACAAACCTCTTTGAAAATACCCAAAGTGTTTGGGCTTTGTTTGTATGATTAGAAATTTTATTTCACTTGAGATTTTACACGTAACTATGACTTTCACTTTTATGCTTTTTGGGGCCAACTAGGTGTGTGCGCAAGTGACCTAAGTTGGGCGATTTTTGCATAGGAGTGTGGGGTTTGCTTTGATGCAATATGCATCCTAACTCACAGTATGGTGAATATGCAATGCAAACTCACACAACTCCAAGGGAAAACCCGAATTGAAAGACAATGCTTAAGGGAAATGACGTAACATAAATTGCAAAAGGGAAATATGGCTATATCTTAAGAGCGGAAAGGCTCAATTGTGCAAGTGTGTGTCGTGTATATATGGAAACACTACTCACACAGCTGAACCTTAAAACCCAAATCTTAAAGACATAGAGGAAGGGAAATACTTATAATATATATGGGCCCAAAGGTCGCCAACATGTGCATGGGTGTTGTGTATATATGTAAAGACAACTCACATGACTTGTAATGTAAAACCCAAATAGAATTGCAATATGGCCCTTACTAGGGTCTTGGGAGTAAGAGCGAAAGCTCAATGTGTGTGAGTGTGGAATTGAAAGACCACGCACACAACTTGAATTAAAACAGCCCAAATGAAATTACAATATGGCCCTTACTAGGGTCTTGGGAGTAAGAGCGAAAGCTCAATGTGTGTGAGTGTGGAATTGAAAGACCACGCACACAACTTGAATTAAAACACCCAAATGAAATTGCAATATGACCCTTACTAGGATCTTGGGAGTAAGAGCGAAAGCTCAATGTGTGTGAGTGTGGAATTGAAAAACAACACCCACGACTTAAGTTAAAACCCACACAGTTGAATATATAAGTATAACTATATCTTAGGGGCTGTTAAGGCCTGAGTGTGTGCCAAAATGGTGTGCAGCTAAGAGCGAAAAGGCTCAAGTGCACGTCTGTGTTGGTATGTCAAAACCACATTATTACAATCGGGGGGAGACAATGCTCCATTATTACAACCCCGTATCAAATTTAATTAAATGTAAGCAAGTTCATATAATGAACCGAGTTAGGCACTTACATGTAGCTGGTCTGTGTTCAACTTGCTTGGCTTTTGCTTCGTGAGTTGCCTTGAAGCAGCTGAAGGGGAGCTCCTTAGGTGGGTGTGGGCGACATGTAGGGGTGCTGACCAAGTGGTGTCTTGGTGCTGGCCGAGTGAAAGGGGTTGGTTGAATAGATGGAAGATGGTATTGGAGAGTGGTGAAGGCAGGCTGGGAAGTGGGTGACTAAGGGAGGTGTTCAGCTAGGAGCTAAGGTGGGTGGTGTTGAGGGAAGGTAGTGGGGTATGGTGCAGGTCGGCCGGGTGTAAGGGAGAGGGGATGGATGAGCTAAGTGGCGGATGGATGGGAGATGGTGAAGGCAAGCTAGGGTTTAAGGTGGGGTACTAACCGTGTAGGGAGCTGGTGCTGGTGGATGGAAGTGATGTCCGGATCGTGGTGGAAGAAAGGTGGCAGCCGAAGGGTGGAGCTCCTCGCCGAAGATGGAAGATGGTGGAGTTTGGTTGAAGTGGAGAGGTGGCAGTCGGGTGATGGAGTGGTAGTGGAATGGCAGGTGGATGGAAGTGGTGGAGCTTGGAGAGAGTGGGGGGGATGATAGTGGAAGAGAGAGAGTGGAACTCGCAAGAAAGGGGGGTATTTATAGGCTAGGAATGGGCTGGGTCGGTTGGAGTGGTATGGGCCAGATATTTGTAATAAGGTGGGCATGGGAAGTGGTTTCGGGTAGGTCGGTTAGCGGGGGCTAGTTAGTGGTTTAGGGTAGGTCGGTTAGGTGGGCTAGGACTTAGTGGTTAGGGGTTTAATTAGGTGCACTAAGGTGGGTTTAGGCTTAGTTGGTTAGGGTCTAGGTGGTCTAGCTAGGTGAGGTGATTTAGGTGAGGCCGGCTAGGTGAGGTTGGGGCGGTTTTGGGTGAGGATGGCTAGGTTTTGGGTTAGGTTTTAGGGAAAGCGGCTAGGTGAGGTGAGCTAACTTAGAGCTAGGTTTTAGGAACTTCCCCTTGGCGCCGGTCCATTGACCCAGTTGCAGCCATGTCTAAGTTGGTGCAGCCCCAGGTTAGGTGTAGGTGCATACAAGCTTAAACCCACACTCTAGGCTAAACCCACAAGGTTAACCCACCCTTAATCAAAAGTCAAGCCTACCAACTTTCTCACTCATACTTTCTCACCCCTTTTTCTCTCTCTACCCAAGCTTTTCACGTGAAATATTTGTGGGCCCCACCTCCATTTATGAGAAGGTGATGTGGGCCATGGATGTAGATATTGGATTTGGATCTTAGGATCCAAATCCAAATGCATGTTGAGTTTGGATCTGGATATATATGGTCCAGATCCAGCCCAAATCTGATTTTTTGATTCCTTCATGGCGTTTCGAAACGGACGGTTTGTGTGTGCCTGACTTCATCAATACTCCGTCTCGCATTGGGTCTTTGCCAACATTGTCGTCCGCTCTTCTTCTCACCTTTCGGAGTTCATTTCGAGCAAATTTCTGATATCTAGGGCTTGGATGTCCGAGAATCTGGGGATGATTTTGATACGAGAGTTGATGTGCCAGGCTTGAAGTATGCTCTAGGTTCGGGCTCTCTTTTGCCTTTTTGGTCCTACTTTCATCAGGCCAAGTTGCTTTTGGGGTTTCAAAACACCTTTTTAAGGTTTTAAAACTATATGTATAGAGTTTTAAAACATATATACAGGTTCAAAGTATGTACAGGGTTGTCTAGAAGGCTCTTGGGTTTCCAGACTCAAAATAGCCCTTCGGGGCTGCTTTTGCAAAACCAGGCATATTTGAGAAAATCGTGGGATTTTGGGGTGTTTAAAGGAGGATCCTAGATCCCACCTGCAATTCTTTGGTTTTCCATTAAACCTACAAAGAGCCATCCCAAGGCAAAAAGTAAGAAAAAGAGTGAAAATACAAGCCCATTCGAAGAAAAGCCCGACAGGAGGCCAAAAGCGTAATTTGGGTCAAAAAGCAAAAGCAAATCCAAAATGCATAAAGAGGCCAAGAACCTGATGAAGTCGACAGAAGTCCGAGACACGTCCCATCAAAATGAAGAACGAAATCCGTGGGGAAATTTGAGATCGATAGCACTAGGAACTGGCCAAAAGCAAAAACGGCGGATCAAAACAGATGCCAGAACGTCCTAAAAAGCACAAGATCGGTTGGAAAAAGGATTGGGGGAACACCCAGGCCAAGGTGGGGTCGCCGTTGAACTGGAGCCCGCTCAAACCCGATTGTGAAAAGCTCCATAAAGGACTGAAAATGAAGGAGTAGAAGAGTTTGGATTGGATCTGGACCCAAATATCCAGATCCAAATCCAAATAATGTTTGGATTGGATCTGGATCCAAAATATCCAAGATCTAAGATCCAAACCCAAATAAATACTTGGACTAGATTTGGATCTCAAATATCCGAGATCCGAGATCCAGACCCAAATATTGTTTGGATCAGATCCAGATACCCAGACCCAAATCCAAGACCCACCTCATTTGTCTATAAATAGAGGTGAGGGGTCTCCAAAATGGGTTCACGTGAAATCAAGTGGAGGAGCTTGGGAGAGAGAGAGTGAGCAAACCTTGGCTCGTTTTCTTTTGAGTGGGGATTGGGCACATTATGGCATGGGCTGCACCAACCTCAAGGAGCATCTTCAAGTGGCGTGGAGCACCTTCAAGTGGAGTGGAGGTGCACCTTGGACGTGGCTTGGCTGCATGGAAGGGTTTGAACCAAGGCTGCAACCTAAGGTTAGTTCCTAAACCTAACCCTAAACCATTCTATCTCCTAACCTTCCAAACCACCCAGCCCATCCTCCATTAAAACCAACCTAAGCTTGGCCAAGTGCTGGCCGAGCTCTACTTAAACCAACCTAAGCTCGACCAAGTGTTGGCTGAGTTCTATCCAAAACAACACCCAAGCTCGGCCAAGTGTTGGCCGAGCTCTCCCTAAAACTCCACACGGCCTGCTAGTGCAGGCCGTGCTCCACTCCCTTACCAAAGATGACAAGGCCTGCCACTCGGCAGGCCATCTCCCTAAGATCAAACCCACGGCCTGCTAGTGCAGGCTGTGCCCCTTTCTTCAACACCAAACCCATGGCCTGCTAGTGCAAGACGTGTCCCTTTTACCACAACAAACCCACGGCCTGCTAGTGCAGGCCGTGCCCCTTTCTTCAACACCAAACCCATGGCCTGCTAGTGTAGGCCATGTCCCTTTTACCACAACAAACCCATGACCTGCAAGTGCAGGCCGTGCCCCTTTCTTCAACACCAAACCCATGGCCTGCTAGTGTAGGCCGTGTCCCTTTTACCACAACAAACCCATGACCTGCTAGTGCAGGCCGTGTCCCTTTTATAACCCTAAACCCACGGCCTGCTGGTGCAGGCTGTGTACCATCTACACAACCAAACCCCCGTCCTGCCTTATGGTAGGCCGTTTCCTTGAGACACATACCTGGTCACCTCCCTTGGCCGAACTTCAAACACCCCACTCGAGCCACCTTGGCTCGAGCCACCCTAACCTAGACAAACCTAGCTAGGACCAGCCCAAATACCCTTTAAACCAAGCCCACTCGAGCCACCCTTGGCTCGAGTCACACCAACCAAACCAGCCCCTACAAGGCCCTAAATTCTGATACAGTCGGCTACTCCCAAGCCTCCAAGTCTCCAAGTCTCCAAGGCCCCAAGCTCTCAAGCTCCACTCTCACGTGACCCGGACTCAATGCAAAGAAGGTGGACTCGCATCTAGCAAAATCCCGAATCCAAAGTTAGGAAAAGTGTAAGTCTTTTGAAATATATATCAAGTTGCTTTTCCCATTCAATTCAATTTTGACACGGGGTTGTAATAACGGAGCGTGGCCTCCCCCCAGGATGTAATATTGGTGCTTGATACACGAGACACATACGTGCACTTGAGCCTTAACTCTTATCTCGTACACAAGACACCCACATACACTTGAGCTTTAGCTCTTAACTGTACACGATTGCACACACCCATTAAGCTTTCGCTCTTACTCCAAACTCTCTAGTAAGAGCCATATAAGTTGCAATTTCATTCGGGTTGTTACTTTCATGTCGTGTGAGTTTCTCATTTAAAATTCCACACTAGCACACAAAGGGCACCCAAGCACTTGCTCAACACTCACGCACATTTTGGCCTTGGCAGCCCCTAAGATATAGAAGTATCTATATACTTTCAACTGCGTGAGTTTTTCGGTTCAAGTTGTGTACGTCTTTACATTCCAGGTTGTTAAATTTCAGTCGTGTGAGTTGTCTTTCAATTTATACACAACACACACGCACACATTGAGCCTTTCCGCTCTTATATCTATTTCTCCCTTTCAGCTGGGTTGTTAAAATTCAGTCATGTGAGTTGTCTTTACATTTATACACAATACACACGCACACGTTGAGCCTTCCCGCTCATATATATACTTATATTTCAATTTCGACAAGTTCAATTTAAGTCGTGTGAGTTTGTTATTTCAATTCTACACTCACACATGCGTGCATTGAGCCTTTCTGCTCTTAATATAAGTATATCTCCCTTCTGTAATTTATATTTAAGTCGTGTGAGTTGCTTTAAAGTTTGGGTATTTCCCTTAAGCTGCGTGAGTTGCACATTAATTCGGGTATTTACTTAAGCTGTGTATGTGAGTTGCTTTCAAATCGAGCCTAGCTCACATCATCATATCAAACCCGACAAAGTATTTGTGCATCCTTGCATTCGCGCATTTTCAAAAGGAAACCCCGAATCCACGCTCAAACTCGCTACAATTAGGCCACTTGTGCACACACACATATCAGGCCTAGACAAAGCTAAAACTCAAAGACTTAGGGTCGCCCAACCCTCATAAGTAAAACTCGCCAAAGTGCATGAATTTAAAAGGTTTTTAAACACTTATTTGTTTAAAGTAAGTTTTGAAGTTAACTTGTTTTAAATCGAAGTTTCTAAGCATTTAAACTGACCCTTGAGCGTCACTTCAAGAAGGTTTAAACGAAAAGATTCCGCTTGCCCACAATTGCCTAAAAAGTCAGATATTTCAAAAATCTTCGCTAGTTTGGGCAAGCTAGCTGGCACGCCCTCAAAAGCGACGTAAACGCGAAAAGGTTCACTTCCGGTCTCAAGAACCAGGAGTGAGAATTTTTCGTGCTTACACCCTACGATTTGTCCCAATGAAAAAAGATTCATTTCGGGGAGTCCTAAAGTAAAAATAGGATCTGCTTATTTGAATCTCATTTTGTTTGAGAATTAGACGTTGTTGAGTAAGGGGTAGAAATTTTGCAATGTTTCCTGATTTCCTTATAAAACCTCCACTAAAGTAGCAAGTGTTAAGACTTAAGTGAAGGGAAACGCAAGAAGCTGAAAATCCTTGCGATTGAAGCTAAAAGGGTTTTCCCTCTTTCGAAATTGAATTGAGAAAAACCTCGAACATCGAGCAACATAAGACCAGCTCACTTGGTGCAGCCAGTCTTCATAAGCCTCCCAAGTTCGATCATTCCATGTTTAAGGTCTCTAGAAAATCTAATTTTTCCAACATATCATCCTTGTCACTCACTCATATATACACACAAGGTCGTCTAAAACATGATCCCAACTAGGACTAGAACCACATTAGGAAAAGTCTCCTTTGGCGAAAATCCCCTCTTACCTATAATAAGAAAAAGTTTTTTTCAGAAAACTGGGACAATCCATATTCTCGAGGACAAATCTAGGGAGAAAATAAAAGGGGTGTTATCTTCTTTGCCATTATCCAAATCAATTTGGATAATGCCAAAGAGGGGCATATGTAAACACCCCAAAATGAGATTATTTTCAAACAAACAATTGGTTTTCAAAAACCATTTTCAAACCTATTTTGAACTTTTAAAACCCCAGAGTTGCGAAGTTTTAACTTCTTTCTAAAAATCCTTCAAAATAAAGGTTTTTGAACCCAGGCCAAAAACCCAAATTTTGTAAAGCAGCTGAAACAAGCAAGTGAAACCTGATAAAAAAGCAGCTCAAGAACGAGTCAAAAAGCAAAGGTTCAGCCCATCCAGTTGAAAATATGGCCAAAAAGCAAAATGAGCATCAAGGCCTGAATAAGACTTCAACTCCGAAACATCAAAGATGAAGCCAAAGCCCCGATGAAACTGTCAGTATTCAAACCCCAAGCCAGTGGAAACAAAAATCAGACAAAATAGAGTCCGAAAAGTGAGAAGCAGGTCAGACTGAAGAAAGAAGATTTTGGGTTGGATCTAGACAAAAATATATAGATCCAGATCCAAATAGTGTTTGGATCATATTTGGATCTCAAAATTCAAATTCAAGATCCAAATCCAAGACCCACCCCTTGGCCTATAAATAGGACCAAGGGGGGGGTGAAAAAGTTGACGTGAACTTGCTTGGGAGGGCTTGTGAAGAGAGAGAGAGAGTGGTTGGAAAAGTCAATATTGGTGGGCTTTAGCCATGTGAGTGTAGACGCAGAAAGTTCCCACTCCTGATTCTTAGGCCATAAGCGAACCTTTTCGTGTGTCTAAGTCCTATTTAAGCAAAAGGGTGTGCCAGCTAGCTTACTTAAGCTAGCGAAGAAATATTTTGAAATCTGACTCCTAACGTGGCGACTGTGAGGAAGCAAGCTCTTTTTGTCGCAGACTTTCTTGCACCGATGCGCAAGGGTCAGTCTGTACACTTAAAAATCGAGTTTTAAAGTATGAGAACCTACGAAAACGTTTGAGGTGTTCGATTCGGGTTGTTTTTGTATGATTTTCAGATTTTATTTCACGTGGATTTGCACGTGCCTATGTCTTTCTTTTTATCCCTTTTCGGGCCAACTAGGTGTGTGTTATGAACACGTAACGTAAGTGGGGCGACTTTGAGCGGGAGTATGGGGTTTGCTTTGATGCAATATGCGTCATAACTCGTGGTATGGCATATATGCAATGCAAACTCACGCAACTCCAAAGGGAAAATCCAAAATTGAAAGACAATGCGGAAGGGAAATGACTTGAAATGTAAATTGACAAAGGGAAATTGCGAAAGGGAAATATGGCTATATCTTAAGAGTGGAAAGGCTCAATAGTGCAAGTGTGTGCCGTGTATATATGTAAAGACTACACACACTGCTGAACCTTAAAACCCAAATCTTAAAGACATAGCCGAAAGGGAAATACTTATAATATATATGGGCCCGAAGGTCGCCAACGTGTTGCGTGGGTGTTGTGTGTATATTGAAAGACAACTCACACGACTTAAATGAAACCCAAATATAAATTGCAATATGGCCTTAACTAAGGTCTTGGGAGTAAGAGCGAAAGCTCAATGTGTGTGAGTGCGAGAATTGAAGTACTACGCACACGACATGAAATTAAACCCAAATATAAATTGCAATAGGCCTTGACTAAGGTCTTGGGAGTAAGAGCGAAAGCTCAATGTGTGTGAGTGCGAGAATTGAAAGACAACACACACGACATGAAATTAAACCCAAGGGAAAATATAACACGACCCTTACTTGGGTCTTGCAAATAAGAGCAAAAGCTCAATGTGTGTGAGTGCGAGAATTGAAAGACAACACACACAACTTAAGCAAAACCCCACGCAACTTAAATTATATAAATAAGTTTATATCTTAAGGGCTGATTAGGCCCGTGTGTGTTCAAAATCGTGCACAACTAAGAGCGAGATAGGCTCAAGTAGCACATGTGTGTGGGTGTGCCAAGCCACGTTATTACAAGCGGGGGGAGACAATGCTCCGTTATTACAACCCCGTATCAAATTTAATTAAGCTTAAGCAAGTCTATAAACAAGGACCGAGTTAGGCACTTAGTATAGCTGGTCTGGAGGTGACTTGCTCGAGCTTGGGCTTAGGCATCGCCTTGGGCTGCAAGAGGGAGCTCCTCGGAAGGGCACGGCAAAGGAGGGTGCTGGCTGGGTGACAAGAGAGCGGTTGTGGCACCTTGGCACTAGCCGGGTGATAGGAGGGGGGTGTTGTAGTGGTGTCTTGGGCTGGGGTAGTTAGGGGGGTGTCACTAAGGTGTAGGGCAGGTCCTAGGGAAGGTGGAACTAAGGGGTGACTAGGGGCTATCTAAAGGAGAGGATGGAAGGTTGCGGGTGTGGCAAGGTGCAGCCGGTTGTGGCTGGCCGACTAGTGGCAGGTTAGGTGGTGGCCGGTTGGGGTAACTAGGGATGATTAGGAATGGCAAAGGGGATCTAGCTAGGGTGTTAACTAAGGGGTGGTTTAAGGGAAGAGGTAAGGTTGAGGGTGACTAACTAGGGGGCTGTCTAGGGGATGAGGTAAGGTGGCGGGTGTGATGCAGTTGGGCAGAGTTTGGCCAAAAGGTGAAGGGTGGCAGATGGTGGTCGGGAAGTGATGGTGGTGTTGTGGCTGAGAGTGGAGGGAGAGTGATGATAGGGTGGAGTTAGAATAGGGTACTAACCGAAGAGGAAGGGGAGGTTGGCGTCCAAGGAAGGCAGCCGGGTGGAAGGTGGATGCAATCGGGTGGAAGGAGTGGAGCTGGCCGGGAGGTTGTGGTGGCGTGGAGTAGATGCTGGTCGGGAGGTTGTGGTGGCATGGAGTGGATGCTGGCCGGGAGGTGGTGGTGGAGCAGGTGAGAGAAGAGAGCAAGAGGAGAGGAGGGTCTCGGTTGGCCCAAGATAGGCTGGAAAAAAAAACTCTGAAAAACCCATCCACTAGGGGGTGGGGTTTATAGGATTTTCAAGAGGTCGGTTGGGCTAGTTTTGAAGGGGTGGTTTAGTGGTTAGGTGGTGGTGGTGTGGTGATAAGGTGGGCTGGATATTTAGAGGGGGCCAGATATTTAGTTTAGGTGGTTTTAGGGATATGGTGTACTAGGGTTTAGGTGGGGTGGTTTAGGGCTTAGCTAGGTGGGTTGGTTTTAGGGTGAGGTTTAGTGAGGTGGGTTAGGTGTTTAGGCTAGGATTAGGTTGGGATTAAGGGAATTAGGTGTAAACACCCCGAAATCCCACGAATCCCTCAAAACAACCTGGTTTTGTAAAAGCAGCCCCAAAGAGCCATTTTGAGTCTAGAAACCCAGGAGCCTTCCAAACAACCTTGTACATATGTTTTGAACTCTGTATTTCAAAAATATATAATATAGCTTTAAAAACCCTTTTAAAACATGTTTTGAAACCCCGAAGCAGCTTGGCCTCATACAGACAGGACCAGGAAAAAGAAAGAGAGCCTGGAACCGGAGCACATGTCGAGCCCGGCAAAGCAACTCTCGTATCAAATCCACCCCCCAGGATCTCGAATGTCCAAGACCCTGTTATCATCAAAACATCATTTGAAGTCATCTCTGGAAGGCGAAAATAGAGGCAGACGATCATGTTGGAGAAGACCCAACGCAGACGGAGTACTGATGCTGTCAGACCCCGCACAAACCGTTCGTTTCGAACACTGCTCGAAGGAGTCAGAGTTCAGTTTGGATCGTATCTGGACCATATATATCCAGATCCCAATCCAAACCCATGTATGGACTTGGATTTGGATTTGGATTCAAAAATCCAATCCAATATCCATATCCATGGCCCACATCACCTTCTCATAAATGGAGATGGGGCCCACTTGAATTTCACGTGGGATTATGGGCATGAGAGAGAGTGGGGGAGGATAAGATCAAGTGTGTGTTGTAATTAAGCTTGACTTGTGTGTCAAGTTTGGGGTTAATCATGTGGGTTAGCCTAATTAAGTGGGTTTAAGCTTGTAATTAGCCAAAACCTAACCTAGGGCTGCACCAACATGATATGATTAGGGTCTATGGGCCATGCAAAGGGAGCTCCTTCACCTAATCCTAACTAAAAACACCTAATCCTAGCCTTCCACCCTAATCCGATCCTAATCCTTGCCTAATCACCTAACCCACTTCCCTAATCCCGGCCTAATCCCAACCTAATCACCTAACCCACTTCCCTAATCCTTCCCTAAACCTAACCTAATCCTGGCCTAATCACCTAACCTACCTCACTAAACCTCACCCTAAAACCAACCCACCTAGCTAAACCCTAAACCTCTAAACCACCCCTAGCACACAACCTACCCAAACCCCTTGTATTTAAAATATCTGGCCCTACCCTAGTACCAGCCCACCTTACTACCTTACCACCACCCCTAGACCACCTAACCACTACCCTAATACCAGCCCCAACCACCTCTTGCAGCCCTATATAAACCCCCCCCCTAAGGGGCGGGTTTTGGGCTATCTCGGGTCCCCCATTCCCAGCCGATCACCTCTTCTCCACTTCCACCTGCCCCATAGCCAGCCACCACCTGCGCCACTACCTCCCCGTCGAGCACCACCACCATCACCACTCCAACCGAGGTCCACATCGCCACCATTCCGTCCGGCCGAACCCCATCCTGCGCATCCAAACCACCCGGTTGCTCCCCTTCCATCCGCCACCGCCTCTTCACTCGGTTAGTACTCCACACTCCACCTTACTTCTTCTCCACTCCCTCTCCACTCTTAGCCACCCACCATACCACCACCTTACCCTAATGCCAGCCACTTGCCGCCACCACTCCCACTCGGCCAGGCCATAACCACCCTAACTACCCGCCACTACCTAGACACGACCTGCCCATATTACCTCCCCACATCCACCACTACCTTACCCCATCTCCTAGCTAGTTCCCTTCCCTTCCACCACTCTTAGCCATCCTAGCAGCCCGCCACCATCAAGTTCCCCTAGTCGGCCACTCCAACCGACTGTCACTTCCATTCGGCCAGCCACTTCCTTTCCCCTAGGTGCTCCATTAGACCTTCCCTTAGGCTCCCCCTTAGTGCCATACTCCCTAACACTACACCCTCCCTAGTGACCTTACTTAGGCCCTTTAACCCAACACACCAAAACCAGCCCATCCTTAGTAGCCGGCCACCTTCAAGGCTCCCCTTCCGCGCGCCCAAGGCACCCTGCCAGCAGCCCCTTGCCGTTCAACTCCGCGGAGCTCCCTCTTGCAGCCTGTAAACACCCCGAAATCCCACGAATTTCTCAAATTCATCTGGTTTTGTAAAAGCAGCCCCAAAGGGCTATTTTGAGTCTGAAAACCCAGGAGCCTTCCAGACAACCCTGTACATATGTTTTAAACTCTATATTTCAAAAATATATAATATAGCTTTTGGAAAACCTTTTAAAACATGTTTTTGAAACCCCGAAGCGGCATGGCCCGATCAAGACAGGACCAAGAGAGCTAAGAAGAGCCCGGAACCGGAGCACACGTCGAGCCCGGCACAGCAACTCTTATATCTCATTCACACCCCTAGGATCTCGAACGTCCAAGACCCTGTTCTTATCGAAATATCATTTGAAATCATCTCCGGAAGGCAGAAACGGAGGCGAACGACTATGTTGGCGAAGACCCAACGCAAACGGAGTACTGATGCTGTCAGGCCCCGCACGAATCGTCCGTTTCGAACCCAGCTCGAAGGAGTCAGAGTTCAGTTTGGATTGGATCTGGACCATATATATCCAGATCCCAATCCAAACCCATATGTGGACTTGGATTTGGATTTGGATCCAGAGATCCAATCCAATATCCATATCCATGGCCCACATCACCTTCTCATAAATGGAGGTGGGGCCCACTTGAAATTCACGTGGGATCATGGGCATGAGAGAGAGTGGGGATGGATAATATCAAGAGTGTTGTAATTAAGCTTGACTTGTGTGTCAAGTTTGGGGTTAATCATGTGGGTTAGCCTAATTGAGTGGGTTTAAGCTTGTAATTAGCCAAAACCTAACCTAGGGCTGCACCAACATGATGTGGTTAAGGTCTATGGGCCATGCAAAGGGAGCTCCTTCACCTAAACCTAACCGAAAACACCTAATCCTAGCCTACCACCCTAATCCACCCCTAATCTGAGCCTAATCACCTCACCCACTTCCCTAATCCCGACCTAATCCCAACCTAATCACCTAACCCACTTCCCTAATCCTTCTCTAAACCTAGGTTAATTTCCCTAATCCTAGCCTAAACCTAGCCTAATCACCTAACCTAGCTCACTAAACCTCACCCTAAAACCCAACCACCTAACCTAGCCCTAAAACCCTAAACCACCCCTAGCCCACAATCTACCCAAACCACTAGTTTTCAAAATATCTGGCCCAACCCTTTCCAGCCCACCTTATCTACATACTACCCTACCTAAACCACCTAACCACTACCCCAAACCCAGCCCTAACCGACCTACCCATCCCTATTTACCCCCCCGCCTTGGGGGCAGGTTTTTCGAAGCTAGCAGCCCTCACCAATCCCAGCCGAGCCCTCTCTTTCCCCCATTTCCACACCCCGCCGAATCTGCCCCAGTTGCTCCACCTACACCACCACCATCCCTCCATCCCACCACAGCTCCCCCCACCATCTCCCAGCCGGACGCCACCACTTGCTCTCCATCCCAACCACCCGGCTTCTCTCTTCCATCCACCGCCTCTCCCCATTCGGTAAGTACCCCCCACTCTACCTAACTCCTTCTCTACTCTCTCTCCACTCCTAGCCACCCACCATACCACCATCTTACCTACACATCAGCCCCTTGCTGCCACCATTCTCACTTAGCCGAACCTAGCACAACCTAAACTACCGGCCACTACCTAACCATCCCATCTACACCCGGCCAGCCATCTCTTTTCCCCTTAGACTCCCATTTGACCTTCCCTTAAACCCCCTTTAGGTCCATACTCTCCAACACTCTAGACTCTCCTACTGACCCTACACACTTACTTGCCCTTTAATCGCCCACATCAAGGCGACACCCATTTGCAGCCGGCCACCTTCGAGGCGCCTATCCCGCGCCCCACTTGCAGCCGGCCAGCACCCTTTGTCATCCGCCCTCGCGGAGCTCCCGTTTGCAGCCCAAGGCGAAGGCCAAGCCCACGCTCAAGCAAGGCCTCTACGGACCAGCTACTCGTAAGTGCCTAAACTCGGTCTTTAGTTGTATACTTGCTTGAGATTCAATTTGATACGGGGTTGTAATAACGGAGCATAGTCTCCCCCCGCTTGTAATAACGTGGCTTGGCACACCCACACACGTGCACTCTCTTAGTTGTGCATGATTTTGAACACACACGGGCCTAATCAGCCCCTAATACATAAATATATATATATATACTTTCATTTTCGAAGGGTTTTTGCTTAAGTTGGGTGCGTTGTCTTTCAATTCAAGCACTCACACACATTGAGCTTTCGCTCTTATTTGAAAGACCCAAGTAAGGGCCGACCTATACTATTTGGGTTTCATTTCAGGTCGTGTGTGTAAGTCCTTCAATTCAAGCACTCTCACACACATTGAGCCTTCACTCTTATTCCCAAGACCTTAGTAAAGGCCTTATTGCAGTTATATTTGGGTTTCATTTATGTCGTGTGTGTAGTACTTCAATTCAAGCACTCTCACACACATTGAGCCTTCGCTCTTACTCCCAAGACCTTAGTCAAGGCCATACTGCAATTTATATTTGGGTTTAATTTCATGTCGTGTGTGTAAGTCTTTCAATTCAAGCACGCACCCACATTGAGCCTTCGCTCTTATTTGCAAGACCTGAGTAAGGGCTCATATACATATTCTATATACATATCTCCCTTCGGTTATTTCCCTTCAGCATTGTCTTTACATTTCAGGTTTTCCCTTTGGAGTAGCGTGAGTTTGCATTGCATCTACGCCATACCATGAGGTAGGACGCATATTGCATCAAAGCAAGCCCCGCTCAAATTCGCCCACGTAGTGGAGTGTTCATAACACACAAACTAGGTGGCCCGAAAAGGGATAAAAGAAAAGACTTAGGCACGTGCAAATCCACGTGATCTAAAACATGCAATCGCATTTTAAAGACCCGAAATAAACACCTCGAACCGCTTCGTAGACTTTCTCTCCAAAACTCGATTTTTGCAAAGCGTACAGACTGACCCTTGCGCATCGGTGCAAGAAGGTCTGCGACAACAAGAGCTTACTTGCTCACAGTCGCCACGTTTAGAAGTCAGTGTTAAAAATATCTTCGCTAGCTTAAGTAAGCTAGCTGGCACGCCCTGTTTGCATACATAGGCCTTAGACACACGAGAGGATCCGCTCTGAACCCTGAAAAAGGCAGAAGAGGCGGGGATTTTCCCGCGTCTACAGGGATTGGCACGCCCGGTGGGACGTGAGCCTTTTCAAAAATCGAGTTTATAAGTAGAAGTCTTGCGAAAATTTTGTAAAAGGGTATCATTTTAACTTGTTTTCTTTGCTTGTACTTAGGATATTTTGAAAAAGCTTGAAAAGCATGTCAAAATCCAATCCATGTGAAGTGTCGAGCCAAGGCTCATGCGCATCAAGTTCTCACTCTAGGAGGATTTTCAGAAACAAAATAAAACTAGATGAAATCGAGGATTTGAGAAGGGAGTTTGAGGCCAAAATCGATGCTCTCAGCCAAGAGGTTGAAGTAGGCGATTCATGTTCATCAAACGGTGAACAAAGGCCTAAAAAGAAATCTGAAAAACCTCGCAAGCAAAAAGAGGCCTCCGTAATGGAAGGCAACCAATACCACGAGTCCTTCACACAAAAGGACCGTAAAGCCCTACAGCAGTTGCTAAAAGGGCAGAATAAAGAGAAAAAAAGCTACGCCCTGTCTGATTTCCTTCCTATGGATTACGAAACAGACAGTGACGATGAAATACCGAACTTCCATCGGTATGATGGCATGGGAGACCCTAGGTCTCACTTGCAGCTTTTCTCACGTCGAGCCCATAAGAAGAAAAAGGACTCGATGAAATGGGTGTATTGGTTCCCTTTATCCCTTAAAGGCACAGCTGCCAAATGGCTGGCTTCCTACGACTTAAGCCAGTTCGCTACTTTTGAAGAGTTAGTGAATTGCTTCATGCAAAGATTTGCACACAACGTAGAAGTCATGCCAACCCTGAATATCTTAAGGGATACAAAGCAAGGCATGAACGAAGACGTACATGCCTTCATTATAAGATGGAGGTCGCTTTTAGGCCAAGTGCGAGAGCCCATATCCGAAAGATGCGCAATAATGCTCATCTTGGATAATTTTAAAAGCGAGTTAAAAACCCTTCTCTCGCTCCATGAGATTTCAACTTTTCATAAGTTGATCAAAAAGGCCTCCCTTTTCGAAACCAACTTGCGAAAAGGGACATACGATCACCTATGGAAAGGAAGTGTCGTTCCAAAAACCCGTTTGGAAAAGCCCATCGCATATGGGCTGACCACGACGGACAAAGGGGCAAAGCCCCATAAAATCGCCAATGTCCAGGTGGATCCAGGCATGGCAGGCACTTCCAAAAATTTTGAAAAATTAGAAAACAAGAGGGAACGCAATTTTCAAAAACCGGTTGAAAAACGGGAGTATACTCCGCTGGGGCAACCTGTGTCGGAGGTCCTAGACCTCCTACTTGCCCAGGGCATGATAGAACTCCCTGAAATCCCCGAAGGAGTCACTTCCAAAGGGGGGTATTTAAACCTATTTTGTAAGTATCATCGGCTCAAAGGCCATGATACCAAACGCTGCTTCTCTCTTTTAAATAAAATTGAGAACTTGATAGCAGAAGGCCGGCTCCAAGTCACTTCGGAACCTGAGCCACCTCAAGCTATCTTTAAGGAACCCTTTCCCAAACACGCCAGTGGCAGTGGGAAAGGAAAGGAGGTATGTACCCTCACCATTTCCAAGGAACTAGCGCAAAAGCTAGAACCTGGTTGACCTACTTGTGCGCCCATCCTTGTACTATACAAGAGGCCCGCCCAAGTCATCATTCGGGGACCACCAAAAGTGGAAACCCCGGTAAAACCAGTTTTGAAAATCCAAGGTTCTCCTCAGCTAATCCTTAGAACCAAGTTTAGCGCGAACCCTAGGCTGGTCGTGGGGAAAGTCACTAGATCCGGGAGGATCTATCAACCCCCGCACCTTCAAGGTGCTCAAAAGGTGGTCAATGTGCCTGGCCCCACAAAAGCATGTATCCCTAGTGGTCTGCCAAAAGCAGATAAGGACAAAGTCATCCTAAATCCTTATGATTTCGAAAACCACCTTTCAAAGATTCCTATTCACATGTCTATCCTAGAGCTTATAAAAACCTCGCCTAGGCATAGACTTGTATTAGAGAAAATTCTAGAAAGGGACAAGGTTGATTCGAACATAAGTCCGGAATCCTTGTCTGCCCAAGTGGCTTTATTAGGAGCAAAATCGCCCATCACTTTCTCGAAAGATGATGTAGATAGACCCTACGAAACCCATAACCAGGCCCTGCATATCGAGGTGGTTCTAAACAACCACTCTCTGGACAGGTGCCTAGTCGATGGTGGAGGAGGGCTCAACATCCTTCCACTTCATGTGGCGTACAAAATCGGAGTCACCTTGACTTCAGTAAACCCAAGCCCCATCGTTATCACTGGATACGATTGGAATGCGTCTAGACCTTTAGGATCCATCGAACTCCCAATGGAAACGGGAGGGATCGAATACACGGGGGTGTTCCATGTCTTGGACATCCACCCCCATTATAACCTGTTACTGGGAAGGCCCTGGATACACAGTTTGTGCGCTGTGCCATCCACCTTCCACAGGTGTGTTAAGATCCCTTTTAGGGACCAGGTCGTAGTGATCCTAGGTGAGAGTCACCCACAGCTTCAGGGGATCATAAACTCCCCTTGTTTATCAAGCTCCCAGGCCCATGAGGCTAACCTGGGGCAAATTATGGTTGAGCCACCTCGGCTTGTGTTAAACAACCCTAGGAAGGTTGTATGTGTGAAGGGGTCGCCCAAAGCTGGCCCCCTCCCGACTTTAATTCTCCTAGGAAAACCCAAGCGTTCCCTATTTCCAAAACCCCTGGACAAGAGGCCATACGTGCCTAATATGGACGATAGCATGTTCCAGGACCACGACTTGTATCCTACTTTTTCAAAAAACAAAAAGTCATGGAACATGTTATTGAACATGGGCTACACGCCCTACAAGAGTCTAGGGGCACAAAACCAGGGTCTCCTAGAGCCCATCCTTCCTAGGGCCAATCCAAGCCGATATGGGATCGGCTATACTCCCCGAATACCGCCGGAGCCACCCCCTGTGACCACCTGGGTCAAGGGTGCCCCGGAGCCTGCCTTAGAAGAGACCTATGGTTTAGATCTCCTATTCCGAGTCTAACCCGTAGTGTTTTCCCTTTGTAGGTATGACGGAACATCCCTTTTCTAAAAATACCAAAAACATTTAAAAAACTTAAAATAAAAAACAAATCGAAAAACAAGAAAAACCAAAAACAATGGAAAAACAAAAACTCGAAAAAAGAGTGCTTTGTATAGTTCCCAAAGTTCTTGTTTTACAAAAACCCAAAAAAATCGAAAATGTGGAAAATGCCAAAAAGATTTTGTACATAGCTACTCCTGGTAGGACTTTGGCAAAAGAAAAGGATTTCGAAAGAAACGTCGTCTGCATAGCCAGACCAAAAATTTCGAAATCACTTGAAAATACAAGTACAAAACCAGGTCATTTTGAAAACCACGCATCAAGTTCCCTCGGGTCTATAGCCCACGAGAATGATCAAAGCCCAGAAGTGGATCCCCTTGAGGAAGATCCCACTTCTGAGCTCCCAAAATTTCATAGAATTCTCGATTTTGAAAGACCTTCCCAATCAGTAGGAGGAGATTTCATAGAGGTGAACCTAGGGGATGATTCCAATCCCAAAACCATCAAAATAGGCGCATGCTTGCATAAAACTGAAAAGTTAGCATTCATTGCATTTCTACGAACCTATTTAGATGTGTTTGCTTGGACGTATGAAGACATGTCGGGCATAGATCCCAGCATTGTCGAGCATCGTCTTCCCTTAGAGGCAGGTGTAAAACCCATAAAGCAGAAGCTTAGGAAAATACACCCGAATGTACACACGCAAGTCAAAGAAGGTTTAGAAGATCTGCTAAAAGCCGGATTTATAAAACCCATTGCGTATTCTGATTGGTTGTCAAATATCGTTGTGGTTCGAAAAACCAATGGGAAAATTCGAATATGCATCGATTTCAGAAACCTGAATAAAGCCACTCCAAAGGATAATTATCCTTTACCAAACATAGATTTGATAGTCGATAGTACTGCAAATCATGAAATGTTTTCATTTATGGATGGCTATTCAGGCTATAATCAAATCAAACTAAGTCCACGAGATCAGGGTAAGATCGCCTTCACAACCCCATGGGGCACGTACTGCTATACAGTCATGCCCTTTGGTTTGAAAAATGCCGGCGCAACATACCAACGAGCCATGAACACGATCTTCCATGATCAAATTCATGAGCTTGTAGAAGTGTATGTAGATGATCTCATGGCAAAATCCAAAACCCGATGCACCCATATCGAATGTTTACAAAAGATTTTCGAAAGGCTTAGGCTTTACAAAGTAAAGCTAAACCCTCAAAAATGTGTGTTCGGGGTAGAATCAGGGAAGCTTCTAGGCTTTATGGTGAGCCAAAGGGGAATAGAAGTCGACCCCTCTAAGTGTCGAGCCATCATAGACATGGCTCCACCCTCCAATCTCACCCAAATCCGTAGCCTCCAGGGTCGATTACAATCCGTGCGCCGATTCATATCGAATCTGGCAACTAGATGTGAACCCTTCAACAAACTGTTGAGGAAGGGTACGAAATTCTTATGGGATGACGAATGCCAAAAGTCCTTCGAGAGACTGAAGGCATACTTGGTTAATCCCCCCGTTTTGAATCCTCCAAAGCAAGGAAAACCGCTTTTATTATACATCTCCGTGCATGTAAATGCTTTAGGAGCCCTGTTGGCTCAATACGAGGATGACACCCATAAGGAGTATACCATCTACTATATTTCGAAAACTCTCTTGGCTTATGAACGAAATTATCAAGCCATGGAGAAGACGTGCTTTGCCCTAGTCTGGGCCTGCCAGAAGTTCAAACACTATTTCCTAGATCATGAGATCTGGATAGTGTCCAAGCTTGATCCAATCAAGCACTTGTTCGAAAAACCCATTCTCACGGGTAGATTGGGCAAATGGCAACTCCTTCTAATGGAGTATGATCTGAAATACCATCACCAAATCTCCATTAAGGGGCAAGCCCTAGCAGATTACGTGGCTGAATTCCCCTTAGAGGACGCATATCCCACTCTTGTCGAAATGCCTGATGAAGGCATATTGCAAAACCATTTTCAAAACCACATTTTGGCAAATTCTTTCGAAAACCAAGTGTGGAAGATGCACTTCGACGGGGCACGAAACCAACGAGGGGCTGGTGCTGGGGTCATCCTAATCTCCCCTGAAAAGGGCGAGATTCCCATAGCAGTCCGCTTAGATTTTGAATGTTCCAACAACGTAACTGAGTATGAAGCACTCATACAAGGCTTAAAGATTTCAAAAACTCTAGGGGCATCATGCATTGAGGTCTTTGGAGATTCGCTCCTTGTCATAAACCAAGTTTTAAAAATTTGGCAAGTACGTAATGAGAAACTACTTCCATATCACGAGTTGGCCACTCGATTGGTCCAATCCTTCCAGTCGTGTAAACTCACACACGTAGGAAGAGAGGACAATGGCATCGCCGATGCCCTCTCCTCCTTGGGTTCAGCCCTGAAGGTCGATCCCATTTCAGGGACCAGATCTTTGGAAATATGGCATGCGCCCCATCCATCCACACACGACTTGGATATTTGCCAAAACAACCCAGAGTCTATTGAAAAACCCTGGTTCTATGACATAAAACAATTTTTAGAAAATGGGGGATTTACCGAGGATGCCACATCCAAAGATAAGGCATTCATTCGTAAGATTTCGACCCGATACACCATTCTGGGTGGGGTCTTATACAAAAAAAGTTTTACCGCCATTATGCTTAGGTGTATCGACCTAGAGGAGGCTAGGATAGTGATGCACGAGTTCCACGATGGAGAATGTGGAGGTCATGTTAATGCCAACATGATGGCGATGAAAATACTTAGAGGGGGCTATTTTTGGTCCACCCTGAAAAAGGATTGTCACGATCATGTTAGGAAGTGTCATCCGTGTCAAGTGCATGGGCACGCCATTCATATCCCTTCATCTGCATTGCATTCCGTGGTCAACCCCTGGCCATTTACCATGTGGGCGTTTGACATTGTAGGCCCAATATTTCCAAAGGCCTCGAATGGGCATTGATTTATTTTAGCAGCCACGGAGTATTTCTCCAAGTGGGTGGAAGCCATTTCCCTAACCAATGTAATGGGGCAACATGTGGTGGCTTTCATCCGGAGGAATATCTTGGCTCGATTTGGGGTTCCACGAGACCTTGTGTCTGATAATGGTACCCTATTCAAGAACGAGCGGATGGTTAAGTTGTGCAACACGTATGGCATAACTCACCACTTCTCCTCGCTGCACCTAGCTCATTCCTGTCTCGCCAACCTAAACTTAGATCTAACTAGGACTTAACAACTTAGCCCCTTGGCCGAACCTGGCCAAGACCAAGCCCACACCCACTCGGCTGCACCTAAGTGGACCCACACCGAAGCACCCTCTTGGAATCCAAACAAGGGACTTACCTCCCGACTGCAAAGAAGGAAGACCCGAGCGAACCCGAGAGGCAAAACTGAACACTTGTAAGTGCCATTTATATTTGGTTTTACATTACTCATTTAAATTCAATTAAATTTTGAACGGGGTTGTAATAATGGAGCGAAGTCTCCCCCCAAGATGTAATATTTGTGTATGAAACACAACCACACACGTGCACTTGAGCCTTCTTGCTCTCAACTGCACACAAAGACACCCACATGCACTTGAGCCTTTTCGCTCTTATATTGCACACGATTGCACACACATTGAGCCTTTCCGCTCTTAAGCTAAACGTATATAGGCTCGAGTGCGCATGGGTGTACTCGTGTGCAGTTTAAGAGTGAAAAGGCTCGAGTGCTCGTGGGCACGATTACTTGACTTTCACAAAAGTAAACTCACTCGAATTTAAGTGCAACTCACACTGCTTTTACGAAAGTAAATTTACCCAAATGTAAGTGCAACTCACACGACTTTCACGAAGTAAATTTACCCGAATGTAAGTGCAATTCACATGACTTTCACGAAGTAAATTTACCCGAATGTAAGTACGTATACTTGCTTAAGAAAAGATGGGGTTCGAAGTATAGAATTGTAAACATGAAAATTTTCACTTATGATTTTGAAGCCGGAAATGAACCTTTTCATATCTATGTCGTTTCTAAGGGCGTGCCAGCTAGCTTGCTCAAGCTAGCGAAGATTTTGAAATATCTAACTTTTTTTGAGGCAATTATGGGAAAGCGGGATCTTTTCGTTTAAACCTTCTTGAATCGATGCTCAAGGGTCAGTTTAAATGCTTAAAACTTTATTTTTACAAAACTTTGCAAAGATTAGTATTTGGAAACTCGACGTATGCCTAGTTTGCAAGTTTTATTTCGACTTTGGACGCACCTAAGTCTTTGAGTTTTTAGCTTTTTCTGCCGGATATGTGTGTGCACAAGTGGCCTATTTTCAACGTGGTTTGTATGTAGATTTGGGGTGCTTTTGGAAGCTAACGAATGCAAAGATGCACAAAAAGATTTTCAGGTTTTGAGATGATGATGTGAGTTAGGCTCGAATTGAAAGCAACTCACACAACTTAATGTAAATACCTGAAATTGAAAGTGCAACTCACGCAACTTAAGGTAAATACCTGAAATGTAAAGCAACTCACACGACTTAATGTAAATCCACATAAAGGGAAATGCAACTCGGCGTGAAGTAAAATCACACAACATGAAAATATATAAGTATGTTATATCCTATGAGCAACAAAGGCTCAAAATGTGCGTGAGAATGTAGAGCAAAGGCTCGAGTGCTTTTGTGTGCACGTGTGAAATTTAAATGACAACTCACACGACTTTCACTAAAGTAAATAACCGAATGGAAATATATACTTTAGCTTAAGAGCAGAAAGGCTTAATGTGTGTGTATGTGTGAAATTTAAATGACAAACTCACACGACTTGAATGTAACAACCAAAATTGAATTGCAACTCACACAGCTTTCACTAAAGTAAATACCCAAAGGGAAATATATACTTTAGCTTAAGAGCGAAAAGGCTCAATGTGTGTGCAATCGTGTGCAATTAAGAGAGGAAAGGCTCAAGTGCACCTGGGTGTCCCTTGTGTATGATTAAGAGTGATAAGGCTCAAGTGTGCGTGTGTGGCTTGTGTATCAAGCACGAATATTATATTTCGGGGGTGTAAACACCCCAAAAATCCCACGACTTTCTAAATACATACCTAGTTTACAAAAGCAGCCCTAAAGGGCCATTTTAAGTCTGGAAACCCAAGAGCCTTCCAGAAATCCTATACATATTCAAAAACACATACGTACTATTTTAAATCTCTGTACATATTGCTTTTAAGCATGTAAATAGTGTTTTGAAGCCCTTTATCAAATAGGAGTTTTGAAACCCGTGCTAAGCCCCATTTTCCCAAAAGCTAAAGGCGAACAGGTGGAGCATGCAAAGATGACACCTGATCCAGAAATAGCCCAGCAAGCCGGTCACGAAGGCCAAAACCAAAAGCAGCTTTAGAAGTCTGTTCTGAAGCCCAGAAGAGTAACCTAGCTTGATAAAAGCTAGGTTCAAAATGCGAAAGGAAGGCCCAAGCACGAAGCAGATGGCAAGCCCGGAGCACCAGAAAGCCAGATCAACCATTCTCACTCAAGCATCCTAAATCTGAACCAGGAAGACCAGAAATGAGCAAAAACGAAGTTCAAAAGGCAGAAAGGAGTCCGGATGACACAGATTGGGGAAACCCAACACTAGACGGGTCACTGATGAAACAAAGGCCCGCACAGATCGTTCTCCTCGAGAAGCCAAGAAGGACTATCCAGAGAAATTTTGATTTGGATCTGGACCATAAATATCCAGATCCAAATCCATATATTGAATAGTGTTTGGATTTGGGCTAATCCAAATAGTATTTGGGTCGATCTAAATAGTGTTTGGATTGGATCTAGACCAAAATATCCATATCCATATCCATATCTATAAAAATGTTGGATTTAGATCGGATACGGATCTCAAAATATCCGAGATCCACGATCTATATCCAAATAGTGTTTGGATTTAGGTCTGGATCCATATCTTAAACCCAAACCCAAATCCAAGACCCACCTCAAATGCCTATAAATAGAGGTGAGGGGGTCCATTGTAAAGGGTTCACGAATTTATGCTTGGAGGAGAGAGAGTGAGTGAGTGGCTCAAGCCTTGTAGGCTCAAGGGTGAGTGTGGGTCAAGCCAAGTGGGCTAAGTGGGCTGCATCCTAGCTGGGTCTAGACCAAAGAAGGCTGCAACCGTGGCGACAAAGTGGGATCAAGTCAAGAAGGACCGGCTCCAAGAGGTAGGTTTCTAAACCTAACCCCAAGCTAGCCTATCTCACCTAGCCATCTCTCCTAAACCTAACCCACTTCACCTAACCGACCTACCCCAAACTACTAGCCCAACCCACAATATCCCCTAAACCAACCTAAACTAGTTGCAGCCACCCCCATCCTAAACCATTAAGTCCTAGCCCACAATATATCCCAACCCACCTAACATAAATATCTAGCCCCAGCCCACCTAACCGACCCTTGATTCCTAACTAGACCCAGCCACACCCTAACTACCCACTAACCAACCGACCTTAGTCCCTAGCTCCCTTATCCCCCTAGCCATTAACTTATCCCAAGGCGTCGGCCAGCAGGACCCCTTCACTCCCAACCGACAGATTCCTCCCTTGCACCGAGACCACCATCACCTGCCACCCTTCCTTCTACCCAGCTCCCCTAGGACAACAACACCTACCGCCTCCTTCCCAGCCAGCAACACCTGTCGCCTCCTTCCCAACCAGCACCTGCAGCAGCTGCCACCTCCCTTCCACCCGGCTTCCCTAGTTGCCCAGCTCTAGCAGCACCTGCCCAGCTGACCAGCACCCTCAGTTGACCATCACCTACCTTCTTTCCCCTTTCAGCCCTTACCTCTTACCTCCCTTACCAGGCGACCAGCCCCTAACACCCAATTCCCTCAGCCATACCTTAGCTATCTTTTACCTTAACCCCTAACTTAGCACATTAGTACAACCCGTCCAGCACCCCTACTTGTCCCTAAACAACCCCGAATCCTAGCCTCTCTCAAGCTACCTAAGGGACTCCTCTTGGCTGCCCAAAGCGAATCACAAGCCCAAAATCCGTGCAAGTTGAAGACGGACCAGCTATTTGTAAGTGTCTAAACTTGGTCTATTACATTAACTTGCTTTATACTCAATTAAATTTTGATATGGGGTTGTAATAATGGAGTGTAGCCTCCCCCCAAGATGTAATATTGATGTATGACACACAAGCACACACGTGCACTTGAGCCTTTCCGCTCTTAGTTGCACACTTTTGCACACAAATGGGCCTTGGCAACCCCTATGATATAGCTCTATTTATATAAATTCAGCTGCGTGTCTTTACATTCAAGTTGTGTGCGTTGTCCTTCCATTCCACACTCACACACATTGAGCTTTCGCTCTTACTCCCAAGACTCTAATAAGGGCCATATTCCAATTCGATTTGGGGTGTTATTTTCAAGTTGTGTGCGTTGTCTTTCCATTCCACACTCACACACATTGAGCTTTCGCTCTTACTCCCAAAACTCTAATAAGAGCCATATTGCAATTCGATTTGGGGTGTTATTTTCAAGTTGTGTGCATTGTCTTTCCATTCCACACTCACACATATTGAGCTTTCGCTCTTACTCCCAAGACTCTAATAAGAGCCATATTGCAATTCGATTTGGGGTGTTATTTTCAAGTTGTGTGCGTTGTCTTTCCATTCCACACTCACACACATTGAGCTTTCGCTCTTACTCCCAAGACTCTAATAAGAGCCATATTGCAATTCGATTTGGGGTGTTATTTTTAAGTTGTGTGCATTGTCTTTCCATTCCACACTCGCACACATTGAGCTTTCGCTCTTACTCCCAAGACTCTAATAAGAGCCATATTGCAATTCAATTTAGGTTTTACATTCCAAGTCATGTGAGTTGTCTTTACATATACACACAACACCCATGCACGTGTTGGCGACCTTCGGGCCCATATATATATAGTTGTATTTCCCTTCCGCTATGTCTTTAAATTTTGGGTTTTAAGGTTCAGTTATGTGAGTTGCATTTCCATTTATACACGGCATACACTTACACAATTGAGCCTTTCTGCTCTTAAGATATAGCTATATTTCCCTTTTGCAATTTCCCTTAGGCAATTTCCCTTAAGCATTGTCTTTCAATTATGGGTTTTCCCATTCAGTTGTGTGAGTTTGCATTGCATATTCGCCATACCACGAGTTAGGGCGCATACTTGCATCAAAGCAAACCCCATACACCCGTGCAAAAATCGCCCATACTTAGGCACTTGAGGAACACATCTCACGCCTAAAAATTGGCTAAAACCCAAGACATAGGAAACGTGCAAATCCCATGTTAATAAAATCTGCAACAAAGACAAGTAAAACCGATCAAACACTTTGCATGCTTTTCAAAAAGGTTATTGTTTTCTCAAAATCGACTTTTTAAAGCATACAAACTGACCCTTGCGCATCGGTGCAAGAAGGTCTGCGATAAAAAGAACCCACTTATCCATAGTCACCCCAAACCAGTCAGATATTTTCAAAACTTACTTCGCTAGCTTGAGTAAGCTAGCTGGCACGCCCTTTTAGCGACTTAGACATACGAAAAGGTTCGCTCTAGGCCCTAAGAAGCCCAAGGTCAGAAATTTCCACGTGTCTACAGATTTGGCACGCCCGGTGGGATGTGGGTCTTATAAAAAATCGATCCAATCAAACAAACCTCATGAAAAAATTTCAAGGAAAAGTGTTTTAACTCTTTGTTTGTTGCATTTCATACTTAGGATTTTGAAAGCATTGAAGCATGTCGAGTCCAGGCTCCCAAGAAGTGTCTATCCATGGCTCATGCACATCAAGTTCTCATTCTAGGAAGTTTTCGAAAACTCGAGATCAAAGAGAAGAGATCGAGGAGTTAAGAAGGGACTTTGAGGCCAAGATCGTTGCTCTTAGCCAAGAGGCTAAAGCAGCTGATTCGTGTTCGTCACATGGCAAACTAAAGGCCAAAAAGAAAGTTGAAAAAACTCGCAAAAACAAGGAGACCTTCGCAATAGAAGGCAACCAACACCACGAATCCTTCACTCACAAGGATCGTAAAGCCCTACAGTAGCTACTGAAAGAGCAAAACAAAGAGAAAATGAACTACGCCCTATCTGACTTTTTGCCTTTAGACTATGAAACAGAAAGTGACGATGAAATACCGAATTTCCATCGATATGATGGGACGGGAGACCCTAGGTCTCACTTGCAACTTTTGTGTCATCGAGCCCATAAGAAAAAGAAGGACTCGATGAAATGGGTGTATTGGTTCCCTTTATCCCTCAAAGGCACAACTGCCAAATGGATGGCTTCCTATGACCTTACCCAGTTTGCTACTTTTGAAGAGTTAGCGAACTGCTTTATGCAGAGATTCTCGCATAATGTGGAAGTCACGCCCACTTTAAACACATTGAGAGATACGAAGTAGAGCATGAACGAAGATGTGCATACATTTATCGTTCGATGGAGGTCTCTCCTTGGACAAGTGCGAGAACCTATATCCGAAGGATGTGCAGTCATGCTCATCTTGGATAACTTTCGAAATGAATTAAAAACCCTTCTTTCCTTACACGAAATCTCAACTTTCCACAAGTTGATAAAAAACGCATCTCTTTTAGAAACGAATTTCAAGAAAGGGATTTATGATCATTTGTGGAAAGGGAGCGTGGTTTCAAAAACTCGCTTGGAGAAGCCCAACACTTATGGGCTACCCACCATGGATAAAGGGGCAAAACCCCACAAAGTCGCCAATGTCCGGGTGGATCCAAGCCAGGCGAGCACTTCTAGGAATTTCAAGAAAATTAAAAAAAAGGAGAAAATTTTCCAAAAACCTTTTGAAAAAAAGGAGTACACTCCACTGGGGCAACCTGTGTCAGAGGTCCTAGACCTCCTACTCGCCCAAGGCATGACTGAACTCCCTAAAATTCTGGAGGGAATCACTTTCAAAGGAAGGTTTCTAAACCGATTCTGCAAGTATCATCGGCTCAAAGTCCATGATACGAAGCAGTGTTTTTCCCTCCTTAACAAAATAGAGAACTTGATAGCAGAAGGACGACTACATGTCACTGAGGAACCAGAGCCTGCCCAGGCTATCTTCAAAGAACCCTTCCTCAAGCACACAAGTACCAGTGGGAAGGGCAAAGTGGTATGTGCTCTCACGATTTTGAAGAGTCTAGCGCATGCATATAAGTTTGGTTTTTCTACTTGTGCATCTACCCTCATACTTCATAAGAAATCTGCCCAAGTAGTCATTCGGGGACCACCAAGAGTTCCATCCCCGGTTAAACCAGTTTTGAAAATTCAAGGTGCTCCAAAACACTCAATTAGAGCCATGTTAGGTGCAAACCCTAGGTTGATCGTGGGGGAGGTGACCAGGTCCGGAAGGATCTATCGAACCCCACATCTGCAAAATGCTAAAAAAGCGGTCAGTGTACCTGGCCCTTCAAAAGCATGTATTCCTAGAGTTTCGCCGAAAGCGGACACAGGAAAAGTCGTTTTAACCTTGTATAATTTCGAAAATCATCTTTCAAAGATTCCCATTAACATGTCCATCCTAGAGTTGATACAAACTTCGCCTAGGCATAGACTCGTGTTAGAGAAAATTCTAGAAAGAGCCAAGGTTAACTCGAACATAACCCCAGAATCCTTGTCCAAACAAGTGGCATCCATAGGAGCGAAAACGCCTATCGTGTTTTCGGAAGAGGATGTAGAAAAACCCTACGAGTCCCACAACCAGGCCCTGCATATCGAGGTGGTTTTAAATCACCACTCTCTAGATAGGTGCCTAGTCGATGGGGGAGGAGGGCTCAACATCCTTCCACTTCATATAGCATACCAAATCGGAGTCACCTTGACATCCGTAAGCCCAAGTCCCATCGTAATTGTAAACACCCCAAATCTTCTATATTTCAAAAAACTCTTGAAAAAGCTCGTTTGAGCCAAAACGACAACTTGTTTTGAAATGTGAAAATAGGTACAAAAGGCAAAAGAAGACCCTAGGCCCGAAAAGGATTCAAGCCCAGAGCTTCAGAAGCCACTCCTTGATAAAAAAATAAAAGAAAGCAGAGCCCGTTTGAAGAAAAAGCCAAAAACGGTGAAAACTAAGAAAAACGGAGTCTAGAACGGCGAGACGGAGTCCGGACGACAAAGTTGGGGAAAACCCAGCACCAAACGGAGCATTGATGAAGCCAGTGCCCGCAGAGATCGTTCGCCTCGAGAAGCCAAGAAGGACTGTCCGAAGAAATTTTGATTTGGATCTAGACCATAAATATCCAGATCCAAATCCATGTAATGAATAGTGTTTGGATTTGGGCCAATCCAAATAGTGTTTGGGTTGATCCAAATAGTGTTTGGGTCGATCCAAATAGTGTTTGGATTGGATCGGATTTGGATCAAAATATCTAGATCCATATCCATAAAAATGTTGGTTTTGGATCGGATACGAATCTCAAAATATCCGAGATCTAATATCCAGATCCAAATAGTTTTTGGATTTGGGTCTGGATCCAAACCCCAAACCCAAACCCAAATCCAAGACCCACCTCAGATCTCTATAAATAGAGGTGAGGGGGTCCATGTAAAGGGTTCATGCAAATATTTGGGAGGAGAGAGAGGGAGTGATAGACCTAGCCATGTGGGCTCATTGGGTGAGGTGGGTTCAAGCCATGTGGGCTAAGTGGGTCTAGACCAAGGGGCTGCAACCTAGGTGGGCTGGACCAAGTGGCTGCAACTGTGGAGACGTGGGCTCAAGCCATGAAGGACCGGCTCCAAGAGGTAAGCCTAACCTAACCTAGCCATTCTCTCTACACCCCTCTAAACCTAACCCCCAACCTAGCCTAGGTTCGAACCTACCTAACCCCAACTGAACCTAACCCTAACTGAACCAACCGAACCCTAACTAGACCTAACCTAACCCCAACCGCCTCAAAACATCCCGCAAACCACGAACCCGTACCCCCGGGAGCCTACCGCGCGCCCTACTTCCTGCCGCGCGCCACTGCGGCGCCCCCCAGCGCCCTGCCGTCCCTCTAGCGCCAAGACCCCTCCTAGCGCCAGACGCCCGCCAGCGCCCAGCGCCCAGCGCCAGACGCCCGTCTGCTGCGCCAGGTGCCAGACGCCTCCCTACCGACCCGACTGCCTCCCAGTCGACTTGACCACCCCCCTGCCGACCTAACCTACACCCTGGCCGTGAACTGCAACCTAGGACAGACCCTACACAGCCCCCGTCTTGGCCGAACCTTAGTTCCCCTAAGACCCTAACCGTGCCTCATAGAACCTCTCTCAAAGCCACCTAGGATAACCCCCTCTTGGCTGCCCAAGGTGAACCGTGAGCCCACGTGCAAGCAAGTTGAACATGGACCAGCTATTTGTAAGTGTCTAAACTTGGTCTATTACATTAACTTGCTTTATATTCAATTAAATTTTGATACGGGGTTGTAGTAAAGGAGCTTCGTCTCCCCCCGATTGTAATAACGTGGTTTGACACACCCACACACACGCGCACTTGAGCCTTTCCGCTCTTAGTCGTACACTTCTTGCACACACACGGGCCTAACAAGCCCTTAATATATAGTTATATTTATATATTTTGAGTCAAGGGGTTTTTTAATTAAGTCGTGTGTGTTGTCTTTCCATTTTCCACACGCACACACATTGAGCCTTCGCTCTTACTCCCAAGACCTTAGTAAAGGCCTTATTGCAGTTATATTTGGGTTTCATTTATGTCGTGTGAGTTGTCTTTACCTTCCCACACGCACACACATTGAGCCTTCGCTCTTATTCCCAAGACCTTAGTCAAGGCATACTGCAATTTATATTTGGGTTTCATTTCATGTCGTGTGTGTAAGTCTTTCAATTCAAGCACGCACACACATTGAGCCTTCGCTCTTATTTGCAAGACCCAAGTAAGGGCCCCTACATATACTCTATATAAAGTATTTCTTTCGGCTATGTCTTTAAGATTCGGGTTTTAAGGTTCAAGTCGTGTGCGTTGTCTTTCAATATATACACGACACACACTTACACAATTGAGCCTTTCCGCTCTTAAGATATAGCCATATTTCCCCTTCCGCTATTTACTTTACAAGTCATTTCCCTTCGGCTATTTACTTTACAAGTCATTTCCCTTCGGTTATTTCCCTTCGGCAATTTTCCTTCGGCATTGTCTTTTACATTCGGGTTTTCCCTTTGGAGTAGCGTGAGTTTGCATTGCATCTATGCCATACCACGAGGTAGGACGCATATTGCATCAAAGCAAGCCCCGTACTCCCGCTCAAATTCACCCCATGTAGTGGAGTGTTCATAACACACACCTAGGTGGCCCATAAAGGGATAAAAAGGAAGACTTAGGCACGTCAAATTCCACGTGATCTAAAATCTGACAATCATACAAAAACAACCCGAATCAATCGTGCAAATATGCCAAGACTTAGGCTATTTCGATGCATGCACATCGTGCCTAAGTAGATTAAAATTTGAAAGACTTAGGGTCGTCCAACCCTTACAAAATCAAAATCGCCCAAATGCATGGTTTTCAAAAGGTTTTAAAACACTTCTTCATTCAAAATATATTTTGAGTTAAACTTGTTTCAAAACAAAGTCTCTAAGCGTACAGACTGACCCTTGCGCATCGGTGCAAGAAGGTCTACGACGTAAAAATCCCGCTTGCCTACAATCGCCTTTCAAAAGTCAGATTATTTTCAAAACATACTTTGCTAGTTAAAGTAAACTAGCTGGCACGCCCATAAAGCGAATGTAGATTGCGAAAAGGTTCACTTCAGGCCTAAGAACCCGTAAGTGAAAATTTTGGTGTCTAAAGTAATCACTGGATACGATGGGAATGCGTCAAGACCCCTAGGATCCATCGAACTACCCATGGAAACGGGAGGGATAGCACACATGGGAGTGTTCCATATCTTGGACATCCACCCCACTATAACCTATTGTTGGGAAGACCCTGGACAGCCTGTGTGCTGTGCCATCCACCTTCCATAGGTGTGTCAAAATCCCTTTCGGGGACCAAATCGTAGTGATCCTAGGTGAGAGTCACCCACAGCTTCAAGGAATCAAGAATTCCCCCTGCTTGTCGAGTTTTCAGGACCACGAGGCCAATGTGGGGCAGACCTTGGTCGAGCCGCCAAAGCCCACCCTTAAAATCCCTAGGAAGGTCGTGTATATCAAAGGGCCTCCCAAGGCTGGCCCCCTCAAAACCCTGACCATCCCAAGAAAGGCCAAGAGTCGCCCATTTCCAAAACCCCTGGACAAAAAGCCTTATGTGGATAACATAGACGATAACAAGTTCCAAGACCACGACTTGTATGATAATTTTTCTAAAAACAAAAAGTCATGGAACATGCTGTTGAATATTGGCTATATGCCATACAAGAGTCTAGGGGCACAAAATCAGGGTCTCGTAGAGCCCATATTGCCCAAGGCCAACCCAATCTGATATGGGATCGGCTATACTCCCAGAATACCACCAAAGCCCCCACCTGTGACCACCTAGGTCAAGGGTGTCCTAGAGCCTACCCAAGCAGAAACCTACGATTTAGACCTCTTGTTTAGAGTCTAACCCATTGCATTTTCCTTTGTAGGTATGATGGAAGATCCCTCAACCAAAAGCACAAAAAAATTGGAAAAACTCGAAATTCAAAAAAATGAAAAACTCCAAAAACCAAAAACATTTGAAAAGGATGAAAAACTTGAAAAAAGAGTTGTTTGTATAGCTCCTAAAGTTCTGGTTTTACAAAAACCCAAAAAAAAAAAATTTTAGAAAATATCAAAAACAAAACCTTGTATATAGCTGCTCCTCGTAAAAACTTGGGAAAAGCCAAGGATTTCAAAAGAAACGTTGTCTTCATAACAAGACCAAAAATTTTGAAACCCGTAGAAACTCCAAGTCAAAAACCAGGTATTTTCAAAATCCATGCATCAAATTCTCTAGGATCTATAGACCTCGAGAATGATTGAAGTCCAGAGGTGGATCCCCTTGAGGAGGATCCCACTTCCGAGCTCCCAGAGTTTCATAAAATTCTCGATTTTGAAAAACCCTCGAATTTAGTAGGAGGAGATTTCATAGAGATAAACTTAGGGAGTGATTCAAAGCCCAAACTCATTAAGGTAGGCGCATGTTTGCATGAGCATGAAAGATCATCATTCATTGCTGTAAACACCCCGAAATCCAAAGATTTTGCAAAAACCAACACCTGGTTCGAAAATCAGCTCAAAAAGCTAAGTCTGGAATTTTTGAAAACCCAGGAGCTCAAATACTTCAAACCTTCATTTTCCAACCCTGTTTAAAACATGAAATTCTAAAAAATGGATGAAAGTCCCATTTCTGCAAAAGCCCAGACGAACAGGTGAAGCCTGACTCAAAGCAGCTTCAATAGAGATTCAAAAGCTCAAATATCAAGCCCCGCCCAATGAAAAGCAAATTTCAAAGACAAAAGGCGAGCCCAAGCCACAAGTAGACTTCAAGCCTGAAGCATCGAAGGCCAAGCCAAAAGCACCTCTGAAATCATGAGCAATCCAAATCAAAAACAAGAAAAATCAGTTGAAATAGAGTCCAGAAAGGTGAAAAGGAGCTCAGACGATGAAATTAGAAAAAACCCAACATAAGACGGAGCGTTGATGAACTCAGGGCCCGCACAAAACGTCCGGCTCGGAACGCCAGGAAGGACTGAAGAAGAGAAAATTTTGGATCAAATCTGGATCCAAATATCCAGATCCAGACCCAAGATCCAAATCCAAATAAGACTTGGATTGGATCCGAATTTCAGAACCAATCCAGGATCCATATCCAATCCCCTTGCCTATAAAAGGACGTGAGGGGGGGAGGTCATGGGACTCTTTTTTTTTTCACGTGAAAGCTTGGTGGGTGGAGAGAGAGAGACAGAGAAAAGCAAGTCAAGAATGGTGGCTTGACTTGGCGTTTTCAATGTGGGCATGAAGTATTGTGGGCTGATGTTGTGGGCAAGAAACATTTCACGCAAGCAAGGTGCTGCAACAAATGAAATCTGGCAGCTTGGATGGCTCTCCCATTGCGTGAAGATTGGTTGCGTGGAAACCAATAGGAGTTGGTTGGTTCCCCACTAAGGTTAGTTCCTAAACACTACCCTAAGCCCTTCTTTCCCTAATCCTCTAAACTACCCAAAATACAACCCCTAGAACCCACCCAAGCTCGACCAAAGTGTTGGTCTAGCCTTGCTTAAACCAATCCTAATCTACCCAAAAGCGTTCCCACACAAAACCACCCAAGCTCGGCCACTATTTGGCCGAGCTTTCCCTAGATCTGTCTCACTAATCACCCTAAGCCTTGGCCTTAAACCCTCCCTTAGATCCTTACCATTCAGCCTAAAAAGCCTAACCAAACCGAGTGCCTAATGCACTCGATTCCCTTAGCCACCCACACTCACCTAGCTCGGCCACTAGCTGGCCGAGTATCGCCTTAAACCCTACCTAAAACCATCCACTAAATCCCACCCAGCTCGGCCACCATTTGGCCGAGCATTCCCTTAGAACCTAGCTTTAAAACCTATCCAAGATCCTCCACGAAATCCCACCCAACTAGGCCACCATTTGGTCGAGCCATTTCCTTAGGATCTCACCTTAAACCCTACCTAAAACCACCTCCTAAACCTACCTAGCTCGGCCACCATTTGGCAGAGCATTCCCTTAGAACCATTCCTTAGGATCTCGCCTAGGATCATCCACAAGACATCAACTAGGCTCGGCCATTAGCTGGCCGAGTATCCCCTTAGGACCTTGGCTTAACTCTTACCCAAGACAACCCGTTTAGACCTGGCCTAGATCCCTTACATCTCGTCCTAGACCTGTCCATGTCTTACCCAAACCCATAGCATCTCCATATGTCGACCTAGCCTAGATAAAAAATTAGGATCAACACCCCACGCAGCTGATCGATTCGCAGCGAGAGGTCCATCCAACAGCTGTACCCAAGGTGAGATTTCATTGATAAAGAAATCCCAATTAGACGACGTGTAAGTGTTCGAATCTGGCCTTTTACATTACTTCAAGTTCAATTAAATTCATATGGGGTTGTAATAATGGAGCTTGTCTCCCCCGGGATGTAATATACGTGCTTGATGCAAAACACACACAAGTACACTCGAGCCTTTCCGCTCTTATCTGCACACTTTTGCACACAAACGGGCCTTAACAGCCCATAGGATATATATATTCTGCTGGGTTTTAAGGTTCAAGTTGTGTGAGTTGTCTTTCATTTTATACACTCAAAGCACTCACTCACATTGAGCCTTTCCGCTCTTACGTATATATATACGATTTCCCTTTCAGCTGGGTTTTAAATTCAAGTTGCATGAGTTGCCTTTCAATTTATACACTCAAAGCACTCAATCACATTGAGCCTTTCCGCTCTTAAGATATAGCTATATATTCTCTTTCCGCATCTAAGATATAGCCATATTTTCTCTTCTGCAATTTCCCTTCCACTATGTCTTTAAATTCTGGGTTTTTCCTTCAAGTTGTGTGAGTTTGCATTGCATATACACCACACTCGAGATAGGCAGCATACTTGCATCAAACAATCCTAAGCAGAATCATGTAGAAATCCGTCAAAATCGAGCACTTGATGCACATAAATTCACACCAAAATTTGCTAAAACCAAAAGACATAGGAACGTGTGGATCCCATGAATAAAATCTGCAAATTGACAAAAGTCAATTGATCAAACACTATCATACTTTTCGAAAAGGTCGTATTTGTTCAAAATCGAGTTTTCCTAAGCGTACAGACTGACCCTTGCGCATCGGTGCAAGAAGGTCTGCGACGAAAAGAACCCACTTGTCCACAGTCGCCCCAAAAGTCAGATATTTCCAAAAAACTTACTTCGCTAGTTTGAGTAAGCTAGCTGGCACGCCCTAAAAGCGAACTTAGATTGCGAAAAGATTCACTCCAGGCCTAAGAACCCGAAGTCGAAGATTTTTCGTGTCTATAGATTTGGCACGCCCGGTGGGAGCTGGGTCTTAAGGAAAATCGATACAAACAAAGAGATCTTTTGAAAATTTGTTTTCAAAGAAAAGTGTTTTAACTCCATGTCTTTTTGCATTTCATAGTTGGATTTTAAAGCATCGGAGTCATGTTGAGTTCAGACTCCTATGAAGTGTCTAGTCGTGCCTCATGCGCCTCAAGTTCTCATTCTAGGAAATCTTCGAAAACTCGAAAATAAAGAGAGGAAGAGATAAGAAGGGAGTGCGAGGCCAAAATTGCTACTCTTAGCCAAGAGGCTGAAGCACCCGATTCGTGTTCGTCACATGGCGAACCTATGAAGGCCAAAAAGAAGTTTGAAAAAACTCGCAGACACAAGGAGACCTCCGCGATGGAAGGCAACCAATACCACGACTCCTTCACTCACAAGGATCGTAAAGCCCTACAGCAGCTGCTGAAAGGGCAAAACAAAGAGAAAACAATGTACGCCCTGTTTGACTTTCTCCCTTTAGACTATGAAATAGACAGTGATGACGAAATACCGAATTTCCAACGGTATGATGGCATGGGAGACCCTAGGTCTCACTTGCAACTTTTCTCTCGTCGAGCCCACAAGAAAAAGAAGGACTCGATGAAATGGGTGTATTAGTTCCCTTTATCCCTCAAAGGCACAGCTTCCAAATGGCTAACTTCCTACGATTTGAGCTAGTTCGTAACTTTTGAAGAGTTGGTGAATTGCTTTATGCAAAGATTTTCGCATAACGTAGAAGTCACGCCTACTTTAAACACTTTGAGGGATACGAAGCAAGGTATGAACGAAGATGTGCATACATTTATCGTTCGATGGAGGTCCCTCCTTGTGCAGGTGCGAGAACCCATATTCGAAGGATGCGCAGTAATGCTCATCCTGGATAATTTTAAAACTGAGTTGAAAACCCTTCTTTCTCTACACGAAATCTTTACTTTCCACAAACTGATTAAAAAAGCATCTCTTTTGGAAACAAATTTGAAGAAAGGGATTTACGACCATTTGTGGAAAGGGAGCGTAATTTCAAAAACTCGCTTGGAGAAGCCCGGCAATTACGGGCTACCCACCATGGACAAAGGGCCAAAACCCCACAAGGTCGCCAATGTCCGGGTAGATCCAAGACTAGCGAGCACTTCAAAGAATTTTGAGAGTTTCGAAAACAGAAAAGATAAAAAAATGCAAAAACCCTTTGAAAAACGGGAGTACACTCCGCTGGGGCAACCTGTGTCGGAGGTCTTAGACCTCCTACTCGCCCAAGGCATGATCGAACTCCCTAAAATCCCTGAGGAAATCACTTCCAAAGGGAGGTTTTTGAATCGATTCTGCAAGTATCATCAGCTCAAAGGCCACGATACCAAGCAGTGTTTTTCCCTCCTAAACCAAATCGAGAACTTGATAGCAGAGGGCCGACTCCAGGTCACCGAGGAACCAGAGCCTGCCCAAGCTATTTTCAAAGAACCCTTCCCCAATCACGCAAGTACCAGTGGGAAGGGAAAAGAGGTATGTGCTCTCACAATTTCAAAGAGTCTACCGCGTACATATGAGTCTGCTTTTTTTACTTGTGCATCTACACTTGTCCTTCATAGGAAACCCGCCCAAGTAGTAATTCGGGGACCACCAAGAGCTCCGTCCCCGATTAAACCAATTTTGAAAATTCAAGGTGCTCCAAAACATTCGATTAAAGCCACGTTAGGTGTGAACCCTAGGTTGATCGTGGGGGAGGTGACAAGATCCGAGAGCATCTATCAACCCCCACATCTGCAAAATGCTAAAAAAGTGGTCAGTGTGCCTGACCCTTCTAAAGCATGTATTCCTAGAGTTCTGTCGAAAGCGGACAAAGGAAAAGTCGTCTTAAACTTGTATGATTTTGAAAACCATCTTTCAAAGATTCCCACTAACATGTTCATCCTAGAGCTGATACAAACCTCGCCTAGGCATAGACTCGTGTTAGAGAAAATTCTAGAAAGAGCAAAGGTTAGTTCGAACATAACCCCAGAATCCTTGTCCAATCAAGTGGCGTCCATAGGTGCAAAAACACCTATCATGTTTTCGAAAGAGGATCTCGAAAGACCCTACGAATCCCATAATCAGGCCCTACATATCAAGGTGGTATTGAATCACCACTCTCTGTATAGGTGCCTAGTTGACGGAGGAGGAGGTCTCAACATCCTTCCACTTCACATAGCATATCAAATTGGAGTCACCTTGACTTCCATGAATCCAAGCCCCATTGTAATCACAGGATACGATGGGAATGCGTATGGACCTTTAGGATCCATTGAACTACCCATGAAAACAGGAGGGATAGCTCATGTAGGGGTATTCCATGTTTTGGACATCCACCCCCACTACAACCTATTGCTAGGAAGGCCTTGGATACACAGCCTGCATACTGTGCCATCCACCTTCCATAGGTGTGTCAAAATCCCTTTTGAAAATCAAATAGTTGTGATCCTAGGTGAGAGTCACCCACAGCTTCAGGGAATCCAGAATTCCCCATGTTTTTCAAGTTCCCAGGCCTACGAGGCCAACCCAGGGCAAACCATGGTCGAGCCACCAAAGCTCACACTTCAGATACCTAGGAAGGTCGTGTATATCCAGGGGCCGCCCAAGGCTGGCCCACTCAAAACATTAACCATCCCAGGAAAATCCAAGCGTCAACTATTCCCAAAACCCCTGGACAGAAAGCCTTATGTGCATAACATGGACGATAGCAAGTTTCAGGACCACGAATTATATGAAAACTTTTCCAAAAACAAAAAATCGTGGAACATGTTATTGAACATGGGGTATATGCCATACAAGAGTCTAGGGGCACAAAACCAGGGTCTTGTAAAACCCATATTTCCCAAGGCCAACCAAAGTCGACATGGGATCGGCTATACTCCCAAAATACCACCAGAACCACCCCCTGTGACCACCTGGGTCAAGGGTGCCCTAGAGCCTACCCAAGCAGAAACCTACGATTTAGACCACTTGTTTAGAGTCTAACTTGTGGCGTTTTTCTTTGTAGGTATGATGGAAGATCCCTCAATCAAAAACACAAAAACATTTGAAAAACTCGAAATACAAAAACATTTGAAAAAATCCACAAAACCAAAAACATTTGAAAAAGATGAAAAACTCGAAAAAAGAGTTGTTTGTATAGTTCCCAAAGTTCTTTTCTTACAAAAATCCAAAAAAAACAAAAATATGCAAAATACCAAAAACAAAGTCCTGTATTTAGCAGCTCCTGGTAAAGGTTTTGAAAAAGCCAAGGATTTCGAAAAGAAAGTCCTCTTCATAAGAGAACCAAAATCTTCAAAACCTGCAGAAAATCCAAAACAAAAACCAGTCGTTTGCGAAAACTATGCGTCAAGTCCAAATTCCCTAGGATTTAGAATTCTTGAGAATGATCAAAGGCGAGAAGTAGATCCCCTCGAGGAAGATCCTACTTCTGAGCTCCCAGAATTTCATAAAATTCTTGATTTTGAAAAACCTTCGAAATCAGTAGGAGGAGATTTCATAGAGGTAAACTTAGGGAGTGATTCAAAGCCAAAACTCATTAAGGTAGGTGCATGTTTGCATGAGCATGAAAGAGCATCATTCATTGCATTTTTGAAAACCTACATTGATGTGTTTGCATGGACGTATGAAGACATGCCAGGTATAGACCCGACTGTTGTAGAGCATCGTCTTCCCTTAGACTTAGATGCAAAACCCGTAAAACAAAAGCTTAGGAAAATACACCCGAACGTGCATTCACAGGTCAAAGAGGGTTTAGAAGATCTGTTAAAAGCCATATTTATAAAACCCATTGCGTATTCTGATTGGTTTTCCAATATAGTTGTTCGAAAAGCCAGAGGGAAAATTCGAATATGCATCGATTTCAGAAACCTGAATAAAGCCACGCCCAAAGATAATTTCCCTTTACCAAACATTGATTTGATAGTCGATAGTATTGCAAATCATGAGATGTTTTCATTCATGGATGGCTATTCAGGGTATAACCAAATCAAACTAAGCCCATGAGATCAGGCTAAGACCGCTTTCACAACCCCATGGGGCACGTACTGCTATACAGTCATGCCCTTTGGTTTGAAAAATGCTGGCGCCACATACCAGAGAGCTATGACCTCGATCTTTCATGATCAGATTCATGAGCTCGTAGAGGTATATGTAGATGATCTCCTGGCTAAGTGAAAAACTCGATGCACTCATCTCGAATGTTTGCAAAAGATTTTCGAAAGGCTTAGACTTTACAAAGTAAAGCTAAACCCTTAAAAATGCGTGTTCGGGGTAGAATCTGGTAAGCTTTTAGGATTTATGGTAAGACAAAGGGGCATAGAAGTCGACCCATCTAAATGTCGAGCCATCATAGACATGGCTCCACCCTCCAATCTCACGCAGATTCGTAGCCTCCAAGGTCGATTGCAATCCATTTGCAGGTTTATCTCAAACCTGGCGACTAGATGCGAACCCTTCAACAAGTTGTTGAGAAAGGGTACGAAATTTTTATGGGATGACGATTGCCAAAAATCATTTGAAAGGCTAAAGGCATACTTAGTTAATCCCCCTGTTTTAAATCCTCCAAAGCAAGGAAAACCTCTTCTGCTTTACATTTCCATTCAATGTGTGTGAGTGCTTGAATGGAAAGACAACACACTCAACTCAAGCAAAACCCTACGTAAGTTAAAGTATATATATATATATATATATATATATTTATATATTAGGGGCTGATTAGGCCCGTGTGTGTTCAAAATCGTGTACAACTAAGAGAGTGCACGTGTGTGTGGGTGTGCCAAGCCACGTTATTACAAGCGGGGGGAGACTATGCTCCGTTATTACAACCCCGTATCGAATTAAATTTTAAGCAAGTATACAACTAAGGACCGAGTTAGGCACTTACTAATAGCTGGTCCGAAGATGCCTTGCTTGAGCGTGGGCTTGGCCTTCGCCTTGGGCTGCAAGAGGGAGCTCCGCGGAGTTGAACGGCAAGAGGGGCTGCTGGCCGGCTGAAGGTGGCGGCTGCTAGGGAGGGGGCTGCCTTGGTGTGTTGGGCTAAAGTGACTAAGTAGGGTGACTAAGGGAGGGTGTAGTGTTAGGAAATGTGGCACTTAAATGGGAGCCTAAGGAAGTGTCTAAGGGAGTGTGTCTAGGGGAAGGATATAGCTGGCGGGTGGCTGGCCGAATGGGTATGGGGCAGTCGTTTGGAGTGGCCGACTAAGGGAGGCTCGGTGGTGGTGGTTGCTAAGGTAGCTAGGGCTGTGGTAGATGGGAAGGAAGCTAGCTAGGGTGTGAGGTAAAGTAGTGGCCGGGTGTGGTGAAGTGATGTGGGCAGGTCTTAGGGAGTTAGGTGGAGTGGCCGGGTGTGGTGAGGTGATGTGGGCAGGTCTTAGGGAGTTAGGTGGAGTTAGGGTGTTTAGGTAATGGCGGGTGGTTGGAGTGGCTGAGTTTTGGCCGAATAGGTTAGATGGAGGGTGGTTGTTGTTTGGGTGATGTAGTGGTGGTGTAGGTGGCTGGGAGTGGAGGGGGAACGAAGAAGAGATAGGATTAGGTTGAGACACTAACCGGGTGGTGATGGGAGGCGGCGGATGGAAGAGGAGCAGCCGAATGTTTGAAGTGGCTGGTTCGGCCTGATGGAAAGGATGGCGACGGGTGGTTGGCCGGCTGAGGTGTGGTGGAGCAGGTGGAGCAAGGTAGTGGCTGGCAGTGGTGCAGGCGACTGACTCGGCTGGGAGTGGATGGAATGGCTGGGCTCGGTTGGGCTGAAAAGGGATGAGAGAGGATGGGAACCCGCGCCCTTGGGGGGGGGGGGTTTATAGGGCTGGGATAGGTCGGTTGGGGGCTGGAATTAGGGTAGTGGTAAGGTGGTCTAGGGGTGGTGGTATGGTAGTAAGGTGGGCTGGTTTTGGGGTAGGGCCAGATATTTTCATACAAGGGGTTTTGGGTAGATTGTGTGTTAGGTTTAGGTGGGGTGGTTTAGAGGTTTAGGGTTTAGCTTAGGTGGGTTGGTTTTGGGTTGAGGTTTAGTGAGGTGGGTTAGGTGATTAGGCTAGGATTAGTTTAGGTTTAGGGAAATTAACCTATGTTTAGGGAAGGATTAGGGAAGTGGGTTAGGTGATTAGGTTGGGATTAGGCCGGGATTAGGGAAGTAGGTTAGGTGATTAGGCTAGGATTAGGATAGGATTAGGGTAAAAGGCTAGGATTAGGTGTTTTTGGTTAAGATTGGATTAAGGAGCTCCCTTTGCATGACCATAGACCTTAATCACATCATGTTGGTGTAGCCCTAGGTTAGGTTTTGGCTAATTACAAGCTTAAACCCACTTTAATTAGGCTAACCCACATGATTAACACCAAACTTGACACACAAGTCAAGCTTAATTACAACACACACTTTATTCTTATCCTCCCCCACTCTCTCTCATGCCCATAATCCCACGTGAAATTCAAGTGGGCCCCACCTCCATTTATGAGAAGGTGATGTGGGCCATGGATATGGATATTGGATTGGATTTTTGAATCCAAATCCAAATCTAACTCCATACATGGGTTTGGATTGGGATCTGGATATATATGGTCCAGATCCAATCCAAACTAAATTCTGACTCCTTCAGGCTGTGTTCGAAACGAACGGTTTGTGCGGGGTCTGACAGCATCAGTACTCCGTCTGCATTGGGTCTTCGCCAACATGATCGTCCGCCTCTGTTTTCGCCTTCCGGAGATGACTTCAAATGATGTTTTGATGATAACAAGGTCTTGGACGTTCGAGATCCTGGGGGTGGATTCAATATGAGAGTTGCTGTGCCGGGCTCAAATTGTGCTCCGGTTTCGGGCTCTCTTTAGCTTTTCTGGTCCTGTCTGGATTTAGGCCAAGCTGCTTTGGGGTTTCAAAAACATGTTTTAAAAGGTTTTTAAAGCCATATTATACATTTTTGAAATATAAAGTTCAAAACATATGTATAGGGTTGTTTGGAAGGCTCCTGGGTTTCCAAACTCAAAATGGCCCTTTGGGGCTGCTTTTACAAAACTAGGTTTGTTTTGAGGAATTCGTGGGATTTCGGGGTGTTTACATCCCACACTCAATGAAATGCCTGATGAAGGCATATTGCAAAACCATTTTCAAAACCACATTTTGGCAAACTCTTTCGAAAACCCAATGTGGAAGATGCACTTCGACAGGGCATGAAACCAACGAGGGGTTGGTGCTGGCAGTCATACAAGGCTTAAGGATTTCAAAAACTCTAGGGGCATCAAGCATCGAGGTCTTTGGAGATTCACTCCTTGTTATAAACCAAGTTTTAAAAATTTGGCAAGTTCGGAATGAAAAACTGCTTCCATATCATGAGTTGGCCACTCGACTGGTCGAGTCATTCCAATCGTGTACACTCACACACGTAGGAAGAGAGGATAATGGCGTCGCTGATGCCCTCTCATCCCTGGGTTCAGCCCTAAGGGTCGATCCCACTTCGGGAACCAGATCCCTTGAAATATGGCACGCACCCACTCCTTCCATACACGATTTGCAAATTTGCCAAAATAACCCTGATTCCGATGAAAAACCTTGGTTTTATGACATAAAGTATTTTCTAGAAAATGGGGGATTCGCTGAAGATGCCACATCTAAAGATAAGGCATTCATCCAAAAAATTTCTACCCGATACACGATTTTGGGTGGGGTTTTGTACAAAAAGAGTTTTACCGGCATCTTACTAAGATGCGTCGACCTAGAGGAGGCTAGGACTGTTATGCATGAATTCCACGATGGAGAATATGGAGGTCATGTCAATTCCAACATGATGGCGATGAAAATACTTAGAGCGCGTTATTTTTGGTCCACCCAAAGAAAAGATTGCCACGATCATGTTAGGAAGTGTCATCCATGTCAAGTGCATGGGCATGCCATTCATATCCCCTCATCATCATTGCATTCCGTGGTCAGCCCCTGGCCATTCACCATGTGGGCGTTTGATATTGTAGGACCAATTTTTCCAAAGGCATCGAATGGACACAAGTTCATTTTAGCAGCCACTGAGTATTTTTCCAAGTGGGTCGAAGCCACCTCCCTGACCAATGTCCAGGGACAACATGTGGTGGCTTTCATTAGGAAAAACATCTTGGCTCGATTTGGAGTTCCAAGAGATCTTGTGTCCGATAATGGCACCCTATTTAAAAACGAGCGGATGGTCAAGTTGTGCAACAAGTATGGCATAAATCATCACTTCTCGTCGCCTTACTACCCTCAAGGCAACGGCCAAGCCGAAGCCACCAACAAGACTCTCATCAGCATTATTGAGAAAACCTTAGAGAAGGGTAGAACGTGGCACGAGAAGTTGGATGAGGCCTTATGGGCTTATAGGACTTCCATCCTGTAAACACCCTGAAATCCCACGAATTTCTCAAATCCATCTGGTTTTGTACAAGCAGCCCCAAAGGGCCATTTTTGAGTTTGGAAACCCAGGAGCCTTCCAGATAACCCTGTATATATGTTTTAAACTATATCTTTCAAAAACATATGATATAGCTTTTAAAAACTTTTTAAAAACATGTTTTGAAACCCCGAAGTGGCTTGGCCCGATCAAGACAGGACCAGGAGAGCTAAGAAGAGCCCGGAACCGGAGCACATGTCGAGCCCGGCGCAGCAACTCTTGTATCTGATTCACACCCCAGGATCTCGAACGTCTAAGACCCTGTTCTTATCAAAATAGCATTTGAAGTCATCTCCGAAAGGCAGAAACGGAGGCGGACGACTATGTTGGCGAAGACCCAACGCAGACGGAGTACTGATGCTGTCAGGCCCCGCACGAATCGTCCGTTTCGAACCCAGCTCGAAGGAGTCAGAGTTCAGTTTGGATTGGATCTGGACCATATATATCCAGATTCCAATCCAAACCCATATGTGGACTTGGATTTGGATTTGGATCCAGAGATCCAATCCAATATCCATATCCATGGCCCACATCACCTTCTCATAAATGGAGGTGGGGCCCACTTGAGTTTCACGTGGGATATTGGGCATGAGAGAGAGTGGGGGTGAAAAATATCAAGAGTGTTGTATTAAGCTTGACTTGTGTGTCAAGTTTGGGTTTAATCATGTGGGTTAGCCTAATTGAGTGGGTTTAAGCTTGTAATTAGCTAAAACCTAACCTAGGGCTGCACCAACATGGGGTGATCAAGAGCTATGGGCCATGCTAAGGGAGCTCCTTCACCTAAACCTAACCCAAAATGCCTAGTCCTAGCCTAAACCCTTAATCCACCCCTAATCTGAACCTAATCACCTAACCCACTTCCCTAATCCCGTCCTAATCCCAACCTAATCACCTAACCCACTTCCCTAATCCTTCCCTAAACCTAGATTAATTTCCCTAATCCTAGCCTAAACCTAGCCTAATCACCTAACCTAGCTCACTAAACCTCACCCTAAAACCCAACCACCTAACCTAGCCCTAAACCCCTAAACCACCCTTAGCCCACAATCTACCCAAACCCCTAGTTTTAAAATATCTGGCCCAACCCTTTCCAGCCCACCTTATCTACATACCACCCTACCTAAACCACCTAACCACTACCCCAAGCCCAGCCCTAACCGACCTACCCATCCCCTATTTAAACCCCCCCCCTTGGGGGCGGGTTTTTCAAGTGAAAACCCTCACCTCACCGAGCCGGGCCCTCTCCTTCTCCCACTTCCTCACCTAGCTGGGACCACTCTCCATCACCTCCGCCTGCTCCACCTGCTCCACCAGCCACCACCTGCACCGCCACCTTCCCTCTTCCATCCACCACCATTGCCCAGCCGGATGCCACCACCTTCATCCAACCGAACCAGCCAAGAGCCCACCTGCCCGCCTATTTCTCCTTGCCTTCCACCGCCTCTCCCCATTCGGTAAGTACCCAAAACTCCATCAAAGCCCTTCTCTTCCACCTCTCCACTCCTAGCCACCCATCCTATCATCATCCCAGCCTTTGCCACCACCCTTTTCACCTAGCCGAACCTAGTATAGCCCAAACTGCCGGCCACTACCTAGCCATCATATCCCATTCGGCCTTCCCATAAATTCACCTTTTAGGTCCAGTTTCCCTAAACTCTCAACTCCCTTAGTGACCCTAAGAACCCACTTATTCAGCCCCTTTAAACCCCCACCTCGAGGCGACATCTACTTGCCACCGGCCACCTTCGAGGCGCCTATCCCGCGCCCCACTTGCAGCCGGCCAGCACCTTTGATCACCTATCTTCGCGGAGCTCCCGTTTGCAGCCCAAGGCCAAGTCCACGCTCAAGCAAGACCTCTACGGACCAGCTACTCGTAAGTGTCTAAACTCGGTCTTTAGTTGTACACTTGCTTGAGATTCAATTTGATACGGGGTTGTAATAACGGAGCATAGTCTCCCCCCGCTTGTAATAACGTGGCTTGGCACAACCACACACGTGCACTCTCTTAGTCGTGCACGATTTTGAACACACACGGGCCTAATCAGCCCCTAATACATAAGTGTATATATATACTTTCATTTTCGAAGGGTTTTGTTTAAGTTGGGTGCATTGTCTTTCAATTCAAGCACTCTCACACACATTGAGCTTTCGCTCTTAGTTGAAAGACCCAAGTAAGGGCCGACCTATACTATTTGGGTTTCATTTCATGTCTTGTGAATAAGTCTTTCAATTCAAGCACTCTCACACACATTGAGCTTTCGCTCTTAGTTGAAAGACCCAAGTAAGGGCCGACCTATACTATTTGGGTTTCATTTCATGTCGTGTGAGTAAGTCTTTTAATTCAAGCACTTTCACACACATTGAGCCTTCGCTCTTACTCCCAAGACCTTAGTAAAGGCCTTATTGCAGTTATATTTGGGTTTCATTTATGTCGTGTGGGTAGTCTTTCAATTCAAGCACTCTCACACACATTGAGCTTTCGCTCTTACTCCCAAGACCTTAGTCAAGGCCATACTGCAATTTATATTTGGGTTTAATTTCATGTCGTGTGTGTAAGTCTTTCAATTCAAGCACGCACCCACATTGAGCCTTCGCTCTTATTTGCAGGACCCGAGTAAGGGCTCATATACATAAGCTATATACATATCTCCCTTCGGTTATTTCCCTTTGGTTATTTCCCTTCTGTTATTTCCCCTTCAGTATTGTCTTTACATTTCGGGTTTTCCCTTTGGAGTAGCGTGAGTTTGCATTGCATCTACGCCATACCACGAGGTAGGACGCATATTGCATCAAAGCAAGCCCCGCTCGAATTCGCCCATGTAGTGGAGTGTTCATAACACACAAACTAGGTGGCCCGAAAAGGGATAAAAGAAAAGACTTAGGCACGTGCAAATCCACGTGATCTAAAATATGCAATCGCATCCTAAAGACCCGAAATAGACACCTCGAATCGCTTCATAGACTTTCTCTCCAAAACTCGATTTTTTGCAAAGCGTACAGACTGACCCTTGCGCATCGGTGCAAGAAGGTCTGTGACGACAAGAGCTTACTTGCTCACAGTCGCCACCTTTAGAAGTCAGTGTTCAAAATATCTTCGCTAGCTTAAGTAAGCTAGCTGACACGCCCTATTTGTATACATAGGCCTTAGACACACGAGAAGATCCACTCCAAGCCCCGAAAGAGGCGAAGAGGCGGGGATTTTCGTGCGTCTACAGAGATTGGCACGCCCGGTGGGACGTGAGCCTTTTCAAAAATCGAGTTTACTTGTAGAAGTCTTGCGAAAATTTTGTAAAAAGGTGTCGTTTTAACTTATTTTTCTTTGCTTGTACTTAGGAAATTTTGAAAAAGCTTGAAAAGCATGTCAAAATCCAATCCAAGTGAAGTGTCGAGCCAAGGCTCATGCGCATCAAGTTGTCACTCTTGGAGGATTTTCAAAAACAAAATAAAACTAGATGAAATCGAGGACTTGAGAAGGGAGTTTGAGGCCAAAATCGTTGCTCTCAGCCAAGAGGCTGAAGTAGGCGATTCATGTTCATCGAACGGTGAACAAAGGCCTAAAAAGAAATCTGAAAAACCTCGCAAGCAAAAAGAGGCCTCCATAATGGAAGGCAACCAATACCACGAGTCCTTCACACAAAAGGACCGTAAAGCCCTACAGCAGCTGCTGAAAGGGCAGAATAAAGAGAAAAGAAGCTACGCCCTGTCTGATTTCCTTCCTATGGATTACGAAACAGACAGTGACGATGAAATACCGAACTTCCATTGGTATGATGGCATGGGAGACCCTAGGTCTCACTTGCAGCTTTTCTCGTGTCGAGCCCATAAGAAGAAAAAGGACTCGATGAAATGGGTGTATTGGTTCCCTCTATCCCTTAAAGGCACAGCTGCCAAATGGCTGGCTTCCTACGACTTAAGCCAGTTCGCTACTTTTGAAGAGTTAACGAACTGCTTCATGCAAAGATTTGCACACAACGTGGAAGTCACGCCAACCCTGAATACCTTAAGGGATACAAAGCAATGCATGAACGAAGACGTGCATGCCTTCATTATAAGATGAAGGTCGCTTTTGGGCTGCGAGAGCCCATATCCGAAGGATGCGCAGTAATGCTCATCCTGGATAATTTCAAAAGCGAGTTAAAAACCCTTCTCTCGCTCCATGAGATTTCAACTTTCCATAAGTTGATCAAAAAGGCCTCCCTTTTCGAAACCAACTTGCGAAAAGGGACATACGACCACTTATGGAAAGGAAGTGCCGTTCCAAAAACCCGTTTGGAAAAGCCCATCGCATATGGGCTGCCCACGACGGACAAAGGGGCAAAGCCCCATAAAATCGCCAATGTCCGGGTGGATCCAGGCATGGCGGGCACTTCTAAAAATTTTGAAAAATTAGAAAATAAGAGAGAACGTAATTTTCAAAAACCGGTTGAAAAACGGGAGTATACTCCGCTGGGGCAACCTGTGTCGAAGGTCCTAGACCTCTTACTTGCCCAGGGCATAATCGAACTCCCTGAGATCCCCAAAGGAGTCACTTCCAAAGGGGGTATTTAAACCGATTTTGCAAGTATCATCGGCTCAAAGGCCATGATACCAAACGCTGCTTCTCTCTTTTAAATAAAATTGAGAACTTGATAGCAGAAGGCCGACTCCAGGTAACTGTGGAACCTGAGCCACCTCAAGCTATCTTCAAGGAACCCTTTCTCAAACACGCCAGTGGCAGTGGGAAAGCAAAGGAGGTATGTACCCTCACCATTTCCAAGGAACTAGCGCAGAAGCCAGAACCTGGTCGACCTACTTGTGCGCCCATCCTTGTATTATACAAGAGGCCCGCCCAAGTCGTCATTCAGGGACCACCAAAAGTGGAAACCCCGGTAAAACCAGTTTTAAAAATCCAAGGTTCTCGTCAGCTCATCCTTAGAGCCAAGTTTAGCGCAAACCCTAGGCTGGTCGTGGGGGAAGTCACTAGATCCGAGAGGATCTACCAACCCTCGCACCTTCAAGGTGCTCAAAAGGTAGTCAGTGTGCCTGGCCCCTCAAAAGCATGTATCCCTAGTGGTCTGCCAAAAGCAGATAAGGACAAAGTCATCCTAAATCCTTATGATTTCGAAAACCACCTTTCAAAGATTCCTATTCACATGTCTATCCTAGAGCTTATCAAAACCTCGCCTAGGCATAGACTTGTCTTAGAGAAAATTCTAGAAAGGGCCAAGGTTGATTCGAACATAAGTCCGGAATCCTTGTCTGCCCAAGTGGCTTTATTAGGAGCAAAATCGCCCATCACCTTTTCGGAAGATGAGATAGACCCTACGAAACCCATAACCAGGCCCTGCATATCGAGGTGGTTCTAAACAACCACTCTCTGGACAGGTGCCTAGTCGATGGTGGAGGAGGGCTCAACATCCTTCCACTTCATGTGGCGTACAAAATCGGAGTCACCTTGACTTCAGTGAACCCAATCCCCATCGTTATCACTGGATACGATGGGAATGCGTCTAGGCCTTTAGGATCCATCGAACTCCCAATGGAAACGGGAGGGATCGAACACACGGGGGTGTTCCATGTCTTGGACATCCACCCCCATTATAACCTGTTGCTGGGAAGACCCTGGATACACAGTTTGTGCGCTGTGCCATCCACCTTCCACAGGTGTGTTAAGATCCCTTTTAGGGACCAGGTCGTAGTGATCCTAGGTGAGAGTCACCCACAGCTTCAGGGGATCATAAACTCCCCTTGTTTATCAAGCTCCCAGGCCCATGAGGCTAACCTGGGGCAAATTATGGTTGAGCCACCTCGGCTCGTGTTGAACAACCCTAGGAAGGTTGTATGTGTGAAGGGGCCGCCCAAAGCAGGCCCCCTCCCGACTCTAATCCTCCTAGGAAAACCCAAGTGTTCCCTATTTCCAAAACCCCTAGACAAAAGGCCATACGAGCCTAATATGGACGATAGCATGTTCCAGGACCACGACTTATATCCCATCTTTTCAAAAAACAAAAGGTCATGGAACATGTTATTGAACATGGGCTACACGCCCTACAAGAGTCTAGGGGCACAAAACCAGGGTCTCCTAGAGCCCATCCTTCCTAGGGCCAACCCAAGCCGATATGGGATCGGCTATACTCCCCGAATACCGCCGGAGCCACCCCCTGTGACCACCTGGGTCAAGGGTGCCCCGGAGCCTGTCTTAGAAGAAACCTATGGTTTAGACCTCCTATTTTGAGTCTAACCCGTAGTGTTTTCCCTTTGTAGGTATGACGGAAGATCCCTTTTTCTAAAAATACCAAAAACATTTGAAAAACTTAAAATCAAAAAAATCGAAAAAACAAGAAAAACCAAAAACAATGGAAAAACAAAAACTCGAAAAAAGAGTACTTTGTATAGTTCCCAAAGTTCTTGTTTTACAAAAACCAAAAAAAATCGAAAATTTGGAAAATACCAAAAAGATTTTGTACATAGCTGCTCCTGTAGGCCTTTGGCAAAAGAAAAGGATTTCGAAAGAAGTGTCATCTGCATAGCCAGACCAAAAATTTCGAAATCACTCGAAAATCCAAGTACCAAACCAGGTCATTTTGAAAACCACGCATCAAGTTCCCTCGGGTCTATAGCCCACGAGAATGATCAAAGCCCAGAAGTGGATCCCCTTGAGGAAGATCCCACTTCTGAGCTCCCAGAATTTCATAGAATTCTCGATTTTGAAAGACCTTCCCAATCAGTAGGAGGAGATTTCGTAGAGGTGAACCTAGGGGATGATTCGAATCCCAAAACCATCAAAATAGGCGCATGCTTGCATGAAACTGAAAGGTTAGCATTCATTGCATTTCTACAAACCTATTTAGATGTGTTTGCATGGACGTATGAAGACATGCCGGGCATAGATCCCAGCATAGTCGAGCATCGTCTTCCCTTAGATACCGGTGTAAAACCCATAAAGCAGAAGCTTAGGAAAATACACCCGAATGTACACACGCAAGTCAAAGAGGGTTTAGAAGATCTGCTAAAAGCCGGATTTATAAAACCCATTGCGTATTCTGATTGGTTGTCAAATATCGTTGTGGTTCGAAAAACCAATGGGAAAATTCGAATATGCATCGATTTCAGAAACCTGAATAAAGCCACTCCAAAGGATAATTATCCTTTACCTAACATAGATTTGATAGTCGATAGTACTGCAAATCATGAAATGTTTTCATTTATGGATGGCTATTCAGGCTATAATCAAATCAAACTAAGTCCACGAGATCAGGGTAAGACCGCCTTCACAACCCCATGTGGCACGTACTGCTATACAGTCATGCCCTTTGGTTTGAAAAATGCCGGCGCAACATACCAACGGGCCATGAACACGATCTTCCATGATCAAATTCATGAGCTTGTAGAAGTGTATGTAGATGATCTCTTGGCAAAATCCAAAACCCGATGCACCCATATCGAATGTTTACAAAAGATTTTTGAAAGGCTTAGGCTTTACAAAGTAAAGCTAAACCCTCAAAAATGTGTGTTCGGGGTAGAATCAGGGAAGCTTCTAGGCTTTATGGTGAGCCAAAGGGGAATATAAGTCGACCCCTCTAAGTGTCGAGCCATCATAGACATGGCTCCACCCTCCAATCTCACCCAAATCCGTAGCCTCCAGGGTCGATTACAATCTGTGCGCCGATTCATATCGAATCTGGCAAATAGATGCGAACCCTTCAACAAACTGTTGAGGAAGGGTACGAAATTCTTATGGGATGACGAATGCCAAAAGTCCTTCGAGAGACTGAAGGCATACTTGGTTAATCCCCCCGTTTTGAATCCTCCAAAACAAGGAAAACCGCTTTTATTATACATCTTCGTGCATGTAAACGCTTTAGGAGCCTTGTTGGCTCAATACGAGGATGACACCCATAAGGAGTATGACATCTACTATATTTCGAAAACTCTCTTGGCTTATGAACGAAATTATCAAGCCATGGAGAAGACGTGCTTGGCCCTAGTCTGGGCCTGCCAGAAGTTCAGACATTATTTCCTAGATCATGAGATCTGGATAGTGTCCAAGCTTGATCCAATCAAGCACTTGTTCGAAAAACCCATTCTCACGAGTAGATTGGGTAAATGGCAACTCCTTCTAATGGAGTATGATCTAAAATACCATCACCAGATCTCCATTAAGGGACAAGCCCTAGCAGATTACGTGGCGGAATTCCCCTTAGAGGACACATATCCTACTCTTGTCGAAATGCCTGATGAAGGCATATTGCAAAATCATTTTCAAAACCACATTTTGGCAAATTCTTTCGAAAACCAAGTGTGGAAGATGCACTTCGATGGGGCACGAAACCAACGAGGGGCTGGTGCCGGGATCATCCTAATCTCCCCTGAAAAGGGCGAGATTCCCATAGCAGTCCGCTTAGACTTCAAATGTTCCAACAATGTAGCTGAGTATGAAGCACTCATACAAGGCTTAAGGATTTCGAAAACTCTAGGGGCATCATGCATCAAGGTCTTTGGAGATTCGCTCCTTGTCATAAACCAGGTTTTAAAAATTTGGCAAGTACGTAATGAGAAACTACTTCCATATCACGAGTTGGCCACTCGATTGGTCCAATCCTTCCAGTCGTGTAAGCTCACACACGTGGGAAGAGAGGACAATGGCATCGCCGATGCCCTCTCCTCCATGGGTTCAGCCTAGAAGGTCGATCCCATTTCAGGGACCAGATCCTTGGAAATATGGCATGCGCCCCATCCATCCACACACGACTTGGATATTTGCCAAAACAACCCAGAGTCTACTGAAAAACCCTGGTTCCATGACATAAAACAATTTTTAGAAAATGAGGGATTTACCGAGAATGCCACATCCAAAGATAAGGCATTCATTCGTAAGATTTTGACCCGATACACCATTCTGGGTGGGGTCTTATACAAAAAGAGTTTTACCGGCATTCTGCTTAGGTGTATCGACCTAGAGGAGGCTAGGATAGTAATGCATGAATTCCACGATGGAGAATGTGGAGGTCATGTTAATGCCAACATGATGGCAATGAAAATACTTAGAGGGGGCTATTTTTGGTCCACCCTGAAAAAGGATTGTCACGATCATGTTAGGAAGTGTCATCCGTGTCAAGTGCATGGGCACGCCATTCATATCCCTTCATCTACATTGCATTCCGTGGTCAGCCCCTGGCCATTTACCATGTGGGCATTTGACATAGTAGGCCCAATATTTCCAAAGGCCTCGAATGGGCATCGTTTTATTTTAGCAGCCACGGAGTATTTCTCCAAGTGGGTGGAAGCCATTTCCCTAACAAATGTAATGGGGCAACATGTGGTGGCTTTCATCCGGAGGAATATCTTGGCTCGATTTGGGGTTCCACGAGACCTTGTGTCTGATAATGGTACCCCATTCAAGAATGAGCGGATGGTTAAGTTGTGCAACACGTATGGCATAACTCACCACTTCTCCTCGCCCTACTACCCTCAAGGCAACGGCCAAGCCGAAGTCACAAACAAGACTCTCATTGGTATCATTGAGAAAACCTTAGAGAAGGGTAGGATGTGGCACGAGAAGCTGGATGAAGCCTTATGGGCTTATAGGACTTCCATCCGGACTCCCACGAATGCCACACCATTCGAATTGGTCTATGGCACAAACGTCATTCTTCCCATTCATACTCAACTGCATTCATTCCATACATCCATAGCACTCGACCTCCCCCTAGAGACGCTTCAGCATGCTAGGATGGCCGAACTAGATTTGCTAGATGAGAGGCGACTCCTTGCCATGGATCATGCTCGCGCATACCGGCAAAGGATAGCCCGACATTATAGCAAACACATTAGACCTCGCCACTTTGAAGTGGGAGATCTGGTCTTGAAAACCATCCACCATCGTGGCCCACACCCCCTAGGCAAGTGGCGCCCAAACTGGGATGGACCCTATGTTGTACGAGCAACCACTACGAACAATTCGTATTGGTTGATCGATGTAGAAGGTAGGAATTTAGCAGATCCTATCAATATTCAATACTTAAAGAAATATCATGTATAGGATCTGGATTAAATTCCAGTTTTCGAAAATTCTATAGGGATAGCTGCCCTGAGACATGTGAATAAGGTGCAAAGGCAAACTCGTGTGAACCCAAGTGAGAGAATTCGCACTTGTGAAAGAGTGGAGTTTTCAAAATCGTGGTTACATTTCAAAATCCTTCTTCTTACAAAGAAAGGCCTAGTTCAACATAGCAAGATACTTGCAAGTAGTACGTGCTATTTCTAAATAGGCTGATCTGGAATGGATCGAGTGTAGGCTTGGGATAAGTCCTCCCCTCTTCTCTTCTATTTCCAAAAGGAAAACAAAGGCCCAAAACAAAAGGGAATTTCCCATTCAAAGTCTCTTTCCGAAAGAAAGAAACCAGAGTTTAAAAGAAAAATCGATTCTCTTATAAAAAAGAGGGATTAAAGAAAAAATACTCCCAAAGGGAGACCCTCTATGAAAAAAAAGGAAAAAGAGGCCAAAAAGCTCAAAAAGAGCTGTTTTCCACCTATGCCTCAAACCACAGGACGCTTCAGAAGGGACTGTGGTATCTCTTTCCCATCCCTGGCTTATCCCAAGCTAAAGCATGGTTCATTTCGAGGAATCCTAAAGTAAAAATAGGATTTACTTACTTGAATTTCATCTTGTTTGAGAACTCGACGTTTCGAGTAAGGCGTAGGAATTTGAAATGAAGCTTGTTTTCTTATAAAACCTCCGCTAGATAAGCGAGTGTTAAGACTCAAACAAGGGCAAGCACGAAGAGCTCGAGATCCTTAGGATCGAAGCTCAAGACAGTTGTCCCTTTTGTAAATAGTTTTGTAAATAAGTTTTGAAAACCGAACATCGAACAACATAGGATTTGCTCACTTGGAGCAAGAGACCTTGTAAGTCTCTAGAGTTCGACCACATCTGGTCTCTGGGAGGTTGCCACTCTTGGCACCACACCCATGTCATCTGCATTCCACGCATGGTACTTGCATAAACATGATCCCATTTAGGACCAGATTCCATAAGTACAACCCTTTGGCGTGATATCTCCTCCTACCAGAGTTTGTAAATTGAGATTTTGCTAAAAATTGGGACGATCCCATATTCTTCGTGGCTAGATCTAGGGAGACATTGAAAGGGGTGTTTGTCATCTTTGCCCTTATCCAAATCGGTTTGGACAAGGCCAAAGAGGGGCATCTGTAAACACCCCGAAATCCCACGAATTTCTCAAATCCATCTGGTTTTGTACAAGCAACCCCAAAGGGCCATTTTTGAGTTTGGAAACCCAGGAGCCTTCCAGACAACCCTGTATATATGTTTTAAACTCTATCTTTCAAAAACATATGATATAGCTTTTAAAAACTTTTTAAAAACATGTTTTGAAACCCCGAAGTGGCTTGGCCCGATCAAGACAGAACCAGGACAGCAAAGAAGAGCCCGGAACCGGAGCACATGTCGAGCCCGGTGCAGCAACTCTTGTATCTGATTCACACCCCAGGATCTCGAACGTCCAAGACCCTGTTCTTATCAAAATAGCATTTGAAGTCATCTCCGAAAGGCAGAAACGGAGGCGGACGACTATGTTGGCGAAGACCCAACGCAGACGGAGTACTGATGCTGTCAGGCCCCGCACGAATCATCCGTTTCGAACCCAGCTCGAAGGAGTCAGAGTTCAGTTTGGATTGGATCTGGACCATATATATCCAGATTCCAATCCAAACCCATATGTGGACTTGGATTTGGATTTGGATCCAGAGATCCAATCCAATATCCATATCCATGGCCCACATCACCTTCTCATAAATGGAGGTGGGGCCCACTTGATTTTCACGTGGGATATTGGGCATGAGAGAGAGTGGGGGTGAAAAATATCAAGAGTGTTGTATTAAGCTTGACTTGTGTGTCAAGTTTGGGTTTAATCATGTGGGTTAGCCTAATTGAGTGGGTTTAAGCTTGTAATTAGCTAAAACCTAACCTAGGGCTGCACCAACATGGGGTGATCAAGAGCTATGGGCCATGCTAAGGGAGCTCCTTCACCTAAACCTAACCCAAAATGCCTAGTCCTAGCCTAAACCCCTAATCCACCCCTAATCTGAACCTAATCACCTAACCCACTTCCCTAATCCCGTCCTAATCCCAACCTAATCACCTAACCCACTTCCCTAATCCTTCCCTAAACCTAGATTAATTTCCCTAATCCTAGCCTAAACCTAGCCTAATCACCTAACCTAGCTCACTAAACCTCACCCTAAACCCCTAAACCACCCTTAGCCCACAATCTACCCAAACCCCTAGTTTTAAAATATCTGGCCCAACCCTTTCCAGCCCACCTTATCTACATACCACCCTACCTAAACCACCTAACCACTACCCCAAGCCCAGCCCTAACCGACCTACCCATCCCCTATTTAAACCCCCCCCCTTGGGGGCAGGTTTTTCAAGTGAAAACCCTCACCTCACCGAGCTGGGCCCTCTCCTTCTCCCACTTCCTCACCTAGCCGGGACCACTCTCCATCACCTCCGCCTACTCCACCTGCTCCACCAGCCACCACCTGCACCGCCACCTTCCCTCTTCCATCCACCACCATTGCCCAGCCGGATGCCACCACCTTCATCCAACCGAACCAGCCAAGAGCCCACCTGCCCGCCTATTTCTCCTTGCCTTCCACCGCCTCTCCCCATTCGGTAAGTACCCAAAACTCCATCAAAGCCCTTCTCTTCCACCTCTCCACTCCTAGCCACCCATCCTATCATCATCCCAGCCTTTGCCACCACCCTTTTCACCTAGCCGAACCTAGTATAGCCCAAACTGCCGGCCACTACCTAGCCATCATATCCCATTCGGCCTTCCCATAAATTCACCTTTTAGGTCCAGTTTCCCTAAACTCTCAACTCCCTTAGTGACCCTAAGAACCCACTTATTCAGCCCCTTTAAACCCCCACCTCGAGGCGACATCTACTTGCCACCGGCCACCTTCGAGGCGCCTATCCCGCGCCCCACTTGCAGCCGGCCAGCACCTTTGATCACCTATCTTCGCGGAGCTCCCGTTTGCAGCCCAAGGCCAAGTCCACGCTCAAGCAAGACCTCTACGGACCAGCTACTCGTAAGTGTCTAAACTCGGTCTTTAGTTGTACACTTGCTTGAGATTCAATTTGATACGGGGTTGTAATAACGGAGCATAGTCTCCCCCCGCTTGTAATAACGTGGCTTGGCACAACCACACACGTGCACTCTCTTAGTCGTGCACGATTTTGAACACACACGGGCCTAATCAGCCCCTAATACATAAGTGTATATATATACTTTCATTTTCGAAGGGTTTTGTTTAAGTTGGGTGCATTGTCTTTCAATTCAAGCACTCTCACACACATTGAGCTTTCGCTCTTAGTTGAAAGACCCAAGTAAGGGCCGACCTATACTATTTGGGTTTCATTTCATGTCTTGTGAATAAGTCTTTCAATTCAAGCACTCTCACACACATTGAGCTTTCGCTCTTAGTTGAAAGACCCAAGTAAGGGCCGACCTATACTATTTGGGTTTCATTTCATGTCGTGTGAGTAAGTCTTTTAATTCAAGCACTTTCACACACATTGAGCCTTCGCTCTTACTCCCAAGACCTTAGTAAAGGCCTTATTGCAGTTATATTTGGGTTTCATTTATGTCGTGTGGGTAGTCTTTCAATTCAAGCACTCTCACACACATTGAGCTTTCGCTCTTACTCCCAAGACCTTAGTCAAGGCCATACTGCAATTTATATTTGGGTTTAATTTCATGTCGTGTGTGTAAGTCTTTCAATTCAAGCACGCACCCACATTGAGCCTTCGCTCTTATTTGCAAGACCCGAGTAAGGGCTCATATACATAAGCTATATACATATCTCCCTTCGGTTATTTCCCTTCTGTTATTTCCCCTTCAGTATTGTCTTTACATTTCGGGTTTTCCCTTTGGAGTAGCGTGAGTTTGCATTGCATCTAAGCCATACCACGAGGTAGGACGCATATTGCATCAAAGCAAGCCCCGCTCGAATTCGCCCATGTAGTGGAGTGTTCATAACACACAAACTAGGTGGCCCGAAAAGGGATAAAAGAAAAGACTTAGGCACGTGCAAATCCACGTGATCTAAAATATGCAATCGCATCCTAAAGACCCGAAATAGACACCTCGAATCGCTTCGTAGACTTTCTCTCCAAAACTCGATTTTTTGCAAAGCGTACAGACTGACCCTTGCGCATCGGTGCAAGAAGGTCTGCGACGACAAGAGCTTACTTGCTCACAGTCGCCACGTTTAGAAGTCAGTGTTCAAAATATCTTCGCTAGCTTAAGTAAGCTAGCTGGCACGCCCTATTTGTATACATAGGCCTTAGACACACGAGAAGATCCACTCCAAGCCCCGAAAGAGGCGAAGAGGCGGGGATTTTCGCGCGTCTACACATCCGAACTCCCACAAATGCCACGGCCTTTGAGTTGGTCTATGGCACAAACACCATTCTCCCCATTCATACACGACAGCATTCATTTCATACATCCATTGCACTCGACCTCCCCCTAGAGACACTTCAGCATGCTAGGATGGCCGAACTAGATCTATTAGATGAGAGGCGACTCCTTGCTATGGATCATGCTCATGCATACCGGCAAAGGATCACCCGACACTATGAGAAACATATGAAACCTCGCCATTTTGAAGTGGGAGATCTTGTTTTAAAAATCATCCATCATCGTGGCCCACATCCACTTGGAAAGTGGCGGCCCAAGTGGGCTGGCCCTTATGTTGTGCGTGGAACCACCACGAACAATTCTTATTGGTTAACCGATGTCGAAGGTAGGAATTTAGAGGATCCTATCAATATTCAGTATTTGAAAAAGTATCATGTATAGGGTCTGAGTTTAAATTCCCATTTTACAAAGATGTTTTAGGGAAAGCTGCTTTGAAACCTCGAAAGTAAGGATCAAAGGCAAATTGTGTGACCCTGAATAAGAAAATCGACACTTGTGAAAAAGTGGAGCTTTCCAAATACGTGGTTACATTTCAAAATCCTTCTTCTTACAAAGAAAGGCCTAGTTCAATATAGCAAGATACTTGCAAGTAGTATGTGCTATTTTTAAATAGGTTGATCTGGAATGGATCGAGTATGACCTTGGGATAAGTCTTCCCCCCTTCTCTTCTCCTTCCAAAAGGAAAATTTGGCGAAAACAAAGGGAAATCCCTACCAAAATCTCTTTCCCAAAGAAGGAAAGCTGAATCCCAAAAATAGAAAATCGATTCTTCTATGGAAAAGAGGGAATAAAGAAAAAAATACTCCCAAAGGGAGACCCTCTATGAAAAAAGAAAGAAAAGACCAAAAAGCTCAAAAAGAGCAGTTTTCCGATTCTGTACCTCAAACCACGGGACACTTCAGAAGGGACTGTGGTATCTCTTTTCCCCGTCCCTGTGACTTATCCCAAGTAAAACATGGTTCATTTCAAGGAATCCTAAAGTAAAAATAGGATTTGCTTACTTGAATTTCATCTTGTTTGAGAATTTGACATTTTGAGTAAGGCGTAGTGTAGACGCGCGAAAATCCCCGCCTCTTCGCCCCTTTCGTGGCTTGGAGTGGATCTTATCGTGCGTCTAAGGCCTATGTATACAAACAGGGCGTGCCAGCTAGCTTCCTTAAGCTAGCGAAGATATATTAACACTGACTTCTAAACGTGGCGACTGTGAGCAAGTGAGCTCTTGTCGTCGCAGACCTTCTTGCACCGATGCGCAAGGGTCAGTCTGTACGCTTTTGCAAAAATCGAGTTTTTGGGGAGAAAGTCTACGAAACGGTTCGAGGTGTCTATTTCGGGTCTTTAAGATGCGATTGCATGTTTTAGATCACGTGGATTTGCATGTGCCTAAGTCTTTTCTTTTATCCCTTTTTGGGTCGCCTAGTTTGTGTGTTATGAACACTCCACTACATGGGCGAATTCGAGCGGGGGTTGCTTCGATGCAATATGCGTCCTACCTCGTGGTATGGCGTAGATGCAATGCAAACTCACGCTACTCCAAAGGGAAAACCCGAAATGTAAAGACAATGCTGAAGGGAAATAACAGAAGGGAAATAACCGAAGGGAAATAACCGAAGGGAAATAACCGAAGGGAAATAACCGAAGGGAAATAACCGAAGGGAGATATGTATATATCTTATGTATATGAGCCCTTACTCGGGTCTTGCAAATAAGAGCGAAGGCTCAATGTGGGTGCGTGCTTGAATTGAAAGACTTACACACACGACATAAATGAAACCCAAATATAAATTGCAGTATGGCCTTGACTAAGGTCTTGGGAGTAAGAGCGAAGGCTCAATGTGTGTGAGAGTGCTTGAATTGAAAGACTTACTCACACGACATAAATGAAACCCAAATATAAATTGCAGTATGGCCTTGACTAAGGTCTTGGGAGTAAGAGCGAAGGCTCAATGTGTGTGAGAGTGCTTGAATTGAAAGACTTACTCACACGACATGAAATGAAACCCAAATAGTATAGGTCGGCCCTTACTTGGGTCTTTCAAATAAGAGCGAAAGCTCAATGTGTGTGAGAGTGTTTAAATTGAAAGACTTACTCACACGACATGAAATGAAACCCAAATAGTATAGGTCGGCCCTTACTTGGGTCTTTCAAATAAGAGCGAAAGCTCAATGTGTGTGAGAGTGTTTAAATTGAAAGACTTACTCACACGACATGAAATGAAACCCAAATAGTATAGGTCGGCCCTTACTTGGGTCTTTCAAATAAGAGCGAAAGCTCAATGTGTGTGAGAGTGTTCGAATTTAAAGACAACGCACCCAACTTAAACAAAACCCTTCGGAAATGAAATATATACGTATACTTATATATTAGGGGCTGATTAGGCCCGTGTGTGTTCAAAATTGTGCACGACTAAGAGAGTGCACGTGTGTGGTTGTGCCAAGCCACGTTATTACAAGCGGGGGGACTATGCTCCGTTATTACAACCCCGTATTAAATTGAATTTCAAGCAAGTATACGACTAAAGACCGAGTTTAGACACTTACGAGTAGCTGGTCCGTAGAGGTCTTGCTTGAGCGTGGCCTTGGCTTTGGGCTGCAAACGGGAGCTCCGCGAAGGTATGTGCTCAAGGGTGCTGGCCGGCTGCAAATGGGGCGCGGGATGGACGCCTCGAAGGGGACCGGTGGCAAGTGGGCGGCGCCTCCAAGTAGGGAGTTTAGAGTGGCTGACTAAGTGGGTCTTAGGGTCACTAGGGAAGTTAGGGACTTAGGGAAACTGGACCTAAAAGGTGAGCTAGTGGGAAGGCCAAAGAGGACGCCTAGGGGGGTTGGTCGAATGGGAAATGGTGGCTAAGCAGTGGCCAGCCACTTGGGTTATCCTAGGTTCGGCTAGGCTTAGATGGTGGCGGCAAAGAGGCTGAGCTGAAGGGAAGATGGGTGGCTAAGAGTGGAGAGGTGGTAGAGAGTGGCTTTGAGGGAGTTAGGGGAACTTACCGAATGGGGAGGAGTGGCGGATGGAGTGGGAGAGTGGCGGGCAGGTGGCTGTCGGCTGGTGGAGTTGGTGGAAGATAGTGGCGTCCGGCTGGGGGGCAGTGGTGGTGGACGGAAGAGGGAAGGTGGCGGAGCAGGTGGCGGCTGGTGGAGGAGCTGGAGTTGCTGGGGAGTGGTCACGGCTGCATGGAAGATGGAAGAAGGAGAGGGCCCGGCTGGTGGTAGAGTGGTTCCCACTTGGAAAACCCGCCCACAATGAGGGGGGTTTAAATAGGGGATGGGTAGGTCGGTTAGGGCTGGGTTGTGGGTAGTGGTTAGGTGGTTTAGGTAGGGTAGTATGTAGATAAGGTGGGCTGGATGGGGTTGGGCCAGATATTTTAAAACTAGGGGTTTGGGAAAATCGTGGGCTAAGGGTGGTTTAGGGGTTTAGGGCTAGGTTAGGTGGTTGGGTTTTAGGGTGAGGTTTAGTGAGCTAGGTTAGGTGGTTTAGGCTAGGTTTAGGCTAGGATTAGGGAAATTAATCTAGGTTTAGGGAAGGATTAGGGGAGTGGGTTAGGTGATTAGGTTGGGATTAGGCCGGGATTAGGGAAGTGGGTTAGGTGATTAGGTTCAGATTAGGGGTGGATTAGGGGTTTAGGCTAGGTTTAGGCATTTTGGGTTAGGTTTAGGTGAAGGAGCTCCCTTAGCATGGCCCATAGACCTTGATCACCCCATGTTGGTGCAGCCCTAGGTTAGGTTTTAGCTAATTACAAGCTTAAACCCACTCAATTAGGCTAAACCACAAGATTAAACCCAAACTTGACACACAAGTCAAGCTTAATACAACACTCTTGATATTTTTCAACCCCCACTCTCTCTCATGCCCAATATCCCACGTGAATTTCAAGTGGGCCCCACCTCCATTTATGAGGAGGTGATGTGGGCCATGGATATGGATATTGGATTGGATCTCTGGATCCAAATCCAAATCCAAGTCCACATATGGGTTTGGATTGGAATCTGGATATATATGGTCCAGATCCAATCCAAACTGAACTCTGACTCCTTCGAGCTGGGTTCGAAACGGACGATTCGTGCGGGGCCTGACAGCATCAGTACTCCGTCTGCGTTGGGTCTTCGCCAACATGGTCGTCCGCCTCCGTTTCTGCCTTCCGGAGATGACTTCAAATGATATTTTGGTAAGAACAGGGTCTTGGACGTTCGAGATCCTGGGGTGTGAATCAGATACAAGAGTTGCTGCGCCGGGCTCGACAGGTGCTCCGGTTCCGGGCTCTTCTTAGCTCTCCTGGTCCTGTCTTGATCGGGCCAAGCCACTTCGGGGTTTCAAAACATGTTTTAAAAGGGTTTTCAAAAGCTATATCATATGTTTTTGAAAGATAAAGTTTAAAACATATATACAGGGTTGTTTGGAAGGCTCCTGGGTTTCCAAACTCAAAAATGGCCCTTTGGGGCTGCTTGTATAAAACCAGATTTGTTTAAGAAATTCGTGGGATTTCGGGGTGTTTACAGATGCCCCTCTTTGGCCTTGTCCAAATAGATTTGGATAAGGGCAAAGATGACAAACACCCCTTTTAATGTCTCCCTAGATCTAGCCACGAAGAATGTGGGATCGTCCCATTTTAACAAAATCTCAATTTTACAAACTCTGGTAGGAGGAGATATCACGCCAAAGGGTTTTAATTATGGAATCTGGTCCTAAATGGGATCAAGTACCATGCGTGGAATGCAGATGACATGGGTGTGGTGCCCAGAGTGGCGACCTCCCAGAGACCAGATGTGGTCGAACTCTAGAGATTTACAAGGCCTACTGCTCCAAGTGAGCAAAAACCCTATGCTGATCGATGTTCGGTTTTTAAAACTTATTTACAAAAGCTATTTACAAAAGGGACAACTGTCTTGAGTCTCGATCCTAAGGATCTCAAGCTCTTCGTGCTTGCCCTTGTTTGAGTCTTAACACTCGCTTATCTAGCGGAGGTTTTATAAGAAAACAAGCTTCATTTCAAATTCCTACGCCTTACTCGAAACGTCGAATTCTCAAACAAGATGAAATTCAAGTAAGTAAATCCTATTTTTACTTTAGGATTCCTTGAAATGAACCATGCTTTAGCTTGGGATAAGCCAGGGATGGGAAAGAGATACCACGGTCCCTTCTGAAGCGTCCCGTGGTTTGAGGCATAGAAGGCGAAAAACTGCTCTTTTTGAGCTTTTTGGCCTCTTTTTCCTTTTTTCCATAGAGGGTCTCCCTTTGGGAGTATTTTTTCTTTAATCCCTCTTTTCCTAAGAGAATCGATTTTTCTTTTTCAAGTCTGGTTTCTTTCTTCTGGAAAGAGACTCTAAATGGGAAATTCCTTTTTGATTTGGGCCTTTGTTTTCCTTTTGGAAGGAGAAGAGAAGAGGGGAGGACTTATCCCAAGCATACACTCGATCCATTCCAGATCAGCCTATTTAGAAATAGCACGTACTACTTGCAAGTATCTTGCTATGTTGAACTAGGCCTTTCTTTGTAAAACGAAGGATTTTGAAATGCAACCATGATTTTGAAAACTCCACTCTTTCACAAGTGCGAATTCTCTCACTTAGGGTCACACGAGTTCGCCTTTGCACCTTATTCACATGTCTCAGGGCAGCTATCCCTATAAAATTTTCGAAAACTGGAATTTAATCCAGATCCTACACATGATACTTCTTTAAGTATTGAATATTGATAGGATCTGCTAAATTCCTACCTTCTACATCGATCAACCAATACGAATTGTTCGTAGTGGTTGCTCGCACAACATAGGGTCCATCCCAGTTGGGGCGCCACTTGCCTAGGGGGTGTGGGCCACGATGGTGGATGGTTTTCAAGACCAGATCTCCCACTTCAAAGTGGCGAGGTCTCATGTGTTTGCTATAATGTCGGGCTATCCTTTGCCGGTATGCACGAGCATGATCCATAGCAAGGAGTCGCCTCTCATCTAGCAAATCTAGTTCGGCCATCCTAGCATGCTGAAGCGTCTCTAGGGGGAGGTCGAGTGCAATGGATGTATGGAATGAATGCAGTTGGGTATGAATGGGAAGAATGGCGTTTGTGCCATAGACTAATTCGAATGGCGTTGCATTCGTGGGAGTCCAGATGGAAGTCCTATAAGCCCATAAGGCTTCATCCAGCTTCTCATGCCACCTCCTACCCTTCTCTAAGGTCTTCTCAATGATACCAATGAGAGTCTTGTTTGTGGCTTCGGCTTGGCCGTTGCCTTGAGGGTAGTAGGGCGAGGAGAAGTGGTGAGTTATGCCATACGTGTTGCACAACTTAACCATCCGCTCGTTCTTGAATGGGGTACCATTATCAGACACAAGGTCTCGTGGAACCCCAAATCGAGCCAAGATATTCCTCCGGATGAAAGCCACCACATGTTGCCCCATTACATTCGTTAGGGAAATGGCTTCCACCCACTTGGAGAAATACTCCGTGGCTGCTAAAATAAAACGATGCCCATTCGAGGCCTTTGGAAATATGGGGCCTACAATGTCAAACGCCCACATGGTAAATGGCCAGGGGCTGACCACGGAATGCAATGCAGATGAAGGGATATGAATGGCGTGCCCATGCACTTGACATGGATGACACTTCCTAACATGATCGTGACAATCCTTTTTCAGGGTGGACCAAAAATAACCCCCTCTAAGTATTTTCATTGCCATCATGTTGGCATTAACATGACCTCCACATTCTCCATCGTGGAACTCGTGCATCACTATCCTAGCCTCCTCTAGGTCGATACACCTAAGCAGAATGCCGGTAAAACTCTTTTTGTATAAGACCCCACCCAGAATGGTGTATCGGGTCGAAATCTTACGAATGAATGCCCTATCTTTGGATGTGGCATCCTCGGTGAATCCCCCATTTTCTAAAAATTGTTTTATGTCATAGAACCAAGGTTCTTCAATAGACTCTGGGTTGTTTTGGCAAATATCCAAGTCGTGTGTGGATGGCTGGGGCTCATGCCATATTTCCAAAGATCTGGTCCCTGAAATGGGATCGACCTTCAGGGCTGAACCCAAGGAAGAGAGGGCATCGGCGATGCCATTGTCCTCTCTTCCCACGTGTGTGAGTTTACACGACTGGAAGGAGTGGACCAATCGAGTGGCCAACTCGTGATATGGAAGTAGTTTCTTATTACGTACTTGCCAAATTTTTAAAACCTGGTTTATGACAAGGAGCGAATCTCCAAAGACCTCGATGCATGATGCCCCTAGAGTTTTCGAAATCCTTAAGCCTTGTATGAGTGCTTCATATTCAGCTATGTTGTTGGAACATTCGAAATCTAAGCGGACTGCTATGGGAATCTCGCCCTTTTCAGGGGAGATTAGGATGATCCCGGCACCAGCCCCTCGTTGGTTTCGTGCCCCGTCGAAGTGCATCTTCCACACTTGGTTTTCGAAAGAATTTGCCAAAATGTGGTTTTGAAAATGGTTTTGCAATATGCCTTCATCAGGCATTTCGACAAGAGTGGGATATGCGTCCTCCAAGGGGAAGTCAGCCACGTAATCTGCTAGGGCTTGCCCCTTAACGGAGATCTGGTGATGATATTTTAGATCATACTCCATTAGAAGGAGTTGCCATTTGCCCAATCTACCCGTGAGAATGGGTTTTTCGAACAAGTGCTTGATTGGATCAAGCTTGGACACTATCCAGATCTCATGATCTAGGAAGTAGTGTCTGAATTTCTGGCAGGCCCAGACTAGGGCCAAGCACGTCTTCTCCATGGCTTGATAATTTCGTTCATAAGCCAAGAGAGTTTTCGAAATATAGTAGATGGCATACTCCTTATGGGTGTCATCCTCGTATTGAGCCAACAGGGCTCCTAAAGCGTTTACATGCACGGAGATGTATAATAAAAGCGGTTTTCCTTGCTTTGGAGGATTCAAAACGGGGGATTAACCAAGTATGCCTTTAGTCTCTTGAAGGACTTTTGGCATTCGTCATCCCATAAGAATTTCGTACCCTTCCTCAACAGTTTGTTGAAGGGTTCGCATCTAGTTGCTAGATTCGATATGAATCGGCGCACAGATTGTAATCGACCCTGGAGGCTACGGACTTGGGTGAGATTGGAGGGTGGAGCCATGTCTATGATGGCTCGACACTTAGAGGGGTCGACTTCTATTCCCCTTTGGCTCACCATAAAGCCTAGAAGCTTTCCTGATTCTACCCCGAACACACATTTTTGAGGGTTTAGCTTTACTTTGTAAAGCCTAAGCCTTTCGAAAATTTTTTGTAAACATTCGATATGGGTGCATCGGGTTTTGGATTTTGCCAAGAGATCATCTACATACACTTCTACAAGCTCGTGAATTTGATCATGGAAGATCGTGTTCATGGCTCGTTGGTATGTTGCGCCGGCATTTTTCAAACCAAAGGGCATGACTGTATAGCAGTACGTGCCCCATGGGGTTGTGAAGGCGGTCTTACCCTGATCTCGTGGACTTAGTTTGATTTGATTATAGCCTGAATAGCCATCCATAAATGAAAACATTTCATGATTTGCAGTACTATCGACTATCAAATCTATGTTTGGTAAAGGATAATTATCCTTTGGAGTGGCTTTATTCAGGTTTCTGAAATCGATGCATATTCGAATTTTCCCATTGGTTTTTCGAACTACAACGATATTTGACAACCAATCAGAATACGCAATGGGTTTTATAAATCCGGCTTTTAGCAGATCTTCTAAACCCTCTTTGACTTGCGTGTGTACATTCGGGTGTATTTTCCTAAGCTTCTGCTTTATTGGTTTTACACCTACATCTAAGGGAAGACGATGCTCGACTATGCTGGGGTCTATGCCCGGCATGTCTTCATACGTCCATGCAAACACATCTAAATAGGTCCGTAAAAATGCAATGAATGCTAACTTTTCAGTTTCATGCAAGCATGCACCTATTTTGATGGTTTTGGGATTGGAATCATCCCCTAGGTTCACCTCTACGAAATCTACTCCTACTGATTGGGAAGGTCTTTCAAAATCGAGAATTCTATGAAACTCTGGGAGCTCAGAAGTGGGATCTTCCTCAAGGGGATCCACTTCTGGGTTTTGATCATTCTCGTGGGCTTTAGACCCGAGGGAACTTGATGCGTGGTTTTCAAAATAACCTAGTTTTGTACTTGGATTTTCAAGTGATTTCGAAATTTTTGGTCTGGCTATGCAGACGACGTTTCTTTCGAAATCCTTTTCTTTCGCCAAAGTTATACCAGGAGCAGCTATGTACAAAATCTTTTTGGTATTTTCCAAATTTTCGATTTTTTTGGGTTTTTGTAAAACAAGAACTTTGGGAACTATACAAAGCACACTTTTTTCGAGTTTTTGCTTTTCCATTGTTTTTGGTTTTTCTTGTTTTTCGATTTTTTTCGATTTTAAGTTTTCAAATGTTTTTGGTATTTTTAGAAACAGGGATCTTCCGTCATACCTACAAAGGGAAAACACTATGGGTTAGACTCGGAATAGGAGATCTAAACCATAGGTTTCTTCTAAGACAGGCTCCGGGGCACCCTTGACCCAGGTGGTCACAGGGGGTGGTTCCGGCGGTATTTGGGGAGTATAGCCGTTCCCATATCGGCTTGGGTTGGCCCTAGGTAGGATGGGCTCTAGGAGACCCTGGTTTTGTGCCCCTAGACTTTTGTAGGGCGTGTAGCCCATGTTCAATAACATGTTCCACGACCTTTTGTTTTTTGAAAAGATGGGATATAAGTCGTGGTCCTGGAACATGCTATCGTCCATATTAGGCTCGTATGGCCTTTTGTCCAGGGGTTTTGGAAATAGGGAACGCTTGGGTTTTCCTAGGAGGATTAGAGTCGGGAGGGGGCCTGCTTTGGGCAGCCCCTTCACACATACAACCTTCCTAGGGTTGTTCAACACGAGCCGAGGTGGCTCGACCATAATTTGCCCCAGGTTAGCCTCGTGGGCCTGGGAGCTCGATAAACAAGGGGAGTTTATGATCCCCTGAAGCTGTGGGTGACTCTCACCTAGGATCACTACGACTTGGTCCCTAAAAGGAATCTTGACACACTTGTGGAAGGTGGATGGCACAGCGCACAAACTGTGTATCCAGGGTCTTCCCAGCAACAGGTTATAATGGGGGTGGATGTCCAAGACATGGAACACCCCCGTGTGTTCGATCCCTCCCATTTCCATTGGGAGTTCGATGGATCCCAAAGGCCTAGACGCATTCCCATCGTATCCAGTGATAACGATGGGGCTTGGGTTCACTGAAGTCAAGGTGACTCCGATTTTGTACGCCACGTGAAGTGGAAGGATGTTGAGCCCTCCTCCACCATCGACTAGGCACCTGTCCAGAGAGTGGTTGTTTAGAACCACCTCGATATGCAGGGCCTGGTTATGGGTTTCGTAGGGTCTATCTACATCATCTTCCGAAAAGGTGATGGGCGATTTTGCTCCTAATAAAGCCACTTGGGCAGACAAGGATTCCGGACTTATGTTCGAATCAACCTTGGCCCTTTCTAGAATTTTCTCTAAGACAAGTCTATGCCTAGGTGAGGTTTTGATAAGCTCTAGGATAGACATGTGAATAGGAATCTTTGAAAGGTGGTTTTCGAAATCATAAGGATTTAGGATGATTTTGTCCTTATCTGCTTTTGGCAGACCACTAGGGATACATGCTTTTGAGGGGCTAGGCACACTGACCACCTTTTGAGCACCTTGAAGGTGCGGGGGTTGGTAGATCCTCCCGGATCTAGTGACTTCCCCCACGACCAGCCTAGGGTTCGCGCTAAACTTGGCTCTAAGGATGAGCTGAGGAGAACCTTGGATTTTCAAAACTGGTTTTGTCGGGGTTTCCACTTTTGATGGTCCCCGAATGACGACTTGGGCGGGCCTCTTGTATAGTACAAGGATGGGCGCACAAGCGGGTCGACCAGGTTCAGGCTTTTGCGCTAGTTCCTTGGAAATGGTGAGGGTACATACCTCCTTTCCTTTCCCACTGCCACTGGTGTGTTTGGGAAAGGGTTCCTTGAAGATAGCTTGAGGTGGCTCAGGTTCCGCAGTGACCTGGAGCCGGCCCTCCGCTATCAAGTTCTCAATTTTATTTAGAAGAGAGAAGCACCGTTTGGTATCATGGCCTTTGAGCCGATGATACTTGCAAAATCGGTTTAAATACCCCCCTTTGGACGTGACTCCTTCGGGGATTTCAGGGAGTTCGATCATGCCCTGGGCAAGTAAGAGGTCTAGGACCTCCGACACAGGTTGCCCCAGCGGAGTGTACTCCCGTTTTTCAATTGGTTTTGAAAAATTGCGTTCTCTCTTATTTTCTATTTTTTCAAAATTTTTAGAAGTGCCCGCCATGCCTGGATCCACCCGGACATTGGCGATTTTATGGGGCTTTGCCCCTTTGTCCGTTGTGGGCAGCCCATATGCGATGGGCTTTTCCACACGTGTTTTGGGAACGGCACTTCCTTTCCATAAGTGGTCGTATGTCCCTTTTCGCAAGTTGGTTTCGAAAAGGGAGGCCTTTTTGATCAACTTATGGAAAGTTGAAATCTCATGGAGCGAGAGAAGGGTTTTTAACTCGCTTTTGAAATTATCCAGGATGAGCATTACTGCGCATCCTTCGGATATAGGCTCTCGCACTTGGCCTAAAAGAGACCTCCATCTTATAATGAAGGCATGCACGTCTTCGTTCATGCCTTGCTTTGTATCCCTTAAGGTATTCAGGGTTGGCGTGACTTCCACGTTGTGTGCAAATCTTTGCATGAAGCAGTTCGCTAACTCTTCAAAAGTAGCGAACTGGCTTAAGTCGTAGGAAGCCAGCCATTTGGCAGCTGTGCCTTTAAGGGATAGAGGGAACCAATACACCCATTTCATCGAGTCCTTTTTCTTCTTATGGGCTCGACGTGAGAAAAGCTGTAAGTGAGACCTAGGGTCTCCCATGCCATCATACCGATGAAAGTTCGGTATTTCATCGTCACTGTTTGTTTCGTAATCCATAGGAAGGAAATCAGACAGGGCGTAGCTTCTTTTCTCTTTATTTTGCCCTTTCAGCAGTTGCTGTAGGGCTTTACGGTCCTTTTGTGTGAAGGACTCGTGGTATTGGTTGCCTTCCATTACGGAGGCCTCTTTTTGCTTGCGAGGTTTTTCAATTTTCTTTTTAGGCCTTTGTTCACCGTTTGATGAACACGAATCGCCTACTTCAGCCTCTTGGCTGAGAGCATCGATTTTGGCCTCAAATTCCCTTCTCAAGTCCTCGATTTCATCTAGTTTTATTTTGTTTTTGAAAATCCTCCTAGAGTGAGAACTTGATGCGCATGAGCCTTGGCTCGACACTTCACTTGGATTGGATTTTGACATGCTGTTCAAGCTTTTTCAAAATTTCCTAAGTAAAAGCAAAGAAAACAAGTTAAAACGACACCTTTATAAAATTTTCGCAAGACTTCTACAAGTAAACTCGATTTTCTGAAAAGGCTCACGTCCCACCGGGCATGCCAATCTCTGTAGACGCGCGAAAATCCCCGCCTCTTCGCCCCTTTCGTGGCTTGGAGTGGATCTTATCGTGCGTCTAAGGCCTATGTATACAAACAGGGCGTGCCAGCTAGCTTCCTTAAGCTAGCGAAGATATATTAACACTGACTTCTAAACGTGGCGACTGTGAGCAAGTGAGCTCTTGTCGTCGCAGACCTTCTTGCACCGATGCGCAAGGGTCAGTCTGTACGCTTTTGCAAAAATCGAGTTTTTGGGGAGAAAGTCTACGAAACGGTTCGAGGTGTCTATTTCGGGTCTTTAAGATGCGATTGCATGTTTTAGATCACGTGGATTTGCACGTGCCTAAGTCTTTTCTTTTATCCCTTTTTGGGTCGCCTAGTTTGTGTGTTATGAACACTCCACTACATGGGCGAATTCGAGCGGGGGTTGCTTCGATGCAATATGCGTCCTACCTCGTGGTATGGCGTAGATGCAATGCAAACTCACGCTACTCCAAAGGGAAAACCCGAAATGTAAAGACAATGCTGAAGGGAAATAACCGAAGGGAAATAACCGAAGGGAGATATGTATATATCTTATGTATATGAGCCCTTACTCGGGTCTTGCAAATAAGAGCGAAGGCTCAATGTGGGTGCGTGCTTGAATTGAAAGACTTACACACACGACATAAATGAAACCCAAATATAAATTGCAGTATGGCCTTGACTAAGGTCTTGGGAGTAAGAGCGAAGGCTCAATGTGTGTGAGAGTGCTTGAATTGAAAGACTTACTCACACGACATAAATGAAACCCAAATATAAATTGCAGTATGGCCTTGACTAAGGTCTTGGGAGTAAGAGCGAAGGCTCAATGTGTGTGAGAGTGCTTGAATTGAAAGACTTACTCACACGACATGAAATGAAACCCAAATAGTATAGGTCGGCCCTTACTTGGGTCTTTCAAATAAGAGCGAAAGCTCAATGTGTGTGAGAGTGTTTAAATTGAAAGACTTACTCACACGACATGAAATGAAACCCAAATAGTATAGGTCGGCCCTTACTTGGGTCTTTCAAATAAGAGCGAAAGCTCAATGTGTGTGAGAGTGCTCGAATTTAAAGACAACGCACCCAACTTAAACAAAACCCTTCGGAAATGAAATATACACGTATACTTATATATTAGGGGCTGATTAGGCCCGTGTGTGTTCAAAATTGTGCACGACTAAGAGAGTGCACGTGTGTGGTTGTGCCAAGCCACGTTATTACAAGCGGGGGGAGACTATGCTCCGTTATTACAACCCCGTATTAAATTGAATTTCAAGCAAGTATACGACTAAAGACCGAGTTTAGACACTTACGAGTAGCTGGTCCGTAGAGGTCTTGCTTGAGCGTGGCCTTGGCTTTGGGCTGCAAACGGGAGCTCCGCGAAGGTATGTGCTCAAGGGTGCTGGCCGGCTGCAAATGGGGCGCGGGATGGATGCCTCGAAGGGGACCGGTGGCAAGTGGGCGGCGCCTCCAAGTAGGGAGTTTAGAGTGGCTGACTAAGTGGGTCTTAGGGTCACTAGGGAAGTTAGGGACTTAGGGAAACTGGACCTAAAAGGTGAGCTAGTGGGAAGGCCAAAGAGGACGCCTAGGGGGGTTGGCCGAATGGGAAATGGTGGCTAAGCAGTGGCCAGCCACTTGGGTTATCCTAGGTTCGGCTAGGCTTAGATGGTGGCGGCAAAGAGGCTGAGCTGAAGGGAAGATGGGTGGCTAAGAGTGGAGAGGTGGTAGAGAGTGGCTTTGAGGGAGTTAGGGGAACTTACCGAATGGGGAGGAGTGGCGGATGGAGTGGGAGAGTGGCGGGCAGGTGGCTGTCGGCTGGTGGAGTTGGTGGAAGATAGTGGCGTCCGGCTGGGGGGCAGTGGTGGTGGACGGAAGAGGGAAGGTGGCGGAGCAGGTGGCGGCTGGTGGAGGAGCTGGAGTTGCTGGGGAGTGGTCACGGCTGCATGGAAGATGGAAGAAGGAGAGGGCCCGGCTGGTGGTAGAGTGGTTCCCACTTGGAAAACCCGCCCACAATGAGGGGGGTTTAAATAGGGGATGGGTAGGTCGGTTAGGGCTGGGTTGTGGGTAGTGGTTAGGTGGTTTAGGTAGGGTAGTATGTAGATAAGGTGGGCTGGATGGGGTTGGGCCAGATATTTTAAAACTAGGGGTTTGGGAAAATCGTGGGCTAAGGGTGGTTTAGGGGTTTAGGGCTAGGTTAGGTGGTTGGGTTTTAGGGTGAGGTTTAGTGAGCTAGGTTAGGTGGTTTAGGCTAGGTTTAGGCTAGGATTAGGGAAATTAATCTAGGTTTAGGGAAGGATTAGGGGAGTGGGTTAGGTGATTAGGTTGGGATTAGGCCGGGATTAGGGAAGTGGGTTAGGTGATTAGGTTCAGATTAGGGGTGGATTAGGGGTGTAGGCTAGGTTTAGGCATTTTGGGTTAGGTTTAGGTGAAGGAGCTCCCTTAGCATGGCCCATAGACCTTGATCACCCCATGTTGGTGCAGCCCTAGGTTAGGTTTTAGCTAATTACAAGCTTAAACCCACTCAATTAGGCTAAACCACAAGATTAAACCCAAACTTGACACACAAGTCAAGCTTAATACAACACTCTTGATATTTTTCAACCCCCACTCTCTCTCATGCCCAATATCCCACGTGAATTTCAAGTGGGCCCCACCTCCATTTATGAGGAGGTGATGTGGGCCATGGATATGGATATTGGATTGGATCTCTGGATCCAAATCCAAATCCAAGTCCACATATGGGTTTGGATTGGAATCTGGATATATATGGTCCAGATCCAATCCAAACTGAACTCTGACTCCTTCGAGCTGGGTTCGAAACGGACGATTCGTGCGGGGCCTGACAGCATCAGTACTCCGTCTGCGTTGGGTCTTCGCCAACATGGTCGTCCGCCTCCGTTTCTGCCTGCCTTCCGGAGATGACTTCAAATGATATTTTGGTAAGAACAGGGTCTTGGACGTTCGAGATCCTGGGGTGTGAATCAGATACAAGAGTTGCTGCGCCGGGCTCGACAGGTGCTCCGGTTCCGGGCTCTTCTTAGCTCTCCTGGTCCTGTCTTGATCGGGCCAAGCCACTTCGGGGTTTCAAAACATGTTTTAAAAGGGTTTTCAAAAGCTATATCATATGTTTTTGAAAGATAAAGTTTAAAACATATATACAGGGTTGTTTGGAAGGCTCCTGGGTTTCCAAACTCAAAAATGGCCCTTTGGGGCTGCTTGTATAAAACCAGATTTGTTTAAGAAATTCGTGGGATTTCGGGGTGTTTACACGTAGGAATTTTGAAATTTAGCTTGTTTTCTTTTAAAACCTCCGATAGATTAGCAAGTGTTAAGACTCAAGTAAAGGCAAATACAAAGAGCTAAAGGTCCTTAGGATCTCTTCTTAAACCCTACCTAAAACCACCTCCTAAACCTACCTAGCTCGGCCACCATTTGGCCGAGCATTCCCTTAGAACCATTCCTTAGGATCTCGCCTAGGATCATCCACAAGACATCAACTAGGCTCGGCCATTAGCTGGCCGAGCATTCCTTTAGGACCTTGCCTAAAACTACCCATAAAACATCACCCAAATTCGCCATCAGCTGGCCGAGTATCCCCTTAGGACCTTGGCTTAACTCTTACCCAAGACAACCCGTTTAGACCTGGCATAGATCCCTTACATCTCGTCCTAGACCTGTCCATGTCTTACCCAAACCCATAGCATCTCCATATGTCGACCTAGCCTAGATAAAAAACAAGGATCAACACCCCACGCAGCTGATCGATTCGCAGCGAGAGGTCCATCCAACAGCTGTACCCAAGGTGAGATTTCATTGATAAAGAAATCCCAATTAGACGACGTGTAAGTGTTCGAATCTGGCCTTTTACATTACTTCAAGTTCAATTAAATTCATATGGGGTTGTAATAACGGAGCTTGTCTCCCCCTGGATGTAATATACGTGCTTGATGCAAAACACACACAAGTACACTCGAGCCTTTCCGCTCTTATCTGCACACTTTTGCACACAAACGGGCCTTAACAGCCCATAGGATATAGCTCTATTTATATATATTCAGCTGGGTTTTAAGGTTCAAGTCGTGTGAGTTGTCTTTCATTTTATACACTCAAAGCACTCACTCACATTGAGCCTTTCCGCTCTTACGTATATATATAAGATTTCCCTTTCAGTTGGGTTTTAAATTCAAGTTGCATGAGTTGCCTTTCAATTTATACACTCAAAGCACTCAATCACATTGAGCCTTTCTGCTCTTAAGATATAGCTATATATTCTCTTTCCGCATCTAAGATATAGCCATATTTTCTCTTCTGCAATTTCCCTTCCACTATGTCTTTAAATTCTGGGTTTTTCCTTCAAGTTGTGTGAGTTTGCATTGCATATACACCACACTCGAGATAGGCAGCATACTTGCATCAAACAATCCTAAGCAGAATCATGTAGAAATCCGTCAAAATCGAGCACTTGATGCACATAAATTCACACCAAAATTTGCTAAAACCCAAAGACATAGGAACGTGTGGATCCCATGAGTAAAATCTGCAAATTGACAAAAGTCAATTGATCAAACACTATCATACTTTTCGAAAAGGGTGGCCCGAAAAGGGATAAAAGAAAAGACTTAGGCACGTGCAAATCCACGTGATCTAAAACATGCAATCGCATCTTAAAGACCCGAAATAGATACCTCAAACCGCTTCGTAGACTTTCTCCCCAAAACTCGATTTTTGCAAAAGCGTACAGACTGACCCTTGCGCATCGGTGCAAGAAGGTCTGCGACGACAAGAGTTTACTTGCTCACAGTCGCCACGTTTAGAAGTCAGTGTTAAATATATCTTCGCTAGCTTAAGTAAGCTAGCTGGCACGCCCTATTTGTACACATAGGCCTTAGACACACAAGAAGATCCACTCCAAGCCCCAAAAGAGGCAAAGAGGCGGGGATTTTTCGCGCGTCTACAGAGATTGGCACGCCCGGTGGGACGTGAGCCTTTTCAGAAATCGAGTTTACTTATAGAAGTCTTGCGAAAATTTTGTAAAAAGGTGTCGTTTTAACTTGTTTTCTTTGCTTGTACTTAGGAAATTTTGAAAAAGCTTGAAAAGCATGTCAAAATCCAATCCAAGTGAAGTGTCGAGCCAAGGCTCATGCGCATCAAGTTCTCACTCTAGGAGGATTTTGAAAAACAAAATAAAACTAGATGAAATCGAGGACTTGAGAAGGGAATTTGAGTCCAAAATCGATGCTCTCAGCCAAGAGGCTGAAGTAGGCGATTCATGTTCATCGAACGGTGAACAAAGGCCTAAAAAGAAATCTGAAAAACCTCGCAAGCAAAAAGAAGCCTCCGTAATGGAAGGCAACCAATACCACGAGTCCTTCACACAAAAGGACCGTAAAGCCCTACAGCAGCTGCTGAAAGGGCAAAATAAAGAGAAAAGAAGCTACGCCCTGTCTGATTTCCTTCCTATGGATTACGAAACAGATAGTGACGATGAAATACCGAACTTTCATCGGTATGATGGCATGGGAGACCCTAGGTCTCACTTGCAGCTTTTCTCACGTCAAGCCCATAAGAAGAAAAAGGACTCGATGAAATGGGTGTATTGGTTCCCTCTATCCCTTAAAGGCACAGCTGCCAAATGGCTGGCTTCCTACGACTTAAGCCAGTTCGCTACTTTTGAAGAGTTAGCGAACTGCTTCATGCAAAGATTTGCACACAACGTGGAAGTCACGCCAACCCTGAATACCTTAAGGGATACAAAGCAAGGCATGAACGAAGACGTGCATGCCTTCATTATAAGATGGAGGTCTCTTTTGGGCCAAGTGCGAGAGCCCATATCCGAAGGATGCGCAGTAATGCTCATCCTGGATAATTTCAAAAGCGAGTTAAAAACCCTTCTCTCGCTCCATGAGATTTCAACTTTCCATAAGTTGATAAAAAAGGCCTCCCTTTTCGAAACCAACTTGCGAAAAGGGACATACGACCACTTATGGAAAGGAAGTGCTGTTCCAAAAACCCGTTTGGAAAAGCCCATCGCATATGGGCTACCCACGACGGACAAAGGGGCAAAGCCCCACAAAATCGCCAATGTCCGGGTGGATCCAGGCATGGCAGGCACTTCTAAAAATTTTGAAAAAATAGAAAATAAGAGAGAACGCAATTTTTCAAAACCGATTGAAAAACGGGAGTACACTCCGCTGGGGCAACCTGTGTCGGAGGTCCTAGACCTCTTACTTGCCCAGGGCATGATCGAACTCCTTGAAATCCCCGAAGGAGTCACGTCCAAAGGGGGGTATTTAAACCGATTTTGCAAGTATCATCGACTCAAAGGCCATGATACCAAACGATGCTTCTCTCTTTTAAATAAAATTGAGAACTTGATAGCGGAAGGCCGGCTCCATGTCACTGCAGAACCTGAGCCACCTCAAGCTATCTTCAAGGAACCCTTTCCCAAACACGCCAGTGGCAGTGGGAAAGGAAAGGAGGTATGTACCCTCACCATTTCCAAGGAACTAGTGCAAAAGCCCGAACCTGGTCGACCTGCTTGTGCGCCCATCCTTGTATTATACAAGAGGCCCGCCCAAGTCATCATTCGGAGACCACCAAAAGTGGAAACCCCGGCAAACCCAGTTTTTAAAATCCAAGGTTCTTCTCAGCTCATCCTTAGAGCCAAGTCTAGCGCAAACCCTAGGCTGGTCGTGGGGGAAGTCACTAGATTTGGGAGGATCTACCAACCCCCGCACCTTCAAGGTGCTCAAAAGGTGGTCAGTGTGCCTGGCCCCTCAAAAGCATGTATCCCTAGTGGTCTGCCAAAAGTAGATAAGGACAAAATCGTCCTAAATCATTATGATTTCGAAAACCACCTTTCAAAGATTCCTATTCACATGTCTATTCTAGAGCTTATCAAAACCTCGCCTAGGCATAGACTTGTCTTAGAGAAAATTCTAGAAAGGGCCAAGGTTGATTCGAACATAAGTCCGGAATCCTTGTCTGCGCAAGTGGCTTTCTTAGGAGCAAAATCGCCCATCACCTTTTCGGAAGATGATGTAGATAGACCCTACGAAACCCATAACCAGGCCCTGCATATCGAGGTGGTTCTAAACAACCACTCTCTGGACAGGTGCCTAGTCGATGGTGGAGGAGGGCTCAACATCCTTCCACTTCACGTGGCGTACAAAATCGGAGTCACCTTGACTTCAGTGAACCCAAGCCCCATCGTTATCACTGGATACGATGGGAATGCGTCTAGGCCTTTAGGATCCATCGAACTCCCAATGGAAACGGGAGGGATCGAACACACGGGGGAGTTCCATGTCTTGGACATCCACCCCCATTATAACCTGTTGCTGGGAAGACCCTGGATACACAGTTTGTGCGCTGTGCCGTCCACCTTCCACAGGTGTGTCTGTAAACACCCCGAAATCCCACGAATTTCTTAAACAAATCTGGTTTTATACAAGCAGCCCCAAAGGGCCATTTTTGAGTTTGGAAACCCAGGAGCCTTCCAAACAACCCTGTATATATGTTTTAAACTTTATCTTTCAAAAACATATGATATAGCTTTTGAAAACCCTTTTAAAACATGTTTTGAAACCCCGAAGTGGCTTGGCCCGATCAAGACAGGACCAGGAGAGCTAAGAAGAGCCCAGAACCGGAGCACCTGTCGAGCCCGGCGCAGCAACTCTTGTATCTGATTCACACCCCAGGATCTCGAACGTCCAAGACCCTGTTCTTACCAAAATATCATTTGGAGTCATCTCCGGAAGGCAGAAACGGAGGCGGACGACCATGTTGGCGAAGACCCAACGCAGACGGAGTACTGATGCTGTCAGGCCCCGCACGAATCGTCCGTTTCGAACCCAGCTCGAAGGAGTCAGAGTTCAGTTTGGATTGGATCTGGACCATATATATCCAGATTCCAATCCAAACCCATATGTGGACTTGGATTTGGATTTGGATCCAGAGATCCAATCCAATATCCATATCCATGGCCCACATCACCTCCTCATAAATGGAGGTGGGGCCCACTTGAAATTCACGTGGGATATTGGGCATGAGAGAGAGTGGGGGTTGAAAAATATCAAGAGTGTTGTATTAAGCTTGACTTGTGTGTCAAGTTTGGGTTTAATCTTGTGGTTTAGCCTAATTGAGTGGGTTTAAGCTTGTAATTAGCTAAAACCTAACCTAGGGCTGCACCAACATGGGGTGATCAAGGTCTATGGGCCATGCTAAGGGAGCTCCTTCACCTAAACCTAACCCAAAATGCCTAAACCTAGCCTAAACCCCTAATCCACCCCTAATCTGAACCTAATCACCTAACCCACTTCCCTAATCCCGGCCTAATCCCAACCTAATCACCTAACCCACTCCCCTAATCCTTCCCTAAACCTAGATTAATTTCCCTAATCCTAGCCTAAACCTAGCCTAAACCACCTAACCTAGCTCACTAAACCTCACCCTAAAACCCAACCACCTAACCTAGCCCTAAACCCCTAAACCACCCTTAGCCCACGATTTTCCCAAACCCCTAGTTTTAAAATATCTGGCCCAACCCCATCCAGCCCACCTTATCTACATACTACCCTACCTAAACCACCTAACCACTACCCACAACCCAGCCCTAACCGACCTACCCATCCCCTATTTAAACCCCCCTCATTGTGGGCGGGTTTTCCAAGTGGGAACCACTCTACCACCAGCCGGGCCCTCTCCTTCTTCCATCTTCCATGCAGCCGTGACCACTCCCCAGCAACTCCAGCTCCTCCACCAGCCGCCACCTGCTCCGCCACCTTCCCTCTTCCGTCCACCACCACTGCCCCCCAGCCGGACGCCACTATCTTCCACCAACTCCACCAGCCGACAGCCACCTGCCCGCCACTCTCCCACTCCATCCGCCACTCCTCCCCATTCGGTAAGTTCCCCTAACTCCCTCAAAGCCACTCTCTACCACCTCTCCACTCTTAGCCACCCATCTTCCCTTCAGCTCAGCCTCTTTGCCGCCACCATCTAAGCCTAGCCGAACCTAGGATAACCCAAGTGGCTGGCCACTGCTTAGCCACCATTTCCCATTCGGCCAACCCCCCTAGGCGTCCTCTTTGGCCTTCCCACTAGCTCACCTTTTAGGTCCAGTTTCCCTAAGTCCCTAACTTCCCTAGTGACCCTAAGACCCACTTAGTCAGCCACTCTAAACTCCCTACTTGGAGGCGCCGCCCACTTGCCACCGGTCCCCTTCGAGGCGTCCATCCCGCGCCCCATTTGCAGCCGGCCAGCACCCTTGAGCACATACCTTCGCGGAGCTCCCGTTTGCAGCCCAAAGCCAAGGCCACGCTCAAGCAAGACCTCTACGGACCAGCTACTCGTAAGTGTCTAAACTCGGTCTTTAGTCGTATACTTGCTTGAAATTCAATTTAATACGGGGTTGTAATAACGGAGCATAGTCTCCCCCCGCTTGTAATAACGTGGCTTGGCACAACCACACACGTGCACTCTCTTAGTCGTGCACAATTTTGAACACACACGGGCCTAATCAGCCCCTAATATATAAGTATACGTATATATTTCATTTCCGAAGGGTTTTGTTTAAGTTGGGTGGGTTGTCTTTAAATTCGAACACTCTCACACACATTGAGCTTTCGCTCTTATTTGAAAGACCCAAGTAAGGGCCGACCTATACTATTTGGGTTTCATTTCATGTCGTGTGAGTAAGTCTTTCAATTTAAACACTCTCACACACATTGAGCTTTCGCTCTTATTTGAAAGACCCAAGTAAGGGCCGACCTATACTATTTGGGTTTCATTTCATGTCGTGTGAGTAAGTCTTTCAATTTAAACACTCTCACACACATTGAGCTTTCGCTCTTATTTGAAAGACCCAAGTAAGGGCCGACCTATACTATTTGGGTTTCATTTCATGTCGTGTGAGTAAGTCTTTCAATTCAAGCACTCTCACACACATTGAGCCTTCGCTCTTACTCCCAAGACCTTAGTCAAGGCCATACTGCAATTTATATTTGGGTTTCATTTATGTCGTGTGAGTAAGTCTTTCAATTCAAGCACTCTCACACACATTGAGCCTTCGCTCTTACTCCCAAGACCTTAGTCAAGGCCATACTGCAATTTATATTTGGGTTTCATTTATGTCGTGTGTGTAAGTCTTTCAATTCAAGCACGCACCCACATTGAGCCTTCGCTCTTATTTGCAAGACCCGAGTAAGGGCTCATATACATAAGATATATACATATCTCCCTTCGGTTATTTCCCTTCGGTTATTTCCCTTCGGTTATTTCCCTTCGGTTATTTCCCTTCGGTTATTTCCCTTCGGTTATTTCCCTTCGGTTATTTCCCTTCGGTTATTTCCCTTCAGCATTGTCTTTACATTTCGGGTTTTCCCTTTGGAGTAGCGTGAGTTTGCATTGCATCTACGCCATACCACGAGGTAGGACGCATATTGCATCGAAGCAACCCCCGCTCGAATTCGCCCATGTAGTGGAGTGTTCATAACACACAAACTAGGCGACCCAAAAAGGGATAAAAGAAAAGACTTAGGCACGTGCAAATCCACGTGATCTAAAACATGCAATCGCATCTTAAAGACCCGAAATAGACACCTCGAACCGTTTCGTAGACTTTCTCCCCAAAAACTCGATTTTTGCAAAAGCGTACAGACTGACCCTTGCGCATCGGTGCAAGAAGGTCTGCGACGACAAGAGCTCACTTGCTCACAGTCGCCACGTTTAGAAGTCAGTGTTAATATATCTTCGCTAGCTTAAGGAAGCTAGCTGGCACGCCCTGTTTGTATACATAGGCCTTAGACGCACGATAAGATCCACTCCAAGCCACGAAAGGGGCGAAGAGGCGGGGATTTTCGCGCGTCTACAGAGATTGGCACGCCCGGTGGGACGTGAGCCTTTTCAAAAAGTCGAGTTTACTTGTGGAAGTCTTGCGAAAATTTTATAAAGGTGTCGTTTTAACTTGTTTTCTTTGCTTTTACTTAGGAAATTTCGAAAAAGCTTGAAAAGAATGTCAAAATCCAATCCAAGTGAAGTGTCGAGCCAAGGCTCATGCGCATCAAGTTCTCACTCTAGGAGGATTTTCAAAAACAAAATAAAACTAGATGAAATCGAAGACTTGAGAAGGGAATTTGAGGCCAAAATCGATGCTCTCAGCCAAGAGGCTGAAGTAGGCGATTCGTGTTCATCAAACGGTGAACAAAGGCCTAAAAAGAAAATTGAAAAACCTCGCAAGCAAAAAGAGGCCTCCGTAATGGAAGGCAACCAATACCACGAGTCCTTCACACAAAAGGACCGTAAAGCCCTACAGCAACTGCTGAAAGGGCAAAATAAAGAGAAAAGAAGCTACGCCCTGTCTGATTTCCTTCCTATGGATTACGAAACAGATAGTGACGATGAAATACCGAACTTTCATCGGTATGATGGCATGGGAGACCCTAGGTCTCACTTACAGCTTTTCTCACGTCGAGCCCATAAGAAGAAAAAGGACTCGATGAAATGGGTGTATTGGTTCCCTCTATCCCTTAAAGGCACAGCTGCCAAATGGCTGGCTTCCTACGACTTAAGCCAGTTCGCTACTTTTGAAGAGTTAGCGAACTGCTTCATGCAAAGATTTGCACACAACGTGGAAGTCACGCCAACCCTGAATACCTTAAGGGATACAAAGCAAGGCATGAACGAAGACGTGCATGCCTTCATTATAAGATGGAGGTCTCTTTTAGGCCAAGTGCGAGAGCCTATATCCGAAGGATGCGCAGTAATGCTCATCCTGGATAATTTCAAAAGCGAGTTAAAAACCCTTCTCTCGCTCCATGAGATTTCAACTTTCCATAAGTTGATCAAAAAGGCCTCCCTTTTCGAAACCAACTTGCGAAAAGGGACATACGACCACTTATGGAAAGGAAGTGCCGTTCCCAAAACACGTGTGGAAAAGCCCATCGCATATGGGCTGCCCACAACGGACAAAGGGGCAAAGCCCCATAAAATCGCCAATGTCCGGGTGGATCCAGGCATGGCGGGCACTTCTAAAAATTTTGAAAAAATAGAAAATAAGAGAGAACGCAATTTTTCAAAACCAATTGAAAAACGGGAGTACACTCCGCTGGGGCAACCTGTGTCGGAGGTCCTAGACCTCTTACTTGCCTAGGGCATGATCGAACTCCCTGAAATCCCCGAAGGAGTCACGTCCAAAGGGGGGTATTTAAACCGATTTTGCAAGTATCATCAGCTCAAAGGCCATGATACCAAACGGTGCTTCTCTCTTCTAAATAAAATTGAGAACTTGATAGCGGAGGGCCGGCTCCAGGTCACTGCGGAACCTGAGCCACCTCAAGCTATCTTCAAGGAACCCTTTCCCAAACACACCAGTGGCAGTGGGAAAGGAAAGGAGGTATGTACCCTCACCATTTCCAAGGAACTAGTGCAAAAGCCCGAACCTGGTCGACCTGCTTGTGCGCCCATCCTTGTATTATACAAGAGGCCCGCCCAAGTCGTCATTCGGGGACCATCAAAAGTGGAAACCCCGGCAAAGCCAGTTTTTAAAATCCAAGGTTCTCCTCAGCTCATCCTTAGAGCCAAGTTTAGCGCGAACCCTAGGCTGGTCGTGGGGGAAGTCACTAGATCCGGGAGGATCTACCAACCCCCGCACCTTCAAGGTGCTCAAAAGGTGGTCAGTGTGCCTGGCCCCTCAAAAGCATGTATCCCTAGTGGTCTGCCAAAAGCAGATAAGGACAAAATCATCCTAAATCCTTATGATTTCGAAAACCACCTTTCAAAGATTCCTATTCACATGTCTATCCTAGAGCTTATCAAAACCTCGCCTAGGCATAGACTTGTCTTAGAGAAAATTCTAGAAAGGGCCAAGGTTGATTCAAACATAAGTCCGGAATCCTTGTCTGCCCAAGTGGCTTTATTAGGAGCGAAATCGCCCATCACCTTTTCGGAAGATGATGTAGATAGACCCTACGAAACCCATAACCAGGCCCTGCATATCGAGGTGGTTCTAAACAACCACTCTCTGGACAGGTGCCTAGTCGATGGTGGAGGAGGGCTCAACATCCTTCCACTTCACGTGGCGTACAAAATCGGAGTCACCTTGACTTCAGTGAACCCAAGCCCCATCGTTATCACTGGATACGATGGGAATGCATCTAGGCCTTTGGGATCCATCGAACTCCCAATGGAAACGGGAGGGATCGAACACACGGGGGTGTTCCATGTCTTGGACATCCACCCCCATTATAACCTGTTGCTGGGAAGACCCTGGATACACAGTTTGTGCGCTGTGCCATCCACCTTCCACAAGTGTGTCAAGATTCCTTTTAGGGACCAAGTCGTAGTGATCCTAGGTGAGAGTCACCCACAGCTTCAGGGGATCATAAACTCCCCTTGTTTATCGAGCTCCCAGGCCCACGAGGCTAACCTGGGGCAAATTATGGTCGAGCCACCTCGGCTCGTGTTGAACAACCCTAGGAAGGTAGTATGTGTGAAGGGGCTGCCCAAAGCAGGCCCCCTCCCGACTCTAATCCTCCTAGGAAAACCCAAGCGTTCCCTATTTCCAAAACCCCTGGACAAAAGGCCATACGAGCCTAATATGGACGATAGCATGTTCCAGGACCACGACTTATATCCCATCTTTTCAAAAAACAAAAGGTCGTGGAACATGTTATTGAACATGGGCTACACGCCCTACAAAAGTCTAGGGGCACAAAACCAGGGTCTCCTAGAGCCCATCCTACCTAGGGCCAACCCAAGCCGATATGGGATCGGCTATACTCCCCAAATACCGCCGGAACCACCCCCTGTGACCACCTGGGTCAAGGGTGCCCCGGAGCCTGTCTTAGAAGAGACCTATGGTTTAGACCTCCTATTCCGAGCCTAACCCATAGTGTTTTCCCTTTGTAGGTATGACGGAAGATCCCTATTTCTAAAAATACCAAAAACATTTGAAAACTTAAAATCGAAAAAAATCGAAAAACAAGAAAAACCAAAAACAATGGAAAAACAAAAACTCGAAAAAAGTGTGCTTTGTATAGTTCCCAAAGTTCTTGTTTTACAAAAACCCAAAAAAATCGAAAATTTGGAAAATACCAAAAAGATTTTGTACATAGCTGCTCCTGGTATAACTTTGGCGAAAGAAAAGGATTTCGAAAGAAACGTCGTCTGCATAGCCAGACCAAAAATTTCGAAATCACTTGAAAATCCAAGTACAAAACCAGGTTATTTTGAAAACCACGCATCAAGTTCCCTCGGGTCTAAAGCCCACGAGAATGATCAAAACCCAGAAGTGGATCCCCTTGAGGAAGATCCCACTTCTGAGCTCCCAGAATTTCATAGAATTCTCGATTTTGAAAGACCTTCCCAATCAGTAGGAGGAGATTTCGTAGAGGTGAACCTAGGGGATGATTCCAATCCCAAAACCATCAAAATAGGCGCATGCTTGCATGAAACTGAAAAATTAGCACTCATTGCATTTCTACGGACCTATTTAGATGTGTTTGCATGGACGTATGAAGACATGCCGGGCATAGATCCCAGCATAGTCGAGCATCGTCTTCCCTTAGATATAGGTGTAAAACCAATAAAGCAGAAGCTTAGGAAAATACACCCGAATGTACACACGCAAGTCAAAGAGGGTTTAGAAGATCTGCTAAAAGCCGGATTTATAAAACCCATTGCGTATTCTGATTGGTTGTCAAATATCGTTGTAGTTCGAAAAACCAATGGGAAAATTCGAATATGCATCGATTTCAGAAACCTGAATAAAGCCACTCCAAAGGATAATTATCCTTTACCAAACATAGATTTGATAGTCGATAGTACTGCAAATCATGAAATGTTTTCATTTATGGATGGCTATTCAGGCTATAATCAAATCAAACTAAGTCCACGAGATCAGGGTAAGACCGCCTTCACAACCCCATGGGGCACGTACTGCTATACAGTCATGCCCTTTGGTTTGAAAAATGCCGGCGCAACATACCAACGAGCCATGAACACGATCTTCCATGATCAAATTCACGAGCTTGTAGAAGTGTATGTAGATGATCTCTTGGCAAAATCCAAAACCCGATGCACCCATATCGAATGTTTACAAAAGATTTTCGAAAGGCTTAGGCTTTACAAAGTAAAGCTAAACCCTCAGAAATGTGTGTTCGGGGTAGAATCAGGAAAGCTTCTAGGCTTTATGGTGAGCCAAAGGAGAATAGAAGTCGACCCCTCTAAGTGTCGAGCCATCATAGACATGGCTCCACCCTCCAATCTCACCCAAGTCCGTAGCCTCCAGGGTCGATTACAATCTGTGCGCCGATTCATTTCGAATCTAGCAACTAGATGCGAACCCTTCAACAAACTGTTGAGGAAGGGTACGAAATTCTTATGGGATGACGAATGCCAAAAGTCCTTCGAGAGACTAAAGGCATACTTGGTTAATCCCCCCGTTTTGAATCCTCCAAAGCAAGGAAAACCGCTTTTATTATACATCTCCGTGCATGTAAACGCTTTAGGAGCCCTGTTGGCTCAATACGAGGATGACACCCATAAGGAGTATGCCATCTACTATATTTCGAAAACTCTCTTGGCTTATGAACGAAATTATCAAGCCATGGAGAAGACGTGCTTGGCCCTAGTCTGGGCCTGCCAGAAATTCAGACACTACTTCCTAGATCATGAGATCTGGATAGTGTCCAAGCTTGATCCAATCAAGCACTTGTTCGAAAAACCCATTCTCACGGGTAGATTGGGCAAATGGCAACTCCTTCTAATGGAGTATGATCTAAAATATCATCACCAGATCTCCGTTAAGGGGCAAGCCCTAGCAGATTACGTGGCTGACTTCCCCTTGGAGGACGCATATCCCACTCTTGTCGAAATGCCTGATGAAGGCATATTGCAAAACCATTTTCAAAACCACATTTTGGCAAATTCTTTCGAAAACCAAGTGTGGAAGATGCACTTCGACGGGGCACGAAACCAACGAGGGGCTGGTGCCGGGATCATCCTAATCTCCCCTAAAAAGGGCGAGATTCCCATAGCAGTCCGCTTAGATTTCGAATGTTCCAACAACATAGCTGAATATGAAGCACTCATACAAGGCTTAAGGATTTCGAAAACTCTAGGGGCATCATGCATCGAGGTCTTTGGAGATTCGCTCCTTGTCATAAACCAGGTTTTAAAAATTTGGCAAGTACGTAATGAGAAACTACTTCCCTATCACGAGTTGGCCACTCGATTGGTCCACTCCTTCCAGTCGTGTAAACTCACACACGTGGGAAGAGAGGACAATGGCATCGCCGATGCCCTCTCTTCCTTGGGTTCAGCCCTGAAGGTCGATCCCATTTCAAGGACCAGATCTTTGGAAATATGGCATGCGCCCCAGCCATCCACACACGACTTGGATATTTGCCAAAACAACCCAGAGTCTATTGAAAAACCTTGGTTCTATGACATAAAACAATTTTTAGAAAATGGGGGATTCACCGAGGATGCCACATCCAAAGATAGGGCATTCATTCGTAAGATTTCGACCCGATACACCATTCTGGGTGGGGTCTTATACAAAAAGAGTTTTACCGGCATTCTGCTTAGGTGTATCGACCTAGAGGAGGCTAGGATAGTGATGCACGAGTTCCACGATGGAGAATGTGGAGGTCATGTTAATGCCAACATGATGGCAATGAAAATACTTAGAGGGGGTTATTTTTGGTCCACCCTGAAAAAGGATTGTCACGATCATGTTAGGAAGTGTCATCCATGTCAAGTGCATGGGCACGCCATTCATATCCCTTCATCTGCATTGCATTCCGTGGTCAGCCCCTGGCCATTTACCATGTGGGCGTTTGACATTGTAGGCCCCATATTTCCAAAGGCCTCGAATGGGCATCGTTTTATTTTAGCAGCCACGGAGTATTTCTCCAAGTGGGTGGAAGCCATTTCCCTAACGAATGTAATGGGGCAACATGTGGTGGCTTTCATCCGGAGGAATATCTTGGCTCGATTTGGGGTTCCACGAGACCTTGTGTCTGATAATGGTACCCCATTCAAGAACGAGCGGATGGTTAAGTTGTGCAACACGTATGGCATAACTCACCACTTCTCCTCGCCCTACTACCCTCAAGGCAACGGCCAAGCCGAAGCCACAAACAAGACTCTCATTGGTATCATTGAGAAGACCTTAGAGAAGGGTAGGAGGTGGCATGAGAAGCTGGATGAAGCCTTATGGGCTTATAGGACTTCCATCCGGACTCCCACGAATGCAACGCCATTCGAATTAGTCTATGGCACAAACGCCATTCTTCCCATTCATACCCAACTGCATTCATTCCATACATCCATTGCACTCGACCTCCCCCTAGAGACGCTTCAGCATGCTAGGATGGCCGAACTAGATTTGCTAGATGAGAGGCGACTCCTTGCTATGGATCATGCTCGTGCATACCGGCAAAGGATAGCCCGACATTATAGCAAACACATGAGACCTCACCACTTTGAAGTGGGAGATCTGGTCTTGAAAACCATCCACCATCGTGGCCCACACCCCCTAGGCAAGTGGCGCCCCAACTGGGATGGACCCTATGTTGTGCGAGCAACCACTACGAACAATTCGTATTGGTTGATCGATGTAGAAGGTAGGAATTTAGCAGATCCTATCAATATTCAATACTTAAAGAAGTATCATGTGTAGGATCTGGATTAAATTCCAGTTTTCGAAAATTTTATAGGGATAGCTGCCCTGAGACATGTGAATAAGGTGCAAAGGCGAACTCGTGTGACCCTAAGTGAGAGAATTCGCACTTGTGAAAGAGTGGAGTTTTCAAAATCATGGTTGCATTTCAAAATCCTTCGTTTTACAAAGAAAGGCCTAGTTCAACATAGCAAGATACTTGCAAGTAGTACGTGCTATTTCTAAATAAGCTGATCTGGAATGGATCGAGTGTATGCTTGGGATAAGTCCTCCCCTCTTCTCTTCTCCTTCCAAAAGGAAAACAAAGGCCCAAATCAAAAAGGAATTTCCCATTTAGAGTCTCTTTCCAGAAGAAAGAAACCAGACTTGAAAAAGAAAAATCGATTCTCTTAGGAAAAGAGGGATTAAAGAAAAAATACTCCCAAAGGGAGACCCTCTATGGAAAAAAGGAAAAAGAGGCCAAAAAGCTCAAAAAGAGCAGTTTTCCGCCTTCTATGCCTCAAACCACGGGACGCTTCAGAAGGGACCGTGGTATCTCTTTCCCATCCCTGGCTTATCCCAAGCTAAAGCATGGTTCATTTCAAGGAATCCTAAAGTAAAAATAGGATTTACTTACTTGAATTTCATCTTGTTTGAGAATTCGACGTTTCGAGTAAGGCGTAGGAATTTGAAATGAAGCTTGTTTTCTTATAAAACCTCCGCTAGATAAGCGAGTGTTAAGACTCAAACAAGGGCAAGCACGAAGAGCTTGAGATCCTTAGGATCGAGACTCAAGACAGTTGTCCCTTTTGTAAATAGCTTTTGTAAATAAGTTTTAAAAACCGAACATCGATCAGCATAGGGTTTTTGCTCACTTGGAGCAGTAGGCCTTGTAAATCTCTAGAGTTCGACCACATCTGGTCTCTGGGAGGTCGCCACTCTGGGCACCACACCCATGTCATCTGCATTCCATGCATGGTACTTGATCCCATTTAGGACCAGATTCCATAATTAAAACCCTTTGGCGTGATATCTCCTCCTACCAGAGTTTGTAAAATTGAGATTTTGTTAAAATGGGACGATCCCATATTCTTCGTGGCTAGATCTAGGGAGACATTAAAAGGGGTGTTTGTCATCTTTGCCCTTATCCAAATCTATTTGGACAAGGCCAAAGAGGGGCATCTGTAAACACCCCGAAATCCCACGAATTTCTTAAACAAATCTGGTTTTATACAAGCAGCCCCAAAGGGCCATTTTTGAGTTTGGAAACCCAGGAGCCTTCCAAACAACCCTGTATATATGTTTTAAACTTTATCTTTCAAAAACATATGATATAGCTTTTGAAAACCCTTTTAAAACATGTTTTGAAACTCCGAAGTGGCTTGGCCCGATCAAGACAGGACCAGGAGAGCTAAGAAGAGCCCGGAACCGGAGCACCTGTCGAGCCCGGCGCAGCAACTCTTGTATCTGATTCACACCCCAGGATCTCGAACGTCCAAGACCCTGTTCTTACCAAAATATCATTTGGAGTCATCTCCGGAAGGCAGAAACGGAGGCGGACGACCATGTTGGCGAAGACCCAACGCAGACGGAGTACTGATGCTGTCAGGCCCCGCACGAATCGTCCGTTTCGAACCCAGCTCGAAGGAGTCAGAGTTCAGTTTGGATTGGATCTGGACCATATATATCCAGATTCCAATCCAAACCCATATGTGGACTTGGATTTGGATTTGGATCCAGAGATCCAATCCAATATCCATATCCATGGCCCACATCACCTCCTCATAAATGGAGGTGGGGCCCACTTGAAATTCACGTGGGATATTGGGCATGAGAGAGAGTGGGGGTTGAAAAATATCAAGAGTGTTGTATTAAGCTTGACTTGTGTGTCAAGTTTGGGTTTAATCTTGTGGTTTAGCCTAATTGAGTGGGTTTAAGCTTGTAATTAGCTAAAACCTAACCTAGGGTTGCACCAACATGGGGTGATCAAGGTCTATGGGCCATGCTAAGGGAGCTCCTTCACCTAAACCTAACCCAAAATACCTAAACCTAGCCTAAACCCCTAATCCACCCCTAATCTGAACCTAATCACCTAACCCACTTCCCTAATCCCGGCCTAATCCCAACCTAATCACCTAACCCACTCCCCTAATCCTTCCCTAAACCTAGATTAATTTCCCTAATCCTAGCCTAAACCTAGCCTAAACCACCTAACCTAGCTCACTAAACCTCACCCTAAAACCCAACCACCTAACCTAGCCCTAAACCCCTAAACCACCCTTAGCCCACGATTTTCCCAAACCCCTAGTTTTAAAATATCTGGCCCAACCCCATCCAGCCCACCTTATCTACATACTACCCTACCTAAACCACCTAACCACTACCCACAACCCAGCCCTAACCGACCTACCCATCCCCTATTTAAACCCCCCTCATTGTGGGCGGGTTTTCCAAGTGGGAACCACTCTACCACCAGCCGGGCCCTCTCCTTCTTCCATCTTCCATGCAGCCGTGACCACTCCCCAGCAACTCCAGCTCCTCCACCAGCCGCCACCTGCTCCGCCACCTTCCCTCTTCCGTCCACCACCACTGCCCCCCAGCTGGACGCCACTATCTTCCACCAACTCCACCAGCCGACAGCCACCTGCCCGCCACTCTCCCACTCCATCCGCCACTCCTCCCCATTCGGTAAGTTCCCCTAACTCCCTCAAAGCCACTCTCTACCACCTCTCCACTCTTAGCCACCCATCTTCCCTTCAGCTCAGCCTCTTTGCCGCCACCATCTAAGCCTAGCCGAACCTAGGATAACCCAAGTGGCTGGCCACTGCTTAGCCACCATTTCCCATTCGGCCAACCCCCCTAGGCGTCCTCTTTGGCCTTCCCACTAGCTCACCTTTTAGGTCCAGTTTCCCTAAGTCCCTAACTTCCCTAGTGACCCTAAGACCCACTTAGTCAGCCACTCTAAACTCCCTACTTGGAGGCGCCGCCCACTTGCCACCGGTCCCCTTCGAGGCGTCCATCCCGCGCCCCATTTGCAGCCGGCCAGCACCCTTGAGCACATACCTTCGCGGAGCTCCCGTTTGCAGCCCAAAGCCAAGGCCACGCTCAAGCAAGACCTCTACGGACCAGCTACTCGTAAGTGTCTAAACTCGGTCTTTAGTCGTATACTTGCTTGAAATTCAATTTAATACGGGGTTGTAATAACGGAGCATAGTCTCCCCCCGCTTGTAATAACGTGGCTTGGCACAACCACACACGTGCACTCTCTTAGTCGTGCACAATTTTGAACACACACGGGCCTAATCAGCCCCTAATATATAAGTATACGTATATATTTCATTTCCGAAGGGTTTTGTTTAAGTTGGGTGCGTTGTCTTTAAATTCGAGCACTCTCACACACATTGAGCTTTCGCTCTTATTTGAAAGACCCAAGTAAGGGCCGACCTATACTATTTGGGTTTCATTTCATGTCGTGTGAGTAAGTCTTTCAATTTAAACACTCTCACACACATTGAGCTTTCGCTCTTATTTGAAAGACCCAAGTAAGGGCCGACCTATACTATTTGGGTTTCATTTCATGTCGTGTGAGTAAGTCTTTCAATTCAAGCACTCTCACACACATTGAGCCTTCGCTCTTACTCCCAAGACCTTAGTCAAGGCCATACTGCAATTTATATTTGGGTTTCATTTATGTCGTGTGAGTAAGTCTTTCAATTCAAGCACTCTCACACACATTGAGCCTTCGCTCTTACTCCCAAGACCTTAGTCAAGGCCATACTGCAATTTATATTTGGGTTTCATTTATGTCGTGTGTGTAAGTCTTTCAATTCAAGCACGCACCCACATTGAGCCTTCGCTCTTATTTGCAAGACCCGAGTAAGGGCTCATATACATAAGATATATACATATCTCCCTTCGGTTATTTCCCTTCGGTTATTTCCCTTCGGTTATTTCCCTTCGGTTATTTCCCTTCAGCATTGTCTTTACATTTCGGGTTTTCCCTTTGGAGTAGCGTGAGTTTGCATTGCATCTACGCCATACCACGAGGTAGGACGCATATTGCATCGAAGCAACCCCCGCTCGAATTCGCCCATGTAGTGGAGTGTTCATAACACACAAACTAGGCGACCCAAAAAGGGATAAAAGAAAAGACTTAGGCACGTGCAAATCCACGTGATCTAAAACATGCAATCGCATCTTAAAGACCCGAAATAGACACCTCGAACCGTTTCGTAGACTTTCTCCCCAAAAACTCGATTTTTGCAAAAGCGTACAGATTGACCCTTGCGCATCGGTGCAAGAAGGTCTGCGACGACAAGAGCTCACTTGCTCACAGTCGCCACGTTTAGAAGTCAGTGTTAATATATCTTCGCTAGCTTAAGGAAGCTAGCTGGCACGCCCTGTTTGTATACATAGGCCTTAGACGCACGATAAGATCCACTCCAAGCCACGAAAGGGGCGAAGAGGCGGGGATTTTCGCGCGTCTACAGTGTCAAGATCCCTTTTAGGGACCAGGTCGTAGTGATCCTAGGTGAGAGTCACCCACAGCTTCAGGGGATCATAAACTCCCCTTGTTTATCGAGCTCCCAGGCCCATGAGGCTAACCTGGGGCAAATTATGGTTGAGCCACCTCGGCTCGTGTTGAACAACCCTAGCAAGGTTGTATGTGTGAAGGGGCCGCCAAAAGCAGGCCCCCTCCCGACTCTAATCCTCCTAGGAAAACCCAAGCGTTCCCTATTTCCAAAACCCCTGGACAAAAGGCCATACGAGCCTAATATGGACGATAGCATGTTCCAGGACCATGACTTATATCCCATCTTTTCAAAAAACAAAAGGTCGTGGAACATGTTATTGAACATGGGCTACACACCCTACAAAAGTCTAGGGGCACAAAACCAGGGTCTCCTAGAGCCCATCCTTCCTAGGACCAACCCAAGCCGATATGGGATCGGCTATACTCCCCGAATACCGCCGGAGCCACCCCCTGTGACCACCTGGGTCAAGGGTGCCCCGAAGCCTGCCTTAGAAGAGACCTACGATTTAGACCTCCTATTCCGAGTCTAACCCGTTGTGTTTTCCCTTTGTAGGTATGACGGAAGATCCCTTTTTCTAAAAAAATACCAAAAACATTTGAAAAACTTAAAATCGAAAAAATCGAAAAACAAAAAAAACCAAAAACAATGGAAAAACAAAAACTCGAAAAAAGTGTGCTTTGTATAGTTCCCAAAGTTCTTGTTTTACAAAAACCCAAAAAAATCGAAAATTTGGAAAATACCAAAAAGATTTTGTACATAGCTGCTCCTGGTAGGACTTTGGTGAAAGAAAAGAATTTCGAAAGAAACGTCGTCTGCATAGCCAGACCAAAAATTTCGAAATCACATGAAAATCCAAGTACAAAACCAGGTTATTGTGAAAACCACGCATCAAGTTCCCTCGGGTCTACAGCCCACGAGAATGATCAAAGCCCAGAAGTGGATCCCCTTGAGGAAGATCCCACTTCTGAGCTCCCAGAATTTCATAGAATTCTCGATTTTGAAAGACCTTCCCAATCAGTAGGAGGAGATTTCGTAGAGGTGAACCTAGGGGATGATTCCAATCCCAAAACCATCAAAATAGGCGCATGCTTGCATGAAACTGAAAAGTTAGCATTCATTGCATTTCTACGAACCTATTTAGATGTGTTTGCATGGACGTATGAAGACATGCCGGGCATAGATCCCAGCATAGTCGAGCATCGTCTTCCTTTAGATGTAGGTGTAAAACCAATAAAGCAGAAGCTTAGGAAAATACACCCGAATGTACACACGCAAGTCAAAGAGGGTTTAGAAGATCTGCTAAAAGCCGGATTTATAAAACCCATTGCGTATTCTGATTGGTTGTCAAATATCATTGTGGTTCGAAAAACCAATGGGAAAATTCGAATATGCATCGATTTTAGAAACCTGAATAAAGCCACTCCAAAGGATAATTATCCTTTACCAAACATAGATTTGATAGTCGATAGTACTGCAAATCATGAAATGTTTTCATTCATGGATGGCTATTCAGGCTATAATCAAATCAAACTAAGCCCGCGAGATCAGGGTAAGACCGCCTTCACAACCCCATGGGGCACGTACTGCTATACAGTCATGCCCTTTGGTTTGAAAAATGCCGGCGCAACATACCAACGAGCCATGAACACGATCTTCCATGATCAAATTCACGAGCTTGTAGAAGTGTATGTTGATGATCTCTTGGCAAAATCCAAAACCCGATGCACCCATATCGAATGTTTACAAAAGATTTTCGAAAGGCTTAGGCTTTACAAAGTAAAGCTAAACCCTCAAAAATGTGTGTTCGGGGTAGAATCAGGGAAGCTTCTAGGCTTTATGGTGAGCCAAAGGGGAATAGAAGTCGACCCCTCTAAGTGTCGAGTCATCATAGACATGACTCCACCCTCCAATCTCACCCAAGTCCGTAGCCTTCAGGGTCGATTACAATCTGTGCGACGATTCATATCGAATCTGGCAACTAGATGCGAACCCTTCAACAAACTGTTGAGGAAGGGTACGAAATTCTTATGGGATGACGAATGCCAAAAGTCCTTCGAGAGACTGAAGGCATACTTGGTTAATCCCCCCGTTTTGAATCCCCCAAAACAAGGAAAACCGCTTTTATTATACATCTCCGTGCATATGAATGCTTTAGGAGCCCTGTTGGCTCAATACGAGGATGACACCCATAAGGAGTATGCCATCTACTATATTTCGAAAACTCTCTTGGCTTATGAACGAAATTATCAAGCCATGGAGAAGACGTGCTTGGCCCTAGTCTGGGCCTGCCAGAAATTCAGACACTATTTCCTAGATCATGAGATCTGGATAGTGTCCAAGCTTGATCCAATCAAGCACTTGTTCGAAAAACCCATTCTCACGGGTAGATTGGGCAAATGGCAACTCCTTCTAATGGAGTAAGATTTGAAATACCATCACCAGATCTCCATTAAGGGACAAGCCCTAGCAGATTACGTGGCTGAATTCCCCTTAGAGGACGCATATCCCACTCTTGTTGAAATGCCTGATGAAGGCATATTGCAAAACCATTTTCAAAACCACATTTTGGCAAATTCTTTCGAAAACCAAGTATGGAAGATGCACTTCGACGGGGCACGAAACCAACGAGGGGCTGGTGCCGGGATCATCCTAATCTCCCCTGAAAAGGGCGAGATTCCCATAACAGTCCGCTTAGATTTCGAATGTTCCAACAACATAGCTGAGTATGAAGCACTCATACAAGGCTTAAGGATTTCGAAAAATCTAGGGGCATCATGCATCGAGGTCTTTGGAGATTCGCTCCTTGTCATAAACCAGGTTTTAAAAATTTGGCAAGTACGTAATGAGAAACTACTTCCATATCACGAGTTGGCCACTCGATTGGTCCGATCCTTCCAGTCGTGTAAGCTCACACACGTGGGAAGAGAGGACAATGGCATCGCCGATGCCCTCTCTTCCTTGGGTTCAGCCCTGAAGGTCGATCCCATTTCAGGGACCAGATCCTTGGAAATATGGCATGCGCCCCATCCATCCACACATGACTTGGATATTTGCCAAAACAACCCAGAGTCTATTGAAAAACCCTGGTTCTATGACATAAAACAAATTTTAGAAAATGGGGGATTCACCGAGGATGCCACATCCAAAGATAAGGCATTCATTCGTAAGATTTCGACCCGATACACCATTCTGGGTGGGGTCTTATACAAAAAGAGTTTTACCGGCATTCTGCTTAGGTGTATCGACCTAGAGGAGGCTAGGATAGTGATGCACGAGTTCCACGATGGAGAATGTGGAGGCCATGTTAATGCCAACATGATGGCAATGAAAATACTTAGAGGGGGTTATTTTTGGTCCACCCTGAAAAAGGATTGTCACGATCATGTTAGGAAGTGTCATCCATGTCAAGTACATGGGCACGCCATTCATATCCCTTCATCTACATTGCATTCCGTGGTCAGCCCCTGGCCATTTACCATGTGGGCGTTTGACATAGTAGGCCCAATATTTCCAAAAGCCTCGAATGGGCATCGTTTTATTTTAGCCGCCACGGAGTATTTCTCCAAGTGGGTGGAAGCCATTTCCCTAACGAATGTAATGGGGCAACATGTGGTGGCTTTCATCCGGAGGAATATCTTGGCTCGATTTGGGGTTCCACGAGACCTTGTGTCTGATAATGGTACCCCATTCAAGAATGAGCGGATGGTCAAGTTGTGCAACACGTATGGCATAACTCACCACTTCTCCTCGCCCTACTACCCTCAAGGCAACGGCCAAGCCGAAGCCACAAACAAGACTCTCATTGGTATCATTGAGAAAACCTTGGAGAAGGGTAGGATGTGGCACGAGAAGCTGGATGAAGCCTTATGGGCTTATAGGACTTCCATCCGGACTCCCACGAATGCCACACCATTCGAATTGGTCTATGGCACAAACGCCATTCTTCCCATTCATACCCAACTGCATTCATTCCATACATCCATTGCACTCGACCTCCCCCTAGAGACGCTTCAGCATGCTAGGATGGCCGAACTAGATTTGCTAGATGAGAGGCGACTCCTTGCCATGGATCATGCTCGTGCATACCGGCAAAGGATAGCCCGACATTATAGCAAACACATGAGACCTCGCCACTTTGAAGTGGGAGATCTGGTCTTGAAAACCATCCACCATCGTGGCCCACACCCCCTAGGCAAGTGACGCCCCAACTGGGATGGACCCTATGTTGTACGAGCAACCACTACGAACAATTCGTATTGGTTGATCGATGTAGAAGGTAGGAATTTAGCAGATCCTATCAATATTCAATACTTAAAGAAGTATCATGTGTAGGATCTGGATTAAATTCCAAGTTTTTTTTGAAAATTTTAAAAGGGATAGCTGCCCTGAGACGTGTGAATAAGGTGCAAAAGCAACTCGTGTGACCCTAAGTAAGAGAATTCGCACTTGTGAAAGAGTGGAGTTTTCAAAATCGTGGTTGCATTTCAAAATCCTTCATCTTACAAAGAAGGGCCTAGTTCAACATAGCAAGATACTTGCAAGTAGTACGTGCTATTTCTAAATAGGCTGATCTGGAATGGATCGAGTGTAGGCTTGGGATAGGTCCTCCCTTTTTCTCTTCTCCTTCCAAAAGGAAAACAAAGGCCCAAATCAAAAGGGAATTTCCCATTTAAAGTCTCTTTCCAAAAGAAAGAAACAAGACTTCAAAAAGAAAAATCGATTCTCTTATGAAAAAAGAGGGATTAAAGAAAAAATACTCCCAAAGGGAGACCCTCTATGGAAAAAAGGAAAAAGAGGCCAAAAAGCTCAAAAAGAGCAGTTTCCGCCTTCTATGCCTTAAACCATGGGATGCTTCAGAAGGGACCGTGGTATCTCTTTCCCATCCCTGGCTTATCCCAAGCTAAAGCATGGTTCATTTCGAGGAATCCTAAAGTAAAAATAGGATTTACTTACTTGAATTTCATCTTGTTTGAGAATTCGACGTTTCGAGTAAGGCGTAGGAATTTGAAATGAAGCTTGTTTTCTTATAAAACCTCCGCTAGATAAGCGAGTGTTAAGACTCAAACAAGGGCAAGCACGAAGAGCTCGAGATCCTTAGGATCAAGACTCAAGACAGTTGTCCCTTTTGTAAATAATTTTGTAAATAGGTTTTGAAAACCGAACATCGAACAGCATAGGATTTGCTCACTTGGAGCAATAGACCTTGTAAGTCTCTAGAGTTCGACCACATCTGGTCTCTGGGAGGTCGCCACTCTTGGCACCACACCCATGTCATTTGCATTCCACGCACGGTACTTGCATGAACATGATCCCATTTAGGACCAGATTCCATAAGTAAACCCTTTGTCGTGATATCTCCTCCTACCAGAGTTTGTAAAATCAAGATTTTGCTAAAATGGGATGATCCCATGTTCTTCGTGGCTAGATCTAGGGAGACATTAAAAGGGGTGTTTGTCATCTTTGCCCTTATCCAAATCGATTTGGACAAAACCAAAGAGGGGCATCTGTAAACACCCCGAAATCCCACGAATTTCTTAAACGAATCTGGTTTTATACAAGCAGCCCAAAGGGCCATTTTGAGTTTGGAAACCCAGGAGCCTTCCAAACAACCCTGTACATGTGCTTTAAACTTTATCTTTTTAAAACATATAGCTTTTGAAAACCCTTTTTAAAACACGTTTTGAAACCCCAAAGTGGCTTGGCCCGATCAAGATAGGACCAGGAGGACCCTGTCGAGCCCGGCGCAGCAACTCTTGTATCTGATTCACACCCCAGGATCTCGAACGTCCAAGACCCTGTTCTTATCAAAATAGCATTTGAAGTCATCTTCGGAAGGCAGAAACGGAGGCGGACGACCATGTTGGCGAAGACCCAATGCAGACGGAGTACTGATGCTGTCAGGCCCCGCACAAATCGTTCGTTTCGAACCCAGCTCGAAGGAGTCAGAGTTCAGTTTGGATTGGATCTGGACCATATATATCCAGATCCCAATCCAAACCCATATGTGGACTTGGATTTGGATTTGGATCCAGAGATCCAATCCAATATCCATATCCATGGCCCACATCACCTTCTCATAAATGGAGGTGGGGCCCACTTGAGTTTCACGTGGGATATTGGGCATGAGAGAGAGTGGGGTTGAAAAATATCAAGAGTGTTGTATTAAGCTTGACTTGTGTGTCAAGTTTGGGTTAATCATGTGGGTTAGCCTAATTGAGTGGGTTTAAGCTTGTAATTAGCTAAAACCTAACCTAGGGCTGCACCAACATGGGGTGATCAAGGTCTATGGGCCATGCTAAGGGAGCTCCTTCATCTAAACCTAGCCCAAAATGCCTAAACCTAACCTAAACCCCTAATCCACCCCTAATCTGAGCCTAATCACCTAACCCACTTCCCTAATCCCGTCCTAATCCCAACCTAATCACCTAACCCACTTCCCTAATCCTTCCCTAAACCTAGATTAATTTCCCTAATCCTAGCCTAAACCTAGCCTAATCACCTAACCTAGCTCACTAAACCTCACCCTAAAACCCAACCACCTAACCTAACCTAAACCCCTCAACCACCCTTAGCCCACGATTTACCCAAACCCCTAGTTTTAAAATATCTTGCCCAACCCCTTCCAGCCCACCTTATCTACATACCACCCTACCTAAACCACCTAACCACTACCCACAGCCCAGCCCTAACCGACCTACCCATCCCCTATTTAAACCCCCTCCTTGTGGGCGGGTTTTCCAAGTGGGAACCACCCTTCCACCCAGTCGGGCCCTCTCATTCTCCCATCTCTCACCCAGCCGGGACCACTCCCCACTAGCCACCACCTGCTCCACCAGCCATCACCTGCACCGCCACCTTCCCTCTTCCCTCCATCACCACCATCCCTCAGCCGGACGCCACCACCTCCACCCAACCGAACCAGCCGACAGCCACCTGCCCGCCACCTTCCCACTTCATCCGCCACCTCTCCCCATTCGGTAAGTACCCCAAACTCCCTCAAAGCCCCTCTCTACCACCTCTCCACTCTTAGCCACCCATCCTACCTTCATCTCAGCCCTTTTGCCGCCACCACCTAAACCTAGCCGAACCTAGCATAACCCAAGTTGCTGGCCACCACCTAGCCATCATCTCCTATTCGGCCAACTCCCCTAGGTGTCCTATTCGGCCTTCCCACTAGCTCACCTGTTAGGTCCAGTTTCCCTAAACTCTCAACTCCCCTAGTGACCCTAAGAGTCCACTCGTTCGGCCCATTTAAACCCCTTACCTTGAGGCGCCATCTACTTGCCACCGGCCACCTCCGAGGTGCCTATCCCGCGCCCCACTTGCAGCCGGCCAGCACCCTTGATCACCTACCTTCGCAGAGCTCCCACTTGCAGCCCAAGGCCAAGCCCACGCTCAAGCAAGACCTCTACGGACCAGCTACTCGTAAGTGTCTAAACTCGGTCTTTAGTCGTACACTTGCTTGAAATTCAATTTGATACGGGGTTGTAATAACGGAGCATAGTCTCCCCCCGCTTGTAATAACGTGGCTTGGCACAACCACACACGTGCACTCTCTTAGTCGTGCACGATTTCGAACACACACGGGCCTAATCAGCCCCTAATATATAAGTATACATATATATTTCATTTTTAAGGGTTTTGTTTAAGTTGGGTGCGTTGTCTTTCAATTCAAGCACTCTCACACACATTGAGCTTTCGCTCTTATTTGAAAGACCCAAGTAAGGGCCGACCTATACTATTTGGGTTTCATTTCATGTCGTGTGAGTAAGTCTTTCAATTCAAGCACTTTCACACACATTGAGCTTTTGCTCTTATTTGAAAGACCCAAGTAAGGGCCGACCTATACTATTTGGGTTTCATTTCATGTCGTGTGAGTAAGTCTTTCAATTCAAGCACTTTCACACACATTGAGCCTTCGCTCTTACTCCCAAGACCTTAGTAAAGGCCTTATTGCAGTTATATTTGGGTTTCATTTATGTCGTGTGGGTAGTCTTTTAATTCAAGCACTCTCACACACATTGAGCCTTCGCTCTTATTCCCAAGACCTTAGTCAAGGCCATACTGCAATTTATATTTGGGTTTAAATTTATGTCGTGTGTGTAAGTCTTTCAATTCAAGCACGCACCCACATTGAGCCTTCGCTCTTATTTGCAAGACCCGAGTAAGGGCTCATATACATAAGATATATACATATTTCCCTTCGGTTATTTCCCTTCGGTTATGTCCCTTCTGTTATTTCCCTTCAGCATTGTCTTTACATTTCGGGTTTTCCCTTTGGAGTAGCGTGAGTTTGCATTGCATCTACACCATACCACGAGGTAGGACGCATATTGCATCAAAGCAAGCCCCGCTCGAATTCGCCCATGTAGTGGAGTGTTCATAACACACAAACTAGGTGGCCCGAAAAGGGATAAAAGAAAAGACTTAGGCACGTGCAAATCCACGTGATCTAAAACATGCAATCGCATCTTAAAGACCCGAAATAGATACCTCAAACCGCTTCGTAGACTTTCTCCCCAAAACTCGATTTTTGCAAAAGCGTACAGACTGACCCTTGCGCATCGGTGCAAGAAGGTCTGCGACGACAAGAGCTTACTTGCTCACAGTCGCCACATTTAGAAGTCAGTGTCAAATATATCTTCGCTAGCTTAAGTAAGCTAGCTGGCACGCCCTATTTGTACACATAGGCCTTAGACACACGAGAAGATCCACTCCAAGCCCCAAAAGAGGCAAAGAGGCGGGGATTTTTCGCGCGTCTAGACCTATACTCGATGAAATGCCTGATGAAGGCATATTAAAAAACCAATTTTAAAACCACATTTTGGCAAACTCTTTTGAAAACCAAGTGTGGAAAATGCACTTCGATGGGGCACGAAACCAACGAGGGGCTGGTGCCGGGATCATCCTCATATCTCCTGAAAAGGGCGAAATACCCATAGCAATTCGCCTAGATTTCGAATGTTCCAACAACATAGCTGAGTATGAAGCACTCATACAAGGTTTAAAAGTTTCGAAAACTCTAGGGGCAGCATGCATTGAGGTCTTTGGAGATTCATTACTCGTTACAAACCAAGTTTTAAAAATTTGGCAAGTTAGAAACGAAAAGCTTCTTCCATATCACGAGTTGGCCACTCGATTGGTCGAATCCTTCCAATCGTTCACACTCACACATGTAGGAAGAGAGGATAATGGCACTGCCGATGCCCTCTCATCCTTGGGTTCAAGCCTAAGGGTCGATCTCGCTTTGGGAACCCGATCCTTAGAGATATGGCATGCACCCACTCCATCCACACACGATTTGGAAATTTACCAAAACAACCCAGACTCTGATGAAAAACCTTGGTTTTATGATATAAAAGGCTTTTTAGAAAATGAGGGATTTGCTGAAAATGCCACAGCCAAGGATAAGGCATTCATCCGGAAAATTTCTACCTGATACACGATTTTGGGTGGGGTTCTGTAGAAAAAAAAGCTTTACTGGAATCTTACTAAGGTGCATCGACCTAGAGGAGGCTAGGATTATAATGCATGAATTCCACAATGGAGAATGTGGAGGACTTGTTAATGCCAATATGATGGCGATGAAAATACTTTGAGCAGATTATTTTTTGTCCACTCTGAAAAAGGATTGCCACGATCATGTTAGGAAGTGTCATCCATGTTAAGTGCATGGGCACGCCAATCATATCCCCTCATCTTCATTGCATTCCGTGGTCAGCCCCTGGCCATTCACCATGTGGGCGTTTGATATTGTAGGACCGATATTTCCAGTCATCGAATGGGCATAGGTTCATTTTAGCAGCCACTGAGTACTTTGTAGACATGCGAAAATCCCTGCCTCTTCGTCCCTTCCGGGGGCTTGGAGTGGATCTTCTCGTGTGTCTAAGGCCTATGTATACAAATAGGGCGTGCCAGCTAGCTTACTTAAGCTAGTGAAGATATCTTCTAACACTGACTTCTAAACGTGGCGACTGTGAGCAAGTAAGCTCTTGTCGTCGCAGACCTTCTTGCACCAATGCGCAAGGGTCAGTCTGTACGCTTTGCAAAAATCAAGTTTTGGGGAGAAAGTCTACGAAGCGATTCGAGGTGTCTATTTCGGGTCTTTAAGATGCGATTTGCATATTTTAGATCACGTGGATTTGCACGTGCCTAAGTCTTTTCTTTTATCCCTTTTCGGGCCACCTAGTTTGTGTGTTATGAACACTCCACTACATGGGCGAATTCGAGCGGGGCTTGCTTTGATGCAATATGCGTCCTACCTCGTGGTATGGCGTAGATGCAATGCAAACTCACGCTACTCCAAAGGGAAAACCCGAAATGTAAAGACAATACTGAAGGGAAATAACAGAAGGGAAACAACCGAAGGGAAATAACCGAAGGGAAATATGTATATATCTTATGTATATGAGCCCTTACTCGGGTCTTGCAAATAAGAGCGAAGGCTCAATGTGGGTGCGTGCTTGAATTGAAAGACTTACACACACGACATGAAATTAAACCCAAATATAAATTGCAGTATGGCCTTGACTAAGGTCTTGGGAGTAAGAGCGAAGGCTCAATGTGTGTGAGAGTGCTTGAATTGAAGTACTACACACACGACATAAATGAAACCCAAATATAATTGCAATAAGGCCTTTACTAAGGTCTTGGGAGTAAGAGCGAAGGCTCAATGTGTGTGAAAGTGCTTGAATTAAAAGACTTACTCACACGACATGAAATGAAACCCAAATAGTATAGGTCGGCCCTTACTTGGGTCTTTCAAATAAGAGCGAAAGCTTAATGTGTGTGAGAGTGCTTGAATTGAAAGACTTACTCACACGACATGAAATGAAACCCAAATAGTATAGGTCGGCCCTTACTTGGGTCTTTCAAATAAGAGCGAAAGCTCAATGTGTGTGAGAGTGCTTGAATTGGAAGACAACGCACCCAACTTAAACAAAACCCTTCGAAAATGAAAGTATATATGTACACTTATATATTAGGGGCTGATTAGGCCCGTGTGTGCTAAAAATCGTGCACAACTAAGAGAGTGCACGTGTGTGGTTGTGCCAAGCCACGTTATTACAAGCGGGGGGAGACTATGCTCCGTTATTACAACCCCGTATCAAATTGAATCTCAAGCAAGTATACAACTAAGGACCGAGTTTAGACACTTACGAGTAGCTGGTCCGTAGAGGTCTTGCTTGGGCGTGGACTTGGCTTTGGGCTGCAAACGGGAGCTCCGCGAAGGTAGGTGATCAAAGGTGCTGGCCGGCTGCAAGTGGGGCGCGGGATAGGCGCCTCGAAGGTGGCCGGTGGCAAGTAGATGGCGCCTCAAAGTAGGGGGTTTAAAGGGGCTGAATGAGTGGGTTCTTGGGGTCACTAGGGGAGTTGAGAGTTTAGGGAAACTGGACCTAAAAGGAGAGCTGGTGGGAAGGCCGAATAGGACACCTAGGGGAAGGCCGAATGGGGCCGAATGGGAGATGATGGCTAGGTAGTGGCCGGCAGCTTGGGTTATACTAGGTTCGGTTAGGTTAAAGTGGTGGTGGCAAAGGGGCTGAGATGAAGATAGGATGGGTGGCTAAGAGTGGAGAGGTGGAAGAGAGGGGCTTTGATGGAGTTTGGGGTACTTACCAAATGGGGATAGGTGGCGGATGATGTGGGAAGCAGGCGGGCAGGTGGGCTGTTGGCTGGTTCGGTTGGGTGGAGGTGGTGGCGTCCGGCTGAGGGATGGTGGTGGTGGATGGAAGAGGAAAGGTGGCGGTGTAGGTGGAGCTGATGGAGCAGTTGGGGAGTGGAGCAGGCGGGCAGTGGAGCAGGCGGGCAGGTTGGAGAGTGGAGTCGGCTGGGCTGTGGTGAGGGCTCCCACTTAGAAAACCCGCCCCCAAGGAGGGGGGTTTAAATAGGGGATGGGTAGGTCGGTTAGGGCTGTGCTGAGGGTAGTGGTTAGGTGGTTTAGGTAGGGTGGTATGTAGATAAGGTGGGCTGGAAAGGGTTGGGCCAGATATTTTAAAACTAGGGGTTTGGGTAAATCGTGGGCTAAGGGTGGTTTAGGGGTTTAGGGCTAGGTTAGGTGGTTGGGTTTTAGGGTGAGGTTTAGTGAGCTAGGTTAGGTGATTAGGCTATGTTTAGGCTAGGATTAGGGAAATTAATCTAGGTTTAGGGAAGGATTAGGGAAGTGGGTTAGGTGATTAGGTTGGGATTAGGCCGGGATTAGGGAAGTGGGTTAGGTGATTAGGTTCAGATTAGGGGTGGATTAGGGGTTTAGGCTAGGATTAGGCATTTTGGGTTAGGTTTAGGTGAGGGAGCTCCCTTAGCATGGCCCATAGACCTTGATCACCCCATGTTGGTGCAGCCCTAGGTTAGGTTTTTAGCTAATTACAAGCTTAAACCCACTCAATTAGGCTAACCCACCTGATTAACCCAAACTTGACACACAAGTCAAGCTTAATACAACACTCTTGATATTTTTCACCCCCACTCTCTCTCATGCCCAATATCCCACGTGAATTTCAAGTGGGCCCCACCTCCATTTATGAGAAGGTGATGTGGGCCATGGATATGGATATTGGATTGGATCTCTCGATCCAAATCCAAATCCAAGTCCACATATGGGTTTGGATTGGGATCTGGATATATATGGTCCAGATCCACTCCAAACTGAACTCTGACTCCTTCGAGCTGGGTTCGAAACGGACGATTAGTGCGGGGCCTGACAGCATCAGTACTCCGTCTGCGTTGGGTCTTCGCCAACATGGTCGTCCGCCTCCGTTTCTGCCTTCCGGAGATGACTTCAAATGCTATTTTGATAAGAACAGGGTCTTGGACGTTCGAGATCCTGGGGTGTGAATCAGATACAAGAGTTGCTGCGCCGGGCTCGACATGTGCTCCGGTTCCGGGCTCTTCTTAGCTCTCCTGGTCCTGTCTTGACGGGCCAAGGCACTTCGGGGTTTCAAAACATGTTTTAAAAAGTTTTTTTTAAAAGCTATATCATATGTTTTTGAAAGATATATTTTAAAACATACATACAGGGTTGTTTGGAAGGCTCCTGGGTTTCCAAACTCAAAATGGCCCTTTGGGGCTGCTTTTATAAAACCAGGTTTGTTTTAAGGAATTCGTGGGATTTCGGGGTGTTTACATACTTTTCCAAGTGGGTCGAAGCCACCTCCTTAACCAATGTCCAGGGGCAACATGTGGTGGCTTTCATTAGGAAAAATATCTTGGCTCGATTTGGAGTTCCAAGAGATCTTGTGTCCGATAATGGCACCCCATTCAAAAACGAGCGGATGGTCAAGTTGTGCAACACCTATGGCATAACTCACCACTTCTCATCGCCCTACTACCCTCAAGGCAATGACCAAGCCGAAGCCACCAATAAGACTCTCATTAGTATTATTGAGAAAACTTTAGAAAAGGGTAGGACGTGGCATGAGAAGTTGGATGAAGCCCTATGGGCTTATAGGACTTCCATCCGGACTCCCATGAATGCCACGCCATTTGAGTTGGTATATGGCACAAACGCTATTGTCCCCATTCATACAAGGTTGCATTCATTTCATACATCCATTGCACTTGACCTCCCCCTAGAGACGCTTCAGCATGCTAGGATGGCCGAACTAGATTTGTTAGATGAGAGGTGACTCCTTGCTATGGATCATGTTCCTGCATACCGGCAAAGGATAGCCCGACACTATGAGAAACATATGAAACCTCGCCACTTTGAAGTGGGAGATCTCGTTTTGAAAATCATCCACTATCGTGGCCCACATCCACTTGGAAAGTGGCGGCCTAAGTGGGATGGCCCTTATGTTGTGAGTGGAACTACCACAAATAACTCATAATGGTTGATCGATGTAGAAGGTAGGAATTTAGCAGATCCTATCAATATTCAATACTTAAAGAAGTATCATGTGTAGGGTCTGAGTTTAAATTCCCATTTTGCAAAGATGTTTTAGGGAAAGCTGCTTTGAAACCTCGAAAGTAAGGATCAAAGGCAAATTGTGTGACCCTGAATAAGAGAATCGACACTTGTGAAAAAGTGGAGCTTTCCAAATACGTGGTTACATTTCAAAATCCTTCTTCTTACAAAGAAAGGCCTAGTTCAATATAGCAAGATACTTGCAAGTAGTACGTGCTATTTCTAAATAGGTTGATCTGGAATGGATCGAGTATGACCTTGGGATAAGTCTTCCCCCCTTCTCTTCTCCTTCCAAAAGGAAAATTTGGCGAAAACAAAGGGAAATCCCTACCAAAATCTCTTTCCCAAAGAAGGAAAGCTGAATCCCAAAAATAGAAAATCGATTCTTCTATGGAAAAGAGGGAATAAAGAAAAAAATACTCCCAAAGGGAGACCCTCTATGAAAAAAGAAAGAAAAGACCAAAAAGCTCAAAAAGAGCAGTTTTCCGCCTCTCTGCCTCAAACCACAGGACACTTCAGAAGGGACCGTGGTATCTCTTTTCCCCATCCCTGTGACTTATCCCAAGTAAAACATGGTTCATTTCAAGGAATCCTAAAGTAAAAATAGTATTTGTTTACTTGAATTTCATCTTGTTTGAGAATTCGACGTTTTGAGTAAGGCGTTGGAATTTTGAAATTTAGCTTGTTTTCTTATAAAACCTCTGATAGATTAGCGGGTGTCAAGACTCAAGTAAAGGCAAACACGAGGAGCCAATGGCCCTTAGGATCGAGGCTAAAAGGAGTTTCCCTCTTGTAAATAGATTTTGAAAACTCGAACATCGAGCAACATAAGGCCCGCTCAGTTGAAGCAGTAGGTCTTCATAAGTCTCAAAAGTTCAACCATACCATCTGGTCTCTAGGAGGTCACCCTTCTTGGCGTCTCATCTGTATCGTGCACTTGCATATTCATGCATGAACACTTCATAACATGATCCACATTTAGGACCAAGAACCCATAGAAAGAGTCCCCTTTGGCGTGATATCTCCTCCTACCAGGTTTTAAAGAAAGGGTTTTGCTCAAAAATTGGGACAATCCCATATTTTCGAGAATAGATCCAGGGAGACATTGAACAGGGGTGTTGTTGTCTTTGCCATTATCCAAATCAATTTGGATAATACCAAAGAAGGGCATCTGTAAACACTCCAAAAATCCCACGACTTTCTAAATACATACTTGGTTTACAAAAGCAGCCCCAAAGGGGCATTTTGAGTCTGGAAACCCAGGAGCCTTCCAGAAACCCTATACATATTTAAAAACACATACGTACTGTTTTAAAATGATGTACATATTGCTTTTAAGCTTGTAAATAGTGTTTTGAAGCCCTTTATCAAATAGGAGTTTTGAAACCCGAGCTAAGCCCCATTTTCCCAAAAGCTAAAGGCGAACAGGTGGAGCATGCGAATACGACACCTGATCCAGAAATAGCCCAGCAAGCCGATCACGAAGGCCAAAACCAAAAGCAGCTTCAAAAGTCTATTTTGAAGCCTAGAAGAGTAACCTGGCCTAATAAAAGCCACGTTCAAAAGGCGAAAGGAAGGCCCAGGCACGAAGCAGATGGCAAGCCCGGAGCACCAGAAAGCCAGATCCACCATTCTCACTCAAGCATCCTAAATCTGAACCAGGAAGACCAGAAATGAGCAAAAATGAAGTTCAAAAGGCAGAAAGGAGTCCGAATGACACAGATTGGGGAAACCCAACACCAAACGGGTCACTGATGAAACCAGGACCTGCACAGATCATTCGCCTCGAGAAGCCAAGAAGGACTATCTAGAGAAATTTTGATTTGGATCTGGACCATAAATATCCATATCTAAATCCATATAGTGAATAGTGTTTGGATTTTGCCAATCCAAATAGTATTTGGGTTGATCCAAATAGTGTTTGGATTTAGATTGGATCCAAATAGTGTTTGGATTGGATTGGATTTAGACTAAAATATCCAAATACATATCCATAAAAATGTTGGATTTGGATCAGATACGGATCTCAAAATATCCGAGATCCATGATCCAGATCTAATTAGTGTTTGGATTTGGGTCTGGATCTATATCTCAAACCTAAACCTAAATCCAAGACCCACCTCAAATGCCTATAAATAGAGGTGAGGGGGGCCATTGTAAAGGGTTCACGGATTTGTGCTTGGAGGAGAGAGAGTGAGTGAGTGGCTCAAGCCTTGTTGGCTCAAGGGTGAGTGTGGGTCAAGCCAAGTGGGCTAAGTGGGCTGCATCCTAGCTGGGTCTAGACCAAAGAAGGCTGCAACCATGGCGACAAAGTGGGCTCAAGCCAAGAAGGACCAGCTCCAAGAGGTAGGTTTCTAAACCTAACCCCAAGCTAGCCTATCTCACATAGCCATCTCTCCTAAACCTAACTGTAGACGCGCGAAAATCCCCGCTTCTCACCTTTTCAGGGCTCGGAGCGGATCCTCTCGTGTGTCTAAGGCCTATTTATGCAAACAGGGCGTGCCAGCTAGCTTACCTAAGCTAGCGAAGATATATTTAACACTGACTTCTAATCGTGGCGACTGTGAGCAAGTGAGCTCTTGTCGTCGCAGACCTTCTTGCACCGATGCGCAAGGGTCAGTCTGTACGCTTTGCAAAAATCGAGTTTTGGGAGAGAAAGTCTACGAAGCGGTTCGAGGTGTCTAATTCGGGTCTTTTAGATGCGGTTGCATTTTTTAGATCACGTGGATTTGCACGTGCCTAAGTCTTTCCTTTTATCCCTTTTCGGGCCACCTAGTTTGTGTGTTATGAACACTCTACTACATGGGCGAATTCGAGCAGGGCTTGCTTTGATGCAATATGCGTCCTACCTCGTGGTATGGCGTAGATGCAATGCAAACTCACGCTACTCCAAAGGGAAAACCCGAATGTAAAGACAATACTGAAGGGAAATAACCGAAGGGAAATAACTTGAAATATAAATGCCGAAGGGAGATATGTATATAGAGTATGTATATGAGCCCTTATTCGGGTCTTGCAAATAAGAGCGAAGGCTCAATGTGGGTGCGTGCTTGAATTGAAAGACTTACACACACGACATGAAATTAAACCCAAATATAAATTGCAGTATGGCCTTAACTAAGGTCTTGGGAATAAGAGTGAAAGCTCAATGTGTGTGAGTGCTTGAATTGAAGTACTACACACACGACATGAAATTAAACCCAAATATAAATTGCAGTATGGCCTTAACTAAGGTCTTGGGAGTAAGAGCGAAAGCTCAATGTGTGTGAGAGTGCTTGAATTGAAAGACTTACACACACGACATGAAATGAAACCCAAATAGTATAGGTCGGCCCTTACTTGGGTCTTTCAAATAAGAGCGAAGGCTCAATGTGTGTGAGAGTGCTTGAATTGAAAGACAACACGCCCAACTTAAGCAAAACCCTACAAAAATGAAAGTATATGTATATACTTATGTATTAGGGGCTGATTAGGCCCATGTGTGTTCAAAATCGTGCACAACTAAGAGAGTGCACGTGTGTGGGTGTGCCAAGCCACGTTATTACAAGCGGGGGGAGACTATGCTCCGTTATTACAACCCCGTATCGAATTGAATCTCAAGCAAGTATACAACTAAAGACCAAGTTAGGCACTTACTAGTAGTTGGTCCGTAGAGGCCTTGCTTGAGCGTGGGCTTGGCCTTTGCCTTGGGCTGCAAAAGGGAGCTCTGCGAGGTTGAGCGACAAAGGGATGCTGGCCGGGTGCCTTGAAGGTGGCCGGCTGCAAGCAAGGGTGTCGCCTTGACGTGTGGGATTAAAGGGGCTAGGTAAGGTCACTCGGGGGAGTGTAGTGTTGGGGGAGTATGGCACTAAGGTAGAGCTTAAGGGAGTGTCTAAGGGAGAGCCTAGGGGAAGTATGGGACTGGCGGATGGAAGGGCCGAATGAGTATGGGGCAGTCGGTTGAAGTGGCCGACTGCTAGGAAGACTTGGTGTGGCGGGCAGTTAGGGTGGCTAGGAGTGGTGTAAGGGAAGGGAACTAGCTAGGATATGGGGTAAGGTGGTGATGGTTGTGGTGAGGTGATAGGGGCAGTTCTTAGGGAGTTGGATGGGGTAGCCGGGTGTAGCTAGGGTGGTTAGGTAGTGGCGGGTAGTTAGGATGGCTAAGGCTTGGCCGAATGGGAAGGGTGGTAGCAAGTGGCTGGCTGTGGGGGCAGGTGGTGGTAGTGCAAGTGGCTGAGAGTGGAGAGGGAGTGGAGAAGGTGAGATGAAGGATGGGGTACTAACCGTGCTTGAAGAGAGGCGGTGGATGGAAGAGAGAAGCCGGGTGTGGTGGAGCAACTGGTTCGGCCAGAGGCAGGGGTGGCGACAGGTGGTGGGCCGGCTGGGGTGTGGTGGAGCACGGTGGTGGCGGGTGGTGGTGCAGGTGGAAGGCCTGGCTGGATGTGGATGAAGTGGCTGGGTTCGGTTGGGCTAGACCAAGGTGAGAGAGGATGGGAAGGGAGAGAGGTTCTAGATAGGAAAACCCGCCCCCAAGGGGGGGGGGTTATATAGGGATGGGTAGGTCGGTTAGGGCTGGGTTTGGGGTAGTGGTTAGGTGGTTTAGGTAGGGTGGTATGATGATAAGGTGGGCTGGAAAGGGTAGGGCCAGATATTTTAGATACTAGTGGTTTGGGTAGGTTGTGGGCTAGGGGTGGTTTAGGGGTTTAGGGTTTGGTTAGGTGGGTGGGTTCTAGGGTGAGGTTTAGTGAACTAGGTTAGGTGATTAGGCTAGGATTAGGCTAGGTTTAGGGAAATTAACCTAGGTTTAGGGAAGGATTAGGGAAGTGGGTTAGGTGATTAGGTTGGGATTAGGCCGGGATTAGGGAGGTAGGTTAGGTGATTAGGCTCAGATTAGGGGCGGATTAGGGTGGAAGGCTAGGATTAGGTATTTTGGGTTAGGTTTAGGTGAAGGAGCTCCCTTTGCATGGCCTATAGACCTTAACCATATCATGTTGGTGCAGCCCTAGGTTAGGTTTTGGCTAATTACAAGCTTAAACCCACTTAATTAGGCTAACCCACATGATTAACCCCAAACTTGACACACAAGTCAAGCTTAATTACAACACTCTTTGATCTTATCCATCCCCACTCTCTCTCATGCCCATAATCCCACGTGAAATTCAAGTGGGCCCCACCTCCATTTATGAGAAGGTGATGTGGGCCATGGATATGGATATTGGATTGGATTTTTGAATCCAAATCCAAATCCAAGTCCATACATGGGTTTGGATTGGGATCTGGATATATATGGTCCAGATCCAATCCAAACTGAACTCTGACTCCTTCGAGCTGTATTCGAAACGAACGGTTTGTGCGGGGCGTGACAGCATCAGTGCTCCGTCTACGTTGGGTCTTCGCCAACATGATCGTCCGCCTTTGTTTTCACCTTCTGCAGATGACTTCAAAGGATGTTTTGATGATAACAGGGTCTTGGACGTTCGAGATCCTGGGGGTGTGAATTTGATACAAGAGTTGCTGTGTCGGGCTTGACAGGTGCTCCTGTTCCGGGCTCTTCTTAGCTCTCCTGGTCCTATCTGGATTAGGCCAAGCTGCTTCGGGGTTTCAAAACATGTTTTAAAAAGGTTTTAAAAGCCATATTGTATATTTTTGAAATACAGAGTTTAAAACATATGTACAGGGTTGTCTGGAAGGCTCCTCGGTTTCTAGACTCAAAATAGCCCTTTAGGGCTGCTTTTACAAAACCAGATGAATTTGAGAAATTCGTGGGATTTCGGGGTGTTTACACTAACCCACTTCACCTAACTGACCTACCCCAAACTACTAGCCCATCCCACAATATCCCCTAAACCGACCTAAACTAGTTGCAGCCACCCCCATCCTAAACCATTAAGTCCTAGCCCACAAGATACCCCAACCCACCTAACATAAATATCTAGCCCCAGCCCACCTAACCGACCCTTAATTCCTAACTAGACCCAGCCACACCCTAACTACCCACTAACCAACCGACCTTAGTCCCTAGCTCCCTTATCCCCCTAGCCATTAACTTATCCCAAGGCGTCAGCCAGCAGGACCCCTTCACTCCCAGCCAACAGATTCCTCCCTTCCACCGAGACCACCATCACCTGCCACCCTTCCTTCCACCCTGCTCCCCTAGGACAGCAGCACCTGCCGCCTCCTTCCCAGCCAGCAGCACCTGCCGCCTCCTTCCCAGCTAGCACCTGCAGCAGCTGCCACCTCCCTTCCACCCGGCTTCCCTAGTCACCCAGCTCTAGCAGCACCTGCGTTCTTTCCCCTTTCAGCCCTTACCTTACCTCCCTTACCAGCCGACCAACCCCTAACACCCAACTCCCTTAGCCATACCTTAGCTATCTTTTGCCTTAACCCCTAACTTAGCACCTTAGTACAACCCGGCCAGCACCCCTACCTGTCCCTAAACACCCCTGAATCCCAGCCTCTCTCAAGCTACCTAAGGGACTCCTCTTGGCTGCCCAAAGCGAATCACAAGCCCAAAATCCGAGCAAGTTGAAGACGGACCAGCTATTTGTAAGTGTCTAAACTTGGTCTATTACATTAACTTGCTTTATACTCAATTAAATTTTGATATGGGGTTGTAATAGTGGAGCGTAGCCTCCCCCCAAGATGTAATATTGATGTATGACACACAAGCACACACGTGCACTTGAGCCTTTCCGCTCTTAGTTGCACACTTTTCCACACAAATGGGCCTTGGCAACCCCTAAGATATAGCTCTATTTATATAAATTCAGTTGTATATGTTTACATTCAAGTTGTATGCATTGTCCTTCCATTCCACACTCACACACATTGAGCTTTTGCTCTTACTCCCAAGACTCTAATAAGAGCCATATTGCAATTCGATTTGGGGCGTTATTTTCAAATTGTGTGCGTTGTCTTTCCATTCCACACTCACACACATTGAGCTTTCGCTCTTACTCCCAAGACTCTAATAAGAGCCATATTGCAATTCGATTTGGGGTGTTATTTTCAAGTTGTGTGCATTGTCTTTCCATTCCACACTCACACACATTGAGCTTTCGCTCTTACTCCCAAGACTCTAATAAGAGCCATATTGCAATTCGATTTGGGGTGTTATTTTCAAGTTGTGTGCATTGTCTTTCCATTCCACACTCACACACATTGAGCTTTCTCTCTTACTCCCAAGACTCTAATAAGAGCCATATTGCAATTCAATTTGGATTTTACATTCCAGTCGTGTGAGTTGTCTTTACATATACACACAACATCCACGCACACGTTGGCGACCTTCAGGCCCATATATATATAGTTGTATTTCCCTTCTGCTATGTCTTTAAATTTCGGGTTTTAAGGTTCAGTTGTGTGAGTTGCATTTCCATTTATACACGGCATACACTTACACAATTGAGCCTTTCCGCTCTTAAGATATAGCTATATTTCCCTTTTGCAATTTCCCTTACGCAATTTCCCTTAAGCATTGTCTTTCAATTCTAGGTTTTCCCATTCAGTTGTGTGAGTTTGCATTGCATATTCGCCATACCACGAGTTAGGGCACATACTTGCATCAAAGCAAACCCCATACACCCGTGCAAAAATCGCCCATACTTAGGCACTTGAGGCACACATCTCACGCCTAAAAATTGGCTAAAACCCAACACATAGGAAACGTGCAAATCCCACGTTAATAAAATCTGCAACAAAGACAAGTAAAACTGATCAAACACTTTGCATGCTTTTCAAAAAGGTTATTGTTTGCTCAAAATTGACTTTTTAAAGCGTATAGACTGACCCTTGTGCATCGGTGCAAGAAGGTCTGTGACGAAAAGAACCCACTTATCCACAGTCGCCCCAAACTAGTCAGATATTTTCAAAACTTACTTCGCTAGCTTGAGTAAGCTAGCTGGCACACCCTTTTAGCGACTTAGACATACGAAAAGGTTCGCTCTAGGCCCTAAGAAGCCCGGAGTCAGAAATTTCCGCGTGTCGATAGGGGGGAGACTACGCTCCATTATTACAACCCCATATCGAATTGAATTTGATTTCAAATGAGTAAGATAAAAACTGAATTTAAACACTTACAAGTGGTCGGCTTTTTCTCTCAAATTTGCTTGGGTCCGTCGTCCTTGGCAGCCATGAGCTAGGTCTCCCTAGGTGAGTTTGGACGTGAGAGTTTGGGCTTAGGTAGGCTTGGGGGCAGCCAAGCGCTTGAGGGCTTAGGAGGGGCTTAGTTCGGCCAAGTTGTAGCTTAACTAAGTGGGTCACGGCTAAGGTGATGCGGTGTGTGGTGCAGAGGGTTTGGCTGGAGCTGGGGAAGGCGAGGGGTTGTGGTTGTGAGGTAAGGTGGCAGTTGGGAACCGGTAGTGGTAGTGCTGGCTAGGGGCAAGCGAAGTGTGTTGTGGGCAACAAGGTGGTGCGTGGGACAGGTTGGTGATGTCGTTGTGGCAGGCGCTAGACGCAGCGTGCAAGGGCTATGGCAGGCGAGGGGTTGTGGGTGGTCACGGCAGGGTGCTGGAAGGTAGCACGGGACAAGGGTTGTGTGAGGGTGTATGCTGGGGATAAGGCAGTCGGGTGTGGATATGGCGGTGCAAGGTATGGCCGCAGGTGTGCGGCCAGCAACAAGGAGGTGCGAACAGGTTTTGGCTAGACTCAAATCAAGTGCAGCTACACTCGGTTAGAGTTAGGCTAGGTCGGTGGTGAAGTGGGCTGGGCTAGGACTTGGTTTAGGTCGGTTAGAGAGTGGTTGGGCTAGGTCTAGGTGGTTTGGTGTATGTCAAATGGGTGAGTCGGTTGGGTGAGAAGGGTCCAGCTAGGTGGTAAAAGGAGTTGGTTTGGGGCAGGTAGGCTAGGTTAGGTTGGGGTGAGGTTGATCGGCTAGATTAGGGCTAGCTTAGAGAGACCTACCTCTTGGAGCCGAGTCCATCCGGTGCAACCCATCCTTGCTTTAAGTCCACGCCCTTTGCATGTTGGTGCAGCCCTTTGGTTAGGTCTAGGTCCATACATGCCTTGAACCCACACCCTTGATCAAACCCACAAGGCTAGCCCACTTGAAAATATCAAGCCCACCATTTTTCTCTCTCTTACTTTATGCACTCTCTCTCCCCAAGCCTCCACTTGAGTTTCACGTGAACTTCCACCACCCCCTCACCTCTATTTATAGGCAAAGAGGGTGGGTCTTGGGTTTGGACTTTGGATTTGGGTTTTATGATCCAAATCCAATCCAAACACTATTTGGGCCTGGATCTGGATATTTATGTCCAGAGGCCAAAAAGCTCAAAAAGAGCAGTTTTCCGCCTTCTGTGCCTCAAACCACGGGACGCTTCAGAAGGGACCATGGTATCTCTTTCCCATCCCTGGCTTATCCCAAGCTAAAGCATGGTTCATTTCGAGGAATCCTAAAGTAAAAATAGGATTTACTTACTTGAATTTCATCTTGTTTGAGAATTCAACGTTTCGAGTAAGACATAGGAATTTGAAATGAAGCTTGTTTTCTTATAAAACCTCCGCTAGATAAGCAGGTGTTAAAACTCAAACAAGGGAAAGCACAAAGACCTCGAGATCCTTAGGATCGAGGCTCAAGACAGTTGTCCCTTTTGTAAATAGCTTTTGTAAATAAATTTTGAAAACCGAACATCGAACAGCATATGATTTTGCTCACTTGGAGCAGTAGGCCTTGTAAGTCTCTAGAGTTCGACCACATCTGGTCTCTGGGAGGTCGCCACTTTTGGCACCACACCCATGTCATTTGCATTCCACGTATGGTACTTGCATGAACATGATCCCATTTAGGACCAGAGTCCATAGTATAACCCTTTGGCATGATATCTCCTCCTACCAGAGTTTGTAAATTGAGATTTTGCTAAAAATGGGACGATCCCATATTCTTCGTGGCTAAATCTAGGGAGACATTGAAAGGGGTGTTTGTCATCTTTGCCCTTATCCAAATCTATTTGGACAAGGCCAAAGAGGGGCATCTGTAAACACCCCGAAATCTCACGAATTTCTTAAACAAACCTGTTTTTGTAAAAGCAGCCCCAAAGGGCCATTTTTGAGTCTGGAAACCCAGGAGCCCTCCAGACAACCCTGTATATATGTTTTAAACTTCGTATTTCAAAAATATATAACATAGCTTTTGAAAACCTGTTAAAACATGTTTTTGAAACCCCGAAGCGGCTTGGCCCGATCAAGACAGGACCAGGAGAGCTAAGAAGAGCCCGGAACCGGAGCACATGTCAAGCCCGGTACAACAACTCTTGTATCTGATTCAAACCCCCAGGATCTCGAACGTCCAAGACCCTGTTCTTACCAAAATATCATTTGAAATCATCTCCGGAAGGCAGAAACGGAGGCGGACGACCATGTTGGCGAAGACCCAACACAGACGGAGTACTGATGCTGTCAGGCCCCACACGAATCGTCCGTTTCGAACCCAGCTCGAAGGAGTCAGAGTTCAGTTTGGATTGGATCTGGACCATATATATCCAGATCCCAATCCAAACCCATATGTGGACTTGGATTTGGATTTGGATCTAGAGATCCAATCCAATATCCATATCCATGGCCCACATCACCTTCTCATAAATGGAGGTGGGGCCCACTTGAAATTCACGTGGGATCATGGGCATGAGAGAGAGTGGGGATGGAAAATATCAAGAGTGTTGTAATTAAGCTTGACTTGTGTGTCAAGTTTGGGTTTAATCATGTGGTTTAGCCTAATTGAGTGGGTTTAAGCTTGTAATTAGCCAAAACCTAACCTAGGGCTGCACCAACATGGTATGGTTAAGGTCTATGGGCCATGCTAAGGGAGCTCCTTCACCTAAACCTAACCCAAAATACATAATCCTAGCCTTCCACCCTAATCCACCCCTAATCTGAGCCTAATCACCTAACCCACTTCCCTAATCCCGGCCTAATCCCAACCTAATCACCTAACCCACTTCCCTAATCCTTCCCTAAACCTAGGTTAATTTCCCTAATCCTAGCCTAAACCTAGCCTAATCACCTAACCTAGCTCACTAAACCTCACCCTAAAACCCAACCACCTAACCTAGCCCTAAACCCCTAAACCACCCCTAGCCCACAATCTACCCAAACCACTAGTTTTCAAAATATCTGGCCCAACCCTTTCCAGCCCACCTTATCTACATACCACCCTACCTAAACCACCTAACCACTACCCCAAACCCAGCCCTAACCAACCTACCCATCCCTATTTAAACCCCCCCCCTTGGGGGCGGGTTTGGCTAGCTAGTGGCTTCACCCGTCCCAGCCGGGTCCCTTCCTTCCCCAAGTCCAGCCGAGTTCCACCATCTCCCACCTGCTCCACTTGCTCCACCTGCACCACCACCTGCTCTCCATCCCACCACCATCTCCCAGCCGGACGCCACCACCATCTCCCAGTCGGACGCCACCACTTGCTCTCCATCCCAACCACCCACCATACCATCATCTCACCTACACATCAGCCCTTTGCTGCCACCATTCTCCCTTAGCCGAACCTAGCACAACCTAAACTACCGGCCAACCATCTCTTTTCCCCTTAGACTCCCATTCGGCCTTCCCTTAAACCCCCTTTAGGTCCATACTCCCCAATACTCTAGACTCTCCTAGTGACCCTACACACTTACTTGGCCCAGCCCTTTAATCGCCCACATCAAGGCGACACCCATTTGTAGCCGGCCACCTTCGAGGCGCCTATCCCGCGCCCCACTTGCAGCCGGCCAGCACCCTTTGTCATCCACCCTCCCGGAGCTCCCGTTTGCAGCCCAAGGCGAAGGCCAAGCCCACGCTCAAGCAAGGCCTCTGCGGACCAGCTACTCGTAAGTGCCTAAACTCAATCTTTAGTCGTATACTTGCTTGAGATTCAATTTGATACGGGGTTGTAATAACGGAGCGTAGTCTCCCCCCGCTTGTAATAACGTGACTTGGCACACCCACACACGTGCACTCTCTTAGTTGTGCACGATTTTGAACACACACGGGCCTAATCAGCCCCTAATACATAAGTGTATATATATATACTTTCATTTTCGAAGGGTTTTGCTTAAGTTGGGTGCGTTGTCTTTCAATTCAAGCACTCACACACATTGAGCTTTCGCTCTTATTTGAAAGACCCAAGTAAGGGCCGACGTATACTATTTGGGTTTCATTTCATGTCATGTGAGTAAGTCTTTCAATTCAAGCACTCTCACACACATTGAGCCTTCGCTCTTATTCCCAAGACCTTAGTAAAGGCCTTATTGCAGTTATATTTGGGTTTCATTTATGTCGTGTGTGTAGTACTTCAATTCAAGCACTCTCACACACATTGAGCCTTCGCTCTTACTCCCAAGACCTTAGTCAAGGCCATACTGCAATTTATATTTGGGTTTAATTTCATGTCGTGTGAGTAAGTCTTTCAATTCAAGCACGCACCCACATTGAGCCTTCGCTCTTATTTGTAAGACCCGAGTAAGGGCTCATATACATATTCTATATATATATCTCCCTTCGGTTATTTCCCTTCAGCATTGTCTTTACATTTCGGGTTTTCCCTTTGGAGTAGCGTGAGTTTGCATTGCATCTACGCCATACCACGAGGTAGGACGCATATTGCATCAAAGCAAGCCCCGCTCGAATTCACCCACGTAGTGGAGTGTTCATAACACACAAACTAGGTGGCCCGAAAAGGGATAAAAGAAAAGACTTAGGCATGTGCAAATCCACGTGATCTAAAACATGCAATCGCATTTTAAAGACCTGAAATAGACACCTCGAACCGCTTCATAGACTTTCTCTCCAAAACTCGATTTTTGCAAAGCGTACGGACTGACCCTTGCGCATCGGTGCAAGAAGGTCTGCGACGATAAGAGCTTACTTGCTCACAGTCGCCACGTTTAGAAGTCAGTGTTAAAAATATCTTCGCTAGCTTAGGTAAGCTAGCTGGCATGCCCTGTTTGCATACATAGGCCTTAGACACACGAGAGGATCCACTCCGAGCCCTGAAAAAGGCAGAAGGGGCAGGGATTTTCGCGCGTCTACACCAAGACCCTGTTATCAGCAAACATCACTTGAAATCATCTCCGGAAGGTGAAAACAGAAGCGGACGACCATGTTGGCGAAGACCCAATGCAGACGGAGTATTGATGCTGTCAGACCCCGCATAAACCGTTCGTTTCGAACACAGCCTGAAGGAGTCAGAATTCAGTTTGGGCTGGATCTGGACCATATATATCCAGATCCCAATCCAAACCTATGTGTGGATTTGGATTTGGATTTGGATCCAGAGATCCAATCCAATATCCACATCCATGGCCCACATCACCTTCTCATAAATGGAGGTGGGGCCCACTTGAAATTCATGTGGGATTATGGGCATGAGAGATAATGGGGAGGATAAGATTTGAGGGTAATTGTAATTAAGCTTGACTTGTGTGTCAAGTTGGGGTTAATCATGTGGGTTAGCCTAATTAGTATGGGTTTAAGCTTGTATTAGCCAAAACCTAACCTAGGGTTGCACCAACATGATGCAATTAAGGTCTATGGGTTATGCAAAGGGAGCTCCCTAACCCAATCCTAATCAAAAACCCCTAATCCTAGCCTTTTACCCTAATCCCGGCCTAAACCTAGCCTAATCACCTAACCCACTTCCCTAATCCCGGCCTAATCCTAACCTAATCACCTAACCCACCTCCCTAATCCTTCCCTAAACCTAGCTTAATTCTCTTAAACCTAACCTAATCCTAGCCTAATCACCTAACCCACCTCACTAAACCTCACCCCTAAACCAACCCACCTAGCTAAACCCTAAACCCCTAAACCACCCCACCTAAACCTAGCACACCATATCCCTAAAACCCCTTTAAGTAAAATATCTGGCCCCTCCTCAAAACCAGCCCACCATATCACCACACCACCACCACCTAAACCACCTTACCACCCTCCAAATACCAGCCCCAACCGCCCTTCAAAAAGCTATATAAACCCCCCCTAGTGGGCGGGTTTTCCAGCTTCTTCCATCTTGGGCCAGTCGATCTTGGCCAACCACCTCCCAGCCGAACCTTCCACCTTGCTCAACCTACACCACCACTACCCCCGGCCAGATCCACCTCACGCCACCACTGCCTCCCGGCCTGCTCCACTCCACGCTGCAACCCACTTCCATCCGGCCGAACTCCATCCACCCAAATCACCTGGCTACCCTCCTTGGACACCAACTCCCTTCATCTATCCGGTTAGTATCTCAACCCAACTTCATCTCCTCTTCACTCTCCCTCCACTCTCAGCCACCCATACCACCACCACATCACCCCATCACAGCCTGTCCGCCACCCTTCCCCATTCGGCCAGACTTAACCCCATACACCACCCGATCCTATACTTTCCCCTAGTGATACCCGGCCACCCTACTTGGATCCCTAAGACCTACCCTTTCCACTTCCCACCAACCCTTAGCTCCACCTTCCACAGCACCCTAGTTAGTTCCCTCGCCATTCCCAGCTCCCCCTAAATACCCTAGCAGCCGGCCACCACTAAACCATCCTTAGTCGGCCAGTCATAGCCGACTGCACCCAACCTATTCGGCCAGCCACACCCTCTTCCTTAGACTTCCCTTTAGGTTCCCCTTTAGCACCACCTTCCATAGTGCCAACCTATCCCTTAGTGACCCTCCTTAGACAACTCAGCCCTTGACATTACGACAGCCCCCTCCTAGCAGCCGGCAAGCACCAAGGCGCCTCACCCGTGCTCTCTTGTCACCCGGCCACACATCCTTGCCGTTCCCCTCCGAGGAGCTCCCTCTTGCAGCCCAAGGCGAAGCCAAGCCCACGCTCAAGCAAGTCACCTCCAGACCAGCTATAAGTAAGTGCCTAACTCGGTCCTTAGTTGTAGACTTGCTTAAATTAAATTAAATTTGATACGGGGTTCTAATAATGGAGCATAGTCTCCCCCCGCTTGTAATAACGTGGCTTGGCACACCAACACACACGTGCACTTGAGCCTACCTCGCTCTTAGTTGTGCACGATTTTGAACACACATGGGCCTAATCAGCCCTTTATATATAAGTTTATGTATATATTCTAAGTTGCGTAGGGTTTTGTTTGAGTTGGGTGTGTTGTCTTTAAATTCTCGCACTCACACACATTGAGCTTCCGCTCTTATTTGCAAGACCCAAGTAAGGGCCGTGTGATATTATCCTTGGGTTTAATTTCATGTCATGTGTGTAGTACTTCAATTCTAGCACTCACACACATTGAGCTTTCGCTCTTACTCCCAAGAACTTAGTTAAGGCCATATTGCAATTTCTATTTGGGTTTAATTTCATGTTGTGTGCGTAGTACTTCAATTCCAGCACTCACACACATTGAGCTTTCGCTCTTATTCCCAAGACCTTAGTTAAGGCCATATTGCAATTTATATTTGGGTTTCATTTGAAGTTGTGTGTGTTGTCTTTACATTTTCACATGCACCCACATTGAGCCTTCGCTCTTATTTGCAAGACCCAAGTAAGGGCTCATATATACTATATACGTATTTCCCTTTTGGCTATGTCTTTTCAATTTGGGTTTTAAGGTTCAACAGTGTGCGTAGACTTTCAATATATACACGACACACACTTGCACAATTGAGCCTTTCCGCTCTTAAGATATAGCCATATTTTCCTTTTGCAATTTCCCTTCGGCATTTTACATTACAAGTCATTTCCCTTCGGCAATTTCCATTTCAAGTCATTTCCCTTCGTCATTGTCTTTTAAATTTGGGTTTTCCCTTTGGAGTTGCGTGAGTTTGCATTGCATATACGCCATACCACGAGTTAGGACGCATATTGCATCAAAGCAAACCCCATACTCCCGCTCAAAATCGCCACATTTTAGTGGAGTGTTCATAACACACCCCTAGGTGGCCCGAAAAGGGATAAAAAGAAAGACTTAGGCACGTGCAAACCCACATGATCTAAAATCTGAAAATCATACCAAAAAGACCCGAATCAAACACCTCAAACCGCTTTCGTAGGTTCTTACACTCAAAAACTCGATTTTAAAAGCGTACAGACTGACCCTTGCGTATCGGTGCAAGAAGGTCTGTGACGACAAGAGCTTGCTTGCTCATAGTCGCCACGTTAGAAGTGAGGTTTTAAAATATATCTTCGCTAGCTTAAGCAAGCTAGCTAGCACGCCCTGTTTGTTTAAATAGGACTTAGGCACACGAAAAGGTTCACTTCAGGCCTAAGAACCAGGAGCGGAAATTTTCTGCGTCTACAACTACGCTCCATTATTACAACCCCGTATCGAATTAAATTTAATTTCAAATGAGTAAGGTAAAAACCAAATTTAAACACTTACAAGTGGTCAGCTTTTCCTCTCAAATTTGCTCGGGTCCATCCTCCTTGGCAGCCAAGAGCTAGGTCTCCCTAGGTGAGTTTGGAAGTGAGAGTTTGGGCTTAGGTTGTGTAAACACCCCGAAATCCCATGAATTTCTCAAACCAACCTGGTTTTGTAAAAGCAGCCCCAAAGGGCCATTTTGAGTCTGAAAACCCAAGAGCCTTCCAGGCAACCGTGTACATCTGTCTCAAACTTTATATGTTTTAAATATGTATAATATGACTTTAAAAACCTTTTTAAAACACATTTTGAAACCCCGAAGCAGCTTGGCCTGATCAAGACAGGACCATAAGAGCTAAAGAGAGCCCAGAACCGGAGTACAAGTCGAGCCCGGCACAGCAACTCTCGTATTGAATCCACCCCCAGGATCTCGAACGTCCATGATCCTGTTATCAGCAAAACATTACTTGAAATTAGCTTCGGAAGGCGAAAACAGAAGCGGACGATCATGTTGGTGAAGACCCAACGCAGACGGAGTACTGATGCTGTTAGACCCCGCACAAACCGTTCATATTGAACACAGCCTGAAGGAGTCAGAATTCAGTTTGGATTGGATCTGGACCATATATATCCAGATCCCAATCCAAACCCATGTGTGGACTTGAATTTGGATTTGGATCCGGAGATCCAATCCAATATCCATATCCATGGCCCACATCACCTTCTCATAAATGGAGGTGGGGCCCACTTGAATTTCACGTGGGATTATGGGCATGAGAGAGAGTGGGGGAGGATAAGATTAGAGTGTGGTTGTGATTAAGCTTGACTTGTATGTAAGTTTGGGGTTAATCATGTGGTTTAGCCAAATTAACATGGGTTTAAGCTTGCAATTAGCCAAAACCTAACCTAGGGCTGCACCAACATGATGCAATGAAGCCTATGGGTTATGCAAAGGGAGCTCCTTAACCCAACCCTAATCAAAAAGCCCTAATCCTAGCCTTTTTCTCTAATCCTGTCCTAAACCTAGCCTAATCACCTAACCCACTTCCCTAATCCCGGCCTAATCCCAACCTAATCACCCAACCCACTTCCCTAATCCTTCCCTAAACCTAGTTTAATTTCCCTAAACCTAACCTAATCCTAGCCTAATCACCTAACCCACCTCACTAAACCTCACCCCAAAACCAAACCACCTAGCTAAACCCTAAACCCCTAAACCACCCCACCTAAACCTAGCACACCATATTCCTAATACCCCCTAAATCAAAATATCTGGCCCCTCCCCAAAACCAGCCCACCTTATCACCACACCACCACCCCTAGACCACCTAACCACCTTCCTAATACCAACCCCAACCGCCCTTCAAAAAGCTATAAACCCCCCCCCCCTAGTGAGCGAGTTTTTCAGTTTTTTGGACCTTGGCCTCTCCAACTTCTTCCAGCCCACCTTCCAGCCGAGCCTCCAACTTTGCTCCACCTACGCCACTGCCTTCCAGCCAAGCACCTCCACCACCACCACCACTCCATCCAAGCTCCACATCGCCACCATTCCATCCAGCTGAACCCCATCCACTCCAACCGCCCGGCTGCCCCTCTTCCATCCACCGCCTCCCATCACCACCCGGTTAGTGTCTCAACCTAATTCTATCTCTTCTTCACTCCCCCTCCACTCTCAACCACCTACACCACCACCATATCACCCCAACACCAGCCACCCGCCATCCTACCCATTCGGCCAGACCTTAGCCACTTCAAACACCCGCCTTGAACCACTTCCCCTAGCAACACCCGACCACCATCAAGTCTCCCTTAGTCGGCCACTCCAACCGACTGTACCATGTCCACTCAGCCACACACCTGCCAGCCTTAGGCACTCCCTTAGACACTCCCTTAGGCTCCCACTTAGTATCATCTTTCCTAATACTACACTCTTTAGTGACCCTACTTAGTCACCTTAACCCAAAACACCAAGTTCGGCACCTTCCTAGCAGCCGGCCACCTTCAAGGCGCCCTTCCCGCGCACCCAAGGCACCCGGCCAGCACCTCCCCTTGCCGTTCAACTTCAAGGAGCTCCCTCTTGCAGCCCAAGGCGAAGCCAAGCCTACGCTCAAGCAAGTCATCTTCGGACCAGCTATAACTAAGTGCCTAACTCGGTCCTTAGTTGTAGACTTGCTTAAATTAAATTTGATACGGGGTTGTAATAACGGAGCATAGTCTCCCCCCGCTTGTAATAACGTGGCTTCGCACACCCACACACACGTGCACTCTCTTAGTCGTGCACGATTTTGCACACACACGGGCCTTATCAGCCCCTAAGATATAAATCTATGTATATATTTTAAATTACGTAGGGTTTTGCTTAAGTTGGGTGTGTTGTCTTTCAATTCAAGCACTCACACACATTGAGCCTTCGCTCTTATTTGTAAGACCCAAGTAAGGGTCGTGTTATACTATTTGGGTTTAATTTCATGTTGTGTGCGTAGTACTTCAATTCAAGCACTCACACACATTGAGCTTTCGCTCTTATTCCCAAGACCTTAGTTAAGGCCATACTGCAATTTATATTTGGGTTTAATTTCATGTTGTGTGCGTAGTACTTCAATTCAAGCACTCACACACAATGAGCTTTCGCTCTTATTCCCAAGACCTTAGTTAAGGCCATATTGCAAGTTATATTTGGGTTTTATTTCATGTCATGTGTGTAATCTTTCAATTCAAGCACACACCCACATTGAGCCTTCGCTCTTATTGGCAAGACCCGAGTAAGGGCCCATATATACCTTATATACGTATTTCCCTTCGGCAATTTCCCTTCAGTTATTTCCCTTCGGCATTTACATTTCAAGTCATTTCCCTTCGGTATAGTCTTTACATTCGGGTTTTCCCTTTGGAGTAGTGTGAGTTTGCATTGCATCTACGCCATACCACGAGTTAGGGTGCATAATTGCATCAAAGCAAACCCCATACTCCCACTCAAATTCACCCCATGTAGTGGAGTGTTCATAACACACACCTAGGTGGCCCATAAAGGGATAAAAAGAAAGACTTCGGCACGTGCAAATCCACATGATCTAAAATCTGGAAATCGCACTAAAAAGACCCGAATCAAACACCTCGAACCGCTTTCGTAGGCTTTTTCTACCCCAAACTAGATTTTTAAAGCGTACAGACTGACCCTTGCGTATCGGTGCAAGAAGGTCTGCGACGACAAGAGCTTGCTTGCTCACAGTCGCCACATTAGAAGTCAGGTCAAAATATATCTTCGCTAGCTTACGTAAGCTAGCTGGCACGCCCTGTTTATTCAAATAGGACTTAGACATACGAAAAGGTTCACCCCAGGTCTAAGAAACCAGGGAGGCGGAGATTTTCCGTGTCTACAGATTTTGGCATGCCCGGTGGAATGTGAGTCTTTCAAAAGTCGAATTAGTCTAGAAGCTTGCAAAAAATTTTCAAAGAGGTGTTGCTTTTAACTTATTTTCTTTACTTGTACTTAGGAAATTTTGAAAAAGCTTGAAAAGCATGTCAAAATCCAATCCAAGTGAAGTGTCGAGCCAAGGCTCATGCACATCAAGTTCTCACTCTAGGAGGATTTTCAAAAACAAAATCAAACTAGACGAGATCGAGGACCTGAGAAGGGAATTTGAGGCCAAAATCGATGCTCTCAGCCAAGAGGCTGAAGTAGGCGATTCATGTTCATCAAACGGTGAACAAAAGGCCAAAAGAAAATCTGAAAAACCTCGCAAGCACAAAGAGGCCTCCGTAAGGGAAGGCAACCAATACCACGAGTCCTTCACACAAAAGGACCGTAAAGCCCTACAGCAGCTGCTGAAAGGGCAAAACAAAGAGAAAAGAAGTTACGCCCTGTCTGATTTCCTTCCTATGGATTACGAAACAGACAGTGACGACGAAATACCGAATTTTCATCGGTATGATGGTATGGGAGACCCTAGGTCTCACTTGCAACTTTTCTCGCATCGAGCCCATAAGAAGAAAAAGGACTCGATGAAATGGGTGTATTGGTTCCCTTTATCCCTTAAAGGCACAACTGCCAAATGGCTGGCTTCCTACGACTTAAGCCAGTTCGCTACTTTTAAAGAGTTAGCGAACTGCTTCATGCAAAGATTTGCACACAACATAGAAGTCACGCCGACTCTGAATACCTTAAGGGATACAAAGCAAGGCATGAACGAAGACGTACATGCCTTTATTATACGATGGAGGTCACTTTTGGGCCAAGTGCGAGAGCCCATATCCGAAGGATGCGCAGTCATGCTCATCCTGGATAACTTTAAAAGCGAGTTAAAAACCCTTCTCTCGCTCCTTGAGATCTCAACTTTCCATAAGTTGATCAAAAAGGCATCCCTTTTCGAAACGAATTTGAGAAAAGGGACATACGATCACTTATGGAAAGGAAGTGTCATTTCTAAAACCCGCTTGGAGAAGCCCATCGCTTATGGGCTACCCACGATGGACAAAGGGGCAAAGCCCCATAAAATCGCCAATGTCCCGGTGGATCCAGGCGTGGCAGGCACTTCTAAAAATTTTGAAAAACTAGAAAACAAAAGGGAGCAAACCTTTCAAAAACCGGTTGAAAAACGGGAGTACACTCCGCTGGGGCAACTTGTGTCGGAGGTCCTAGACCTCCTACTTGCCCAAGGCATGATAGAACTCCCCGAAATCCCCGAATGAGTCACTTCCAAAGGGGGGTATTTAAATCGATTTTGTAAGTATCATCGGCTCAAAGGCCATGATACCAAATGTTGTTTCTCCCTTTTAAATAAAATTGAGAACTTGATAGCGGAGGGCCGGCTCCAGGTCACTGCGGAACCTGAGCCACCTCAAGCTATCTTCAAAGAACCCTTTCCCAAGCATGCCAGTGGCAGTGGGAAAGGAAAGGAGGTATGTACCCTCACCTTTTCTAAGGAACTAGTGCAAAAACCAGAGTCTGGTCGACCCACTTGTGCGCCCACTCTTGTACTGTACAAGAAGCCCGCCCAAGTCATCATCTGGGGACCACCAAAAGCGGAATCCCTAGCTAAACCAGTTTTGAAACTTCAAGGTGCTCCTCAACTCATACTTAGAGCCAAATTTAGTGCGAACCCTAGGCTGGTCAAGGGGGAAGTGACTAGATCCGAGAGGATCTATCAACCCTCGCACCTACAAAGTGCTAAAAAGGTAGTCAGTGTGCCTGGCCCCTCAAAAGCATGTATTCCTGGAGTTCTGCTAAAAGCAGACAAGGATAAAGTCATTCTAAATCCTTATGACTTTGAAAACCACCTTTCAAAGATTCCTATCCACATGTCTATCCTAGAGCTTATACAAACCTCGCCTAGGCATAGACTCGTGCTAGAGAAAATTCTAGAAAGGGCCAAGGTTGATTCGAACATAAGTCTGGAATCCCTGTCTGCCCAAGTGGCTTTATTAGGAGCAAAATCGCCCATCACTTTCTCGAAAGATGATGTAGATAGACCCTACGAGTCCCATAACCAGGCCCTGCATATCGAGGTGGTTCTGAATAACCACTCTCTGGACAGGTGCCTAGTCGATGGGGGAGGAGGGCTCAACATCCTTCCACTTCATGTGGTGTATAAAATTGGAGTCACCTTGACTTCTGTGAACCCAAGCCCCATCGTTATCACTGGATACGATGGGAATGCGTCTAGGCCATTAGGATCGATCGAACTCCCATTGGAAATGGGAGGGATCGCACACACGAGGGTGTTCCATGTCTTGGACATCCACCCCCATTATAACCTGTTGTTGGGAAGGCCCTGGATACACAGCTTGTGCGCTGTGCCATCCACCTTCCACAAGTGTGTCAAGATCCCTTTCAGGGACCAAGTCATAGTGATCCTAGGTGAGAGTCACCCACAACTTCAGGGGATCATAAACTCCCCTTGTTTATCGAGCTCCCAGGCCCATGAGGCTAACCTGGGGCAAATTGTGATTGAGCTGCCAAGGCTCGTATTAAACAACCCTAGGAAGGTTGTATGTGTGAAGGGGCCGCCCAGAGCAGGCCCCCTCCCGATTCTAACCCTTCTAGGAAAACCCAAGTGTTCCCTCTTTCCAAAGCCCCTAAAAAAGAAGCCATATGAGCACAATATGGACGACAGCAAGTTCCAGGACCACGATCTTTATCAAAACTTTTCAAAAAATAAGAAATCATGGAACATGTTGTTAAATATGGGCTACACACCCTACAAAAGTCTAGGGGCACAAAACTAGGGTCTCCTAGAGCCCATCCTTCCTAGGGCCAACCCAAGCCGATATGGGATCGGCTATACTCCCAGAATACCGCCAGAGCCACCCCCTGTGACCACCTGGGTCAAGGGTGCCCGGGAACCCGCCTTAGAAGAAACATTTGGATCTCCTATTTCGAGTCTAACCCGTAGTGTTTTCCCTTTGTAGGTATGACGGAAGATCCCTTTTATAAAAATACAAAAACATTTGGAAAACTTAAAATAAAAAAAATCGAAAAAGAAGAAAAGCCAAAAACAATGGAAAAAAAAGAACTCGAAAATAGAGTACTTTGTATAGTTCCTAAAGTTCTTGTTTTACAAAAACCCAAAAAAATCGAAAATTTGGAAAATACCAAAAAGATTTTGTATATAGCTGCTCCTGGTAGGACTGTGGAAAAAGATTTCGAAAGGAACGTCGTCTTCATAGCCAGACCAAAAATTTCGAAATCAATTGAAAATCCGAGTACAAAACTAGGTCTTTTTGAAAATCACGCATCAAATTCCCTCGGGTCTATAACCCACAAGAATGATCAAAGCCCAGAAGTGGATCCCCTTGAGGAAGATCCCACTTCTAAGCTCCCAGAATTTCATAAAATTCTCGATTTTGAAAGACCTTCCAATTCAGTAGGAGGAGATTTCATAGAGGTGAACCTAGGGGATGATTCCAATCCCAAATCCAACAAAATAGGCGCATGCTTGCATGAACATGAAAGATTAGCATTCATTGCATTTCTAAGAACCTATTTAGATGTGTTTGCATGGACGTATGAAGACATGCCGGGCATAGACCCCAGCATTGTCGAGCATCGTCTTCCCTTAGATGCGGATGTAAAACCTATAAAGCAGAAGCTTAGGAAAATACACCCGAATGTACACACGCAGGTCAAAGAGGGTTTAGAAGATCTATTAAAAGCTGGATTTATAAAACCCATTGCGTATTCTGATTGGTTGTCAAACATCGTTGTAGTTTGAAAAACCAATGGGAAAATTCGAATATGCATCGATTTCAGAAACCTGAATAAAGCCACTCCAAAGGATAATTATCCTTTACCAAACATAGATTTGATAGTCGATAGTACTGCAAATCATGAAATATTTTCGTTTATGGATGGCTATTCAGGCTATAATCAAATCAAACTAAGTCCACGAGATCAGGGTAAGACCGCCTTTACAACCCCATGGGGCACGTACTGCTATACAGTCATGCCCTTTGGTTTGAAAAATGCCGGCGCAACATACCAACGAGCCATGACCATGATCTTCCATGATCAAATTCATGAGCTTGTAGAAGTGTATGTAGATGATCTCTTGGCGAAATCCAAAACCCGATGCACTCATATCGAATGTTTGCAAAAGATTTTCGAAAGACTTAGGCTTTATAAAGTAAAGCTAAACGCTCAAAAATGTGTATTCGGGGTAGAATCAGGGAAGCTTCTGGGCTTTATGGTGAGCCAAAGGGGTATAGAAGTCGACCCCTCTAAGTGTCGAGCCATCATAGACATGGCTCCACCCTCCAATCTCACCCAAATCCGTAGCCTCCAAGGTCGATTACAATCCGTTCGTCGATTCATATCGAATTTGGCGACTAGATGCGAACCCTTCAACAAACTGTTGAGGAAGAGCACGAAATTCTTATGGGATGACGAATGCCAAAGGTCCTTCGAGAGACTAAAGGCATACTTGGTTAATCCCCCTGTTTTGAATCCTCCAAAACAAGGAAAACCGCTTTTACTTTACATCTCGGTGCATGCGAATGCTTTAGGAGCCCTATTGGCTCAATACGAGGATGACACTCATAAGGAGTATGCCATCTACTATATTTCGAAAACTCTCTTGGCTTATGAACGAAATTATCAAGCCATGGAGAAGACGTGCTTGGCCCTAGTCTGGGCCTGCCAGAAATTCAGACACTATTTCCTAGATCATGAGATCTGGATAGTGTCCAAGCTTGATCCAATCAAGCACTTGTTCGAAAAACCCATTCTCACGGGTAGATTGGGCAAATGGCAACTCCTTCTAATGGAGTATGACCTGAAATACCATCACCAGATCTCCATTAAGGGGCAAGCCCTAGCAGATTACGTGTCTGAGTTCCCCCTGGAGGACGCATATCCCACACTTGCTGAAATGCCTGATGAAGGCATATTACAAAACCATTTTCAAAACCACATTTTGGCAAATTCTTTCGAAAATCAAGTGTGGAAGATGCACTTCGATGGGGCACGAAACCAACGAGGGGCTGGTGCTGGGGTCATCCTCATCTCCCCTGAAAAGGGCGAGATTCCCATAGCAGTCCGCCTAGATTTCGAATGTTCCAACAACATAGCTGAGTATGAAGCACTCATACAAGGCTTAAGAATTTTGAAAACTCTAGGGGCATCATGCATCGAGGTCTTTGGAGATTCGCTCCTTATCATAAACCAGGTTTTGAAAATTTGGCAAGTACGTAATGAAAAACTACTTCCATATTACGAGTTGGCCACTCGATTGGTCCAGTCCTTGCAATCGTGCAAACTCACACACGTAGGAAGAGAGGACAATGGCATCGCCGATGCCCTCTCCTCCTTGGGTTCAGCTCTAAAGGTTGATCCCATTTTCGGGATCCGGTCTTTGGAAATATGGCATGCACCCAACCCATCCACACACAACTTGGATATTTGCCAAAATAACCCAGATTCTATTGAAAAAACCTGGTATCATGACATCAAACAATTTTTAGAAAATGGGGGATTCGCCGAGGATGCCAAATCCAAAGATAAGGCATTCATCCGTAAGATTTCGACCCGATACACCATTCTTGGTGGGGTTCTATACAAAAAGAGTTTTACTGGCATCCTGCTTAGGTGTATCGATCTAGAGGAGGCTAGGATAGTGATGCATGAGTTCCACGATGGAGAATGTGGGGGTCATGTTAATGCCAACATGATGGCAATGAAAATACTTAGAGGGAGCTATTTTTGGTCCACCCTGAAAAGGGATTGTCACGATCATGTTAGGAAGTGTCATCCATGTCAAGTGCATGGGCACGCCATTCATATCTCCTCATCTGCATTGCATTCCGTGGTCAACCCCTGGCCATTCACCATGTGGGCGTTTGATATCGTAGGCCCGATCTTTCCAAAAGCCTCGAATGGGCATCGATTCGTTTTAGCAGCCACGGAGTATTTCTCCAAATGGGTGGAAGCCATTTCCCTAACCAACGTGCTGGGGCAACATGTGGTGGCTTTCATTAGGAGGAATATCCTGGCTCGATTCGGGGTTCCACGAGACCTTGTGTCTGATAATGGCACCCCATTCAAGAACGAGCGGATGGTTAAGTAGTGCAACACGTATGGCATAACTCACCACTTCTCTTCGCCCTACTACCCTCAAGGCAACAGCCAAGCCGAAGCCACAAACAAGACTCTCATTAGTATAATTAAGAAAACCTTAGAGAAGGGTAGGACGTGGCACGAGAAGCTGGATGAAGCCTTATGGGCTTATAGGACTTCCATCCAGACTCACACGAATGCCACACCATTCGAATTGGTCTATGGCACAAACGCCATTCTTCCCATTCATACTCAACTGCATTCATTCCATACATCCATAGCACTTGACCTCCCCCTAGAGACGCTTCAGCATGCTAGGATGGCCGAACTAGATTTGCTAGATGAAAGGTGACTCCTTGCCATGGATCACGCTCGTGCATACCGGCAAAGGATAGCCCGACATTATAGCAAACACATGAGACCTCGCCACTTTGAAGTGGGAGATCTGGTTTTGAAAATCATCCACTATCGCGGCTCACATCCCCTTGGAAAGTGGTGCCCCAAGTGGGATGGACCCTATGTTATTCGAGCAACCACCACGAACAACTCGTATTGGTTGATCGATGTAGAAGGTAGGAATTTAGCAGATCCTATCAATATTCAATACTTAAAGAAGTATCATGTGTAGGATTTGGATTAAATTCTAGTTTTCGAAAATTTTAGGGATAGCTGCCCTGAGACATGAAAATAAGGTGCAAAGGCAAAGTCGTGTGACCCTGAGTGAGAGAATTCGCACTTGTGAAAGAGTGGAGTCTTCAAAATCCTTCTTCTTACAAAGAAAGGCCTAGTTAAATATAGCAAGATACTTGCAAGTAGTACGTACTATTTCTAAATAGGCTGATCTGGAATGGATCGAGTGTGAGCTTGGGATAAGTCCTCCCTTCTTCTCTTCTCCTTCCAAAAGGAAAAACACGGCCCAAACAAAGGGAATTTCCCATTCAGAGTATCTTTCCAAAAGAAAGAAACCAGAATTCAAAAGAAAAATCGATTCTCTTGTGAAAAAGAGGGATTAAAGAAAAAATACTCCCAAAGGGAGACCCTCTATGAAAAAAAAGAAAAAAGAGGCCAAAAAGCTCAAAAAGAGTAGTTTTCCGCCTTCTATGCCTTAAACCACGGGACGCTTCAGAAGGGACCGTGGTATCTCTTTCCCATCCCAGGCTTATCCCAAGCTAAAGCATGGTTCATTTCGAGGAATCCTAAAGTAAAAATAGGATTTACTTGAATTTTGTCTTGTTTGAGAATTCAACGTTTCGAGTAAGGCATAGGAATTTGAAATATAACTTGTTTTCTTATAAAATATCCGCTAGATAAGCGAGTATTAAGACTCAAACAAGGGCAAGCACGAAGAGCTCGAGATCCTTAGGATCGAGACTCAAGACAGTTGTCCCTTTTGTAAATAGTTTTGTAAATAGATTTTGAAAAGTCGAACATCGAACAGCATAGGATTTGCTCACTTGGAGCAGTAGGCCTTGTAAGTCTCTAGAGTTCGACCACATCTGGTCTCTGGGAGGTCGCCACTCTTGGCACCACACCCATGTCATGCATCGGCATTCCACGCACGACACTTGCATAAACATGATCCCATTTAGGACCAGAAAACTTTTGTATATCCCTTTGGCGTGATATCTTCTCCTACCAGGGTTTTAAAAGTGAGATTTTGCTAAAAGATTGGGACGATCCCATATTCTTCGTGGTTAGATCTAGGGAGACATTGAAAGGGGTGTTTGTCATCTTTGCCCTTATCCAAATCGATTTGGACAAGGCCAAAGAGGGGCATCTCTAAACACCCCGAAATCCCACGAATTTCTCAAACCAACCTGGTTTTGTAAAAGCAACCCCAAAGGGTCATTTTTAGTCTGGAAACCCAGGAGCCTTCCAGGCAACCCTGTACATATGCCTCAAACTTTATATGTTTTAAATATGTATAATATGACTTTAAAAACCTTTTTAAAACACATTTTGAAACCCCGAAGCAGCTTGGCCTGATCAAGACAGGACCAGAAGAGCTAAAGAGAGCCCATAACCGGAGCACAAGTCGAGCCCGGCACAGCAACTCTCGTATTGAATCCACCCCCAGGATCTCGAACGTCCAAGATCCTGTTATCAGCAAAACATTACTTGAAATTAGCTTCGAAAGGCGAAAATAGAAGCGGAGGATCATGTTGGCGAAGACCCAACACAGACGGAGTACTGATGCTGTTAGACCCCGCACAAACCGTTCGTATTGAACACAGCCTGAAGGAGTCAGAATTCAGTTTGGATTGGATTTGGACCATATATATCCAGATCCCAATCCAAACCCATGTGTGGACTTGAATTTGGATTTGGATCCAAAGATCCAATCCAATATCCATATCCATGGCCCACATCACCTTCTCATAAATGGAGGTGGGGCCCACTTGAATTTCACGTGGGATTATGGGCATGAGAGAGAGTGGGGGAGGATAAGATTAGAGTGTGGTTGTAATTAAGCTTGACTTGTGTGTCAAGTTTGGGGTTAATCATGTGGTTTAGCCAAATTAACATGGGTTTAAGCTTGTAATTAGCCAAAACCTAACCTAGGGCTGCACCAACATGATGCAATGAAGCCTATGGGTTATGCAAAGGGAGCTCCTTAACCCAACCCTAATCAAAAAGCCCTAATCCTAACCTTTTTCTCTAATCCTGTCCTAAACCTAGCCTAATCACCTAACCCACTTCCCTAATCCCTGCCTAATCCCAAACTAATCACCTAACCCACTTCCCTAATCCTTCCCTAAACCTAGTTTAATTTCCCTAAACCTAACCTAATCCTAGCCTAATCACCTAACCCACCTCACTAAACCTCACCCCAAAACCAAACCACCTAGCTAAACCCTAAACCACCCCACCTAAACCTAGCACACCATATTCCTAATACCCCCTAAATCAAAATATCTGGCCCCTCCCCAAAACCAGCCCACCTTATCACCACACCACCACCCCTAGACCACCTAACCACCTTCCTAATACCAGCCCCAACCGCCCTCCAAAAAGCTATAAAAACCCCCCACTAGTGGGCGGGTTTTTCAGTTTTTTGGACCTTGGCCTCTCCAACTTCTTCCAGCCCACCTTCCAGTCGAGCCTCCAACTTTGCTCCACCTGCGCCACTGCCTTCCAGCCAAGCACCGCCACCACCACCACCGCTCCAGCCAAGCTCCACATCACCACCATTCCATCCGGCCGAACCCCATCCACTCCAACCGCCCGGCTGCCCCTCTTCCATCCACCGCCTCCCATCACCACCCGGTTAGTGTCTCAACCTAATTCTATCTCTTCTTCACTCCCCCTCCACTCTCAACCACCTACACCACCACCATATCACCCCAACACCAGCCACCCGCCATCCTACCCATTCGGCCAGACCTTAGCCACTTCAAACACCCGCCTTGAACCACTTCCCCTAGCAACACCCGGCCACTCCATTTAGCTCCCTAAGACCTGCCCATATCACTTCCCACCAGCCCCTAACTCCACCTTACCCCATACCCTAGTTAGCTTCCTTCCCATCCTCGCCATTACCTAGCCTCCCTAGCAACCGGCCACCACCAAATCTCCCTTAGTCGGCCACTCCAACCGACTGTACCATATCCACTCGGCCAGACACCCGCCAGCCTTAGGCACTCCCTTAGACACTCCCTTAGGCTCCCACTTAGTATCATCTTTCCTAATACTACACTCTTTAGTAACCCTACTTAGTCACCTTAACCCAAAACACCAAGTTCGACACCTTCCTAGCAGTCGGCCACCTTCAAGGCGCCCTTCCCGCGCACCCAAGGCACCCGGCCAGCACCTCCCCTTGCCGTTCAACTTCGAGGAGCTCCCTCTTGCAGCCCAAGGCGAAGCCAAGCCTACGCTCAAGCAAGTCATCTTCGGACCAGCTATAACTAAGTGCCTAACTCGGTCCTTAGTTGTAGACTTGCTTAAATTAAATTTGATACGGGGTTGTAATAACGGAGCATAGTCTCCCCCCGCTTGTAATAACGTGGCTTCGCACATCCACACACACGTGCACTCTCTTAGTCGTGCACGATTTTGAACACACATGGGCCTAATCAGCCCCTAAGATATAAATCTATGTATATATTTTAAATTACGTAGGGTTTTGCTTAAGTTGGGTGTGTTGTCTTTCAATTCAAGCACTCACACACATTGAGCCTTTGCTCTTATTTGTAAGACCCAAGTAAGGGCCGTGTTATACTATTTGGGTTTAATTTCATGTTGTGTGCGTAGTACTTCAATTCAAGCACTCACACACATTGAGCTTTCGCTCTTATTCCCAAGACCTTAGTTAAGGCCATACTGCAATTTATATTTGGGTTTAATTTCATGTTGTGTGCGTAGTACTTCAATTCAAGCACTCACACACATTGAGCTTTCGCTCTTATTCCCAAGACCTTAGTTAAGGCTATATTGCAAGTTATATTTGGGTTTTATTTCATGTCGTGTGTGTAGACTTTCAATTCAATCACGCACCCACATTGAGCCTTCGCTCTTATTGGCAAGACCCGAGTAAGGGCCCATATATACCTTATATACGTATATCCCTTTGGTAATTTCCCTTCGGTTATTTCCCTTCGGCATTTACATTTCAAGTCATTTCCCTTCGGTATTGTCTTTACATTCGGGTTTTCCCTTTGGAGTAGCGTGAGTTTGCATTGCATCTACGCCATACCATGAGTTAGGGCGCATAATTGCATCAAAGCAAACCCCATACTCCCGCTCAAATTCGCCCCATGTAGTGGAGTGTTCATAACACACACCTAGGTGGCCCATAAAGGGATAAAAAGAAAGACTTAGGCACGTGCAAATCCACATGATCTAAAATCTGGAAATCGCACTAAAAAGACCCAAATCAAACACCTCGAACCGCTTTCGCAGGCTTTTCTACCTGTAGACGCAGGAAAATCCCCGCCTCCCTGGCTCCTAAGGGCCTGGAGCGGACCTTCTCGTGTGTCTAAGTCCTATTTGTATAAACAGGGAGTGTCAGCTAGCTTACCTAAGCTAGCGAAGATATATTTTAACCTGACTTCTAATGTGGCGACTGTGAGTAAGTGAGCTCTTGTCGTCGCAGACCTTCTTGCACCGATGCGCAAGGGTCAGTCTGTACGCTTTAAAAATTGAGTTTGGGATAAAAAAAACCTACGAAAGCGGTTCGAGGTGTTTGATTTGGGCCTTTTTAATGCGATTGCAGATTTTAGATCACGTGGATTTGTACGTGCCTAAGTCTTTCTTTTTATCCCTTTATGGGCCACCTATGTGTGTGTTATGAACACTCCACTACATGGGGCGAATTTGAGCGGGAGTACGGGGCTTGCTTCAATGCAATATACGTCCTACATCGTGGTATGGCGTAGATGCAATGCAAACTCACGCTACTCCAAAGGAAAAAACCCGAATGTAAAGACAATGCCGAAGGAAAATAACCGAAGGGAAATAACCGAAGGGAAATGACTTGTAATGTAAATGCCGAAGGGAGATATGTATATAAGGTATATAGGGGCCCTTACTTGGGTCTTGCAAATAAGAACGAAGGCTCAATGTGGGTGCGTGCCTGAATTGAAAGACTTACACACACGACATGAAATAAAACCCAAATATAACTTGCAATATGGCCTTAACTAAGGTCTTGGGAATAAGAGAGAAAGCTCAATGTGTGTGAGTGCTTGAATTGAAGTACTACGCACACAACATGAAATTAAACCCAAATATAACTTGCAATATGGCCTTAACTAAGGTCTTGGGAATAAGAGCAAAAGCTCAATGTGTGTGAGTGCTTGAATTGAAGTACTACGCACACGACATGAAATTAAACCCAAATAGTATAGCACGGCCCTTACTTGGGTCTTTCAAATAAGAGCGAAGGCTCAATGTGTGTGAGTGCTTGAATTGAAGTACTACGCACACAACATGAAATGAAAGCCCAAATAGCATAACACGGCCCTTACTTGGGTCTTACAAATAAGAAAGAAGGCTCAATGTGTGTGCGTGCTTGAATTGAAAGACAACACACCCAACTTAAGTAAAACCCTACGTAAGTTAAAGTATATATATATATATTTATATCTTAGGGGCTGATTAGGCCCGTGTGTGTTCAAAATCGTGCACAACTAAGAGAGTGCACGTGTGTGTGGATGTGCCAAGCCACGTTATTACAAGCGGGGGGAGACTATGCTCTGTTATTACAACCCCGTATCGAATTAAATTTAAGCAAGTATGCAACTAAGGACCGAGTTAGGCACTTACTTATAGCTGGTCCGAAGATGCCTTGCTTGAGCGTGGGCTTGGCCTTCGCCTTGGGCTACAAGAGGGAGCTCCACAGAGTTGAACGGCAAGAGGGGCTGCTGGCCGGATGGAAATGGTGCTCGGAAGAGGCGCCTTGAAGGCTGCTAGGAGTGGGCTGGCTTTGTGTGTTTGGCTAAAGTGACTAAGTAGGGTCACTAAGGGAGGGTGTAGTGTTAAGAAATATGACACTAAATGGGAGCCTAAGGGAGTGTCTAAGGGAGTGCCTAAGGGAGGTATATGGCTGGCGGGTGGCTGGCCGAATGGGTATGAAACAGTCGGTTGGAGTGACCGACTAAAGGAGACTCGGTGGTGGTGGTTGCTAAGGTGGCTATGGGTGGAGGGGGAGCGAAGAAGTGGTGGAGTGAAGTGAAGATACTAACCGGTGGTGATGGGAGGGGTGGATGGAAGAGGAGCAGCCGGGCAGTTGAGGTGGATGGTTCGGCTGGATGGGAATGGTGGCGACGGGTGGTTGGCCGGCTAGGGTGTGGTGGAGCAGGTGGAGCAAGGTGGTGGCCGGCTGTGGTGCAGGTGGGAGACTTGGCTGGGAGTGGCTGGGCTGGCTGGGCTCGGTTGGAATGGAAAGGGGATGGGAGAGCTTGGAAAACCCGCCCCTTGGGGGGGGAGGTTATATAGGGCTGAAGAGGTCGGTTGAGGGTGGTATTAGGATGGTGGTAAGGTGGTCTAGGGGTGGTGGTGTGGTGATAAGGTGGGCTGGTTTTGGGGTAGGGCCAGATATTTTCATACAAGGGGTTTTGGGTAGATGGTGTGCTAGGTTTAGGTGGGATGGTTTAGAGGTTTAGGGTTTAGCTAGGTGGGTTGGTTTTGGGGTGAGGTTTAGTGAGGTGGGTTAGGTGATTAGGCTAGGATTAGGTTAGGTTTAGGGAAATTAACCTAGGTTTAGGGAAGGATTAGGGAAGTGGGTTAGGTGATTAGGTTGGGATTAGGCCAGGATTAGGGAAGTGGGTTAGGTGATTAGGCTAGGATTAGGACAGGATTAGGGTAAAAGGCTAGGATTAGGTGTTTTTGGTTAGGTTTGGTTTAAGGAGATACCTTTGCATGACCCATAGACCCTAATTACATCATGTTGGTGCAGCCCTAGGTTAGGTTTTGGCTAATTACAAGCTTAAACCCACTTTAATTAGGCTAACCCACATGATTAACCCCAAACTTGACACACAAGTCAAGCTTAATTACAACACACTTTAATCTTATCCTCCCCCACTCTCTCTCATGCCCATAATCCCACGTGAAATTCAAGTGGGCCCCACCTCCATTTATGAGAAGGTGATGTGGGCCATGGATGTGGATATTGGATTGGATCTCTGGATCCAAATCCAAGTCCATACATGGGTTTGGATTGGGATCTGGATATATATGGTCCAGATCCAATCCAAACTGAATTCTGACTCCTTCAGGCTGTGTTCGAAACGAACGGTTTGTGCGGGGTCTGACAGCATCAGTACTCCGTCTGCGTTGGGTCTTCGCCAACATGATCGTTCGCTTTTGTTTTCGCCTTCCGGAGGTGACTTGAAGTGATGTTTTGATGATAGCAGGGTCGTGGACATTCGAGATCCTAGGGGTGGATTCAATATGAGAGTTGTTGTGCCGGGCTCGACTTGTGCTCCGGTTCTGGGCTCTCTTTGACTTCTCTGGTCCTGTCTTGATTAGGCCAAGCTGCTTCGGGGTTTCAAAAACATGTTTTAAAAGGTTTTTAAAGCCATATTATACATTTTTGAAATATATAAAGTTTAAAACATATGTACAGGGTTGCTTGGAAGGCTCTTGGGTTTCCAGACTCAAAATGGCCCTTTGGGGCTACTTTTACAAAACCAGGTTTGTTTTGAGAAATCCATGGGATTTCGGAGTGTTTACAAATGCCCCTCTTTGGCCTTGTCCAAATCGATTTAGATAAGGGCAAAGATGACAAACACCCCTTTCAATGTCTCCCTAAATCTATCCACGAAAATATGGGATCATCCCAATCTTTAGCAAAATCTCACTTTTAAAACCCTGGTAGGAGGAGATATCACGCCAAAATTGATCTGTGAGAATCTGGTCCTAAATGGGATCATGTTTATGCAAGTGTCATGCGTGGAATGCAGATGCATGCCATGGGTGTGGTTCCAAGAGTGGCGACCTCCTAGAGACCAGATGTGGTCGAACTCTAGAGACTTACAAGGCCTGCTGCTCCAAGTGAGCAAATCCTATGCTGTTCGATGTTCGATTTTCAAAACTTATTTTCAAAACTATTTACAAAAGGGACAACTGTCTTGAGTCTCAATCCTAAGGATCTCGAGCTCTTCGTGCTTGCCCTTGTTTGAGTCTTAACACTCGCTTATCTAGTGGAGGTTTTATAAGAAAACAAGGCATATTTCAAATTCTTACGCCTTACTCGAAACGCCGAATTCTCAAACAAGATGAAATTCAAGTAAGTAAATACTATTTTTACTTTAGGATTCCTCGAAATGAACCATGCTTTAGCTTGGGATAAGCCAGGGATGGGAAAGAGATACCATGGTCCCTTCTAAAGCGTCCTGTGGTTTAAGGCACAGAAGGCGGAAAACTGCTCTTTTTGAGCTTTTTGGCCTCTTTTTCCTTTTTTTCCATAGAGGGTCTCCCTTTGGGAGTATTTTTTCTTTAATCCCTCTTTTTCATAAGAGAATCGATTTTTCTTTTGAATTCTGGTTTCTTTCTTTTGGAAAGATACTTTGAATGGGAAATTCCCTTTGTTTGGGCCGTGTTTTTCCTTTTGGAAGGAGAAGAGAAGAGGGGAGGACTTATCCCAAGCCTACACTCGATTCATTCCAGATCGGCCTATTTAGAAATAGCACGTACTACTTGCAAGTATCTTGCTCTGTTGAACTAGGCCTTTCTTTGTAAGAAGAAGGATTTTGAAATGTAACCACGATTTTGAAGACTCCACTCTTTCACAAGTGCGAATTGTCTCACTCAGGGTCACATGATTTTGCCTTTGCACCTTATTTTCATCTCTCAGGGTAGCTATCCCTAAAATTTTCAAAAACTGGAATTTGATCCAAATTCTACACATGATACTTCTTTAAGTATTGAATATTGATAGGATCTGCTAAATTCCTACCTTCTACATCGATCAACCAGTACGAATTGTTCGTGGTGGTTGCCCGTACAACATAGGGTCCATCCCACTTGGGGCGCCACTTTCCGAGTGTATGTGGGCCACGATAATGGATGGTTTTTAAGACCAGATCTCCCACTTCAAAGTGGTGAGGTCTCATGTGTTTGCTATAATGTCGGGCTATCCTTTGCCGGTATGCACGAGCATGATCCATGGCAAGGAGTCATCTCTCATCTAGCAAATCTAGTTCGGCCATCTTAGCATGCTGAAGCGTCTCTAGGGGGAGGTCGAGTGCTATGGATGTATGGAATGAATGCAGTTGAGTATGAATGGGAAGAATGGCGTTTGTGCAATAGACCAATTCGAATGGTGTGGCATTCGTGGGAGTCCGGATGGAAGTCCTATAAGCCCATAAGGCTTCATCCAGCTTCTCGTGCCACGTCCTACCCTTCTCTAAAGTTTTCTCAATTATACTAATGAGAGTCTTGTTTGTGGCTTCGGCTTGGCCGTTGCCTTGAGGGTAGTAGGGCGAGGAGAAGTGGTGAGTTATGCCATACGTGTTGCACAACTTAACCATCCGCTCGTTCTTGAATGGGGTACCATTATCAGACACAAGGTCTCGTGGAACCCCAAATCGAGCCAAGATATTCCTCCGGATGAAAGCCACCACATGTTGCCCCAGCACGTTGGTTAGGGAAATGGCTTCCACCCACTTGGAGAAATACTCCGTGCCTGCCAAAATAAATCGATGCCCATTCGAGGCTTTTGGAAATATTGGGCCTACGATGTCAAACGTCCACATGGTAAATGGCCAGGGGCTGACCACAGAATGCAATGCAGATGAGGGGATATGGATAGCGTGCCCATGCACTTGACATGGATGACACTTCCTAACATGATCGTGACAATCCTTTTTCAGGGTGGACCAAAAATAGCCCCCTCTAAGTATTTTCATTGCCATCATGTTGGCATTAACATGACCTCCACATTCTCCATCGTGGAATTCATGCATCACTATCCTAGCCTCCTCTAGGTCGATACATCTAAGTAGGATGCCGATAAAACTCTTTTTGTATAGAACCCTACCCAAAATGGTGTATCGGGTCGAAATCTTACGGATGAATGCCTTATCTTTGGATGTGGCATTCTCGACGAATCCCCCATTTTCTAGAAAATATTTGATGTCATAAAACCAGGGTTTTTCAATAGAGTCTGGGTTATTTTGGCAAATATCCAAGTCATGTGTGGATGGGTTGGGTGCATGCCATATTTCTAAAGATCGGGTCCCTGAAATGGGATCGACCTTCAGGGATGAACCCAAGGAGGAGAGGGCATCGGCGATGCCATTGTCCTCTCTTCCTATGTGTGTGAGTTTGTACGATTGGAAGGACTGAACCAATCGAGTGGCCAACTCGTGATATGGAAGTAGTTTCTCATTACGTACTTGCCAAATTTTCAAAACCTGGTTTATGACAAGGAGTGAATCTCCAAAGACCTCGATGCATGATAATCCTAGAGTTTTCGAAATTCTTAAGCCTTGTATGAGTGCTTCATACTCAGCTACATTGTTGGAACATTCGAAATCTAGGTGGACTGCCATGGGAATTTCGCCCTTTTCAGGGGAGATAAGGATGACCCCAACACCAGCCCCTCGTTGGTTTCGTGCCCCATCGAAGTGCATCTTCCACACTTGGTTTTCGAAATTGTTTGCCAAAATGTGGTTTTGGAAATGGTTTTGTAATATGCCTTCATCAGGCATTTCAACAAGTGTGGGATATGCATCCTCCAAGGGGAACTCAGCCACGTAATCTGCTAGGGCTTGCTCCTTAATGGAGATCTAGTGATGGTATTTCAGGTCATACTCCATTAGAAGGAGTTGCCATTTGCCCAATCTACCCGTGAGAATGGGTTTTTCGAACAAATGCTTGATTGGATCAAGCTTGGACACTATCCAGATCTCATGATCTAGGAAATAGTGTCTGAATTTCTGGCAGGCCCAGACTAGGGCCAAGCACGTCTTCTCCATGGCTTGATAATTTCATTCGTAAGCCAAGAGAGTTTTCGAAATGTAGTAGATGGCATACTCCTTATGGGTGTCATCCTTGTATTGAGCCAACAGGGCTCCTAAAGCATTCGCATGTACGGAGATGTAGAGTAAAAGCGGTTTTCCTTGCTTTGGAGGATTCAAAACGGGGGGATTAACCAGGTACGCCTTTAGTCTCTCGAAGGACTTCTGGCATTCGTCATCCCATAAGAATTTCGTGCCCTTCCTCAACAGCTTGTTGAAGGGTTCGCATCTAGTTGCCAGATTCGATATGAATCGGCGAACGGATTGTAAACGACCTTGGAGGCTACGGATTTGGGTGAGATTGGAGGGTGGAGCCATATCTATGATAGCTCGACACTTAGAGGGGTCGACTTCTATACCCCTTTGGCTCACCATAAAGCCCAGAAGCTTCCCTGACTCTACCCCGAATACACATTTTTTAGGGTTTAGCTTTACTTTGTAAAGCCTAAGCCTTTCGAAAATCTTTTGCAAACATTCGATATGAGTGCATTGGGTTTTGGATTTTGCCAAGAGATCATCTACATACACTTCTACGAGCTCATGAATTTGATCATGGAAGATCGTGGTCATGGCTCGTTGGTATGTTGCGCATGCATTTTCAAACCAAAGGGCATGACTGTATAGCAGTACGTGCCCCATGGGGTTGTGAAGGCGGTCTTACCCTGATCTCGTGGACTTAGTTTGATTTGATTATAGCCTGAATAGCCATCCATAAACGAAAACATTTCATGATTTGCAGTACTATCGACTATCAAATCTATGTTTGGTAAAAGATAATTATCCTTTGGAGTGTCTTTATTCAGGTTTCTGAAATCGATGCATATTCGAATTTTCCCATTGGTTTTTCGAACTACAACGATGTTTGACAACCAATCAGAATACGCAATGGGTTTTATAAATCCGGCTTTTAACAGATCTTCTAAATCCTCTTTGACTTGTGTGTGTACATTCGGGTGTATTTTTCTAAGCTTATGCTTTATGGGTTTTACATCCACATCTAAGGGAAGACGATGCTCGACAATGCTGGGGTCTATGCCCGGCATGTCTTCATACGTCCATGCAAACACATCTAAATAGGTTCGTAGAAATGCAATGAATGCTGATCTTTCTTGTTCATGCAAGCATGCGCCTATTTTGATGGTTTTGGGATTGGAATCATCCCCTAGGTTCACCTCTATGAAATCTCCTCCTACTGATTGGGAAGGTCTTTCAAAATCGAGAATTTTATGAAATTCTGGGAGCTCAGAAGTGGGATCTTCCTCAAGGGGATCCACTTCTGGGCTTTGATCATTCTTGTGGGTTATAGACCCGAGGGAACTTGATGCGTGGTTTTCAAAAAGACTTGGTTTTGTACTCGGATTTTCAAGTGATTTCGAAACTTTTGGTCTGGCTATGCAGACAACATTTCTTTCAAAATACTTTTCTTTTGCCAAAGTCCTACCAGGAGCAGCTATATACAAAATCTTTTTGGTATTTTCCAAGTTTTCGATTTTTTTGGGTTTTTGTAAAACAAGAACTTTAGGAACTATACAAAGCACTCTATTTTCGAGTTTTTGTTTTTCCATTGTTTTTGGCTTTTCTTCCTTTTCGATTTTTTTGATTTTAAGTTTTCCAAATGTTTTTGTATTTTTATAAAAGGGATCTTCCGTCATACCTACAAAGGGAAAACACTACGGATTAGACTCGGAATAGGAGATCTAAATCGTAGGTCTCTTCTAAGGCAGGTTCTAGGGCACCCTTGACCCAGGTGGTCACAGAGGGTGGCTCTGGCGGTATTTTGGGAGTATAGCTGATCCCATATTGGCTTTGATTGGACCTAGGAAGGATGGGCTCTAGGAGTCCCTGGTTCTGTGCCCCTAGTCTTCTGTAGGGCGTGTAGCCCATGTTCAACTACATGTTCCACGATTTTTTGTTTTTTGAAAAGGTTGAGTAAAAATCATGGTCTTGGAACTTGCTGTCGTCCATATTGTGCTCATATGGACTCTTGTCCAGGGGCTTTGAAAATAGGGAACGCTTGGGTTTTCCTAGAAGGGTTAGAATCGGGAGGGGGCCGGCTTTGAGCGGCCCCTTCACACATACAACCTTCCTAGGGTTGTTTAATACGAGCCGGGGTGGCTCAATCACAATTTGACCCAGGTTAGCCTCATGGGCCTGGGAGCTTGATAAACAAGGGGAGTTTATGATCCCCTGAAGCTGTGGGTGACTCTCACCTAGGATCACTATGACCTGGTCCCTGAAAGGGATCTTGACACACCTGTGGAAGGTGGATGGCACAACGCACAAGCTGTGTATCCAAGGTCTTCCCAGCAATAGGTTATAATGGGGGTGGATGTCTAAGACATGGAATACCCCCGTGTGTGTGATCCCTCCCGTTTCCATTGGGAGTTCGATGGATCCTAAAGGCCTAGACGCATTCCCATCGTATCTAGTGATAACGATGGGGCTTGGGTTCACAGAAGTCAAGGTGACTCCAATTTTATACGTCACATGAAGTGGAAGGATGTTGAGCCCACCTCCCCCATCGACTAGGCACCTGTCCAGAGAGTGGTTATTCAGAACCACCTCGATATGCAGGGCCTAATTGTGGGACTCGTAGGGTCTATCTACATCATTGTAGAAGTGATTTTATTTCAAATCGTTTGGGATTCGAAATCAAACCCTCGAACTACGTCGGGTTGCGCGAGCATGTCAGTTAGTTTGCTAAAACTAACAAATTATGTTTTTCTGACTTCTTAGAACGATTGTGGACAAGTGAGATCTTTTTGACTTAGGCCTTCTTGAACTGGCGCTCAAGGGTCAGCCTAGACTCTTGAAATTTGTTTGAATCCGTTAATTCGAGAAAGGAAAAACCAGATTTTCTAAAGTTTCAGATTTGTGTTTAAGTTCTTGATTTCTGAAAAATTTTCAGATTCTGAAAGTTGCAGAATCTGTTTAGTCCCAAAGACCTGTTCTCCAAATTTTTCTAAAAATACTTCTGATTCTCCAAAAATTCTAAAACTTTTACAGAATAGAGACACGTGTGTGTAGAATCAGAATATATTTTTATTTTATAATTTAGTTCTTTATTTTCTGAGAATTAAATACAGAATCAGAAACTGTTATAAAATTCAGAACAACCCTGTTTCTGTGGATCAGAAGCTCAGAAAAACAGAAATATCTCAGTGCTCAGTCATCCAATTTCGATGAAATTTGTTGTGTTAGAAAGATACGGATGTTAGGTTTTCAAAGAATCAAATTTCATCCAATTTAATTCAGTGGTTGCAGAGATATGGGCAAAATAACAGAGGTCTATTACTGAACGTTCTGTTTCTGTAAAACACAATCTGGATTTTGTATAAACTTCACGGATCTAATTGGCTAGGCCACAGTTCATAACAATTCCTCAAAATTTTATCTAAGAATGTCTGATATGTCTAGATTATTCATGGAAAATTTCGAAGCAATTGGCTTATCCGTTTGTCTATGAAAATTTCGTGATCAGACGTGTGTGCACAAACAGTTTCAGAAACCAGTTTTACAGAAATTTTCAGAAGATTCCTAACGTGATTCTAGGAACGATGTTCAACCTGTATCAGTCCTAATAAAGCATGGAAATCACACAAACATGGATTTTTGTTTCGTTCATGAAGGAATTATGCATGTTTGTATCGATATAGATCAAGAACATGGGCTCGTAGCCTCGATTCATATACAATTTTGCAGAATCTGTGGTTTTTCAGATTCGCATGAATTAAAACTAGTTTATGAAAGAATTCCAACCTGTATGATCGAGATGGAACGTAGAATAACTTCGTCGGGCGATCGTCGGACGTCAGAACCAGGCCGACCTCCCTTCTTCCTATTCCTTTCTCTCTCTCTCTCTATTTCTCTGAATGTTCCTGTTTTTTTTTTGGCTCCCCCGGATTGATGCTTTGTGGTGACTGGAGGATTAATTTTCGGACTGATGCTTTGCTCTGGCTGGTTCCTCCGGATTGATGCTTTGTGGTGACTGGAGGATCCCCTTGTAGCCTCATTAAGGCTCCTTTTATAGGCCAAAGGGTGCCCCTTTGGTGTAGCATTGGGCAAGGCAAGTTTCCTTGCTGAATTTAACGTAAAAGGCATGTTATTGCTGTAAAAATTTGGATTTTGGAAAGTATCGCTGGTTCTGGCAACTGGTTGCTGGGTTTGGTAGCTATAAATGGCAGAATTTGACATGTTGGCTATGGAGTTTGCTTGGCTCGTTTTTGTCCAGAGGCTGGCTTTGGCAGATCAGCTGGTTTGGTGGAGCTGGGATCGGCAAGTGGAGTTGTACAGAACAAGTGATATTGATCTTAGCAAGGTAAGTTGGTGGTGTTTCATGTTGCTGTAGGTGGACCTGCCTTCACCGAGTCGATTACCACTGTTGCCCACTGAAATCGATCATCGTATTTTGGTAAGTGGCAAGCAACTGTTGTCAAGGTGGTCAATTAGTTGCCTTTTTGCCAAATATCAAGGCTGTATGATGTCATATTAAGGAAACCTTGGATCGTGCAACATTTGAGCAAGTGCTGTGCAGCTGTGACAACCAGTAGAATTCACAACCACTGATGTAGCCAACACGTTATTTGAAAATATGCAAAAGTGGTAGATATTGTTGTCAACGAGTTGAGGAGAATCTTTCTGCTTATTTGCATGTTTTTCAATCAAAGGATTCCTGGCCCAATCAAGGGTCAGTTTAATGCCAAGGCAATAGAGATTCTTTGGTAGTTATTCGGTAGCTAACTGTCCAAATGCCGCGCTATGTAATAGCATTAGTTGAGGGATTCCATATGCTTCTTTAGAGACACAATCGCAGTTTGCATTTGATGAACATCTCCCATAACATTCCTCACATGAAATTCTTTAATACCCTCTAATGTCATATCAGCTAAGTTGGAGGAAAGTATCAATGTTGTTGTCTGCAGCTGGTTTAGCTATCTGCTGCCGTAATATCCATGTCTGTTTAAGAAGGCCATGATTCACAAACCCAGCAAGCCTAATGACTATTGTGCCTTTGCAACATTGCAAAAGGTGGCTCCCTCTGTTTGCAATTTGAGAACATAACTGCACATTTGCTGTGAAAGTAGTTATGCAAATCCATGTTACATGCTTTACTACAAAAGCAATCAAGTAAGCCCATGTTATGTTTTTGAAAACCAACCATCATGCTCACTAGATTTCCCTCATGAGTGTTAAAAACTTTAACATTGTTCTTAACATAAAAGTAACATAACAGTAACATATGACAATGCAAAACTAACACATATCAATACACTAATTACCTCGACACCCAAGCATAACATGGACATGTTACGAAAGGTGTTCGATACCAAACCTTGCTTTTCGGAAGCTATTGTTCTTGCCTCCGTCTTTCCTTTCCTTTGGTGGGACCAACTTTCCCCTCTGGAAGTGATTTCTTTTCAAATGTGAGCTTTTCTTTGTGGGAAGCTCACTTTCCCTTTTTAACATCAGCTTTCCTTTCTTGAGTGTCGGCTTTCTTTTCTGGGTGCCGACCTTCCTTTTTAAGAACCTGAGACTAAAAATGACAGGTTGACTTGCTAAACAACACCGAAATTGGCAGGTTTTAAACATTTTATAAAAAAACATTTATATTTGAAAACATCAAATTTAATGAAATTCTCAAATATTGCTTTGGAAAAACACTGGGTTTCATTCCCAGTTTTTGTTTGCAAAGGTGACCTACTTTTGCTCCGTGAGTCGGTCTATAACCACCTTGACCATTTAACCCTTCTTATGGGTATGGGGTATCGAGTCACTTTAACCACTTCAACGGGTGTAAGGTGTCGTACCACTTTAACCCTGGGTATCAGGTCTTGGAATGAGACCATTCTCAATCGGGTGAATTTTTGAGGTCAGGTTTAAATTTAACTTGTTTTTGAATATTAGGGGTTTTGAAATTTCATAGATTTATAATTTGCAAACATTTTTGGGTTTGATTCCCAATGTTACATTTTTCATTTGTTTAAAAAAGGAATTGTTTGAAATCATGCTTTCTTTGAAGGCAATTGCTTAAAAAGGCAAAATCCTGCCAATTTGGTCCTGAGGGCAAAATCGTCATTTTCATAAAATATTGTCCAAATTCGAAATTTCCAAAAAGGAAAGCATTATTTCATCATTTTAAAGCTTCCATAAAATTTTGGTACCGAAACAACTCGTTTAGTGCCTTTTTCCTTCGAAAACCCAAAATTACCAAAAATAGCTACTTTCCTAAAAAAGTAAAAATTTTAAAAGAAAATTTTGGGTGTTTACAATCATCATCCGAGAAAGTGATGGGCGATTTTGCTCCTAATAAAGCCACTTGGGTAGACAGGGATTCCGGACTTATGTTCGAATCAACCTTGGCCCTTTCTAGAATTTTCTCTAGCACAAGTCTATGCCTAGGCGAGGTTTGTATAAGCTCTAGGATAGACATGTGGATAGGAATCTTTGAAAGGTGGTTTTCGAGGTCATAAGGATTTAGGATGACTTTGTCTGCTTTTGGCAGAACACCAGGGATACATGCTTTTGAGGGGCCAGGCACACTGACCACCTTTTGAGCACTTTGTAGGTGCGGGGGTTGATAGATCCTCCCGGATCTAGTTGTAGACACCCAAAATTTTCTTTTAAAATTCTTACCTTTTTAGGAAAGTGGCCGTTTTGGCAAATTTTGGGGTTTTTGAAGGAAAAAGGCACTAAACGAGTTTGTTTTGGTACCAAAATTTTATGGAAGCTTTAAAATGATGAAAGAATGCTTTCCGTTCTGAAAGTTTTGAGTTTTGACAAAATTTGGAAAAATGACGATTTTGCCCTTAGTACTGGAAAAACAGGATTTCGTTTCCTTAAAAGATTTATTACGAAAAGTATGTTGAAAGCTTGCCTCTTCAAAAGAAAAAGGCATTGAAAAGACAAGTTGACACCTAAAAAAGAAGGTGGACGCCCAAAAAGGGGAAACGGGCATCAAAAAGGGAAAGTGAGCTTCCTAGAAAGAAAAGCTCACATTTGGAAAGAAATCAATTTCTAGAGGGTAAGGTCGGTATTATCAAAAGAAAGGAAAGGTGGAAGCAAGAATAAAAGCCTCCAAAAATAAAGGTTTGGTATCGAACGCCTCTCGTAACGTGTCTACGTTATGTTTAGGTATTGAGGTAATTAGTATTGATATACATCAATTTGCATTGTCATTTGTTACTGGTATGCTATTGATATGTTATGATAAGAGCAATTTTAATATCCCAACACTCGTGGAAAGGATTGAATGAGCATGAAAGTTGATTTTCAAAAACGTAACATAGGCCTATTTGAATACATTCATAATAGGTAAGTATGTAATATGGATTTGCATAGCCACGTTCATGGCATATACAGATAACGGAAGACTACTTGAGTACTCTTATACATGTAAAAGATTCAATTGAGACTCATCATGTTTCCTTAGAAGTGGCTATTTGTTAATACTTTTCTGCTTATTCTGTGTTGAGCTAGACTGTTGAAATTGTTGTGGTGCAATGGAGGCAGAAGACGGGGAAGGAGAAGAGGAGGAGTTTGGATTCTCTCGCAACTACTTCCTTTCCAAGGAATTGGGATCACCCAAATCTAGAAAACTCCGCAAGAAGCTTTCCGACATCGAACCCCTCGACGAAAAGGAGCTGAGAGATGCAGCATCCAGTTTGGTGACTAAGCACGAGAAGGAGACAGCATCTTTGTTGAAAAGCTATAGAAGTTTGTATTTGAGATGGAGTTTTGAGCTCAGGTGAGGGTTTGGGCTTCTAATGCATGGTTTTGGTTCGAAAAAGGCCTTGCTTGAAGACTTTGCTTCAACAATGTTAGATAATTATGGAGTTGTTGTCATCAATGGCTACCTTCAATCTATCAATATCAAACATGCTGTAGTATCCATGGCTGAGATTCTGTGGGATGACATGAAAAGCAAAGCAAGAATTTCCTCAAGGAACAAGTCTAAAGTAACTCAGACATTTAGCTCACAATCCATGGAGGAGCTTTTGCATTTCTTGGATGGGTCTCAATCAAAAGAGAATGATTGCATTGTTTGTGCAGTAATTCACAATATAGATGGGCCTGGGTTACGGGATGGTGAATCACAACAGTATCTTGCTCGTTTGGCTAGCTGCTCTCAAGTTCGTGTCATAGCATCTGTCGACCATGTTAATAGTCTTCTTTTGTGGGACAAGAAGATGGTTAGCACCCAGTTCAATTGGTGCTGGTACCATGTCCCAACATTTGCTCCTTACAAAGTTGAAAGTACCTTCATGCCCATGATTCTTGCGAGTGGTGGCGCCACTCAGAATTCGAGGACAGCTACAATAGTCCTTCAGAGTCTGACACCGAATGCTCAAGGTGTTTTCAGGATCCTTGCAGAGCATCAACTGGGTCATCCAGATGACGAAGGATTGCCTCTTAACATGTTGTATGCAAAATGCCGGGAGAAGTTTCTAGTTAGCAGTCAAGTCACACTAAATTCCCATTTGACAGAGTTCAAGGATCATGAGCTGGTAAGAACCAAGAAGAAGTGTGTTGGTGGGGATTGCTTTGAAATGATTCCAGCAAAACTCCAGCACGTGATGATAAAAAGAACTTGCATGAAGGCTGCAAATATTAGCAGTTAGGAACAAGCTATTCACTATTGCAGTAACACAAAAGAAACATTGGACGTGACTCTGAATCTTCTGCGGCACTCACAGAATCCTTGATGAAATACTTACACGAAGACCAAATTTTCAGAATTGATCATCATTTGAGAAAGGAGTTCGGTTGGAAAAGATGACCCATTGTGATGATCATTCTCGTGAACTGATCTTCAACAGACTTCAACGACTTCCAGCTGAATCTGGTCAACAACCTTCAACAGAACGTGCTAGTTGCAGAATTTCTCATCCTTATCTGTGATAGATTGAAAAAGGAGCAGAAGATTACGTTAAAGATAAAACCAAGGAAATAACAACTCACATTACAAACAACGTTCAAATAATTCAGATAACGTTCAGCAAACCAGATGGAATCAAATATAGAGGATTATGCTTATCAAATCAGATCAGAGGAGATCAGCCAAGAGATTGAGTTTATCAAAATCGAACTCACCCAAATCCCAACCAACAGGCATCCATGAGCCTATAAAAGGACTCTTCCATCAACGGATCAGGCATCAACCAGCGACGATCAACCAACGAGCATCAAGAGGTTCAGTCCGAAAATTCAGAGAAATAGAGAGAGAGAGAGAGAGAAAGGAAGAGAAGAAGGAGAAGAAGGAAGTCCGGCCTGGTTCCGACGTCCGACGATCGTCCGGCGAAGTGCTCCTACGTCCCCTCTCACTCACACAGGTTGGAATTCTTGCACAAATTGGTTTTAATTCATGAGAATCTGAAAAAGCACAGATTCTGGAAATTTGTACGTGAATCAAGGCCTTGAGCCCATGTTCTTCATTTATATCGATACAAACATGCATGATTCCTTCATGAACGGAATTAAAATCCATGTTTAGATGATTTCCATACATCATTAGGGTTGATACTGGTTGAATTTTGTTTTAGAATCACGTTAGGAACTTTCTGAAATTTTCTGCAAACTTGGTTTCTGAAACTGTCCGTGCACACGCGTCTGATCACAGAATTTTTATAGCCAAACGGATAAGCCAATTGCTTCTAAATTTTGCATGAATAATCTAGACATATCAGACGTTCTTAGATAAAATTTTGAGGAATTTTTATGAACTATTGCCTAGCCAATTAGATTCGTGAAGTTTATACAAAATCCAGATTGTGTTTTACAGAAACAGAATGTTCAGTAACAGAACTCTGTTCTTTTGCCCATATCTCTTCAACCACTGAATGAAATTTGATTCTTCGGAAACCTAACATCCGTATCTTTCTAACACAATAAATTTTATCGAAATTGGATGACTGAGTGCTGAGATATTGCTATTTTTCTGAGCTTCTGATTCACAGAAACAGGGTTGTTCCGAATTTTATAACAGTTTCTGATTCTGTATTTAATTCTCAAAAAATAAAGAACAAAATTATAAAATAAAAATATATTCTGATTCTACACACACGTGTCTCTATTCTTTAAAAATTTTAGAATTTTTGGAGAATCAGAAGCATTTTTAAAAATTCGAAGAACAGGTCTTTGGAACTGAACAGATTCTACAACTTTCATAATCTGAAAATTTTCAGAAATCAAGAACTTAAACACAAATCTGAAACTATTGAAAAATCTGGTTTTTCCTTTCTTGAATTAACGGATTCAAACAAATTTCAAGCGTCTAGGCTGACCCTTGAGCGCCGGCTGAAGAAGGCCTAAGTCGAAAAGATCTCACTTGTCCGCAATCGTTCTTAGAAGTCAGAAAATCAGAATTTGTTAGTTTTGATAAACTAACTGGCACGCTCGCGCAACCTGACGTAGTTCGAGGGTTTGATTTCGGATCCCACGATTTGAAATAAAATCACGTCTACACTAGTCACTTCCCCAACGACCAGCCTAGGGTTCGCGCTAAATTTGGCTCTAAGGGTGAGTCGAGGAGCACCTTGAAGTTTCAAAACTGGTTTTCCCGGAGATTCCACTTTTGGTGGCCCCCGAATGACGACTTGGGCGGGCTTCTTGTACAGTACAAGAAAGGGCGCACAAATGGGTCGACCAGACTCTGGTTTTTGCACTAGTTCCTTAGAAAAGGTGAGGGTACATACCTCCTTTCCTTTCCCACTGCCACTGGCGTGTTTGGGAAAGGGTTCTTTGAAGATAGCTTGAGGTGGCTCAGGTTCCGCAGTGACCTGGAGCCGGCCCTCCGCTATCAAGTTCTCAATTTTATTCAAAAGGGAGAAACAGCGTTTGGTATCATGGCCTTTGAGCCGATAATACTTACAAAATCGATTTAAATACCTCCCTTTGGAAGTGACTCCTTCGGGGATTTCGGGAAGTTCTATCATGCCTTGGGCAAATAGGAGGTCTAGGACCTCCGACACAGGTTGCCCCAGCGGTGTATATTCCCATTTTTCAACCGGTTTTTGAAAGGTTCGCTCCCTTTTATTTTCTAGTTTTTCAAAATTTTTGGAAGTGCCTGCTACGCTTGGATCCACCCGGACATTGGCGATTTTATAGGGCTTTGCCCCTTTGTCCATCATGGGTAGCTCATAAGTGATGGGCTTTTCCAAGCGGGTTTTAGAAACGGCACTTCCTTTCCATAAGTGATCGTATGTCCCTTTTCTCAAGTTGGTTTCGAAAAGGGATGCCTTTTTGATCAACTTATGAAAAGTTGAGATCTCATGGAGCGAGAGAAGGGTTTTTAACTCGCTTTTAAAGTTATCCAGGATGAGCATGACTGCGCATCCTTCGGATATGGGCTCTCGTACTTGGCCCAAAAGTGACCTCCATCTTATAATGAAGGCATGTACATCTTCGTTCATGCCTTTCTTTGTATCCCTTAAGGTATTCAGAGTCGGCGTGACTTCTACGTTGTGTGCAAATCTTTGCATGAAGCAGTTCGCTAACTCTTCAAAAGTAGCGAACTGGCTTAAGTCATAGGAAGCCAGCCATTTGGCAGTTGTGCCTTTAAGGGATAAAGGGAACCAATGCACCCATTTCATCGATTCCTTTTTCTTCTTATGGGCTCGACGCGAGAAAAGCTGCAAGTGAGACCTAGGGTCTCCCATGTCATCATACCGATGGAAGTTCGGTATTTCGTCATCACTGTCTGTTTCGTAATCCATAGGAAGGAAATCAGACAGGGCGTAGCTTCTTTTCTCTTTATTCTACCCTTTCAGCAACTGCTGTAGGGCTTTACGGTCCTTTTGTGTGAAGGACTCGTGGTATTGGTTGCCTTCCATTGCGAAGGCCTCTTTGTGCTTGCGAGGTTTTTAAGATTTTTTCTTAGGCCTTTTGTAGACGCGCGAAAATCCCCGCCTCTTCGCCTTTTTCAGGGCTTGGGGCGGATCCTCTCGTGTGTCTAAGGCCTATATATGCAAACAGGGCGTGCCAGCTAGCTTACCTAAGCTAGCGAAGATATTTTTAACACTGACTTCTAAACGTGGCGACTGTGAGCAAGTGAGCTCTTGTCGTCGCAGACCTTCTTGCACCGATGCGCAAGGGTCAGTCTGTACGCTTTGCAAAAATCGAGTTTTTGGAGAGAAAGTCTACGAAGCGGTTCGAGGTGTCTATTTCGGGCCTTTAAGATGCGATTGCATTTTTTAGATCACGTGGATTTGCACGTGCCTAAGTCTTTTCTTTTATCCCTTTTCGGGCCACCTAGTTTGTGTGTTATGAACACTCCACTACATGGGCGATTTCGAGCGGGGCTTGCTTCGATGCATTATGCGTCCTACCTCGTGGTATGGCGTAGATGCAATGCAAACTCACGCTACTCCAAAGGGAAAACCCGAAATGTAAAGACAATACTGAAGGGAAATGACTGAAGGGAAATAACCGAAGGGAAATAACCGAAGGGAAATAACCGAAGGGAGATATGTATATAGATTATGTATATGAGCCCTTACTCGGGTCTTGCAAATAAGAGCGAAGGCTCAATGTGGGTGCGTGCTGGAATTGAAAGACTTACACACACGACATGAAATTAATCCCAAATATAAATTGCAGTATGGCCTTGACTAAGGTCTTGGGAGTAAGAGCGAAGGCTCAATGTGTGTGAGAGTGCTTGAATTGAAAGACTACCCACACGACATAAATGAAACCCAAATATAACTGCAATAAGGCCTTTTCTAAGGTCTTGGGAGTAAGAGCGAAGGCTCAATGTGTGTGAAAGTGCTTGAATTGAAAGACTTACTCACACGACATGAAATAAAACCCAAATATTATAGGTCGGCCCTTACTTGGGTCTTTCAAATAAGAGCGAAAGCTCAATGTGTGTGAGAGTGCTTGAATTGAAAGACTTACTCACACGACATGAAATGAAACCCAAATAGTATAGGTCGGCCCTTACTTGGGTCTTTCAAATAAGAGCGAAAGCTCAATGTGTGTGAGAGTGCTTGAATTGAAAGACAACGCACCCAACTTAAACAAAACCCTTCGAAAATGAAAGTATATATATACACTTATGTATTAGGGGCTGATTAGGCCCGTGTGTGTTCAAAATCGTGCACGACTAAGAGAGTGCACGTGTGTGGGTGTGCCAAGCCACGTTATTACAAGCGGGGGGAGACTATGCTCCGTTATTACAACCCCGTATCAAATTGAATCTCAAGCAAGTATAATCCTAAAGACCGAGTTTAGGCACTTACGAGTAGCTGGTCCATAGAGGCCTTGCTTGAGCATGGGCTTGGGCTTCGCCTTGGGCTGCAAACGGGAGCTCCGCGAGGGTAGGTGACCAAGGGTGCTGGTCGGCTGCAAGTGGGGCGCGGGATAGGCGCCTCGAAGGTGGCCGGCTGCAAATGGGTGTCGCCTCGATGTGGGGGGTTTAAAGGGGCTGGACCAAGTGAGTTTTTAGGGTCACTAGGAAAGTCGAGGGTTTCGGGAAAGTGGACCTAAAGGGGAGTTTATGGGAAGGCCGAATGGGACACCTAGGGGAATGGTGATGACTGGCCGAATGAAGGAATAGCCGGTTGGAGTGGCCGACTAGGAAGATGTGGTGGTGGCGGGCTGCTAGGATGACTAAGGTTGCAGTATGGAAAGGTAGCTAGTTAGGTGATGGGGCTAGGTGATAGTGGGGATAGTAGGTATAAGGGAGTGTTATGGGCAGGTCTTAGGAAATCGAATAGGGTGGTCGGGTTTAGTTGAGGGGAGTTAGGTAGGGGCAAATGGCTGGGGCGGCTAAGGTTTGGCCGAGTGGGAGTGGTGGCGGCGAGGGGCTGTTGTGTAGGTAAGGTGATGGTATGGTGGGTGGCTAGGAGTGGAGAGGGAGTAGAGAAGGAGCTAGGTAACGTGCAGGGTACTTACCGAATGGGGAGAGGCGGTGGAAGGCAAAGAGAGAAGCCGGGTGTGGATGGGAGCTCGGCTGGCTCGGTTGGGTGAAGGTGGTGGAGAGTGGTCCCGGCTAGGTGAGGAAATGGGAGAAGGAGAGGGCCCGGCTGGGTGAGGTGAGGGTTCCAGCTTTCCAAACCCGCCCCCAAAGGGGGGGGGTTTAAATAGGGGATGGGTAGGTCGGTTAGGGCTGGGCTTGGGGTAGTGGTTAGGTGGTTTAGGTAGGGTGGTATATAGATAAGGTGGGCTGGAAAGGGTTGGGCCAGATATTTTGGAAACTAGGGGTTTGGGTAGATTATGGGCTAGGGGTGGTTTAGGGGTTTAGGGCTAGGTTAGGTGGTCGGGTTTTAGGGTGAGGTTTAGTGAGCTAGGTTAGGTGATTAGGCTAGGTTTAGGCTAGGATTAGGCGTTTTGGGTTAGGTTTAGGTGAAGGAGCTCCCTTAGCATGGCCCATAGACCTTAGCCACCTCATGTTGGTGCAGCCCTAGGTTAGGTCTTAGCTAATTACAAGCTTATACCCACTCAATTAGGCTAACCCACATGATTAACCCCAAACTTGACACACAAGTCAAGCTTAATTACAACACTCTTGATATTTTTCATCCCCACTCTCTCTCATGCCCATAATCCCACGTGAATTCCAAGTGGGCCCCACCTCCATTTATGAGAAGGTGATTTGGGCCATGGATATGGATATTGGATTGGATCTCTGGATCCAAATCCAAATCCAAGTCCACATATGGGTTGGATTGGGATCTGGATATATATGGTCCAGATCCAATCCAAACTGAACTCTGACTCCTTCGAGCTGGGTTCGAAATGGACGATTCGTGCGGGGCCTGACAGCATCAGTGCTCCGTCTGCGTTGGGTCTTCGCCAACATGGTCGTCCGCCTCCGTTTTTGCCTTCCAGAGATGACTTCAAATGATATTTTGATAAGAACAGGATCTTGGACGTTCGAGATCCTGGGTGTGAATCAGATACAAGAGTTGCTGCGCCGGGCTCGACAAGTGCTCCAGTTCCGGGCTCTTCTTAGCTCTCCTGGTCCTGTCTTGATCAGGCCAAGCCACTTCGGGGTTTCAAAACATGTTTTAAAAGGGTTTTCAAAAGCCATATCATATGTTTTTGAAAGATATAGTTTAAAGCATATATACAGGGTTGTCTGGAAGGCTCCTGGGTTTCCAGACTCAAAATAACCCTTTGGGGCTGCTTTTACAAAACCAGATTTGTTTTAAGGAATTCGTGGGATTTCGGGGTGTTTACAGATGCCCCTCTTTGGCCTTGTCCAAATAGATTTGGATAAGGGCAAAGATGACAAACACGCCTTTCAATGTCTCCCTAGATCTAGCCACGAAGAATATGGGATCGTCCCATTTTTAGCAAAATCTCAATTTATAAACTCTGGTAGGAGGAGATATCACGCCAAAGGGTTTTCTATAGAATCTGGTCCTAAAATGGGATCATGTTATGCAAGTACCATGCGTGGAATGCAGATGACATGGGTGTGGTGTCAAGAGTGGCGACCTCCTAGAGACCAGATGTGGTCGAACTCTAGAGACTTACAAGGTCTATTGCTCCAAGTGAGCAAATCCTATGCTGTTCGATGTTCGGTTTTCAAAACTTATTTACAAAAGCTATTTACAAAAGGGACAACTGTCTTGAGCCTCGATCCTAAGGATCTCGAGCTCTTCGTGCTTGCCCTTGTTTCAGTCTTAACACTCGCTTATCTAGCGGAGGTTTTATAAGAAAACAAGCTTCATTTCAAATTCCTACGCCTTACTCGAAACGTCGAATTCTCAAACAAGATGAAATTCAAGTAAGTAAATCCTATTTTTACTTTAGGATTCCTCGAAATGAACCATGCTTTGGCTTGGGATAAGCCAGGGATGGAAAAGAGATACCACGGTCCCTTCTGAAGCGTCCCGTGGTTTAAGGCATAGAAGGCGGAAAACTGCTCTTTTTGAGCTTTTTGGCCTCTTTTTCCTTTTTTTCATAGAGGGTCTCCCTTTGGGAGTATTTTTTCTTTAATCCCTCTTTTTTATAAGAGAATCGATTTTTCTTTTAAATTCTGGTTTCTTTCTTTCGGAAAGAGACTTTGAATGGGAAATTCCCTTTTGTTTTGGGCCTTTGTTTTCCTTTTGGAAGGAGAAGAGAAGAGGGGAGGACTTATCCCAAGCCTACGCTCGATCCATTCCAGATCAGCCTATTTAGAAATAGCACGTACCACTTGCAAGTATCTTGCTATGTTGAACTAGGCCTTTCTTCGTAAGAAGAAGGATTTTGAAATGTAACCACGATTTTGAAGACTCCGCTCTTTCACAAGTGCGAATTCTCTCACTCAGGGTTAAACGAGTTTGCTTTTGCACCTTATTCACATGTCTCAGGGTAGCTATCCCTATAAAATTTTCGAAAACTGGAATTTAATCCAGATCCTACACATGATACTTCTTTAAGTATTGAATATTGATAGGATCTGCTAAATTCCTACCTTCTACATCGATCAACCAATACGAATTGCTCGTAGTGGTTGCTCGTACAACATAGGGTCCATCCCAGTTGGGGCGCCACTTACCTAAGGGGTGTGGGCCACGATGGTGGATGGTTTTTAAGACCAGATCTCCCACTTCAAAGTGGTGAGGTCTCATGTGTTTGCTATAATGTCGGGCTATCTTTTGCCGGTATGCACAAGCATGATCCATGGCAAGGAGTCACCTCTCATCTAGCAAATCTAGTTCGGCCATCCTAGCATGCTGAAGCGTCTCTAGGGGGAGGTCGAGTGCTAGGGATGTATGTAATGAATGCAGTTGGGTATGAATGGGAAGAATGGCGTTTGTGCCATAGACCAACTCGAATGGTGTGGCATTCATGGGAGTCCGAATGGAAGTCCTATAAGCCCATAAGGCTTCATCCAGCTTCTCGTGCCACGTCCTACCCTTCTCTAAGGTTTTCTCAATAATACTAATGAGAGTCTTGTTTGTGGCTTCGGCTTGGCCGTTGCCTTGAGGGTAGTAGGGCGAGGAGAAGTGGTGAGTTATGCCATACGTGTTGCACAACTTAACCATCCGCTCATTCTTGAATGGGGTGCCATTATCAGACACAAGGTCTCGTGGAACCCCAAATGGAGCCAAGATATTCCTCCGGATGAAAGCCACCACATGTTGCCCCATTACATTCGTTAGGGAAATGGCTTCCACCCACTTGGAGAAATACTCCGTGGCTGCTAAAATAAATTGATGCCCATTCGAGGCCTTGGGAAATATTGGGCCTACGATGTCAAACGCCCACATGGTAAATGGCCAGGGGCTGACCACGGAATGCAATGCAGATGAAGGGATATGAATGGCGTGCCCATGCACTTGACACGGATGACACTTCCTAACATGATCGTGACAATCCTTTTTCAGGGTGGACCAAAAATAGCCCCCTCTAAGTATTTTCATTGCCATCATGTTGGCATTAACATGACCTCCACATTCTCCATTGTGGAACTCATGCATCACTATCCTAGCCTCCTCTAGGTCGATACACCTAAGCAGAATGCCGGTAAAACTCTTTTTGTATAAGACCCCACCCAGAATGGTGTATCGGGTCGAAATCTTACGAATGAATGCCTTATCTTTGGATGTGGCATCCTCGGTGAATCCCCCATTTTCTAAAAATTGTTTTATGTGATAGAACCAAGGTTTTTCAATAGACTCTGGGTTGTTTTGGCAAATATCCAAGTCGTGCGTGGATGGGTGGGGCGCATGCCATATTTCCAAAGATCTGGTCCCTGAAATGGGATCGACCTTCAGGGCTGAACCCAAGGAGGAGAGGGCATCGGCGATGCCATTGTCCTCTCTTCCCACGTGTGTGAGCTTACACGACTGGAAGGATTGGACCAATCGAGTGGCCAACTCGTGATATGGAAGTAGTTTCTCATTACGTACTTGCCAAATTTTTAAAACCTGGTTTATGACAAGGAGCGAATCTCCAAAGACCTCAATGCACGATGCCCCTAGAGTTTTCGAAATCCTTAAGCCTTGTATGAGCGCTTCATACTCAGCTACGTTGTTGGAACATTCGAAATCTAAGCGGACTGCTATGGGAATCTCGCCCTTTTCAGGGGAGATTAGGATGACCCCAGCACCAGCCCCTCGTTGGTTTCGTGCCCCGTCGAAGTGCATCTTCCACACTTGGTTTTCGAGAGAATTTGCCAAAACGTGGTTTTGAAAATGGTTTTGCAATATGCCTTCATCAGGCATTTCGCCAAGAGTGGGATATGCGTCCTCTAAAGGGAATTCAGCCACGTAATCTACTAGGGCTTGCCCCTTAATGGAGATTTGGTGATGGTATTTCAGATCATACTCTATTAGAAGGAGCTGTCATTTGCCCAATCTACCCGTGAGAATGGGTTTTTCGAACAAGTGCTTGATTGGATCAAGCTTGGACACTATCCAGATCTCATGATCTAGGAAATAGTGTCTGAACTTTTGGCAGGCCCAGACTAGGGCCAAACACGTCTTCTCCATGGCTTGATAATTTCGTTCATAAGCCAAGAGAGTTTTCGAAATATAGTAGATGGCATACTCTTTATGGGTGTCATCCTCGTACTGAGCCAACAGGGCTCCTAAAGCATTTACATGCACAGAGATGTATAATAAAAGTGGTTTTCCTTGTTTTGGAGGATTCAAAACGGGGGCATTAACCAAGTATGCCTTCAGTCTCTCGAAGGACTTTTGGCATTCGTTATCCCATAAGAATTTCGTACCCTTCCTCAACAGTTTGTTGAAGGGTTCGCATCTAGTTGCCAGATTCGATATGAATCGGCGCACGGATTGTAATCGACCCTAGAGGCTACGGATTTGGGTGAGATTGGAGGGTGGAGCCATGTCTATGATGGCTCGACACTTAGAGGGGTCGACTTCTATTCCCCTTTGGCTCACCATAAGGCCTAGAAGCTTCCCTGATTCTACCCTGAACACACATTTTTGAGGGTTTAGCTTTACTTTGTAAAGCCTAAGCCTTTCGAAAATCTTTTGTAAACTTTCGATATGGGTGCATCGGGTTTTGGATTTCGCCAAGAGATCATCTACATACACTTCTACAAGCTCATGAATTTGATCATGGAAGATCGTGTTCATGACTCGTTGGTATGTTGCGCCGGTATTTTTCAAACCAAAGGGCATGACTGTATAGCAGTACGTGCCCCATGGGGTTGTGAAGGCGGTCTTACCCTGATCTCGTGGACTTAGTTTGATTTGATTATAGCCTGAATAGCCATCCATGAATGAAAACATTTCATGATTTGCAGTACTATCGACTATCAAATCTATGTTGGGTAAAGGATAATTATCCTTTGGAGTGGCCTTATTTAGGTTTCTGAAATCGATGCATATTCGAATTTTCCCATTGGTTTTTCGAACCACAACGATATTTGACAACCAATCAGAATACGCAATGGGTTTTATAAATCCGACCTTTAGCAGATCTTCTAAACCCTCTTTGACTTGCGTGTGTACATTCGGGTGTATTTTCCTAAGCTTCTGCTTTATGGGTTTTACACCTGCATCTAAGGGAAGACGATGCTCGACTATGCTGGGATCTATGCCCGGCATGTCTTCATACGTCCATGCAAACACATCTAAATAGGTTCGTAGAAATGCAATGAATGCTAACTTTTCAGTTTCATGCAAGCATGCGCCTATTTTGATGGTTTTGGGATTGGAATCATCCCCTAGGTTCACCTCTATGAAATCTCCTCCTACTAATTGGGAAGGTCTTTCAAAATCGAGAATTCTATGAAATTCTGGGAGCTCAGAAGTGGGATCTTCCTCAAGGGGATCCACTTCTGGGCTTTGATCATTCTCGTGGGCTATAGACCTGAGGGAACTTGATGCATGGTTTTCAAAATGACCTGGTTTTGTACTTGGATTTTCAAGTGATTTCGAAATTTTTGGTCTGGCTATGCAGACGACATTTGTTTCGAAATCCTTTTCTTTTGCCAAAGTCCTACCAGGAGCAGCTATGTACAAAATCTTTTTGGTATTTTCCAAATTTTCGATTTTTTTTGGCTTTTGTAAAACAAGAACTTTGGGAACTATACAAAGTACTCTTTTTTCGAGTTTTTTTTTTTCCATTGTTTTTGGTTTTTCTTGTTTTTTGATTTTTTTTTTATTTTAAGTTTTTCAAATGTTTTTGGTATTTTTAGAAAAGGGATCTTCCGTCATACCTACAAAGGGAAAACTCTACGGGTTAGACTCGGAATAGGAGGTCTAAATCGTAGGTCTCTTCTAAGACAGGCTCCGGGGCACCCTTGACCCAGGTGGTCATAGGGGGTGGCTCCGGCGGTATTCGGGGAGTATAGCCGATCCCATATCGGGCCCTAGGCAGGATGGGCTCTAGGAGACCCTGGTTTTGTGCCCCTAGACTTTTGTAGGGCGTGTAGCCCATGTTCAATAACATGTTCCACGACCTTTTGTTTTTTGAAAAGATGGGATACAAGTCGTGGTCCTGGAACATGCTATCGTCCATCTTAGGCTCGTATGGCCTCTTGTCCAGGGGTTTTGGAAATAGGGAACGCTTGGGTTTTCCTAGGAGGATTAGAGTCGGGAGGGGGCCTGCTTTGGGCGGCCCCTTCACACATACAACCTTCCTAGGGTTGTTCAACACGAGCCGAGGGCCCCTTCACACATACAACCTTCCTAGGGTTGTTCAACATGAGCCGAGGTGACTCGACCATAATTTGCCCCAGGTTAGCCTCATGGGCCTGGGAGCTTGATAAACAAGGGGAGTTTATGATCCCCTGAAGCTGTGGGTGACTCTCACCTAGGATCACTACGACCTGGTCCCTAAAAGGGATCTTGACACACCTGTTTAAGGTGGATGGCACAGCGCACAAACTGTGTATCCAGGGCCTTCCCAGCAACAGGTTATAATGGGGGTGGATGTCCAAGACATGAAACACCCCCGTGTGTTCGATCCCTCCCGTTTCCATTGGGAGTTCGATGGATCCTAAAGGTCTAGACGCATTCCCATCGTATCCAGTGATAACGATGGGGCTTGGGTTCACTGAAGTCAAGGTGACTCCGATTTTGTACGCCACATGAAGTGGAAGGATGTTGAGCCCTCCTCCACCATCGAGTAGGCACCTGTCCAGAGAGTGGTTGTTTAGAACCACCTCGATATGCAGGGCCTGGTTATGGGTTTCGTAGGGTCTATCTACATCATCTTCCGAGAAAGTGATGGGTGATTTTGCTCCTAATAAAGCCACTTGGGCAGACAAGGATTCCGGACTTATGTTCGAATCAACCTTGGCCCTTTCTAGAATTTTCTCTAATACAAGTCTATGCCTAGGCGAGGTTTTTATAAGCTCTAGGATAGACATGTGAATAGGAATCTTGTAAAGGTGGTTTTCGAAATCATAAGGATTTAGGATGACTTAGTCCTTATCTGCTTTTGGCAGACCACTAGGGATACATGCTTTTGAGGGGCCAGGCACACTGACCACCTTTTGAGCACCTTGAAGGTTCGGGGGTTGGTAGATCCTCCCGGATCTAGTGACTTCCCCCACGACCAGCCTAGGGTTCGCGCTAAACTTGGCTCTAAGGATGAGCTGAGGAGAACATTGGATTTTCAAAACTGGTTTTACCGGGGTTTCCACTTTTGGTGGTCCCCGAATGACGACTTGGGCGGGCCTCTTGTATAGTACAAGGATGGGCGCACAAGTAGGTCGACCAGGTTCTGGCTTTTGCGCTAGTTCCTTGGAAATGGTGAGGGTACATACCTCCTTTCCTTTCCCACTGCCACTGGCGTGTTTGGGAAAGGGTTCCTTGAAGATAGCTTGAGGTGGCTCAGGTTCCGCAGTGACCTAGAGCCGGCCTTCTGCTATCAAGTTCTCAATTTTATTTAAAAGAGAGAAGCAGCGTTTGGTGTCATGGCCTTTGAGCCGATGATACTTACAAAATCGGTTTAAATACCCCCCCTTGGACGTGACTCCTTCGGGGATTTCAGGGAGTTCGATCATGCCCTGGGCAAGTAAGAGGTCTAGGACCTCCGACACAGGTTGCCCCAGCGGAGTATACTCCCGTTTTTCAACTGATTTTTGAAAATTGTGTTCTCTCTTATTTTCTAATTTTTCAAAATTTTTAGAAGTGCCCTCCATGCCTGGATCCACCCGGACATTGGCGATTTTATGGGGCTTTGCCCCTTTGTCCGTCGTGGGCAGCCCATATGCGATGGACTTTTCCAAATGGGTTTTTAGAACGGCACTTCCTTTCCATAAGTGGTCGTATGTCCCTTTTCGCAAGTTGGTTTCGAATAGGGAAGCCTTTTTGATCAACTTATGGAAAGTTGAAATCTCATGGAGCGAGAGAAGGGTTTTTAACTCGCTTTTGAAATTATCCAGGATGAGCATTACTGCGCATCCTTCGGATATGGGCTCTCGCACTTGGCCCAAAAGCGACCTCCATCTTATAATGAAGGCATGTACGTCTTCGTTCATGCCTTGCTTTGTATCCCTTAAGGTATTCAGGGTTGGCGTGACTTCTACGTTGTGTGCAAATCTTTGCATGAAGCAGTTCGCTAACTCTTCAAAAGTAGCGAACTGGCTTAAGTCGTAGGAAGCCAGCCATTTGGCAGCTGTGCCTTTAAGGGATAGAGGGAACCAATACACCCATTTCATCGAGTCCTTTTTCTTCTTATGGGCTCGACGTGAGAAAAGCTGCAAGTGAGACCTAGGGTCTCCCATGCCATCATACCGATGGAAGTTCGGTATTTCATCGTCACTGTCTGTTTCGTAATCCATAGGAAGGAAATCAGACAGGGCGTAGCTTCTTTTCTCTTTATTCTGCCCTTTCAGTAGCTGCTGTAGGGCTTTACAGTCCTTTTGTGTGAAGGACTCATGGTATTGGTTGCCTTCCATTACGGAGGCCTCTTTTTGCTTGCGATGTTTTTCAGATTTCTTTTTAGGCCTTTGTTCACCGTTCGATGAACATGAATCGCCTACTTCAGCCTCTTGGCTGAGAGCATCGATTTTGGCCTCAAACTCCCTTCTCAAGTCCTCGATTTCATCTAGTTTTATTTTGTTTTTGAAAATCCTCCTAGAGTGAGAACTTGATGCGCATGAGCCTTGGCTCGATACTTCACTTGGATTAGATTTTGACATGCTTTTCAAGCTTTTTCAAAATGTCCTAAGTACAAGCAAAGAAAAACAAGTTAAAACGACACCTTTTACAAAATTTTCGCAAGACCTCTACTTTAAAACTCGATTTTTGAAAGGCTCACGTCCCACCGGGCGTGCCAATCTCTGTAGACGCGCGAAAATCCCCGCCTCTTCGCCTTTTTCAGGGCTTGGGGCGGATCCTCTCGTGTGTCTAAGGCCTATATATGCAAACAGGGCGTGCCAGCTAGCTTACCTAAGCTAGCGAAGATATTTTTAACACTGACTTCTAAACGTGGCGACTGTGAGCAAGTGAGCTCTTGTCGTCGCAGACCTTCTTGCACCAATGTGCAAGGGTCAGTCTGTACGCTTTGCAAAAATCGAGTTTTTGGAGAGAAAGTCTACGAAGCGGTTCGAGGTGTCTATTTCGGGCCTTTAAGATGCGATTGCATTTTTTAGATCACGTGGATTTGCACGTGCCTAAGTCTTTTCTTTTATCCCTTTTCGGGCCACCTAGTTTGTGTGTTATGAACACTCCACTACACGGGCGATTTCGAGCGGGGCTTGCTTCGATGCAATATGCGTCCTACCTCGTGGTATGGCGTAGATGCAATGCAAACTCACGCTACTCCAAAGGGAAAACCCGAAATGTAAAGACAATACTGAAGGGAAGTGACTGAAGGGAAATAACCGAAGGGAAATAACCGAAGGGAAATAACCGAAGGGAAATAACCGAAGGGAAATAACCGAAGGGAGATATGTATATAGATTATGTATATGAGCCCTTACTCGGGTCTTGCAAATAAGAAAGAAGGCTCAATGTGGGTGCGTGCTGGAATTGAAAGACTTACACACACGACATGAAATTAAACCCAAATATAAATTGCAGTATGGCCTTGACTAAGGTCTTGGGAGTAAGAGCGAAGGCTCAATGTGTGTGAGAGTGCTTGAATTGAAAGATTACCCACACGACATAAATGAAACCCAAATATAACTGCAATAAGGCCTTTACTAAGGTCTTGGGAGTAAGAGCGAAGGCTCAATGTGTGTGAAAGTGCTTGAATTGAAAGACTTACTCACACGACATGAAATAAAACCCAAATATTATAGGTCGGCCCTTACTTGGGTCTTTCAAATAAGAGCGAAAGCTCAATGTGTGTGAGAGTGCTTGAATTGAAAGACTTACTCACACGACATGAAATGAAACCCAAATAGTATAGGTCGGCCCTTACTTGGGTCTTTCAAATAAGAGCGAAAGCTCAATGTGTGTGAGGGTGCTTGAATTGAAAGACAACGCACCCAACTTAAACAAAACCCTTCGAAAATGAAAGTATATATATACACTTATGTATTAGGGGCTGATTAGGCCCGTGTGTGTTCAAAATCGTGCACGACTAAGAGAGTGCACGTGTGTGGGTGTGCCAAGCCACGTTATTACAAGCGGGGGGAGACTATGCTCCGTTATTACAACCCCGTATCAAATTGAATCTCAAGCAAGTATACAACTAAAGACCGAGTTTAGGCACTTACGAGTAGCTAGTCCGTAGAGGCCTTGCTTGAGCGTGGGCTTGGGCTTCGCCTTGGGCTGCAAACGGGAGCTCCGCGAGGGTAGGTGACCAAGGGTGTTGGCCGGCTGAAAGTGGGGCGCGGGATAGGTGCCTCGAAGGTGGCCGGCTGCAAATGGGTGTCGCCTCGATGTGGGGGGTTTAAAGGGGCTGGACCAAGTGAGTTTTTAGGGTCACTAGGAAAGTCGAGGGTTTCGGGAAAGTGGACCTAAAGGGGAGTTTATGGGAAGGCCAAATGGGACACCTAGGGGAATGGTGATGACTGGCCGAATGAAGGAATAGCCGGTTGGAGTGGCCGACTAGGAAGATGTGGTGGTGGCGGGCTGCTAGGATGACTAAGGTTGCAGTATGGAAAGGTAGCTAGTTAGGTGATGGGGCTAGGTGATAGTGGGGATAGTAGGTATAAGGGAGTGTTATGGGCAGGTCTTAGGAAATCGAATAGGGTGGTCGGGTTTAGTTGAGGGGAGTTAGGTAGGGGCAAATGGCTGGGGCGGCTAAGGTTTGGCCGAGTGGGAGTGGTGGCGGCGAGGGGCTGTTGTGTAGGTAAGGTGATGGTATGGTGGGTGGCTGGGAGTGGAGAGGGTGTAGAGAAGGAGCTAGGTAACGTGCAGGGTACTTACCGAATGGGGAGAGGCGGTGGAAGGCAAAGAGAGAAGCCGGGTGTGGATGGGAGCTCGGCTGGCTCGGTTGGGTGAAGGTGGTGGAGAGTGGTCCCGGCTAGGTGAGGAAATGGGAGAAGGAGAGGGCCCGGCTGGGTGAGGTGTGGGTTCCAGCTTTCCAAACCCGCCCCCAAAGGGGGGGGTTTAAATAGGGGATGGGTAGGTCGGTTAGGGCTGGGCTTGGGGTAGTGGTTAGGTGGTTTAGGTAGGGTGGTATATAGATAAGGTGGGCTGGAAAGGGTTGGGCCAGATATTTTGGAAACTAGGGGTTTGGGTAGATTGTGGGCTAGGGGTGGTTTAGGGGTTTAGGGCTAGGTTAGGTGGTCGGGTTTTAGGGTGAGGTTTAGTGAGCTAGGTTAGGTGATTAGGCTAGGTTTAGGCTAGGATTAGGGAAATTAATCTAGGTTTAGGGAAGGATTAGGGAAGTGGGTTAGGTGATTAGGTTGGGATTAGGACGGGATTAGGGAAGTGGGTTAGGTGATTAGGTTCAGATTAGGGGTGGATTAGGGGTTTAGGCTAGGATTAGGCGTTTTGGGTTAGGTTTAGGTGAAGGAGCTCCCTTAGCATGGCCCATATACCTTAGCCACCTCATGTTGGTGCAGCCCTAGGTTAGGTCTTAGCTAATTACAAGCTTAAACCCACTCAATTAGGCTAACCCACATGATTAACCCCAAACTTGACACACAAGTCAAGCTTAATTACAACACTCTTGATATTTTTCATCCCCACTCTCTCTCATGCCCAATATCCCACGTGAATTCCAAGTGGGCCCTACCTCCATTTATGAGAAGGTGATGTGGGCCATGGATATGGATATTGGACTGGATCTCTGGATCCAAATCCAAATCCAAGTCCACATATGGGTTTGGATTGGGATCTGGATATATATGGTCCAGATCCAATCCAAACTGAACTCTGACTCCTTCGAGCTGGGTTCGAAACGGACGATTCGTGCGGGGCCTGACAGCATCAGTACTCCGTCTGCATTGGGTCTTCGCCAACATGGTCGTCCGCGTCCGTTTCTGCCTTCCGGAGATGACTTCAAATGATATTTTGATAAGAACAGGGTCTTGGACGTTCGAGATCCTGGGGGTGTGAATCAGATACAAGAGTTGCTGTGCCGGGCTCGACATGTGCTCCGGTTCCGGGCTCTTCTTAGCTCTCCTGGTCCAGTCTTGATCGGGCCAAGCCGCTTCGGGGTTTCAAAAACGTGTTTTAACAAGGTTTTAAAAAGCCATATCATATGTTTTTAAAAGATAAAGTTTAAAACATATATACAGGGTTGTTTGGAAAGCTCCTGGGTTTCCAGACTCAAAAATGGCCCTTTGGGAATGCTTGTATAAAACCAGGTTGTTTTTGAAGAAATTCGTGGGATTTTGGGGTGTTTACACCTTTGTTCACCGTTTGATGAACAGGAATCGCCTACTTCAGCCTCTTGGCTGAGAGCATCGATTTTGGCCTCAAACTCCTTTCTTAGGTCCTCGATTTCATCTAGCTTGATTTTGTTTTTGAAAATCCTCCTAGAGTGAGAACTTGATGCACATGAGCCTTGGCTCGACACTTAACTTGGGTTGGATTTTGACATGCTTTTCAAGCTTTTTCAAAATTTCCTAAGTACAAGCAAAGAAAACAAAGTTAAAAATGACACCTCTTTGAAAATTTTTCGCAAGCTTCTAGACTTAACTCGATTTTTGAAAGGCTCACGTCCCATCGGGCATGCCAATCTCTGTAGACACAGGAAAATCCCAGCCTCCCTGGCTCCTAAGGGCCTGGAGCGGACCTTCTCGTGTGTCTAAGTCCTATTTGTATAAACAGGGCGTGCCAGCAAGCTTACCTAAGCTAGCGAAGATATATTTTAACCCGACTTCTAACGTGGTGACTGTGAGCAAGTGAGCTCTTGTCATCGCAGACCTTCTTGCACCAATGCGCAAGGGTCAGTCTGTACGCTTTAAAAATCGAGTTTGGGATAAAAAAAAACCTACGAAAGTGGTTCGAGGTGTTTGATTCGGGCCTTTTTAATGCGATTGCAGATTTTAGATCACGTGGATTTGCACGTGCCTAAGTCTTTCTTTTAATCCCTTTATGGGCCACCTATGTGTGTGTTATGAACACTCCACTATATGGGGTGAATTTGAGCGGGAGTACGGGGCTTGCTTCGATGCAATATGCGTCCTACCTCATGGTATGGCGTAGATGCAATGCAAACTCACGCTACTCCAAAGGGAAAAACCCAAATGTAAAGACAATGCCGAAGGGAAATAACCGAAGGGAAATGACTAGTAATGTAAATGCCGAAGGGAGATATGTATATAAGGTATATAGGGGCCCTTACTTGGGTCTTGCAAATAAGAGCGAAGGCTCAATGTGGGTGCGTGCTTGAATTGAAAGACTTACACACACGACATGAAATAAAACCCAAATATAACTTGCAATATGGCCTTAACTAAGGTCTTGGGAATAAGAGCGAAAGCTCAATGTGTGTGAGTGCTTGAATTGAAGTACTACGCACACAACATGAAATTAAACCCAAATATAACTTGCAATATGGCCTTAACTAAGGTCTTGGGAATAAGAGCGAAAGCTCAATGTGTGTGAGTGCTTGAATTGAAGTACTATGCACACGACATGAAATTAAACCCAAATAGTATAGCACGGCCCTTACTTGGGTCTTTCAAATTAGAGCGAAGGCTCAATGTGTGTGAGTGCTTGAATTGAAGTACTACGCACACAACATGAAATGAAAGCCCAAATAGTATAACACGGCCCTTACTTGGGTCTTACAAATAAGAGAGAAGGCTCAATGTGTGTGCGTGCTTGAATTGAAAGACAACACACCCAACTTAAGTAAAACCCTACGTAAGTTAAAGTATATATATATATATATTTATATCTTAGGGGTTGATTAGGCCCGTGTGTGTTCAAAATCGTGCATGACTAAGAGAGTGTACGTGTGTGTGGATGTGCCAAGCCACATTATTACAAGCGGGGGGAGACTATGCTCTGTTATTACAACCCCGTATCGAATTAAATTTAAGCAAGTATGCAACTAAGGACCGAGTTAGGCACTTACTTATAGTTGGTCCGAAGATGCCTTGCTTGAGCGTGGGCTTGGCCTTCACCTTAGGCTGCAAGAGGGAGCTCCGCGGAGTTGAACGACAAGAGTGGCTGCTGGCCGGATGGAAATGGTGCGCGGAAGGGGCGCCTTGAAGATGGCCGGCTGCTAGGAGTGGGCTGACTTTGTGTGTTGGGCTAAAGTGACTAAGTAGGGTCACTAAGGGAGGGTGTAGTGTTAGGAAATATGACACTAAATGGGAGCCTAAGGGAGTGTCTAAGGGAGTGCCTAAGGGAGGTATATGGCTGGCAGGTGGCTGGCCGAATGGGTATGAAACAGTCGGTTGGAGTGGCCGACTAAAGGAGACTCGGTGGTGGTGGTTGCTAAGGTGGCTATGGGTGGAGGGGGAGCGAAGAAGCGGTGGAGTGAAGTGAAGATACTAACCGGTGGTGATGGGAGGCGGCGGATGGAAGAGGAGCAGCCGGGCAGTTGAGGTGGATGGTTCGGCTGGATGGGAATGGTGAAGACGGGTGGTTGGCCAGCTGGGGTGTGGTGGAGCAGGTGGAGCAAGGTGGTGGCCGGCTATGGTGCAGGTGGGAGACTTGGCTGGGAGTGGTTGGGTTGGCTGGGCTCGGTTGGGCTGGAAAGGGGATGGGAGAGCTTGGAAAACCCGCCCCTTGGGGGGGGGGGGTTTATATAGGGCTGAAGAGGTCGGTTGAGGGTGGTATTAGGAAGGTGGTAAGGTGGTCTAGGGGTGGAGGTGTGGTGATAAGGTGGGCTGTTTTTGGGGTAGGGCCAGATATTTTCATACAAGGGGTTTTGGGTAGATGGTGTGCTAGGTTTAGGTGGGGTGGTTTAGAGGTTTAGGGTTTAGCTAGGTGGGTTGGTTTTGGGGTGAGGTTTAGTGAGGTGGGTTAGGTGATTAGGCTAGGATTAGGTTAGGTTTAGGGAAGTGGGTTAGGTGATTAGGTTGGGATTAGGCCAGGATTGGGAAGTGGGTTAGGTGATTAGGCTAGGATTAGGACAGGATTAGGGTAAAAGGCTAGGATTAGGTGTTTTTGGTTAGGTTTGGTTTAAGGAGCTCCCTTTGCATGACCCATAGACCCTAATTACATCATGTTGGTGTAGCCCTAGGTTAGGTTTTGGCTAATTACAAGCTTAAACCCACTTTAATTAGGCTAACCCACATGATTAACCCCAAACTTGACACACAAGTCAAGCTTAATTACAATACACTTTAATCTTATCCTCCCCCACTCTCTCTCATGCCCATAATCCCACGTGAAATTCAAGTGGGCCCCACCTCCATTTATGAGAAGGTGATGTGGGCCATGGATGTGGATATTGGATTGGATCTTTGGATCCAAATCCAAATCCAAGTCCATACATGGGTTTGGATTGGGATCTGGATATATATGGTCTAGATCCAATCCAAACTGAATTCTGACTCTTTCAGGCTGTGTTCGAAACGAACGGTTTGTGCGGGGTCTGACAGCATCAGTACTCCGTCTGCGTTGGGTCTTCGCCAACATGATCGTCCGCTTCTGTTTTCGCCTTCCGGAGGTGACTTCAAGTGATGTTTTGATGATAACAGGGTCGTGGACATTCGAGATCCTGGGGGTGGATTCAATATGAGAGTTGTTGTGCCGGGCTCGACTTGTGCTCCGGTTCTGGGCTCTCTTTGACTTCTTTGGTCCTGTCTTGATTAGGCCAAGCTACTTCGGGGTTTCAAAAACGTGTTTTAAAAGGTTTTTAAAGCCATATTATACATTTTTGAAATATATAAAGTTTAAAACATATGTACAGGGTTGCCTGGAAGGCTCCTGGGTTTCTAGACTCAAAATGGCCCTTTGGGGCTGCTTTTACAAAACCAGGTTTGTTTTGAGAAATTCATGGGATTTTGGGGTGTTTACACTACCCCAAACTCGATTTTTAAAGCGTACAGACTGACCCTTGCGCATCGGTGCAAGAAGGTCTGCGACGACAAGAGCTTGCTTGCTCACAATCGCCACGTTAGAAGTCAGGTCAAAATATATCTTCGCTAGCTTAGGTAAGCTAGCTGGCACGCCCTGTTTATTCAAATAGGACTTAGACATACGAAAAGGTTCGCCCCAGGCCTAAGAAACTAGGGAGGCGGAGATTTTCCGTGTCTACAGGTTGGCTTGGGGGCAGCCAAGCGCTTGAGGGCTTAGGAGGGGCTTAGTTCGGCCAAGTTGTAGGTTAACTAAGTGGGTCACGACTAAGGTGATGCGGTGTGTGGTGCAGAGGGTTTGGTTGGGGTTCGGCTAGAGCTGGAGAAGGCGAGGGGTTGTGGTTGTGAGGTAAGGTGGCAGCTGGGAACCGACAATGGTAGTGCTAGCTAGGGGCAGGCGAAGTGTGATGTGGGCAACAAGGTGGCGCGTGGGACAGGTTGGTGATGTCGTTGTGGCAGGCGCTAGACGCAGCGCGCGAGGGCTGTGGCAGGCGAGGGGTTGTGGGTGGTCACGACAAGGTGCTGGAAGGTAGCGTGGGACAGGGGCTGTGTTAGGGTGTATGCTAGGGACAAGGCAGTCGGGTGTGGATATGGTGGTTTAAGGTATGGCTGCAGGTGTGCAACCGGCAGCAAGGTGGTGCGGATAGTTTTTTACTAGACTCAAACTGAGTGTAGCTGCACTCGGTTAGAGTTAGGCTTGGTGGGTGGTTGTAAACATCCCGAAATCCCACGAATTTCTCAAATTCATCTGGTTTTGTAAAAGCAGCCCCAAAGGGCTATTTTGAGTTTGGAAACCCAGGAGCCTTCCAGACAACCCTGTATATATGTTTTAAACTTCATATTTCAAAAATATATAATATGGCTTTTGAAAACCTTTTAAAACACGTTTTTGAAACCCCGAAGCGGCTTAGCCTAATCCAGACAGGACCAAGAGAGCTAAGAAGAGCCCAGAACCGGAGCACATGTCGAGCCCGGCACAGCAACTCTTGTATCAAATCCATACCCCCAGGATCTCGAACGTCCAAGACCCTGTTATTATCAAAATGTCATTTGAAGTCATCTCCGGAAGGCAGAAACGGAGGCGGACGATCATGTTGGCGAAGACCCAACGCAGACGGAGTGCTGATGCTGTCAGACCCCGCACAAATCGTCCGTTTCGAACCCAGCTCGAAGGAGTCAGAGTTCAGTTTGGATTGCATCTGGACCATATATATCCAGATCCCAATCCAAACCCATATATGGACTTGGATTTGGATTTGGATTCAAAAATCCAATCCAATATCCATATCCATGGCCCACATCACCTTCTCATAAATGGAGGTGGGGCCCACTTGAAATTCACGTGGGATTATGGGCATGAGAGAGAGTGGGGATGGATAAGATCAAGTGTGTTGTAATTAAGCTTGACTTGTGTGTCAAGTTTGGGGTTAATCATGTGGGTTAGCCTAATTGAGTGGGTTTAAGCTTGTAATTAGCCAAAACCTAACCTAGGGTTGCACCAACATGAGGTGGTTAAGGTCTATGGGCCATGCAAAGGGAGCTCCTTCACCTAAACCTAACCCAAAACACCTAATCCTAGCCTTCTACCCTAATCCACCCCTAATCTGAGCCTAATCACCTAACACTTCCCTAATCCCGGCCTAATCCCAACCTAATCACCTAACCCACTTCCCTAATCCTTCCCTAAACCTAGGTTAATTTCCCTAAACCTAGCCTAATCCTAGCCTAATCACCTAACCTAGCTCACTAAACCTCACCCTAGAACCCAACCACCTAACCAAACCCTAAACCCCTAAACCACCCCTAGCCTACAATCTACCCAAACCACTAGTATTTAAAATATCTGGCCCTACCCTTTCCAGCCCACCTTATCTTCATACCACCCTACCTAAACCACCTAACCACTACCCCAAACCCAGCCCTAACCGACCTACCCAACTCCCTATATAAACCCCCCCTCTTGGGGCGGGTTTTCCAAGCAAGAACCCCTCACCCATCCCAACCGGGCCCTCTCTTCCTCTCTTTCCTCCACTTCCCCAGCTGCTCCACCTGCTCCACCTGCCCCGCCTGCACCACCACCATCTCTCCACCCCACCACCACTTGCACCGCCATCTCCACCACCTCCCGGCCGAGCCTCACTACCTGCCCAGCTTCCTTCCAGCCGAGCGCCACCTTCCCTTCACTCGGTAAGTACCCCACACTCTACCTAGCTCCTTCTCCACTCCCTCTTCACTCCCAGCCACCCACCATACCACCACCTACTTTCCATCCCACCACCACTTGCCGCCACCCCTACACTCGGCCAAGCCTTAGCCGCCCTAGCCATTCGCCACTACCTAACTACCCTAGCTACACCCGACCACCCTATCCGATTTCCTAAGACCTACCCATAGCACTCCCTTATACCCACTACACCCACTACCACCTAGCCCCATCACCTAACTAGCTACCTTCCCATACTCCAGCCTTAGTCATCCTAGCAGCCCACCACCACCACATTTCCCTAGTCGGCCACTCCAACCGACTATCCACTACATTCGGCCAGCCATCCCTTTTCCCCTAGGTGTCCCATTCGACCTTCCCTTAGGCTCTCCTTAAGGCCATACTCTCTAACACTATATACCCTCCTAGTGACCCTACATACTCACCTTGCCTAGCCCCTTTAATCCCCCACACCAAGGCGACACCCTTGCTTGCAGTCAGCCACCATCAAGGTGCCTATCCCGCGCCCCATTTGCAGCCGGCCAGCACCCCTTGTCGCTCAACCTCGCAGAGCTCCCGTTTGCAGCCCAAGGCGAAGGCCAAGCCCACGCTCAAGCAAGGCCTCTACGGACCATCTACTAGTAAGTGCCTAACTCGGTCTTTAGTTGTATACTTGCTTGAGATTCAATTCGATACGGGGTTGTAATAACGGAGCATAGTCTCCCCCCGCTTGTAATAACGTGGCTTGGCACACCCACACACGTGCACTCTCCTAGTTGTGCATAATTTTGAACACACACGGGCCTAATCAGCCCCTAATATATAAGTATATACATATACTTCCATTTTTGAAGGGTTCTGCTTAAGTTGGGTGCGTTGTCTTTCAATTCAAGCACTCACACACATTGAGCTTTCGCTCTTATTTGAAAGACCCAAGTAAGGGCCGACCTATTTATATTTGGGTTTAATTTCATGTCGTGTGGGTAAGTCTTTCAATTCAAGCACTCTCACACACATTGAGCCTTCGCTCTTACTCCCAAGACCTTAGTAAAGGCCTTATTGCAGTTATATTTGGGTTTCATTTATGTCGTGTGCGTAGTACTTCAATTCAAGCACTCTCACACACATTGAGCTTTCGCTCTTACTCCCAAGACCTTAGTCAAGGCCATACTGCAATTTATATTTGGGTTTAATTTCATGTCGTGTGTGTAAGTCTTTCAATTCAAGCATGCACCCACATTGAGCCTTCGCTCTTATTTGCAAGACCCAAGTAAGGGCTCATATACATACTCTATATACATATCTCCCTTCGACACTTACTTTACAAGTCATTTCCCTTCGGTTATTTCCCTTCAGTATTGTTTTTACATTCGGGTTTTCCCTTTGGAGTAGCGTGAGTTTGCATTGCATCTACGCTATACCACGAGGTAGGATGCATATTGCATCAAAGCAAGCCCCGCTCGAATTCGCCCATGTAGTGGAGTGTTCATAACACACAAACTAGGTGGCCCGAAAAGGGATAAAAGAAAAGACTTAGGCGCGTGCAAATCCACGTGATCTAAAACATGCAATCGCATCTAAAAGACCCGAATTAGACACCTCGAACCGCTTCGTAGGCTTTCTATCCCAAAAAACTCGATTTTTGCAAAGCGTACAGACTGACCCTTGCGCATCGGTGCAAGAAGGTCTGCGACGACAAGAGCTCACTTGCTCACAATCGCCACGATTAGAAGTCAGTGTTAAATATATCTTCGCTAGCTTAGGTAAGCTAGCTGGCACGCCCTGTTTGCATAGATAAAGCCTTAGACGCACGAGAGGATCTGCTCCGAGCCCTGAAAAGGTGAGAGGCGGGGATTTTCGCGCGTCTACAATGGTGAAGTGGGCTAGGCTAGGTCTAGGTTTAGGTTGGTTAGAGAGTGGCTGGGCTAGGTCTAGGTGGTTTGGTGTAAGTCAAATGGGGGAGTCGGTTGGGTGAGAAGGGTCCAGCTAGGTGGTAAAAGGGAGTTGGTTTGGGGCAGGTAGGCTAGGTTAGGTTGGTTTGGGGTGAGTTTGATTGGCTAGATTAGGGCTAGGTTAGAGAGACCTACCTCTTGAAGCCGAGTCCATCCGGTTGCAACCCATCCTTGCTTCAAGTCCACGCCCTTTGCATATTAGTGCAGCCCTTTGGTTAGGTCTAGGTCCATATATGGCTTGAACCCACACCCTTGATCAAACCCATAAGGCTAGCCCACTTGAAAATATCAAGCCCACCATTTTTCTCTCTCTTACTTTATGCACTCTCTCTCCCCAAGCCTCCACTTGAGTTTCACGTGAGCTTCCACCATCCCCTCACCTCTATTTATAGGCAAAGGGGGTGAGTCTTGGGTTTGGAGTTTGGATTTGGATTTTATGATCCAAATCCAATCAAAATACTATTTGGGTTTGAATCTGGATATTTATGTCCAGATCCAATCCAAATTTTCTTTTCTTCAGTCCTTCTTGGTGTTTCGAGATGGACAATTTTTGTGGGCCCTAGCTTAATCAATGCTTCGTCTTGGGTTGGGATTTCCCCAATCTTTTCTTCCGATCTCCTTCTCACCTTCGAGACTCCATTTTGTTTGATTTTCAGAATTTCAAGCTTGGGCTTGGATTTTTGATGATTTGGTTTGGTGCTTTGGCTTTGCTTTTCATGCTCCAAGGTTGAAGTCTGCTTCTGGCCTGGGCTCTCCTTTTGCTTTTTATCCTGCTTTTATCAGGCCGGGCTGACTTATGGGCTTTTGGAGTTGCTTTTGACCAGGCTCCACCTATTTGATTTGGCTTTTTATAAAATGGGGACTTGGCCCGATTTTAGGAAATTCATACTTCGAAAGGGTTTTTAACAGAAGTTTAAAGCTTTTGGAACTCTTGGGTTTTTGAAAACTCAAAATTTGTTTTGAAATGGATTTTCGAACCAAGTGTTTGTTTTGGAAAATCATTTAATTTTGGGGTATTTATAAGAATATATTATAATGTATATTGGGGCAGAGAGTAGAAAGGCTCAAGTGCATGTGAGTGTAAAGAGCGAAAAGGCTCAAGTGCACGTGTGTGTGATCGTGTTCATCCACCAGATAACAGCGGAAAGGCTCAAGTATTCGTGGGTGCGATCGTGTTCATGCCCAAATATTACAACTCGGGGAGAGACTTCTCTCCATTAATACAGCCCCATTATGAATTGAATTTAATTGAACAAATGGTTTAAAACCGAAGTTAAAGAAACTTACAAGTCTTTTCGTTCGCTTTTTTCCTTTTGTTTCTCTTTGTTGGGTTCACTCGAGTCACAACCGTGAGCTAGGTCCACCTTCTTTGTGTCGAGCTTGGGATTTGGCTAGGTCAAGTTCACCTTGCACCAAGATCGGTAAGCCCAAGGGTTCAGTCGAGTCCTTCAAGTGGGCTCAGTTCAAGGTATGTTGGCCCCAAGTCAGGGTCAACTCAAACCAAGTTCAGCTCGGTTCTTGTTGGAGAAGGTAGCCAAGTTCAAGTCAAGATGGTTCGGTTGATCGGGTCTTGTTCCAACTCTTGTAGTCAACCGTGAGGTTCAGCCCAAGATTGATCGGTTGCAATCAACTGAGTTCGACCAAGGATGTAGTCAAGTGGGTTCCAAGGTGGGTTCGGTTGGGATGTGGCAGCTCAGGTCAACTGGTTCATGGTGCTTTGTGGTCAGCCCACCAATCCAAGGTTCAGCACTTGGTTCACGTGGGCCAGCAAGGGGTTTATGTTCAGCCGAATGGGTTCAGTTACAGGTGAGTCAAGGCCATGAGTCAAGTCAGCCCAAGTGAAAGCCGGGTGTAGCAAGGTGGGTTCGACCAGCTTGTTGCAGTTGGGTTCAAACTTGGTTCTTGCTGCGGCAGGTTCAAGTCGGTCTGGCCTTGGTTTTGTGGTCAGCTCAATAGGGCAGGTCAACACCAAGTCAATTCAGTTCAGAGGTGATGCAACTCGGTTCAGGCCAGTCCATGAGGTTCAGTTTCGGCGTGGTTGTAGCCAATGGCAACACTAGGAAGGGTCGGTTTAAGGCAAGGTGTGCCAGGTTCAACCGTGATGCAGTCCAAGCTTTGTGGCAGCAAGGGTTCAAGGTTGAAGGCGGTTTAGGGTGTAGGTTCAAGCTAGGTGGTTCAAGTGGGGTTGAGCAAGGTTGGTTTAGGGCAGGTCAAGCCAAGTTAGGTCGGTTAGGGCAGTAAGGGGGTTAGGCCAAGTCGGGTGCAGCTGGCCAAGGCGGTTCAGCCAAGGTTCGGCCAGGTGTGGTCAAGGCTTATCTCTTGGTGCAGCCCAAGTCCAAGGTCAATGGGGTGCCGGTTCACCTTCTTGTTGCAGCCATCTAGGTCAAGGTCGAGCCATCCTAGCAAGTTGGTGCAGCCATGGTTCGGTCAAAGGGCAGCCACCTTGGTCCACCTCGAGCATCATGTTGCAGTCACCTAGCCTTAGTCAATCCACTTTCGTTGCAACCCACCCCCTAGGTCAAAGCCACAAGGTTGCAACCCACTTAGCCCTAGGTCAAGTCAACAAGCTCAAGCCCCCCTTTGTTGACTTTCACTCACTCTCTCTCTTACTTTCCCCAAGCTCCAAATGGCCAAGATTGCTCATATGAAACCCCCTTGGCCCTATTTATAGGCTAAGGGTGATTCTTGGATTTGGGTTTAGATCCAAGGATCCAACCCAAACCAAACTCCAAATGGACCTGGATCTGGATTCTTTTGTCCAGATCCAATCCAAAATTTCCTTTTTTAGTCCTTCTTTGGTGCACGAAATGAACGGTTTCCAAGTGGACTCCAGTTCTTCGGTGACCCGTTTTAGGCTGGGTTTTTCTCAATCCTTTTGTCCGACCAATTTCTCGCTTTCAGGATTGTTTGTTGTTTGGTTTTGATTTGTCTGGCCCCATTTGGAGTTTTCATTTAATGAGGTCAATCTTGGATTTTCCAATGAATTTCTGATTTTCATTTTTTACCGGCCTAGTGCTTGATCTCAGACAACTTCATTGGAGTCTTGGCTTCTTCTTTTGTATTTTGGAGCTTACTTCTGATTTTTACACGGATGCTATTTTGATTTTCTGCCTCATTTTTATCTGGACGGGCTGAGCTTTTTCTTCACTTTTTGACCCGATCTTGAGCTGGATTTTCATGTCGGGTTTCACATGTTTGTTTTGGCTGCTTTGTAATCATTGGTTTTTGGCTTGAGTTCAAAAACCTTTATTTTGAAAGATTTTCTGAAAAAGGTTTAAACTTCAAAACTTCAGGGTTTTAAAAGTTTAAAATAAGGCTGTGAGCTGGTTTTCAAAATTCATGAGTTTGTTTGAAAACATTCCCATTTGGGGTGTTTACAACAGTTATGCCTTTTGGTTTGAAAAATACCGGTGCCACATACCAAAGAGCCATGAATACTATTTTCCATGATCAAATCCATGAGCTCTTAGAAGTATATGTGGATGACCTTTTGGTGAAATCAAAAACTCGATGCACACACATAGAATCTTTGCAAAAGGTTTTTGAAAGACTTAGGCTTTATAAAGTGAAACTAAACCCTCAAAAATGTGTTTTTGGAGTGGAATTGGAAAAGCTCTTAGGATACATGATAAGCCAAAGAGACATAGAGGTCGGCCCTTCTAAGTGTTGAGCCATCATAGACATGCCTCCACCCTCCAACTTGACCCAAATCCGAAGCCTCCAAGATCTACTCCAAGCAATTAGGAGATTCATCTCCAACTTAGCAACAAGATGTGTACCTTTCAATAGGCTTTTGAGAAAAGGGTTACATTTGAGTGGGATTCTGATTGCCAAAAAGCTTTTGAAAGATTGAAAACTTATTTGGTAAATCATCCGATTTTAAAACCTCCAAAGCAAGAAAACCTTTATTGTTTTATATTTTCATTCATGCGAATGCGTTGGGTGGTTTACTTGCTCAATATGAGGATGATAGTCTTAAGGAGTATGCTATTTACTACATTTTGAAAACTCTATTGGCATATGAAAGAAATTATCAAGCCATGGAGAAAACGTGCTTGGCTTTGGTATGGGCTTGCCAAAAGTTTAGACATTACTTCCTAGATCATGAAATTTGGATAGTGTGTAAACTTGACCCAATCAAGCACCTCTTTGAAAAACCTATCTTAACGGGTAGGCTATGTAAATGGCAGCTCCTCTTAATGGAGTATGATCTCAAATTCTATCACCAAAGCTCCATTAAGAGACAAGCCCTAGCCGATCATGTGGCTGAGTTACCCCTTGATGATTTATATCCCATACTTGATGAAATGCCCGATGAAGGCATCTTTGCAAATGAATTTCAAAACCATGTTTTATCAAATTGTTCTAACGAAGATCAAGCATGGAAGATGTACTTCGATGGGACAAAGAATCAACAAAGGCAGGCATGGGAATGATCCTCATATCCCCTAAGAAAGGAGAAATCCCAATTGCATTTCGACTAGATTTTTCATATTCAAATAATATGGCTGAATATGAAGCACTCATATAAGGCCTAAAAATTTTGAAAAATCTAGGGGCATCATGTATTGAAGTCTTTGGAGATTCTATGCTTGTTATAAACCAAGTTTCGAAAATTTGGCAAGTCAAAAATGAAAAACTCATACCATACCACGAATTGGCCACTCAGTGGGTCGATTCCTTCAAATCATGCACACTCACTCATATAGGTAGAGAGAACAACACCATAGCCGATGCCCTCTCCTCCTTAGGGTCATCTCTAAGAATTTGACACCACTATGGGAACTCGATCCTTAGAGATCCTACACTTACCCACTCCAAACTTTTTAGAAAATGGAGGATTTCCCAAATTTGCTTCCTTTAAAGATAAAGCTTTTATTAGAAAGATTTCAACTAGATATGTGATTTTGTGAGAGATTCTTTACAAAAAGAGTTTCACGATGTTGAGATGTGTCAATCTTGATGAGGCTAGGACCATAATGCATGAATTTCACGATGGGGAATGTGGAGGTAATGTCAATGCAAATATGATAGCCATGAAAATACTTAGAGCTGGTTATTTTTGGTCCACCCTAAAGCAAGATTGTCATAATTATGTTAGGAAATGTCATCAATGTCAAGTGCATGGACATGCCATTAATATTTCATCATCCACCTTGCATTCCATTGTGAGTCCATGACCCTTCACCATGTGGGCATTTGACATCATAGGACCAATCTCCCCAACTGCATCAAATGTTCATCTTAGGAGCCACTGAATATTTTTCTAAATGGGTTGAAGCTACCTCCTTGGCTAATGTCCAAGGACAACATGTAGTGGCATTCATTAAGAAAAATATCTTGGCTCAATTTGGAGTTCCAAGAGACCTAGTGTCAGATAATGGTACTCCTTTCAAGAATGAGAAGATGGAAAAGTTATGTAATACCTATGACATGACTCAACACTTCTCATCGCCCTATTACCCTCAAGGCAACGGCCAAGCCAAAGCCACAAGCAAAACTCTCATAAGTATCATTGAGAAAACTCTAGAAAAGGGTAGGACATGGCATGAGAAGCTAGATGAAGCCTTATGGGCTTATAGGACTTCCATCTGTACACCTACAAATATCACACCATTCGAGTTGGTCTACGGTACAAATGTCATACTCCCCATTCATACCAAATTGCATTCATTTCATCTATCACTTGCACTCGATTTACCCATAGAGACTCTACAACAAGCTAGAATGGCTGAGCTTGACCTACTTGATGAGAAAAGGCTCCTTGCCATGGATCATGCACATGCATACCGGCAAAGGATAGCCCGACATTATGAAAAGCATATGAAGGCTCGCCACTTCAAAGTGGGAGATCTTGTCTTGAAAATCATCTACCATCATGGTCCACATCTACTTGGTAAGTGGCGGCCCAAGTGGGATTGTCCCTATGTTGTGAGAGGGATGACCACAAATAATGCATATTGGTTGATTGATGTCGAGAGAAGAAATTTAGTAGACCCTATAAATACCCAATACTTGAAAAAATATTATGTATAGGGTCTATGTTAAATTCTTTCGAATAGATTTTAAAATGGGTATCCTTTGAACTTCTTGAAAGAAGGATCAAAATAGATTATATGATCCTAAATGAGGGGATTGATGCTGTATAAAAAGTAGAGTTTTCAAAATCAATTGGTAACATTTCAAAAATCTTCGACTTACAAAATGAGGCCTAGTTCAAAATAGCAAAATATCTTTAAATGGTAGATGCTATTAGGAAATGGAATGTTATTGGCTGAATTGAGTATCCAAAGCGATGAGTTTCTCGCACTTTACTTCTCTCCAAAAAGAAAAATTGGCAAAATCAAAAGAAAAAGGAAGAAAACAAAAACCTCCAATATAGAGGTCTTCCAAAATCAAAAGAAAAGAAAGAAATAAAAACCTTCAATATAGAGGTCTTCCAAAAAGAAAATAAAAAATAAAAACCTCCAATAAAAAGAGGTCTTCCCTTGGAAAGAAAAAGAAAAGTCAAAGCTCAAAAAGAGCAATTTTCTATCTCTTTACCTTAAACAACGGGACGCTTCAGAAGGGATCGTAATAACTCTTTCCCAAATCTCCTACAACTTATCCCAATGGAGAAAGGTTTTTCCATTAAAATCCTAGAGTGTGAATAGGACCTACTTATTTGGATTTCATTTTGTTTGAGAATTAGACTTTGTTGTATGAGAAATTGAATTTTGAAATGTCTTCCAAAATTTTCTACAAAATCTATAGTAAGTAGTGGGTATTGAAACCCAAATGAGGGGAAATGTAAGAAATTGGAAATCCTTTTGATAGAAACTAAAAAGGAATTCCCTTTGAAAAGAAATCTTGAAAACCCGAGATATCAAAAGAAACAATATGGGATTGTATCACTTGGGGCAGCCAACCTTTATATGCTCTTCCTCAAGCTTATACATACCATGAGTGAGTCTCCCCACACACATTACACTCCATATCATACAAGCATTCATCAAAAGTCAGTCATGCATGATTATGTTAGGACTAGTGGTTTGCTTAAGTCCCCCTTTGGCTAAGATCCTCTCCTTTACAAAAATTTGAGAAAAATGATGCTATGAAATGAAGAAAAATCCATGCTCTCAAGTCAAACGTTTGGAAAGAAATTCAAAAGGGTGTTTCTTCTTTGCCATTATCCAAATAAATTTGGATTAATACCAAAGAGGGGTATCTGTAAACACCCAAAATATTTTTGAAATTTAACCCAACCTGCTTCGAAATTTCCAAAACAATAAGCTTATTTTCAAAAGTCTCAATTTTTAATACAACTTATAAATTTTCATAAAATCAAAAAGGGATTTTAAATGTTTGGAAATTCAAAGGATTTTAAAGCTTGAAAACAAGATTTGAAAAAGATGAGGCTGAGGAAATACAGTACGTATCAAGAGCCAATAAGCAAAAGCAGTACCGAAGATTCAGGGCCCGACCCAACAGAAGATCAAACAGGGATCGAGACAAAGGATCAAGTCTCAAGTGGGCTAAAGAAGGCGACACTACTATGGGCTAGACTATACCCCATGTCAAGACTCAAGCCAAGATACTGGGACAAGCAAGAGACACTAGGGTGGGTTGAGCTCACCCACTCAAGTCCAAGGCGGCTCACATGCATGTGAAGAGGCTAACCTTGGATCAAGAAGAATGGCACCAAGGATTGCTTTAGGTTGCATCAAGTCAAGCCGGACTGCACCTTGGCCGATCATGACTCACTTGGCTCAACAACACACATAGCTGAACCATGTCGAATTGAATCAAGGGCCTGCACCTTGGCTAGACCTAGACTACTTTGGTTGGACCAAACAAAGGGCCACGTCTCACCATGACCCAGCCCACATAGGAGCTGGACGAACTCACCAAAAGGGGACCACCAAGCCATGTGGATCAGCCCCAACATTGGATCAAGCCTTGGGCCAAGGAAGCTCCACCCGATCCAATTCATGGAAGCCTCTAGCAACCCCCCCCCCCCACTTTGGCCTATAAATAGAGGCATTGGGGGCTCATTTCCAACATTGAAGGGAGTGTAGAAGGGGTCCAAGAGAGAGAGTAGGTGTTGCAAAGAGAGAGAGAGAGAGAAAGAGAGAAAAGAGAGAAAGATAGAGTAAAAGCAAGAAGGGAATGTTCCCTTCCTTGGAGTCGTGAGCCATTAGAGGAAGTGTAAGTGAGTTTTCTTCCTTTTTTGTTGATCTTAATTCTCTTTTCCTCATATTCAATTTGAAAGGGGTTGTATTAATGGAGCTTTAGTCTCTCTCCATGTTTTAATAGAGTAGAAATGTTGTCTGTTTCATTTCGTTTATGTTTATGCATTCTACTTGTTTGCTTTCGTATTTCTCTACCTCTCTATATTCTATACTCTTATATCTCCTAATCCCCTCTATGCTTAAGCTAAATATGTATTTACATTTATTTTTCTTCAGTCATTTACTTTAATTAAGTTGTGGATTGCTTTTAATTTCAAATGAATGCATGCACGTATGTCCTTAAAAACTGAAACTTTGTTTTCCAAGATCTTGCATATGTCTATTATTTTATTTTTTATTTCTAAATTGCTGCTCCAAATGATCTAAAATTTGGAATATCAAATCTATACACACAAGCCCACTTGTAATAAAATTTTCAAGAATTTTAGGGCTGTGTAGTATCCTAAATAAAACAAAGAAAGATCAGCCAAATTTAGAGTCAATTCTACACAGTTTAGTTTTCCTACAACAGAGATTGGGTAATCTTTCTATCACTTTATTTGTAGTGAGATAAATTTTATGAAACTAGTCTCATTGGAAAGTTGATATTCATAGCTTTTCAACAAGACTAAATTCATAGAAATCGGAACTCTGTGCACCAAAATACAGAGATTTCTTTAGACCTTTGTGTTTCTGTAACAGAACGTTCTAAAACACCTGAGCAATGGTCTTTTCCGGATCTAATTTTATAAATTCACAGCACAAAAACACAAAATAAAATAGTCTTAGAATCTTCACATTCTGCTCTGTATGCTAAAAAATGTTCATGAATTTTGGAGATCTCTAAGGTATCCAAAAAAATTTGGAAATAAGCTTTGGAAAAAAATCAGTTTCTATTTTTTAAAACTTGAAATTTTTTCATTCTCTAAACCAAGTGCACGAATTGTTTGATTAAAATTGTTTTCAAAGTGAATTTTGGAAACACACACTCAACACAAATCAAATTCTCAAAGCGTCTAGGCTTACCCTTGAGCATCGGTTCAAGAAGGCTTAAGACGAGAAAATCCTGCTTAGCCACAATCACCCCATGAAGTCAAATTATATCTTTGCTAGTTTTAGTTAAACTAGTTGGCACGCTCACGTAAGAACGAAGTAGATTGAAAAATTTATTTCAAGTCTCTACATAGGCTTGAGAATAAAATTTTCACATCTACAACTATCATTGTTTTCTTCTTTTACTTATGGAACAAGATGACCATGCATAGAACTATAATTGACACGTAATTGATTATATTGTTGATATCCTTAAGCTCGTTTAATGAAATATCCTTATAATAAGCATTCATAAATAATTATAAGCATTCTAATTTTAATCTTGGATCTAATATAGTAGCAATTAACTAATTACTAAAAGATTTATATAATAATTAATATATTTTGTTGTCATCTCTCGCACAATATGAGACAAGTAAGAATTGATATGAAATTGTGATAATGTATGAACTACTTCTAAAGCTTGATAAATAAATAAATGATAAGTCGGATAGTAAACACCAGATAATATATTTGTAGCATGATTAAAAATAGAAAAGAGATCTAAAAGATATGTACGAACATCTCAATTAGAATCAACCAAATTTGATTGTGGAAAATGAAGATCTATAAACTCCGTTAATAAGTTTTTATAGGGCACAGTCATGGACAATATTTGATAGGTCGAGTTCCAATAATATCCAACATCTTTTGGAAATTTCCTTAGTTTTCTACCCTTTTCATTTACAAAAATCTATCTATTCATTTTTTATATTACGATGGTTCCAAAGAAAATAATTGTCTCTAATAGGTTTTACTTCATGTCGTAATATCTTAAGACTATCTTTTACACATAGGTTAAGTATATGACAAACATATTGAATATGAAAAAATTTATCACCTAAAATAGGCAAACATTTCCTTTGTAATTTAGAAATAGCACATTATTTGTAGTAGCAATATTAAATAAAATTTTAAAAAATTATAAGATAATCGATCTTCTTCAAAAATCGATTTTAACATATAGTAAATATTTTGTAGATTGGAATTTATCAAAACAATGAAGTGCAAGAAGACATTTTTGAATTGACAAACTCTCATCTATCCAATGAACAATAATACCCATATATGCATACAACTGCCAATTATAAGTCCATATATCAGCACATAGTGACACACTATATTGTAATGAACAAAAAAAAACTAACTCTTTTTTCTCTCTTTATATAATTTATGAATATATCTACTAATTGATTGCCTAAAAAATATGTGCAACAAAAGGATTATGAATATTTTTTACACAATCAATAAATCCAAGTTTTTGACTAAAATTAAAAGGAAAAAATTTTACTCAAACAAGATGTGCAAACTTCTCTCTATCTCAAGTTGAGTTGTAGTGGAAAAGCCTCATATAAACAAATCTACTAACAGAAGAACTTCCTTGTATAAAAAATTGAGTTTTATAAACATCTAAACCCATTAGTGCTAGATGATTTTTCATAACATGATTTGTCATTATACCATAACCATCTCTTGGCTTAAATAACCATCCCTTGGCTTAAAATTATATATATTATTATAGTAGTTGCACTTCGCCTGATTGACAATACCTTATTCATCGTATAATTTTACAAAATAAATTTTAAATAAATCGGTTTCTTGTGGCTTAGCCTTTGAAGGGTGTCCTCCATGTGTAGATTGTATTTGTTGAACTTTTGATAGCAAAATGGTTTTCTCATGCACAAATGATATATTAGTATATGTACCACTACCTATATTTATCGTGCTTTCTTGACTGAGTAGTATTGACATCGTAGGTCTTTGAAAAATATGACAACTTCAGCTTCTACTCATAACGGCTTTCTCTTTGTTTCTAGAACTAGAAGAGCCATCACCATGATAAGTCATTCACTTAATAAAAATAACTAAACAAATTAGAAAAATAAATAAAATATGAATACAATGATATGAAAACAAAAGAATTAGAGCATTAAATTAAAGAACCAATAAATGTGACTTTTGTATCTATTGTCGAAATATAGTTGTCAAAATAAAAATAAAATACTCAAAGTCCCAAATGAACAACAAGCAAGAGTTAAAGAAAGAGTAAGGCTATAAGAAGAAGAAAAAGAGTTGTGAGTTGTGTGATTTCAGTTTTGAAAACCGCTACTTATAGAACAAAACATTATTCATCATTAGTTTTTATTTTTTTAAAATGTTTTAAAAAATTTAATTTTAAAAGACTCAATCAACTGGTCAATCAGATGGTTAGCATGATTGATCGTTGACTAACGACTAATAAATGGTTAAGATGAGTTTGTAGGTGTCACCTAGCGCTCACTTTATTTTGATATGGACACAAGTGCTAGGTGGCACCCATGGTCTAGCGAGGCGGTCAACAAACCGCCTCTCCAATATTTGGGCACCACATGGCACTTGGGTACAATACGGCTAACAACCGGCCTAGCTGTTAGTTACAGTCATTGTCCCGTCACTATTTTATATATATTATGTATATAGCATCGAATGAGAGAGCATCACATGGTACTCTCTTTTTAAATATATTTTAATCATCGGTTATGGGTTTGAACTCGACTCAAAACTGATGAATTTCATAGTAGGATCGGGACTATCAGCTGAAACCGCATGGTTCATTTATAGATCCAAACCGACGGTCCGGTTGTGCAACTCACCTGGCGGTTCAAACCAGAATCAAACCGCTGATTTTTAAATATGCAAAAAGAATGGAGACATACCAGGTTCCGGTTATAGTTGCAAAACAGATGGTTCCAATTTCATTTGGTTTGTGGGCCAGTTTGGTTTCGAACCGGCTATATCTAGTGGCAGAAGTGGTAATAGATAGAGAGCACGAGATAGTGAAAGATCTCGATTGCCCTAGTGACTGAGAAAGAGAGAGGTGGGGAAAGGGAGAGAGGGAGAGAGAGGGTGATACAATGAGAGGTAGGAGGAGAGAGAGGGAGAGCAAGAGATAGCGAGAGATCTCGAGTGTCCTTGTGAATGAGAAAGAGTGAGGCGGGGAAATGGAAAGAGAGAAGGAGAGGGAAATAGAATGAGAGGCGGGGGAAGGGGAAGAGAGAGGAAGGAGAGCAATAGAGAAAGAGAGACCAAAAGGTATTTTGAGAAGAAAGGGCGGTAGGGGTGTGAACCCCGAACTCAATTTGACCATGTCTGTATAGTTCTAGATCCTCCAGTTAAGGATGAACATGCAAATATTCAATTTCTTTCTTTGCCCTAATCTCGTAGCTATGTGGTCCCTCATCCTCATTACAAATAAAAAAAACAGAAAATATCAGGGTTACATGCAATACAGAAACCCTAAAGTATCACAAAGAAATCAACAAATGATACCCCAAAATAATACAAACAAAAGAAATACTAATAATCTTAACCCTAAACAAAAGCTATAACATGCACAGTACTACGTAGAGAAAAAATGAGAGGAGGGGGAGGGAAGAGATTACCAAATGAATGGCCAGCTTGGTGATGGTGAGACATACTATGAGGGGATTCGGTAACAGAGAGAGAGAGAGAGAGAAATAAGAAGACATGTTCAATGCATTATTTATGTATAGTATGATATGTGAACACCAGTGCTTGTGACTTCTTAGTATAAGAAATGGGTAAGAAATAATACATACAAAAGACATACTATGAGATGTTACTGAGCACATTATTACTAAATTATATGTAATATATAATTGATAAATATATATCGGACCACATTATTGAATAAATCCAACAATTAAAGTTCACATGTTTGTCCAACAGATAAATGACAGTGCACGTTCATATGGATGACACCATCAGCCGTCGCCGTCACCGTCAACAGGTTCACCTTTTAGGCAGATAACGATCACAAAGTTTCCTCAGAAGTCTAGTCATGTGAGCAATCTAATCCAGGATGGGCTGGTGGAGCCTAAGGCAGCTGTGCCTAACTCCACTACGAAGTCCTAATAAGACATACGCGATATGCTCTCTCTCTCTCTCTCCCCCCACGTGTGCATGTGTATGTGCGAGCGCGCATGCAGGTGGGTAATTTTAAGGCATTTCATAATAGCTTACGATATTGCCCCCGCTACATAATTGAAAAGCAATTACTGTCCAAATTCTATGCCAAAAACGCTTTTTTGCTAAAGAAAGTGGAAAAACTTGGAACAGTGAATTATGCCTTCTCTGCTGCACGGGACAAAATGCCGTCCAGTCATTGATGAAAAGGGGTCAAATGTGACAAGGGAATTGTAAAGTTGTTAAATATCAATACCAGTGCAAAAGAGAATCATAGAAATCGTGTCTGAAAAGTTAGAGCCATCATTCATCGCAATAATTGTGTCATAGTCTGCTCCATGGCTCCTTCGATGTCCATGTTCATCAAATATCATAGATGAAACAGTGGACTGAACCAGCAAGTGTCTTCCACAATAGATACAGGGCCGTTGAGCCAAGATATGATTCTCTCCGTGCGCGCGCGGAAGAGAGAGAGAGAACATTGTCTCGCTTTAATCCTGTTCTGTTTAGTATTTAGAACAAACACAAATTGTCCCAAAAGGCAGAAAACAAACACTTGATAAGAAATTCCTGATCTATGTAATGGATACCGTACGGACATTATCCTAAGGGGAAAAGAAGGCAGGAAAGCGCGCAACAGGAACTAAATAGGAATGTACTTCAATTTTTGCAGCAGATTTGATTAGTGTCTAGCAGGGGGAGGTGGGGAAGCCATCAACGGACCATTTCTGGGGTTGGTATTGGCCCCTGGATCAGCATAATCTTCAACCGTAACAACATTCAGCTCTCTCCTCTCCTGCTGAGCTGCTGCGGTCTCCAAACTCGCTCCCACTTTTTCTGGCATCTCAATCGTCTGCAGGATGTTCAAACCAATGGTGTCAGTATCGGTTTCTACATCCAATCGTTTTTCAAAGTGACAAGACAAGCTGCAGAATGGAATCAGGTATGTTTAAAATTCGAAATGTTTCCGTTTAATAACAAAAATAAATTGGTCCAGAACCCTTCTGATTCTGATCGATTCCGGAGATTCCACCAAGAATTAAGAGTTGGCTAAATCGGCGTGGAATTGAATTACTTCCAATTCTCTTCCAAAGTGACGACAAGATGCCGAATGGAGTCAGGCATGTTTAAAATTCGAAATGTTCCCTTTTACTAACAAAAATAAATTGATCCTGAACCCTTCCGATTCTGATCGATTCCGGAGATTTCACCAAGAATTAACAGTTGGCTGAATCGGCGTGGAATTGAATTACTTCCAATTCTCTTCCATTTTATTCTAGTTCACAATAAGGAAGAGTATTCATCATCCATTTGCCAAGAAACAAGGCAGAGAGAATCGGACTTCGACCAGGGCAGTGAATCAGGATCAACACCCTAAAGAAGAATCATTTTGACTGAAGCTTCTTGATCAGGTAGCCAACTGTAAATGACCAAAGCGCCCTCTTTTAACTAGAAACGTAGCCAAATTGCCCGCGACAGGCTTTTTTTCCTTTATTTCCTTGTTCTTTGAAAAGCTTTTTTTAAGTTTAACTTAGAACAAAGGAAAGGCACAATACTTTAGAATTGCAATAGACATGGAAATTAACAAAAAGGGGTGCCAAGTTTCAGAGATTACTTTCGCTCATTAATAAGAGAATCGGTTCTCTGATTCCTCAGAAACAAATATTGCAACCATTCCCCTGTCACCAGGAAACAGGGTTCTTGGTGACTCAAGTTTCAGGGGTTACTTTCAAACCAGAGAAATATTCGATCGCATGCCTGTAATAACTTAACGGACACATCACTATCACCCAAAAGAAATTGGCGAAATTCGTCCCAGAAAACTCCTCCTTTGGATAATAGAAACACAGCATGTGGGAACGAACCTCTTCGAGAATGGTTGAGCTCGATCCAAATTTCATTTCTTCTCTTCCGTGTTCTCCTGAACAAGCCAAACCAACATAAACAATTAAACTTCCGAACCATTTCTAGGCAAGAAATAACAGGGAAAGAGATCCGAGTTTACCGTGTGCAACACAGAACCCTAACAGTGACAACAGCAACAGAGAGAGGAGAAAACGAGATCGTTCCATCGATTCTTTTGGGGATTTTACTGAAATGGGTTTCTCCCGGATTGAGAAATACGAAGTCTGGCTCCCTACGTGCAAGAAGGAAGCTTCAGCAGGACAGAAGTTTTCTCTTGATTTCCTCTGAGATGTAACCGGCATTTCTATTTTGTACTGATTTCTATGCCGGTTTCGGCGCAACGTCCAACAGAGCTTTTGATAAGCCCTTTTATTATTATATGGGATGAGTCAGTGAGCATCAAAGACCATCCAATGCATATGAGGAATGGTCACATTGGCATGTTTATCTAATTTTAAATGCCTTTCGGAAGTCAAACCATTTCTATATCTTGACAAAACCCCATTTCCTTTTCGAATGCAACCATGTATTCTAATCCAATATATTTATGTTTCTTAACCTTACTAAAATTTATTTATTGTGGTCGACTCGTGAAATTTCTATCGAATAATGTATTTAAACTAATCATAAATTTGCCTAATATCATGGTGGGCATCGTCCATATGCTACCACTTATCCTTTTTTTCTCATTAATGGAAGGCCGGTACAATTGCTTCTAGAATTCATATAGTTTTGAGAATCCTTGAATCAGCCAAACTGAATTCAATTGAATCAGTTGGACCAGGGGCAGTGCAAGATGACTTGTATTGGCACATGTATATATATATCTTCTTTACTTGGTTCAACATTCAGTGACCAATGAAAAGCTGCAAGGACTTGTGTCTTAAGGAAGATATACTAGGCTTGATGAGCCCTTGCTCTAATAGCTCATGCAACTACCCTTCTAACTCTTTTAGCACTGCAGATACCATCCTATATGGTTCTTGTAAACACCCTGAATTTTTCAAAATTCAAAAACTCTCAAAAACACAAAAAAGCTCGTTTGAGTCAAAACGACAATCTGTTTTAAAATGTAAAAACAGGTACAAAAGGCAAAAGGAGACCCTAGGCCAGAAGAAGGATTCAAGCCCGGAGTCTCAAAAGTCACCCCCAAGATAAAAAACAAGAGAAAGCAGAGCCCGTTTGAAAAAAAGCCAAAAACGGTGAAAATCAAGCAAAACGGAGTCCAGAATGACGAGATTGAGTCCAGACGACAAAGTTGGAGAAAACCCAGCACCAGACGGAGCGTTGAAGAAGCCAGTGCCCGCACAGATCGTTCGCCTTGAGAAGCCAAGAAGGACTATCCGGAGAAATTTTGATTTAGATCTGGACCATAAATATCCAGATCCAAATCCATATAATGAATAGTGTTTGGATTTGGGCCAATTCAAATAGTGTTTGGGTCGATCCAAATAGTGTTTGGATTTGGATTGGATCCAAATAGTGTTTGGATTGGATTAGATCTGGATCAAAATATCCAGATCTATATCCATAAAAATGTTGGGTTTGGATCGGATACGGATCTCAAAATATCTGAGATCCAATATCTAGATCCAAACAGTGTTTGGATTTGGGTCTGGATCCAGATCTCAAACCCAAACCCAAATTCAAGACCCACCTCAAATGTCTATAAATAGAGGTGAGGGGGCCCATTTCAAAGGGTTTATGCAAATGCTTGGGAGGAGAGAGAGGGAGTAATAGACCTAGCCATGTGGGCTCATGAGTGAAATGGGCTTCAGCCATGTTGGCCAAGGCTAGATCAAAGGGGCTGCACCAACTTGAACCTAGCTCACCAAGATGTGGACCGAGCGGAGGTGGCTGGACCTAGTGGGCTGCACCTAAGGTAAGCCTCAACTAAACCTAGCCCTTCTCTCTACCCTTCTAAACCTAACTAACCCTACCACCTCCCTAAACCGCCACAAGTAAGTCTAGCCAAGTGCTGGCCGAACTCCACAGCCACCAACCGACCTGCCCTAGCTGGCCGAACCCAACCTAGTCGGCCCCCCTCCTTGACATGCACCGCCTAGCCTACCACCACCTGAACCGCCACCCCCAACCTAGCCTTCATCACACCTCCGCCTCCCTTCCCTAAGTGCAGTCGAGTGCACCTTGCACTCGGCTCTCACTCACCTGCACCTAACTAAACCTAGCCACTACCCTTCACCACCCCACCTTGCTTAAACCCACCTCAAGCTCCCTAAACCACCACCTAGCCCGGCCAGTTGTTGGCCGAGCTCTACCCTAGACAAACCAGGTTCGACCTACCTTGGTCGAACCCCATCTAAACCCCCCCAAGCTAGGCCTACTTTGGCCGAGCTCTCCCTAACACAAAACACACGGCCAGTTGTTGGTCGTGCCCCACCTATTCCCAACCGCCAGGCCTGCCCTTTGGTAGGCCATCCCTTAACCAAAACCCTAAAGGCCTGCCACTTGGCAGGCCCTCTCCCTAAAAGCCCCACACGGCCTGCCAGTGCAGGCCGTGCTTCCCTTCCTTTACCAAGGGAAGGGCCTACCACTCGGCAGGCCACCTCTCCCTAGAAACCCCACAGCCTGCTGGTGCAGGCCGTGTACCAGCTCACCCTCAGCCTGGCTTCCCCCTAGACCTACCTTAACAAAAACTTGACCAGCACACAACTAGGCCGTTCCCTAGCTCAGCCCTGGCTGGCCTGCCCTGGTCGTGACTGCAACTGAACCTAACCTAGTTAGGGTTTCACCTCAAACCAAACTCGAGCCACCTTGGCTCAAGTCATCCTAAAACATACCCTCCAAGGCCTAGACCCGGGCTGTACCAAGTCAGCCCGAATTGCCCCAAGCTCACCTCAAACCAAACTCGAGCCACCTTGGCTCGAGTCATCCTAAAATCAGCCCATACCTAGCCCATACAAAGCCCACACAAGCCCACTCAAACACCTCTCCCAAGTCCTCAAGGGTTCCCAAGCCTCAAAGCTCTCCGATTCCACTTCCATGTGACCCGAGCTCCACAAGCAAGGCGTACGCGTCCTAGACACACCCCACATAGCGGGCTAGGTGAGTTGTAAGTCCTTACATTTGGTACTTAATTAAATTTTGATACGGGGTTGTAGTAATGGAGCGTTGTCTCCCCTCGGGTTGTAATAACGTGCATGATACATAAGCACATACGTGCACTTGAGCCTTTCCGCTCTTAGTTGCACACTTTTGCACACACACGGGCCTTGACAACCCCTAAGATATAGCTCTATTTATATACATTCAGCTGCGTGGGTTTATTTTCAAGTTGTGTGCGTTGTCTTTCCATTCCACACTCACACACATTGAGCCTTCGCTCTTACTCCCAAGACTCTAATAAGAGCCATATTGTAATTCAATTTGGGGTGTTATTGTCAAGTTGTGTGCGTTGTCTTTCCATTCCACACTCACACACATTGAGCTTTCGCTCTTACTCCCAAGACTCTAATAAGAGCCGTATTGCAATTCGATTTGGGGTTGTTAAATTCAGTCGTGTGTGTTGTCTTTCAATTTATACATATACACACACGCCACATTGAGCTTTTTCGCTCTTATATATCTATATCTCCCTTCTGCTGCGTTTTACGGTTCAGTTGCCTGAGTTGCATTTCAATTTATACACAACACCCACACACACAATTGAGCCTTTCCGCTCTTAAGATATAGATATATTTAAATTTCTGCAATTTACATTCAAAGTCGTGTGAGTTGCATTCAATTTGGGTTTTTCCTTCAGCTAAGTTTTTAAATTTCGGGTTTTACATTCAAGTTGTGTGAGTTGCATTGCATACTCGCTATACTCGAGCTAGAGTGCATACCTGCATCAAATAAACCCCGAACCAATCGTGCAAACACGCCAAGACTTAGGCCATTTGATGCACACACATCGTGCCTAAGTAGATAAAATCGAAAGACTCAGGGTCGCCCAACCCTCATAAAATCAAAACTCACCAAAGTGCATGATTTCCAAAGTTTTCAAAACACTTCTTTATTCAAAATCGATTTTGAGTTTAACTTGTTTCAAACGGAATCTCTAAGCATACAGACTAACCCTTCGCATCAGTGAAAGAAGGTCTGTGACGAAAAGATCCCGCTTGCCTATAATTGCCTTTTAAAAGTCAGATATTTCAAAACATACTTCGCTAGTTTGAGTAAGCTAGCTGGCACGCCCTAAAAGTGAACGTAGATTGCGAAAAGGTTCACTTCAAGCCTAAGAACCCGGAGTTGAAAATTTTCGGTGTCTACAGTTCTTTAGAAATTGGCTAGATTCAAGTTGTCGGTAGATTGCAAATTCAATTTCTTGTTCTAAAGTAAGTTTTAAGAGATCATCTTAAATAACTCTAGGAAACTCCACGGTAGGAATGTTATCGAGATTTGGCTATTCATTATTAACTCTTACTGCAACCACTCTAATGGCCTATTTAAGTCATTTGTTGCATACTAAATGAACACTCATTTTGTTGGTGCTCCATTTGAGTATATCTGAAGCATCTTTTTCGCATGTCCAAATTAACGGAGACCTCATACAATACTATGGCATGCTTGTCGATAGACAAAGATGTTAGCAGACTGTAGACGCGCAAAAATCCCCGCTTCTCACCTTTTCAGGGCTTGGAGAGGATTCTCTCATGTGTCTAAGGCCTATTTACGCAAACAGGGCGTGCCAGCTAGCTTACCTAAGCTAGCGAAGATATATTTAACACTGACTTCTAATCGTGGCGATTGTGAGCAAGTGAGCTCTTGTCGTCGCAGACCTTCTTGCACCGATGCGCAAGGGTCAGTCTGTACGCTTTGCAAAAATCTAGTTTTGGGAGAGAAAGTCTACAAAGCGGTTCGAGGTGTCTAATTCGGGTCTTTTAGATGCGGTTGCATTTTTTTTTAGATCACGTGGATTTGCACGTGCCTAAGTCTTTCCTTTTATCCCTTTTCGGGCCACCTAGTTTGTGTGTTATGAACACTCCACTACATGGGCGAATTTGAGCGGGGCTTGCTTTGATGCAATATGTGTCCTACCTCGTGGTATGGAGTAGATGCAACGCAAACTCACGCTACTCCAAAGGGAAAACCCGAATGTAAAGACAATACTGAAGGGAAATAACCGAAGGGAAATGACTTGAAATATAAATGCCGAAGGGAGATATGTATATAGAGTAGGTATATGGGCCCTTACTCGGGTCTTGCAAGTAAGAGCAAAGGCTCAATGTGGGTGCGTGCTTGAATTGAAAGACTTACACACACGACATGAAATTTAACCCAAATATAAATTGCAGTATGGCCTTAACTAAGGTCTTGGGAATAAGAGCGAAAACTCAATGTGTGTGAGTGCTTGAATTGAAAGACTTACACACACGACATGAAATTAAACCCAAATATAAATTGCAGTATGGCCTTAACTAAGGTCTTGGGAATAAGAGCAAAAGCTCAATGTGTGTGAGAGTGCTTGAACTTGAAGTACTATGCACACAACATGAAATGAAACCCAAATATAACTGCAATAGGCCTTGACTAAGGTCTTGGGAGTAAGAGCGAAAGCTCAATGTGTGTGAGAGTGCTTGAATTGAAAGACTTACACACACGACATGAAATAAAACCCAAATAGTATTGGTTGGCCCTTACTTGGGTCTTTCAAATAAGAGCGAAGGCTCAATGTGTGTGAGAGTGCTTGAATTGAAAGACAACACACCCAACTTAAGCAAAACCGTACAAAAATGAAAGTATATGTATATACTTATGTATTAGGGGCTGATTAGGCCCGTGTGTGTTCAAAATCGTGCACAACTAGGAGAGTGCACGTGTGTGGGTGTGCCAAGCCACGTTATTACAAGCGGGGGGAGACTATGCTCCGTTACTACAACCCCGTATCGAATTGAATCTCAAGCAAGTATACAACTAAAGACCGAGTTAGGCACTTACTAGTAGCTGGCCATAGAGGCCTTGCTTGAGCGTGGGCTTGGCCTTCGCCTTGGGCTGCAAAAGGGAGCTCCGCGAGGTTGAACGACAAGGGGTGCTAGCCGGGTGCCTTGAAGGTGGCCGGCTGCTAGCAAGGGTGTCGCCTTGACGTGTGAGATTAAAGGGGTTGGGCAAGGTCACTAGGGGGAGTGTAGTGTTGGGGGAGTATGGCACTAAGGTAGAGCTTAAGGGAGTGTCTAAGGGAGAGCCTAGGGGAAGTATGGGACTGGCGGATGGAAGGGCCGAATGAGTATGGGGCAGTCGGTTGAAGTGGCCGACTGCTAGGGAGACTTGGTGTGGCGGGTAGTTAGGGTGGCTAGGAGTGGTGTAAGGGAAGGGAACTAGCTAGGATATGGGGTAAGGTGGGGATGGTTGTGGTGAGGTGATAGGGGCAGTTCTTAGGGAGTTGGATGGGGTAGCCGGGTGTAGCTAAGGTGGTTAGGTAGTGGCGGGTAGTTAGGATGGCTAAGGCTTGGCCGAATGGGAAGGGTGGTAGCAAGTGGCCGGTTGTGGGGGCAGGTGGTGGTAGTGCAAGTGGCTGAGAGTGGAGAGGGAGTGGAGAAGGTGAGATGAAGGATGGGGTACTAACCGTGCTTGAAGAGAGGCGGTGGATGGAAGAGAGAAGCCAGGTGTGGTGGAGCAACTGGTTCGGCCGGAGGCAGGGGTGGCGACAGGTTGTGGGCCGGTTGGGGTGTGGTGGAGCACGGTGGTGGCGGGTGGTGGTGCAGGTGGAAGGCCTGGCTGGACGTGGATGAAGTGGCTGGGTTCGGTTGGGCTGGACCAAGGTGAGAGAGAATGGGAAGGGAGAGAGGTTCTAGATAGGAAAACCGGCCCCCAAGGGGGGGGGGTTTATATAGGGATGGGCAGGTCGGTTAGGGCTGGGTTTGGGGTAGTGGTTAGGTGGTTTAGGTAGGGTGGTATGATGATAAGGTGGGCTGAAAAGGGTAGGGCCAGATATTTATATACTAGTGGTTTGGGTAGGTTGTGGGCTAGGGGTGGTTTAGGGGTTTAGGGTTTGGTTAGGTGGGTGGGTTCTAGGGTGAGGTTTAGTGAACTAGGTTAGGTGATTAGGCTAGGATTAGGCTAAGTTTAGGGAAATTAACCTAGGTTTAGGAAAGGATTAGGGAAGTGGGTTAGGTGATTAGGTTAGGATTAGGCCGGGATTAGGAAAGTAGGTTAGGTGATTAGGTTCAGATTAGGGGCGGATTAGGGTGGAAGGCTAGGATTAGGTATTTTGGGTTAGGTTTAGGTGAAAGAGCTCCCTTTGCATGGCCCATGGACCTTAACCACATCATGTTGGTGCAACCCTAGGTTAGGTTTTGGCTAATTACAAGCTTAAACCCACTCAATTAGGCTAACCCACATGATTAACCCCAAACTTGACACACAAGTCAAGCTTAATTACAACACACTTGATCTTATCCATCCCCACTCTCTCTCATGCCCATAATCCCACGTGAAATTCAAGTGGGCCCCACCTCCATTTATGAGAAGGTGATGTGGGCCATGGATATGGATATTGGATTGGATTTTTGAATCCAAATCGAAATCCAAGTCCATACATGGGTTTGGATTGGGATCTGGATATATATGGTCCAGATCCAATCCAAACTGAACTCTGACTCCTTCGAGCTGTATTCGAAACGAACGGTTTGTGCGGGGCCTGACAGCATCAGTACTCCGTCTGCGTTGGGTCTTCACCAACATGATCGTCCGCCTCTATTTTCGCCTTCCGGAGATGACTTCAAAGGATGTTTTGATGATAACAGGGTCTTGGACGTATCAAATTAGAAAACAGGAGACGATACTCCTGTTTTGAAAATTTTGAAAAATTAGAAAATAAGAGGGAACACAATTTTCAAAAACCGATTGAAAAACGGGAGTATACTCCGTTGGGGCAACCTGTGTCGGAGGTCCTAGACCTCCTACTTGCCCAGGGCATGATAGAACTCCCTGAAATCCCCGAAGGAGTTACTTCCAAAGGGGGGTATTTAAACCGATTTTGTAAGTATCATCGGCTCAAAGGCCATGATACCAAACGCTGCTTCTTTCTCTTAAATAAAATTGAGAACTTGATAGCAGAAGGCCGACTCCAGGTCACTGCGGAACCTGAGCCACCTCAAGCTATGTTCAAGGAACCCTTTCCCAAACACGCCAGTGGCAGTGGGAAAGGAAAGGAGGTATGTACCCTCACCATTTCCAAGGAACTAGCACAAAAACCAGAACCTGGTCGACCTACTTGTGCGCCCATTCTTGTACTATACAAGAAGCCCGCCAAAGTCGTCATTCGGGGACCACCAAAAGTAGAAACCCCGGTAAAACCAGTTTTAAAAATCCAAGGTTCTCCTCAGCTCATCCTTAGAGCCAAGTTTAGCGCAAACCCTAGGCTGGTCGTGGGGGAAGTCACTAGATCCGGGAGGATCTATCAACCCCCGCACCTTCAAGGTGCTCAAAAGGTGGTCAGTGTGCCTGGCCCCTCAAAAGCATGTATCCCTAGTGTTCTGCCAAAAGCAGATAAGGACAAAATCATCCTAAATCCTTATGACTTCGAAAACCACCTTTCAAAGATTCCTATTCACATGTCTATCCTAGAGCTTATAAAAACTTCGCCTAGGCATAGACTTGTATTAGAGAAAATTCTAGAAAGGGCCAAGGTTGATTCGAACATAAGTCCGGAATCCTTGTCTGCCCAAGTGGCTTTATTAGGAGCAAAATCGCCCATCACTTTCTCGGAAGATGATGTAGATAGACCCTACGAAACCCATAACCAGGCCCTGCATATCGAGGTGGTTCTAAACAACCACTCTCTGGACAGGTGCCTAGTCGATGGTGGAGGAGGGCTCAACATCCTTCCACTTCATGTGGCGTACAAAATCGGAGTCACCTTGACTTCAGTGAACCCAAGCTCCATCGTTATTACTAGATACGATGGGAATGCGTCTAGACCTTTAGGATCCATCGAACTCACAATGGAAACGGGAGGGATCGAACACACGGGGGTGTTCCATGTCTTGGACATCCACCCCCATTACAACCTGTTGCTGGGAAGGCCTTGGATACACAGTTTGTGCACTGTGCCATCCACCTTCCACAGGTGTGTCAAGATCCCTTTTAGGGACCAGGTCGTAGTAATCCTAGGTGAGAGTCACCCACAGCTTCAGGGGATCATAAACTCCCCTTGTTTATCAAGCTCCCAGGCCCATGAGGCTAACTTGGGGCAAATTATGGTTGAGCCACCTCGGCTTTAATCCTCCTAGGAAAACCCAAGCATTCCCTATTTCCAAAGCCCCTGGACAAGAGGCCATACGAGCCTAATATGGACGATAGCATGTTCAAGAACCATGACTTGTATCAAACCTTTTCAAAAAACAAAAAGTCGTGGAACATGTTATTGAACATGGGCTACACGCCCTACAAGAGTCTAGGGGCGTAGAACCAGGGTCTCCTAGAGCCCATCCTTCCTAGGGCCAATCCAAGCCGATATGGGATCGGCTATACTCCCCGAATACCGCCGGAGCCACCCCTTGTGACCACCTGGGTCAAGGGTGCCCCGGAGCTTGCCTTAGAAGAGACCTACGATTTAGATCTCCTATTCCGAGTCTAACCCGTAGTGTTTTCCCTTTGTAGGTATGACGGAAGATCCCTTTTCTAAAAATACAAAAACATTTGAAAAACTTAAAATAAAAAAAATCAAAAAACAAGAAAAACCAAAAACAATGGAAAAACAAAAACTCGAAAAAAGAGTGCTTTGTATGGTTCCCAAAGTTCTTGTTTTACAAAAACCCAAAAAAATCGAAAATTTGGAAAATACCAAAAAGATTTTGTACATAGCTGCTCCTGGTAGGACTTTGGTGAAAGAAAAGGATTTCGAAAGAAACGTCGTCTGCATAGCCAGACCAAAAATTTCGAAATCACATGAAAATCCAAGTACAAAACCAGGTTATTGTGAAAACCACGCATCAAGTTCCCTCGGGTCTACAGCCCACGAGAATGATCAAAGCCCAGAAGTGGATCCCCTTGAGGAAGATCCCACTTCTGAGCTCCCAGAATTTCATAGAATTCTCGATTTTGAAAGACCTTCCCAATCAGTAGGAGGAGATTTCGTAGAGGTGAACCTAGGGGATGATTCCAATCCCAAAACCATCAAAATAGGCGCATGCTTGCATGAAACTGAAAAGTTAGCATTCATTGCATTTCTACGAACCTATTTAGATGTGTTTGCATGGACGTATGAAGACATGCCGGGCATAGATCCCAGCATAGTCGAGCATCGTCTTCCTTTAGATGTAGGTGTAAAACCAATAAAGCAGAAGCTTAGGAAAATACACCCGAATGTACACATGCAAGTAAAAGAGGGTTTAGAAGATCTGCTAAAAGCCGGATTTATAAAACCCATTACGTATTCTGATTGGTTGTCAAATATCGTTGTGGTTCGAAAAACCAATGGGAAAATTCGAATATGCATCGATTTCAGAAACCTGAATAAAGCCACTCCAAAGGATAATTATCCTTTACCAAACATAGATTTGATAGTCGATAGTACTGCAAATCATGAAATGTTTTCATTCATGGATGGCTATTCAGGCTATAATCAAACCAAACTAAGCCCACGAGATCAGGGTAAGACCGCCTTCACAACCCCATGGGGCACGTACTGCTATACAGTCATGCCCTTTGGTTTGAAAAATGCCGGCGCAACATACCAACGAGCCATGACCACGATCTTCCATGATCAAATTCATGAGCTTGTAGAAGTGTATGTAGATGATCTCTTGGCAAAATCCAAAACCCGATGCACCCGTATCGAATGTTTACAAAAGATTTTTGAAAGGCTTAGGCTTTACAAAGTAAAGCTAAACCCTCAAAAATGTGTGTTCGGGGTAGAATCAGGGAAGCTTCTAGGCTTTATGGTGAGCCAAAGGGGAATAGAAGTCGACCCCTCTAAGTGTCGAGCCATCATAGACATGGCTCCACCCTCCAATCTCACCCAAATCCGTAGCCTCCAGGGTCGCTTACAATCCGTTCGCCGATTCATATCGAATCTGGCAACTAGATGCGAACCCTTCAACAAACTGTTGAGGAAGGGCACGAGATTCTTATGGGATGACTGTAAACACCCCAAAATCCCACGGATTTCTCAAAATCCATCTGGTTTTATAAAAGCAGCCCCAAAGGGCCATTTTTGAGTTTGGAAACCCAAGAGCCTTCCAGACAACCCTGTACATATGTTTTAAACTTTATCTTTCTAAAACATATAATATGGATTTTTGAAAACCCTTTTAAAACATGTTTTGAAACCCCGAAGTGGCTTGGCCCGATCAAGACAGGACCAGGAGAGCCAAGAAGAGCCCGGAACCGGAGCACCTGTCGAGCCCGGCGCAGCAACTCTTGTATCTGATTCACACCCCAGGATCTCGAACATCCAAGACCCTGTTCTTATCAAAATAGCATTTGAAGTCATCTCCGGAAGGCAGAAACGAAGGCGGACGACTATGTTGGCGAAGACCCAATGCAGATGGCTGATGCTGTCAGGCCCCGCACGAATCGTCCGTTTCAAACCCAGCTCGAAGGAGTCAGAGTTCAGTTTGGATTGGATCTGGACCATATATATCCAGATTCCAATCCAAACCCATATGTGGACTTGGATTTGGATTTGGATCCAGAGATCCAATCCAATATCCATATCCATGGCCCACATCACCTTCTCATAAATGGAGGTGGGGCCCACTTGAAATTCACGTGGGATATTGGGCATGAGAGAGAGTGGGGTTGAAAAATATCAAGAGTGTTGTATTAAGCTTGACTTGTGTGTCAAGTTTGGGTTTAATCATGTGGGTTAGCCTAATTGAGTGGGTTTAAGCTTGTAATTAGCTAAAACCTAACCTAGGGCTGCACCAACATGGGGTGATCAAGGTCTATGGGCCATGCTAAGGGAGCTCCTTCACTTAAACCTAGCCCAAAATGCCTAAACCTAGCCTAAACCCCTAATCCACCCCTAATCTGAACCTAATCACCTAACCCACTTCCCTAATCCCGTCCTAATCCCAACCTAATCACCTAACCCACTTCCCTAATCCTTCCCTAAACTTAGATTAATTTCCCTAATCCTAGCCTAAACCTAGCCTAATCACCTAACCTAGCTCACTAAACCTCACCCTAAAACCCAACCACCTAACCTAGCCCTAAACCCCTAAACCACCCTTAGCCCACGATTTACCCAAACCCCTAGTTTTAAAATATCTGGCCCAACCCCTTCCAGCCCACCTTATCTACATACCACCCTACCTAAACCACCTAACCACTACCCACAGCCCAGCCCTAACCGACCTACCCATCCCCTATTTAAACCCCCCTCCTTGTGGGCGGGTTTTCCAAGTGGGAACCACCATTCCACCCAGCCAGGCCCTCTCCTTCTCCCATCTCTCACCCAACCGGGACCACTCCCCAACTGCTCCACCTGCTCCACCAGCCACCACCTGCACCGCCACCTTCCCTCTTCCCTCCACCACCACCATCCCTCAGCCGGACGCCACCACCTCCACCCAACCGAACCAGCCAACAGTCACCTGCCCGCCTGCTTCCCATTTCATCCGCCACCTCTCCCCATTCGGTAAGTGCCCCAAACTCCCTCAAAGCCCCTCTCTTCCACCTCTCCACTCTTGGCCACCCATCCTACCTTCATCTCAGCCCCCTTGCCACCACCACTTTAACCTAGCCGAACCTAGTATAACCCAAGCTGCCGGCCACTACCTAGCCATCATCTCCCATTCGGCCTTTCCCACCAGCTCACCTTTTAGGTCCAGCTTCCCTAAACTCTCAACTCCCCTAGTGACCCTAAGAATCCACTCATTCAGCCACTTTAAACCCCTACTTGGAGCCGCCATCTACTTGCCACCGGCCACCTTCGAGGCGCCTATCCCGCGCCCCACTGGCAGCCGGCCAGCTCCCTTTGATCACCTACCTTCGCGGAGCTCCCGTTTGCAGCCCAAAGCCAAGTCCACGCCCAAGCAAGACCTCTACGGACCAGCTACTCGTAAGTGTCTAAACTCGGTCCTTAGTTGTATATTTGCTTGAGATTCAATTTGATACGGGGTTGTAATAACGGAGCATAGTCTCCCCCCGCTTGTAATAACGTGGCTTGGCACAACCACACACGTGCACCCTCTTAGTCGTGCACGATTTTTTTTTAACACCCACGGGCCTAATCAGCCCCTAATATATAAGTGTATATATATACTTTCATTTTCGAAGGGTTTTGTTTAAGTTGGGTGCGTTGTCTTTCAATTCAAGCACTCTCACACACATTGAGCCTTCGCTCTTAGTTGAAATACCCAAGTAAGGGCCGACCTATACTATTTGGGTTTCATTTCATGTCGTGTGAGTAAGTCTTTCAATTCAAGCACTCTCACACACATTGAGCCTTCGCTCTTATTTGAAAGACCCAAGTAAGGGCCGACCTATACTATTTGGGTTTCATTTCATGTCGTGTGAGTAAGACTTTCAATTCAAGCACTCTCACACACATTGAGCCTTCGCTCTTATTTGAAAGACCCAAGTAAGGGCCGACCTATACTATTTGGGTTTCATTTCTTGTCGTGTGAGTAAGTCTTTCAATTCAAGCACTTTCACACACATTGAGCCTTCGCTCTTACTCCCAAGACCTTAGTCAAGGCCATACTGCAATTTATATTTGGGTTTAATTTCATGTCGTGTGTGTAAGTCTTTCAATTCAAGCACTTTCACACACATTGAGCCTTCGCTCTTACTCCCAAGACCTTAGTCAAGGCCATACTGCAATTTATATTTGGGTTTAATTTCATGTCGTGTGTGTAAGTCTTTCAATTCAATCACGCACCCACATTGAGCCTTCGCTCTTATTTGCAAGACCCGAGTAAGGGCTCATATACATAAGATATATACATATCTCCCTTCGGTTATTTCCCTTCGGTTATTTCCCTTCTGCTATTTCCCTTCGGTTATTTCCCTTTTGTTATTTCCCTTCAGTATTGTCTTTACATTTCGGGTTTTCCCTTTGGAGTAGCGTGAGTTTGCATTGCATCTACGCCGTACCACGAGGTAGGACGCATATTGCATCAAAGCAAGCCCCGCTCGAATTCGCCCATGTAGTGGAGTGTTCATAACACACAAACTAGGTGGCCCGAAAAGGGATAAAAGAAAAGACTTAGGCAGGTGCAAATCCACGTGATCTAAAAAAATGCAAATCGCATCTTAAAGACCCGAAATAGACACCTCGAATCGCTTCGTAGACTTTCTCCCGAAAACTCGATTTTTTGCAAAAGCGTACAGACTGACCCTTGCGCATCGGTGCAAGAAGGTCTGCGACGACAAGAGCTTACTTGCTCACAGTCGCCACGTTTAGAAGTCAGTATTAAATATATCTTCGCTAGTTTAAGTAAGCTAGCTGGCACGCCCTATTTGTATACATAGGCCTTAGACGCACGAGAAGATCCACTCCAAGCCCCCCGGAAGGGACGAAGAGGCGGGGATTTTCGCGCGTCCACAATGACGAATGCCAAAAGTCCTTCGAGAGACTGAAGGCATACTTGGTTAATCCCCCCGTTTTGAATCCTCCAAAACAAGGAAAACCGCTTTTATTATACATCTCCGTGCATGCAAATGCTTTAGGAGCCCTGTTGGCTCAATACGAGGATGACACCCATAAGGAGTATGCCATCTACTATATTTCGAAAACTCTCTTGGCTTATGAACGAAACTATCAAGCCATGGAGAAGACGTGCTTGGCCCTAGTCTGGGCCTGCTAGAAGTTCAGACACTATTTCCTAGATCATGAGATCTGGATAGTGTCCAAGCTTGATCCAATCAAGCACTTGTTCGAAAAACCCATTCTCACGGGTAGATTGGGCAAATGGCAACTCCTTCTAATGGAGTATGATCTGAAATACCATCACCAGATCTCCATTAAGGGGCAAGCCCTAGGAGATTACGTGGCTGAATTCCCCTTAGAGGACGCATATCCCACTCTTGTTGAAATGTCTGATGAAGGCATATTGCAAAACCATTTTCAAAACCACATTTTGGCAAATTCTTTCGAAAACCAAGTGTGGAAGATGCACTTCGACGGGTCACGAAACCAACGAGGGGCTGGTGCTGGGGTCATCCTAATCTCCCCAGAAAAGGGCGAGATTCCCATAGCAGTCCGCTTAGATTTCGAATGTTCCAACAACGTAGCAGAGTATGAGGCACTCATACAAGGCTTAAGGATTTTGAAAACTCTAGGGGCATCGTGCATTGAGGTCTTTGGAGATTCGCTCCTTGTCATAAACCAGGTTTTAAAAATTTGGCAAGTACGTAATGAGAAACTACTTCCATATCATGAGTTGGCCACTCGATTGGTCCAATCCTTCCAGTCTTGTAAACTCACACACGTAGGAAGAGAGGACAATGGCATCGCCGACGCCCTCTCCTCCTTGGGTTCAGCCCTGAAGGTCGATTCCATTTCAAGGACCAGGTCTTTGGAAATATGGCATGCGCCCCACCCATCCACACACGACTTGGATATTTGCCAAAACAACCCAGAGTCTATTGAAAAACCCTGGTTTTATGACATAAAACAATTTTTAGAAAATGGGGGATTCACCGAGGATGCCACATCCAAAGATAAGGCATTCATTTGTAAGATTTCGACCCGATACACCATTCTGGGTGGGGTTTTATAGAAAAAGAGTTTTACTGGCATTCTGCTTAGGTGTATCGACCTAGAGGAGGCTAGGATAGTGATGCATGAGTTTCACGATGGAGAATGTGGAGGTCATGTAAATGCCAACATGATGGCAATGAAAATACTTAGAGGGGGCTATTTTTGATCCACCCTGAAAAAGGATTGCCACGACCATGTTAGGAAGTGTCATCCATGTCATGTGCATGGGCACGCCATTCATATCCCTTCATCTGCATTGCATTCCGTGGTCAGCCCCTGGCCATTTACCATGTGGGCGTTTGACATTGTAGGCACAATATTTCCAAAGGCCTCGAATGGGCATCGATTTATTTTAGCAGCCATGGAGTATTTCTCCAAGTGGGTGGAAGCCATTTCCCTAACCAATGTACCCAACCACCTAACCTAGCCCTAAAACCCAACCACCTAACCTAGCCCTAAACCCCTAAACCACCCCTAGCCCACAATCTACCCAAACCACTAGTATTTAAAATATCTGGCCCTACCCTTTCCAGCCCACCTTATCTTCATACCACCCTACCTAAACCACCTAACCACTACCCCAAACCCAGCCCTAACCGACCTACCCACCTCTATATAAACCCCCCCCCTTGGGGGCGGGTTCTCCTATCCAGTCGCCTTCCCCAAGCCCAGCCGGGACCCCACTTCCCAGCCCAGCCGAACCCAGCCACCTGCTCCACCAGCTCCACCTGCTCCGCCTGCGCCACCACCATCCCTCCATCCCACCACCACTTGTACCGCCATCTCCACCACCTCCCGGCCGAGCCTCACTACCTGCCCAGCTTCCTTCCAGCCGAGCGCCATCTTCTCTCCATTCGGTAAGTACCCCACACTCTACCTAGCTCCTTCTCTACTCCCTCTCCACTCCCAGCCACCCACCATACCACCACCTTACCTACACATCAGCCACTCGCCGCCACCACTCTCACTCGGCCAAACCTTAGCTGCCCCAGCCATTCGCCACTACCTAACTCCCCTAACTACACCCGGCCACCCTATTAGACTTCCTAAGACCTGCCCATAACACTCCCTTACACCCACTATCCCCACTACCACCTAGCCCCATCACCTAACTAGCTACCTTCCCATACTCCAGCCTTAGTCATCCTAGCAGCCCGCCACCACCACATTCCCCTAGTCGGCCACTCCAACCGACTATCCCTTCCACTCGGCCAGCCATCCCTTTTCCCCTAGGTGTCCCATTCGACCTTCCCTTAAGCTCCCCTTAGGTCCATACTCCCTAACACTCTATACTCTCCTAGTGACCCTACATACTCACTTGGCCCAGCCCCTTTAATCCCCCACACCAAGGCGACACCCACTTGCAGCCGGCCACCATCAAGGCGCCTATCCCGCGCCCCATTTGCAGCCGGCCAGCACCCTTTGTCGTTCACCCTCGCGGAGCTCCCGTTTGCAGCCCAAGGCGAAGGCCAAGCCCACGCTCAAGCAAGGCCTCTACGGACCAACTACTAGTAAGTGCCTAACTCGGTCTTTAGTTGTATACTTGCTTGAGATTCAATTTGATATGGGGTTGTAATAACGGAGCATAGTCTCCCCCCGCTTGTAATAACGTGGCTTGGCACCCCCACACACGTGCACTCTCCTAGTTGTGCACGATTTTGAACACACACGGGCCTAATCAGCCCATAATACATAAGTATATACATATACTTTCATTTTCGAAGGGTTTTGCTTAAGTTGGGTGCGTTGTCTTTCAATTCAAGCACTCACACACATTGAGCTTTCGCTCTTATTTGAAAGACCCAAGTAAGGGCCGACCTATACTATTTGGGTTTCATTTCATGTCGTGTGTGTAAGTCTTTCAATTCAAGCACACTCACACACATTGAGCTTTCGCTCTTATTTGAAAGACCCAAGTAAGGGCCGACCTATACTATTTGGGTTTCATTTCATGTCGTGTGTGTAAGTCTTTCAATTCAAGCACTCTCACACACATTGAGCTTTCGCTCTTATTTGGAAGACCCAAGTAAGGGCCGACCTATACTATTTGGGTTTCATTTCATGTCGTGTGTGTAAGTCTTTCAATTCAAGCACTCTCACACACATTGAGCCTTCGCTCTTATTTGAAAGACCCAAGTAAGGGCCGACCTATACTATTTGGGTTTCATTTCATGTCGTGTGTGTAAGTCTTTCAATTCAAGCACTCTCACACACATTGAGCCTTCGCTCTTACTCCCAAGACCTTAGTAAAGGCCTTATTGCAGTTATATTTGGGTTTCATTTATGTCGTGTGCGTAGTACTTCAAATTCAAGCACTCTCACACACATTGAGCTTTCGCTCTTATTCCCAAGACCTTAGTTAAGGCCATACTGCAATTTATATTTGGGTTTAATTTTATGTCGTGTGTGTAAGTCTTTTCAATTCAAGCACACACCCACATTGAGCCTTCGCTCTTATTTGCAAGACTCGAGTAAGGGCTCATATACATATTCTATATACATATCTCCCTTCGGCATTTATATTTCAAGTCATTTCCCTTCGGCATTTATATTTCAAGTCATTTCCCTTCGGTTATTTCCCTTCAGTATTGTCTTTACATTTCGGGTTTTCCCTTTGGAGTAGCATGAGTTTGCATTGCATCTACGCCATACCACGAGGTAGGACGCATATTGCATCAAAGCAAGCCCCGCTCGAATTCGCCCATGTAGTGGAGTGTTCATAACACACAAACTAGGTGGCCCGAAAAGGGATAAAAGAAAAGACTTAGGCAGGTGCAAATCCACGTGATCTAAAACATGCAATCGCATCTAAAAGACTTGAAATAGACACCTCGAACCGCTTTGTAGACTTTCTCTCCAAAACTCGATTTTTTGCAAAGCGTACAGACTGACCCTTGCGCATCGGTGCAAGAAGGTCTGCGACGACAAGAGCTTACTTGCTCACAGTCGCCACGTTTAGAAGTCAGTGTTAAATATATCTTCGCTAGCTTAAGTAAGCTAGCTGGCACGCCCTGTTTGCATACATAGGCCTTAGACATACGAGAGGATCCGCTCCAAACCCTGAAAAGGCGAGAGGCGGGGATTTTCGCGCGTCTACACGTGTGAGATTAAAGGGGCTGGGCAAGGTCACTAGGGGGAGTGTAGTGTTGGGGGAGTATGGCACTAAGGTAGAGCTTAAAGGAGTGTCTAAGGGAGAGCCTAGGGGAAGTATGGGACTGGCGGATGGAAGGGCCGAATGAGTATGGGGCAGTCGGTTGAAGTGGCCGACTGCTAGGGAGACTTGGTGTGGCGGGCAGTTAGGGTGGCTAGGAGTGGTGTAAGGGAAGGGAACTAGCTAGGATATGGGGTAAGGTGGTGATGGTTGTGGTGAGGTGATAGGGGCAGTTCTTAGGGAGTTGGATGGGGTAGTCGGGTGTAGCTAGGGTGGTTAGGTAGTGGCGGGTAGTTAGGATGGCTAAGGCTTGGCCGAATGGGAAGGGTGGTAGCAAGGGGCCGGTTGTGGGGGCAGGTGGTGGTAGTGCAAGTGGCTGATAGTGGAGAGGGAGTGGAGAAGGTGAGATGAAGGATGGGGTACTAACCGTGCTTGAAGAGAGGCGGTGGATGGAAGAGAGAAGCCGAGTGTGGTGGAGCAACTGGTTCGGCCGGAGGCAGGGGTGGCGACAGGTGGTGGGCCGGCTGGGGTGTGGTGGAGCACGGTGGTGGCGGGTGGTGGTGCAGGTGGAAGGCCTGGCTGGATGTGGATGAAGTGGCTGGGTTCGGTTGGGCTGGACCAAGGTGAGAGAGAATGGGAAGGGAGAGAGGTTCTAGATAGGAAAGCCCGCCCCCAAGGGGGGGGGTTTATATACGGGATGGGTAGGTCGGTTAGGGCTGGGTTTGGGGTAGTGGTTAGGTGGTTTAGGTAGGGTGGTATGATGATAAGGTGGGCTGGAAAGGGTAGGGCCAGATATTTTAGATACTAGTGGTTTGGGTAGGTTGTGGGCTAGGGGTGGTTTAGGGGTTTAGGGTTTGGTTAGATGGGTGGGTTCTAGGGTGAGGTTTAGTGAACTAGGTTATGTTAGGCTAGGATTAGGCTAGGTTTAGGGAAATTAACCTAGGTTTAGGGAAGGATTAGGGAAGTGGGTTAGGTGATTAGGTTAGGATTAGGCCGGGATTAGGGAAGTAGGTTAGGTGATTAGGTTCAGATTAGGGGCGGATTAGGGTGGAAGGCTAGGATTAGGTATTTTGGGTTAGGTTTAGGTGAAAGAGCTCCCTTTGCATGGCCCATGGACCTTAACCACATCATGTTGGTGCAGCCCTAGGTTAGGTTTTGGCTAATTACAAGCTTAAACCCACTCAATTAGGCTAACCCACATGATTAACCCCAAACTTGACACACAAGTCAAGCTTAATTACAACACACTTGATCTTATCCATCCCCACTCTCTCTCATGCCCATAATCCCACGTGAAATTCAAGTGGGCCCCACCTCCATTTATGAGAAGGTGATGTGGGCCATGGATATGGATATTGGATTGGATTTTTGAATCCAAATCGAAATCCAAGTCCATACATGGGTTTGGATTGGGATCTGGATATATATGGTCCAGATCCAATCCAAACTGAACTCTGACTCCTTCGAGCTGTATTCGAAACGAACGGTTTGTGCGGGGCTTGACAGCATCAATGCTCCGTCTGCGTTGGGTCTTCGCCAACATGATCGTCCGCCTCTGTTTTCGCCTTCTGGAGATGACTTCAAAGGATGTTTTGATGATAACAGGGTCTTGGACGTTGGAGATCCTTGGGGTATGAATTTGATACAAGAGTTGCTGTGCCGGGCTTGACAGGTGCTCCTGTTCCGGGCTCTTCTTAGCTCTCCTGGTCCTGTCTGGATTAGGCCAAGCTGCTTCGGGGTTTCAAAACATGTTTCAAAAAGGTTTTAAAAGCCATATTGTATATTTTTGAAATACAGAGTTTAAAACATATGTACAGGGTTGTCTGGAAGGCTCCTGGGTTTCCAGACTCAAAATAGCCCTTTGGGGCTGCTTTTACAAAACCAGATGAATTTGAGAAATTCGTGGGATTTCGGGGTGTTTACAGATGCCCCTCTTTGGCCTTGTCCAAATAGATTTGGATAAGGGCAAAGATGACAAACACCCCTTTCAATGTCTCCCTAGATCTATCCACGAAGAACATGGGATCGTCCCCATTTTTAGCAAAAATATCAATTTACAAACTCTGGTAGGAGGAGATATCACGCCAAAGGGTACTATGGAATCTGTTCCTAAAATGGGATCATGTTCATGCAAGTACCATGCGTGGAATGCAAATGACATGGGTGTGGTTCCAAAAGTGGCGACCTTCCCGGGACCAGATGTGGTCGAACTCTAGAGACTTACAAGGCCTACTGCTCCAAGTGAGCAAATCCGATGTTGTTCGATGTTCGGTTTTCAAAACTTATTTACAAAAGTTATTTACAAAAGGGACAACTATCTTGAGCCTCGATCCTAAGGATCTCGAGCTCTTCGTGCTTGCCCTTGTTTGAGTCTTAACACTCGCTTATCTAGCGGAGGTTTTATAAGAAAACAAGGCATATTTCAAATTCCTACGCCTTACTCGAAACATCGAATTCTCAAACAAGATGAAATTCAAGTAAGTAAATCCTATTTTTACTTTTGGATTCCTCGAAATGAACCATGCTTTAGCTTGGGATAAGCCAGGGATGGGAAAGAGATACCACGGTCCCTTCTGAAGCGTCCCGTGGTTTGAGGCACAGAAGGCGGAAAACTGCTCTTTTTGAGCTTTTTGGCCTCTTTTTCCTTTTTTTCATCGAGGGTCTCCCTTTGGGAGTATTTTTTCTTTAATCCCTCTTTTTCACAAGAGAATCAATTTTCTTTTGAATTCTGGTTTCTTTCTTTTGGAAAGATACTTTGAATGGGAAGTTCCCTTTTGTTTGGGCCGTGTTTTTCCTTTTGGAAGTAGAAGAGAAGAGGGGAGGACTTATCCCAAGCCTACACTCGATCCATTCCAGCTCAGCCTATTTAGAAATAGCACGTACTACTTGTAAGTATCTTGCTATGTTGAACTAGGCCTTTCTTTGTAAGAAGAAGGATTTTGAAATGTAACCACGATTTTGAAGACTCCACTCCTTTACAAGTGTGAATTCTCTCACTTAGGGTCACACGGTTTGCCTTTGCACCTTATTCACATGTCTCAGGGCAGCTATCCCTCATGTTTTTCGAAAAATGGAATTTAACCCAGATCCTACACATGATACTTCTTTAAGTATTGAATATTTATAGAATCTGCTAAATTCCTACCTTCTACATCGATCAACCAATACGAATTGTTCGTAGTGGTTGCTCGTACAACTTAGGGTCCATCCCAGTTGGGGCGCCACTTGCCCAGGGGGTGTGGGCCACGATGATGGATAGTTTTTAAAACCAGATCCCCCACTTCAAAGTGGCGAGGTCTCATGTGTTTGCTATAATGTCGGGCTATCCTTTGCCGGTATGCACGAGCATGATCCATGGCAAGGAGTCGCCTCTCATCTAGCAAATCTAGTTCGGCCATCCTAGCATGCTGAAGCGTCTCTAGAGGGAGGTCGAGTGCTATGGATGTATGGAATGAATGCAGTTGAGTATGAATGGGAAGAATGACATTTGTGCCATAGACCAATTCGAATGGTGTGGCATTCGTGGGAGTCCGGATGGAAGTCCTATAAGCCCATAAGGCTTCATCCAGCTTCTCGTGCCACGTCCTACCCTTCTCTAAGGTTTTCTCAATAATACTAATGAGAGTCTTGTTTGTGGCTTCGGCTTGGCCGTTGCCTTGAGGGTAGTAGGGCGAGGAGAAGTGGTGAGTTATGCCATACGTGTTGCACAACTTAACCATCCGTTCGTTCTTGAATGGGGTACCATTATCAGACACGAGGTCTCGTGGAACCCCAAATCGAGCCAAGATATTCCTCCGGATGAAAGCCACCACATGTTGCCCCATTACATTCGTTAGGGAAATGGCTTCCACCCACTTGGAGAAATACTCCGTGGCTGCTAAAATAAATCGATGCCCATTTGAGGCCTTTGGAAATATTGGGCCTATAATGTCAAACGCCCACATGGTAAATGGCCAGGGGCTGACCACGGAATGCAATGCAGATGATGGGATATGAATGGTGTGCCCATGCACTTGACATGGATGACACTTCCTAACATGGTCGTGGCAATCCCTTTTCAGGGTGGACCAAAAATAGCCCCCTCTAAGTATTTTCATTGCCATCATGTTGGCATTTATATAACCTCCACATTCTCCATCGTGGAACTCGTGCATCACTATCCTAGCCTCCTCTAGGTCGATACACCTAAGCAGAATGCCAGTAAAACTCTTTTTGTATAAAACGCCACCCAGAATGGTGTATCGGGTCGAAATCTTACGAATGAATGCCTTATCTTTGGATGTGGCATCCTCGGTGAATCCCACATTTTTTAAAAATTGTTTTATGTCATAAAACCAGGGTTTTTCAATAGACTCTGGGTTGTTTTGGTAAATATCCAAGTCGTGTGTGGATGGGTGGGGCGCATGCCATATTTCCAAAGATCTGGTCCTTGAAATGGGATCGACCTTCAGGGCTGAACCCAAGGAGGAGAGGGCATCGGCGATGCCATTGTCTTCTCTTCCTATGTGTGTGAGTTTACACGACTGGAAGGATTGGACCAATCGAGTGGCCAACTCGTGATATGGAAGTAGTTTCTCATTACGTACTTGCCAAATTTTTAAAACCTGGTTTATGACAAGGAGCAAATCTCCAAGGACCTCGATGCATGATGCCCCTAGAGTTTTTGAAATCCTTAAACCTTGTATGAGTGCTTCATACTCAGCTACGTTGTTGGAACATTCGAAATCTAAGCGGACTGCTATGGGAATCTCGCCCTTTTCATTGGAGATTAGGATGACCCCGGCACCAGCCCCTCGTTGGTTTCGTGCCCCATCGAAGTGCATCCTCCACACTTGGTTTTCGAAAGAATTTGCCAAAATGTGGTTTTGAAAATGGTTTTGCAATATGCCTTCATCAGGCATTTCGACAAGAGTGGGATATGCGTCCTCTAAGGGGAATTCAGCCACGTAATCTGCTAGGGCTTGCCCCTTAATGGAGATCTGGTGATGGTATTTCAGATCATACTCCATTAGAAGGAGTTGCCATTTGCCCAATCTACCCGTGAGAATGGGTTTTTCGAACAAGTGCTTGATTGGATCAAGCTTGGACACTATCCAGATCTCATGATCTAGGAAATAGTGTCTGAATTTCTGGCAGGCCCAGACTAGGGCCAAGCACGTCTTCTCCATGGCTTGGTAATTTCGTTCATAAGCCAAGAGAGTTTTCGAAATATAGTAGATGGCATACTCCTTATGGGTGTCATCCTCGTATTGAGCCAACAGGGCTCCTAAAGCATTTGCATGCACGGAGATGTATAATAAAAGCGGTTTTCCTTGCTTTGGAGGATTCAAAACGGGGGATTAACCAAGTATGCCTTCAGTCTCTTGAAGGACTTTTGGCATTCGTCATCCCATAAGAATTTCGTGCCCTTCCTCAACAGTTTGTTGAAGGGTTCGCATCTAGTGGCCAGATTCGATATGAATCGGCGAACGGATTGTAATCAACCCTGGAGGCTATGGATTTGGGTGAGATTGGAGGGTGGAGCCATGTCTATGATGGCTCGACACTTAGAGGGGTCGACTTCTATTCCCCTTTGGCTTACCATAAAGCCTAGAAGCTTTCCTGATTCTACCCCGAATACACATTTTTGAGGGTTTAGCTTTACTTGGTAAAGCCTAAGCCTTTCGAAAATCTTTTGTAAACATTCGATATGAGTGCATCGGGTTTTGGATTTTGCCAAGAGATCATCTACATACACTTCTACAAGCTCATGAATTTGATCATGGAAGATCGTGGTCATGGCTCGTTGGTATGTTGCACCGGCGTTTTTCAAACCAAAGGGCATGACTGTATAGTAGTACGTGCCCCATGGGGTTGTGAAGGCGATCTTACACTGATCTCGTGGACTTAGTTTGATTTGATTATAGCCTGAATAGCCATCCATGAATGAAAACATTTCATGATTTGCAGTACTATCGACTATCAAATCTATGTTTGGTAAAGGATAATTATCCTTTGGAGTGGCTTTATTCAGGTTTCTGAAATCGATGCATATTCGAATTTTCCCACTGGTTTTTCGAACTACAACGATATTTGATAACCAATCAGAATACGCAATGGGTTTTATAATTCCGGCTTTTAGCAGATCTTCTAAACCCTCTTTGACTTGCGTGTGTATATTCGGGTGTATTTTCCTAAGCTTCTGCTTTATCGGTTTTACACCTGCATCTAAGGGAAGACGATGTTCGACAATGCTGGGATCTATGCCCGGCATGTCTTCATACATCCATGCAAACACATCTAAATAGGTTGATAGAAATGCAATGAATGCTAACCTTTTGGTTTCATGCAAGCATGCGCCTATTTTGATGGTTTTGGGATTGGAATCATCCCCTAGGTTCACCTCTATGAAATCTCCTCCTACTGATTGGGAAGGTCTTTCAAAATCGAGAATCTTATGAAATTTTGGGAGCTCAGAAGTGGGATCTTCCTCAAGGGGATCCACTTTTGTGCTTTGATCATTCTCGTGGGCTATAGACCCGAGGGAATCTGATGCGTGGTTTTCAAAATGACGTGGTTTTGTACTTGGATTTTCAAGGGATTTCGAAATTTTCGGTCTAGCTATGCAGACAACGTTTCTTTCGAAATCCTTTTCTTTTGCCAGAGTCTTACCAGGAGCAGCTATGTATAAAATCTTTTTGGTATTTTCCAAATTTTCGATTTTTTTGGGTTTTTGTAAAACAAGAACTTTGGGAACTATACAAAGTACTCTTTTTTCGAGTTTTTGTTTTTCCATTGTTTTTGGTTTTTCTTTTTTTCGATTTTTTTGATTTTAAGGTTTTCAAATGTTTTTGTTTTTTTAGAAAAGGGATCTTCCGTCATACCTACAAAGGGAAAACACTACGGGTTAGACTCGGAATAGGAGGTCTAAATCGTAGGTCTCTTCTAAGGCAGGTTCCGGGGCACCCTTGACCCAAGTGGTCACAGGGGGTGGCTCCGACGGTATTCGGGGAGTATAGCCGATCCCATATCGGCTTGGGTTGGCCCTAGGAAGGATGGGCTCTAGGAGACCCTGGTTCTGTGCCCCTAGACTCTTGTAGGGCGTGTAGCCCATGTTTAACAACATGTTCCACGACTTTTTGTTTTTTGAAAAGGTTTGATATAAATCGTGGTCCTGGAACATGCTATCGTCCATATTATGCTCGTATGGCCTCTTGTCCAGGGGCTTTGGAAATAGGGAACGCTTGGGTTTTCCTAGAAGGATTAAAGTTGGGAGGGGGTCTGCTTTGGGCGGCCCCTTCACACATACAACCTTCCTAGGGTTGTTTAACACGAGCCGAGGTGGCTCAACCATAATTTGCCCCAGGTTAGCCTCATGGGCCTGGGAGCTTGATAAACAAGGGGAGTTTATGATCCCCTGAAGCTGTGGGTGACTCTCACCTAGGATCACTACGACCTGGTCCCTTAAAGGGATCTTGACACACCTGTAGAAGGTGGATGGCACAACGCACAAACTGTGTATCCAGGGCCTTCCCAGCAACAGGTTATAATGGGGGTGGATGTCCAAGACATGGAACACCCCCGTGTGTTCGATCCCTCCCGTTTCCATTGGGAGTTCGATGGATCCTAAAGGTCTAGACGCATTCCCATCGTATCCAGTGATAACGATGGGGCTTGGGTTCACTGAAGTCAAGGTGACTCCGATTTTGTACACCACATGAAGTGGAAGGATGTTGAGCCCTCCTCCACCATCGACTAGGCACCTGTCCAGAGAGTGGTTGTTTAGAACTACCTCGATATGTAGGGCCTGGTTATGGGTTTCGTAGGGTCTATCTACATCATCTTCCGAGAAAGTGATGGGCGATTTTGCTCCTAATAAAGCCACTTGGGCAAACAAGGATTCCGAACTTATGTTCGAATCAACCTTGGCCCTTTCTAGAATTTTCTCTAATACAAGTCTATGCCTAGGCGAAGTTTTTATAAGCTCTAGGATAGACATGTGAATAGGAATCTTTGAAAGGTGGTTTTCGAAGTCATAAGGATTTAGGATGACTTTGTCCTTATCTGCTTTTGGCAGAACACTAGGGATACATGCTTTTGAGGGGCCAGGCACACTGACCACCTTCGGAGCACCTTGAAGGTGCGGGGGTTGATAGATCCTCCCGGATCTAGTGACTTCTCCCACGACCAGCCTAGGCTTCACGCTAAATTTGGCTCTAAGGATGAGCTGAGGAGAACCTTGGATTTTTAAAACTGGTTTTACCGGGGTTTCCACTTTTGGTGGTCCCCGAATGACGACTTGGGCGGGCTTCTTGTATAGTACAAGAATGGGCGCACAAGTAGGTCGACCAGGTTCTGCTTTTTGCGCTAGTTCCTTGGAAATGGTGAGGGTACATACCTCCTTTCCTTTCCCACTGCCACTGGCGTGTTTGGGAAAGGGTTCCTTGAAGATAGCTTGAGGTGGCTCAGGTTCTGCAGTGACCTGGAGCCGGCCTTCTGCTATCAAGTTCTCAATTTTATTTAAGAGGGAGAAGCAGCGTTTGGTACCATGGCCTTTGAGCCGATGATACTTACAAAATCGATTTAAATACCCCCCTTTGGAAGTGACTCCTTCGGGGATTTCAGGGAGTTCTATCATGCCCTTGGCAAGTAGGAGGTCTAGGACCTCTGACACAGGCTGCCCCAGCGGAGTATACTCCCATTTTTCAACCGGTTTTTGAAAATTTCGCTCCCTCTTATTTTCTAACTTTTCAAAATTTTTGGAAGTGCCCGCCACGCCTGGATCCACCCGGACATTGGCGATTTTATGGGGCTTTGCCCCTTTGTCCGTCGTGGGCAGCCCATATGCGATGGGCTTTTCCAAGCGGGTTTTTGGAACGGCACTTCCTTTCCACAAGTGATCGTATGTCCCTTTTCGCAAGTTGGTTTCGAAAAGGGAAGCCTTTTTGATCAACTTATGGAAAGTTGAAATCTCATGGAGCGAGAGAAGGGTTTTTAACTCGCTTTTAAAGTTATCCAGGATGAGCATTACTGCGCATCCTTCGGATATGGGCTCTCGCACTTGGCCCAAAAGCGACCTCTATCTTATAATGAAGGCATGTACGTCTTCGTTCATGCCTTGCTTTGTATCCCTTAAGGTATTCAGAGTCGGCGTGACTTCTACGTTGTGTGCAAAGCTTTGCATGAAGTAGTTCGCTAACTCTTCAAAAGTAGCGAACTAGCTTAAGTCGTAGGAAGCCAGCCATTTTGCCTTTAAGGGATAAAGGGAACCAATACACCCATTTCATCGAGTCCTTTTTCTTCTTATGGGCTCGACGCAAGAAAAGCTGCAAGTGAGACCTAGGGTCTCCCATGCCATCATACCGATGGAAGTTCGGTATTTCATCGTCACTGTCTGTTTCGTAATCCATAGGAAGGAAACCAGACAGGGCGTAGCTTCTTTTCTCTTTATTCTGCCCTTTCAGCAACTGCTGTAGGGCTTTACGGTCCTTTTGTGTGAAGGACTCGTGGTATTGGTTGCCTTCTATTACGGAGGCCTCTTTGTGCTTGCGAGGTTTTTCAGATTTCTTTTTAGGCCTTTGTTCACCGTTTGATGAACATGAATCGCCTACTTCAACCTCTTGGCTGAGAGCATCGATTTTGGCCTCAAACTCCCTTCTCAAGTCCTCGATTTAATCTAGTTTTATTTTGTTTTTGAAAATCCTCCCAGAGTGAGAACTTGATGCGCATGAGCCTTGGCTCGACACTTCACTTGGATTGGATTTTGACATGCTTTTCAAGCTTTTTCAAAATGTCCAAAGTACAAGCAAAGAAAAATAAGTTAAAAATGACACCTTTTAAAATTTTTTGCAAGACTTCTACTTAAAAACTCGATTTTTGAAAGGCTCACGTCCCACCGGGCGTGCCAATCTCTGTGGACGCGCGAAAATCCTCGCTTCTCACCTTTTCAGGGCTTGGAGCAGATCCTCTCGTGTGTCTAAGGCCTATTTATGCAAACAGGGCGTGCCAGCTAGCTTACCTAAGCTAGCGAAGATATATTTAACACTGACTTCTAATCGTGGCGACTGTGAGCAAGTGAGCTCTTGTCGTCGCAGACCTTCTTGCACCGATGTGCAAGGGTCAGTCTGTACGCTTTGCAAAAATCGAGTTTTGGGAGAGAAAGTCTACGAAGCGGTTCGAGGTGTCTAATTCGAGTCTTTTAGATGCGGTTGCATTTTTTTTTAGATCACGTGGATTTGCACGTGCCTAAGTCTTTCCTTTTATCCCTTTTCGGGCCACCTAGTTTGTGTGTTATGAACACTCCACTACATGGGCGAATTCGAGCGGGGCTTGCTTTGATGCAATATGCGTCCTACCTCGTGGTATGGCGTAGATGCAATGCAAACTCACGCTACTCCAAAGGGAAAACCCGAATGTAAAGACAATACTGAAGGGAAATAACCGAAGGGAAATAACCGAAGGGAAATGACTTGAAATATAAATGCCGAAGGGAGATATGTATATAGAGTAGGTATATGGGCCCTTACTCGGGTCTTGCAAGTAAGAGCAAAGGCTCAATGTGGGTGCGTGCTTGAATTGAAAGACTTACACACACGACATGAAATTAAACCCAAATATAAATTGCAGTATGGCCTTAACTAAGGTCTTGGGAATAAGAGCGAAAGCTCAATGTGTGTGAGTGCTTGAATTGAAAGACTTACACACACGACATGAAATTAAACCCAAATATAAATTGCAGTATGGCCTTAACTAAGGTCTTGGGAATAAGAGCGAAAGCTCAATGTGTGTGAGAGTGCTTGAACTTGAAGTACTACGCACACAACATGAAATGAAACCCAAATATAACTGCAATAGGCCTTGACTAAGGTCTTGGGAGTAAGAGCGAAAGCTCAATGTGTGTGAGAGTGCTTGAATTGAAAGACTTACACACACGACATGAAATAAAACCCAAATAGTATAGGTCGGCCCTTACTTGGGTCTTTCAAATAAGAGCGAAGGCTCAATGTGTGTGAGAGTGCTTGAATTGAAAGACAACACACCCAACTTAAGCAAAACCGTACAAAAATGAAAGTATATGTATATACTTATGTATTAGGGGCTGATTAGGCCCGTGTGTGTTCAAAATCGTGCACAACTAGGAGAGTGCACGTGTGTGGGTGTGCCAAGCCACGTTATTACAAGCGGGGGGAGACTATGCTCCGTTACTACAACCCCGTATCGAATTGAATCTCAAGCAAGTATACAACTAAAGACCGAGTTAGGCACTTACTAGTAGCTGGTCCGTAGAGGCCTTGCTTGAGCGTGGGCTTGGCCTTTGCCTTGGGCTGCAAAAGGGAGCTCCGCGAGGTTGAACGACAAGGGGTGCTAGCCGGGTGCCTTGAAGGTGGCCGGCTGCTAGCAAGGGTGTCGCCTTGACGTGTGAGATTAAAGGGGCTGGGCAAGGTCACTAGGGGGAGTGTAGTGTTGGGGGAGTATGGCACTAAGGTAGAGCTTAAGGGAGAGCCTAGGGGAAGTATGGGACTGGCGGATGGAAGGGCCGAATGAGTATGGGGCAGTTGGTTGAAGTGGCCGACTGCTAGGGAGACTTGGTGTGGCGGGCAGTTAGGGTGGCTAGGAGTGGTGTAAGGGAAGGGAACTAGCTAGGATATGGGGTAAGGTGGTGATGGTTGTGGTGAGGTGATAGGGGCAGTTCTTAGGGAGTTGGATGGGGTAGCCGGGTGTAGCTAGGGTGGTTAGGTAGTGGCGGGTAGTTAGGATGGCTAAGACTTGGCCGAATGGGAAGGGTGGTAGCAAGTGGCCGGCTGTGGGGGCAGGTGGTGGTAGTGCAAGTGGCTGAGAGTGGAGAGGGAGTGGAGAAGGTGAGATGAAGGATGGGGTACTAACCGTGCTTGAAGAGAGGCGGTGGATGGAAGAGAGAAGCCGGGTGTGGTGGAGCAACTGGTTCGGCCGGAGGCAGGGGTGGCGACAGGTGGTGGGCGGGCTGGGGTGTGGTGGAGCACGGTGGTGGCGGGTGGTGGTGCAGGTGGAAGGCCTGACTGGACGTGGATGAAGTGGCTGGGTTCGATTGGGCTGGACCAAGGTGAGAGAGGATGGGAAGGGAGAGAGGTTCTAGATAGGAAAACCCGCCCCCAAGGGGGGGGTTTATATAGGGATGGGTAGGTCGGTTAGGGCTGGGTTTGGGGTAGTGGTTAGGTGGTTTAGGTAGGGTGGTATGATGATAAGGTGGGCTGGAAAGGGTAGGGCCAGATATTTTAGATACTAGTGGTTTGGGTAGGTTGTGGGCTAGGGGTGGTTTAGGGGTTTAGGATTTGGTTAGGTGGGTGGGTTTTAGGGTGAGGTTTAGTGAACTAGGTTAGGTGATTAGGCTAGGATTAGGCTAGGTTTAGGGAAATTAACCTAGGTTTAGGGAAGGATTAGGGAAGTGGGTTAGGTGATTAGGTTAGGATTAGGCTGGGATTAGGGAAGTAGGTTAGATGATTAGGTTCAGATTAGGGGCAGATTAGGGTGGAAGGCTAGGATTAGGTATTTTGGGTTAGGTTTAGGTGAAAGAGCTCCCTTTGCATGGCCCATGGACCTTAACCACATCATGTTGGTGCAGCCCTAGGTTAGGTTTTGGCTAATTACAAGCTTAAACCCACTCAATTAGGCTAACCCACATGATTAACCCCAAACTTGACACACAAGTCAAGCTTAATTACAACACACTTGATCTTATCCATCCCCACTCTCTCTCATGCCCATAATCCCACGTGAAATTCAAGTGGGCCCCACCTCCATTTATGAGAAGGTGATGTGGGCCATGGATATGGATATTGGATTGGATTTTTGAATCCAAATCGAAATCCAAGTCCATACATGGGTTTGGATTGGGATCTGGATATATATGGTCCAGATCCAATCCAAACTGAACTCTGACTCCTTCGAGCTGTATTCGAAACGAACGGTTTGTGCGGGGCTTGACAGCATCAATGCTCCGTCTGCGTTGGGTCTTCGCCAACATGATCGTCCGCCTCTGTTTTCGCCTTCTGGAGATGACTTCAAAGGATGTTTTGATGATAACAGGGTCTTGGACGTTGGAGATCCTTGGGGTATGAATTTGATACAAGAGTTGCTGTGCCGGGCTTGACAGGTGCTCCTGTTCCGGGCTCTTCTTAGCTCTCCTGGTCCTGTCTGGATTAGGCCAAGCTGCTTCGGGGTTTCAAAACATGTTTCAAAAAGGTTTTAAAAGCCATATTGTATATTTTTGAAATACAGAGTTTAAAACATATGTACAGGGTTGTCTGGAAGGCTCCTGGGTTTCCAGACTCAAAATAGCCCTTTGGGGCTGCTTTTACAAAACCAGATGAATTTGAGAAATTCGTGGGATTTCGGGGTGTTTACAGATGCCCCTCTTTGGCCTTGTCCAAATAGATTTGGATAAGGGCAAAGATGACAAACACCCCTTTCAATGTCTCCCTAGATCTATCCACGAAGAACATGGGATCGTCCCCATTTTTAGCAAAAATATCAATTTACAAACTCTGGTAGGAGGAGATATCACGCCAAAGGGTACTATGGAATCTGTTCCTAAAATGGGATCATGTTCATGCAAGTACCATGCGTGGAATGCAAATGACATGGGTGTGGTTCCAAAAGTGGCGACCTTCCCGGGACCAGATGTGGTCGAACTCTAGAGACTTACAAGGCCTACTGCTCCAAGTGAGCAAATCCGATGTTGTTCGATGTTCGGTTTTCAAAACTTATTTACAAAAGTTATTTACAAAAGGGACAACTATCTTGAGCCTCGATCCTAAGGATCTCGAGCTCTTCGTGCTTGCCCTTGTTTGAGTCTTAACACTCGCTTATCTAGCGGAGGTTTTATAAGAAAACAAGGCATATTTCAAATTCCTACGCCTTACTCGAAACATCGAATTCTCAAACAAGATGAAATTCAAGTAAGTAAATCCTATTTTTACTTTTGGATTCCTCGAAATGAACCATGCTTTAGCTTGGGATAAGCCAGGGATGGGAAAGAGATACCACGGTCCCTTCTGAAGCGTCCCGTGGTTTGAGGCACAGAAGGCGGAAAACTGCTCTTTTTGAGCTTTTTGGCCTCTTTTTCCTTTTTTTCATCGAGGGTCTCCCTTTGGGAGTATTTTTTCTTTAATCCCTCTTTTTCACAAGAGAATCAATTTTCTTTTGAATTCTGGTTTCTTTCTTTTGGAAAGATACTTTGAATGGGAAGTTCCCTTTTGTTTGGGCCGTGTTTTTCCTTTTGGAAGTAGAAGAGAAGAGGGGAGGACTTATCCCAAGCCTACACTCGATCCATTCCAGCTCAGCCTATTTAGAAATAGCACGTACTACTTGTAAGTATCTTGCTATGTTGAACTAGGCCTTTCTTTGTAAGAAGAAGGATTTTGAAATGTAACCACGATTTTGAAGACTCCACTCCTTTACAAGTGTGAATTCTCTCACTTAGGGTCACACGGTTTGCCTTTGCACCTTATTCACATGTCTCAGGGCAGCTATCCCTCATGTTTTTCGAAAAATGGAATTTAACCCAGATCCTACACATGATACTTCTTTAAGTATTGAATATTTATAGAATCTGCTAAATTCCTACCTTCTACATCGATCAACCAATACGAATTGTTCGTAGTGGTTGCTCGTACAACTAGGGTCCATCCCAGTTGGGGCGCCACTTGCCCAGGGGGTGTGGGCCACGATGATGGATAGTTTTTAAAACCAGATCCCCCACTTCAAAGTGGCGAGGTCTCATGTGTTTGCTATAATGTCGGGCTATCCTTTGCCGGTATGCACGAGCATGATCCATGGCAAGGAGTCGCCTCTCATCTAGCAAATCTAGTTCGGCCATCCTAGCATGCTGAAGCGTCTCTAGAGGGAGGTCGAGTGCTATGGATGTATGGAATGAATGCAGTTGAGTATGAATGGGAAGAATGACATTTGTGCCATAGACCAATTCGAATGGTGTGGCATTCGTGGGAGTCCGGATGGAAGTCCTATAAGCCCATAAGGCTTCATCCAGCTTCTCGTGCCACGTCCTACCCTTCTCTAAGGTTTTCTCAATAATACTAATGAGAGTCTTGTTTGTGGCTTCGGCTTGGCCGTTGCCTTGAGGGTAGTAGGGCGAGGAGAAGTGGTGAGTTATGCCATACGTGTTGCACAACTTAACCATCCGTTCGTTCTTGAATGGGGTACCATTATCAGACACGAGGTCTCGTGGAACCCCAAATCGAGCCAAGATATTCCTCCGGATGAAAGCCACCACATGTTGCCCCATTACATTCGTTAGGGAAATGGCTTCCACCCACTTGGAGAAATACTCCGTGGCTGCTAAAATAAATCGATGCCCATTCGAGGCCTTTGGAAATATTGGGCCTATAATGTCAAATGCCCACATGGTAAATGGCCAGGGGCTGACCACGGAATGCAATGCAGATGATGGGATATGAATGGTGTGCCCATGCACTTGACATGGATGACACTTCCTAACATGGTCGTGGCAATCCCTTTTCAGGGTGGACCAAAAATAGCCCCCTCTAAGTATTTTCATTGCCATCATGTTGGCATTTATATAACCTCCACATTCTCCATCGTGGAACTCGTGCATCACTATCCTAGCCTCCTCTAGGTCGATACACCTAAGCAGAATGCCAGTAAAACTCTTTTTGTATAAAACGCCACCCAGAATGGTGTATCGGGTCGAAATCTTACGAATGAATGCCTTATCTTTGGATGTGGCATCCTCGGTGAATCCCCCATTTTTTAAAAATTGTTTTATGTCATAAAACCAGGGTTTTTCAATAGACTCTGGGTTGTTTTGGTAAATATCCAAGTCGTGTGTGGATGGGTGGGGCGCATGCCATATTTCCAAAGATCTGGTCCTTGAAATGGGATCGACCTTCAGGGCTGAACCCAAGGAGGAGAGGGCATCGGCGATGCCATTGTCTTCTCTTCCTATGTGTGTGAGTTTACACGACTGGAAGGATTGGACCAATCGAGTGGCCAACTCGTGATATGGAAGTAGTTTCTCATTACGTACTTGCCAAATTTTTAAAACTTGGTTTATGACAAGGAGCAAATCTCCAAGGACCTCGATGCATGATGCCCCTAGAGTTTTCGAAATCCTTAAACCTTGTATGAGTGCTTCATACTCAGCTACGTTGTTGGAACATTCGAAATCTAAGCGGACTGCTATGGGAATCTCGCCCTTTTCATTGGAGATTAGGATGACCCCGGCACCAGCCCCTCGTTGGTTTCGTGCCCCATCGAAGTGCATCCTCCACACTTGGTTTTCGAAAGAATTTGCCAAAATGTGGTTTTGAAAATGGTTTTGCAATATGCCTTCATCAGGCATTTCGACAAGAGTGGGATATGCGTCCTCTAAGGGGAATTCAGCCACGTAATCTGCTAGGGCTTGCCCCTTAATGGAGATCTGGTGATGGTATTTCAGATCATACTCCATTAGAAGGAGTTGCCATTTGCCCAATCTACCCGTGAGAATGGGTTTTTCGAACAAGTGCTTGATTGGATCAAGCTTGGACACTATCCAGATCTCATGATCTAGGAAATAGTGTCTGAATTTCTGGCAGGCCCAGACTAGGGCCAAGCACGTCTTCTCCATGGCTTGGTAATTTCGTTCATAAGCCAAGAGAGTTTTCGAAATATAGTAGATGGCATACTCCTTATGGGTGTCATCCTCGTATTGAGCCAACAGGGCTCCTAAAGCATTTGCATGCACGGAGATGTATAATAAAAGCGGTTTTCCTTGCTTTGGAGGATTCAAAACGGGGGGATTAACCAAGTATGCCTTCAGTCTCTTGAAGGACTTTTGGCATTCGTCATCCCATAAGAATTTCGTGCCCTTCCTCAACAGTTTGTTGAAGGGTTCGCATCTAGTGGCCAGATTCGATATGAATCGGCGAACGGATTGTAATCAACCCTGGAGGCTATGGATTTGGGTGAGATTGGAGGGTGGAGCCATGTCTATGATGGCTCGACACTTAGAGGGGTCGACTTCTATTCCCCTTTGGCTTACCATAAAGCCTAGAAGCTTTCCTGATTCTACCCCGAATACACATTTTTGAGGGTTTAGCTTTACTTGGTAAAGCCTAAGCCTTTCGAAAATCTTTTGTAAACATTCGATATGAGTGCATCGGGTTTTGGATTTTGCCAAGAGATCATCTACATACACTTCTACAAGCTCATGAATTTGATCATGGAAGATCGTGGTCATGGCTCGTTGGTATGTTGCACCGGCGTTTTTCAAACCAAAGGGCATGACTGTATAGCAGTACGTGCCCCATGGGGTTGTGAAGGCGATCTTACACTGATCTCGTGGACTTAGTTTGATTTGATTATAGCCTGAATAGCCATCCATGAATGAAAACATTTCATGATTTGCAGTACTATCGACTATCAAATCTATGTTTGGTAAAGGATAATTATCCTTTGGAGTGGCTTTATTCAGGTTTCTGAAATCGATGCATATTCGAATTTTCCCACTGGTCGAACTACAACGATATTTGATAACCAATCAGAATACGCAATGGGTTTTATAATTCCGGCTTTTAGCAGATCTTCTAAACCCTCTTTGACTTGCGTGTGTATATTCGGGTGTATTTTCCTAAGCTTCTGCTTTATCGGTTTTACACCTGCATCTAAGGGAAGACGATGTTCGATAATGCTGGGATCTATGCCCGGCATGTCTTCATACATCCATGCAAACACATCTAAATAGGTTGATAGAAATGCAATGAATGCTAACCTTTCGGTTTCATGCAAGCATGCGCCTATTTTGATGGTTTTGGGATTGGAATCATCCCCTAGGTTCACCTCTATGAAATCTCCTCCTACTGATTGGGAAGGTCTTTCAAAATCGAGAATCTTATGAAATTTTGGGAGCTCAGAAGTGGGATCTTCCTCAAGGGGATCCACTTCTGTGCTTTGATCATTCTCGTGGGCTATAGACCCGAGGGAATCTGATGCGTGGTTTTCAAAATGACGTGGTTTTGTACTTGGATTTTCAAGGGATTTCGAAATTTTCGGTCTAGCTATGCAGACAACGTTTCTTTCGAAATCCTTTTCTTTTGCCAGAGTCTTACCAGGAGCAGCTATGTATAAAATCTTTTTGGTATTTTCCAAATTTTCGATTTTTTTGGGTTTTTGTAAAACAAGAACTTTGGGAACTATACAAAGTACTCTTTTTTCGAGTTTTTGTTTTTCCATTGTTTTTGGTTTTTCTTTTTTCGATTTTTTTGATTTTAAGGTTTTCAAATGTTTTTGTTTTTTTAGAAAAGGGATCTTCCGTCATACCTACAAAGGGAAAACACTACGGGTTAGACTCGGAATAGGAGGTCTAAATCGTAGGTCTCTTCTAAGGCAGGTTCCGGGGCACCCTTGACCCAAGTGGTCACAGGGGGTGGCTCCGACGGTATTCGGGGAGTATAGCTGATCCCATATCGGCTTGGGTTGGCCCTAGGAAGGATGGGCTCTAGGAGACCCTGGTTCTGTGCCCCTAGACTCTTGTAGGGCGTGTAGCCCATGTTTAACAACATGTTCCACGACTTTTTGTTTTTTGAAAAGGTTTGATATAAATCGTGGTCCTGGAACATGCTATCGTCCATATTATGCTCGTATGGCCTCTTGTCCAGGGGCTTTGGAAATAGGGAACGCTTGGGTTTTCCTAGAAGGATTAAAGTTGGGAGGGGGTCTGCTTTGGGCGGCCCCTTCACACATACAACCTTCCTAGGGTTGTTTAACACGAGCCGAGGTGGCTCAACCATAATTTGCCCCAGGTTAGCCTCATGGGCCTGGGAGCTTGATAAACAAGGGGAGTTTATGATCCCCTGAAGCTGTGGGTGACTCTCACCTAAGATCACTACGACCTGGTCCCTTAAAGGGATCTTGACACACCTGTAGAAGGTGGATGGCACAACGCACAAACTGTGTATCCAGGGCCTTCCCAACAACAGGTTATAATGGGGGTGGATGTCCAAGACATGGAACACCCCTGTGTGTTCGATCCCTCCCGTTTCCATTGGGAGTTCGATGGATCCTAAAGGTCTAGACGCATTCCCATCATATCCAGTGATAACGATGGGGCTTGGGTTCACTGAAGTCAAGGTGACTCCGATTTTGTACACCACATGAAGTGGAAGGATGTTGAGCCCTCCTCCACCATCGACTAGGCACCTGTCCAGAGAGTGGTTGTTTAGAACTACCTCGATATGTAGGGCCTGGTTATGGGTTTCGTAGGGTCTATCTACATCATCTTCCGAGAAAGTGATGGGCGATTTTGCTCCTAATAAAGCCACTTGGGCAAACAAGGATTCCGAACTTATGTTCGAATCAACCTTGGCCCTTTCTAGAATTTTCTCTAATACAAGTCTATGCCTAGGCGAAGTTTTTATAAGCTCTAGGATAGACATGTGAATAGGAATCTTTGAAAGGTGGTTTTCGAAGTCATAAGGATTTAGGATGACTTTGTCCTTATCTGCTTTTGGCAGAACACTAGGGATACATGCTTTTGAGGGGCCAGGCACACTGACCACCTTCGGAGCACCTTGAAGGTGCGGGGGTTGATAGATCCTCCCGGATCTAGTGACTTCCCCCACGACCAGCCTAGGCTTCACGCTAAATTTGGCTCTAAGGATGAGCTGAGGAGAACCTTGGATTTTTAAAACTGGTTTTACCGGGGTTTCCACTTTTGGTGGTCCCCGAATGACGACTTGGGCGGGCTTCTTGTATAGTACAAGAATGGGCGCACAAGTAGGTCGACCAGGTTCTGGTTTTTGCGCTAGTTCCTTAGAAATGGTGAGGGTACATACCTCCTTTCCTTTCCCACTGCCACTGGCGTGTTTGGGAAAGGGTTCCTTGAAGATAGCTTGAGGTGGCTCAGGTTCTGCAGTGACCTGGAGCCGGCCTTCTGCTATCAAGTTCTCAATTTTATTTAAGAGGGAGAAGCAGCGTTTGGTACCATGGCCTTTGAGCCGATGATACTTACAAAATCGATTTAAATACCCCCCTTTGGAAGTGACTCCTTCGGGGATTTCAGGGAGTTCTATCATGCCCTTGGCAAGTAGGAGGTCTAGGACCTCTGACACAGGCTGCCCCAGCGGAGTATACTCCCATTTTTCAACCGGTTTTTGAAAATTTCGCTCCCTCTTATTTTCTAACTTTTCAAAATTTTTGGAAGTGCCCGCCACGCCTGGATCCACCCGGACATTGGCGATTTTATGGGGCTTTGCCCCTTTGTCCGTCGTGGGCAGCCCATATGCGATGGGCTTTTCCAAGCGGGTTTTTGGAACGGCACTTCCTTTCCACAAGTGATCGTATGTCCCTTTTCGCAAGTTGGTTTCGAAAAGGGAAGCCTTTTTGATCAACTTATGGAAAGTTGAAATCTCATGGAGCGAGAGAAGGGTTTTTAACTCGCTTTTAAAGTTATCCAGGATGAGCATTACTGCGCATCCTTCGGATATGGGCTCTCGCACTTGGCCCAAAAGCGACCTCTATCTTATAATGAAGGCATGTACGTCTTCGTTCATGCCTTGCTTTGTATCCCTTAAGGTATTCAGAGTCGGCGTGACTTCTACGTTGTGTGCAAAGCTTTGCATGAAGTAGTTCGCTAACTCTTCAAAAGTAGCGAACTAGCTTAAGTCGTAGGAAGCCAGCCATTTTGCCTTTAAGGGATAAAGGGAACCAATACACCCATTTCATCGAGTCCTTTTTCTTCTTATGGGCTCGACGCAAGAAAAGCTGCAAGTGAGACCTAGGGTCTCCCATGCCATCATACCGATGGAAGTTCGGTATTTCATCGTCACTGTCTGTTTCGTAATCCATAGGAAGGAAACCAGACAGGGCGTAGCTTCTTTTCTCTTTATTCTGCCCTTTCAGCAACTGCTGTAGGGCTTTACGGTCCTTTTGTGTGAAGGACTCGTGGTATTGGTTGCCTTCTATTACGGAGGCCTCTTTGTGCTTGCGAGGTTTTTCAGATTTCTTTTTAGGCCTTTGTTCACCGTTTGATGAACATGAATCGCCTACTTCAACCTCTTGGCTGAGAGCATCGATTTTGGCCTCAAACTCCCTTCTCAAGTCCTCGATTTAATCTAGTTTTATTTTGTTTTTGAAAATCCTCCCAGAGTGAGAACTTGATGCGCATGAGCCTTGGCTCGACACTTCACTTGGATTGGATTTTGACATGCTTTTCAAGCTTTTTCAAAATGTCCAAAGTACAAGCAAAAAAAAATAAGTTAAAAATGACACCTTTTAAAATTTTTTGCAAGACTTCTACTTAAAAACTCGATTTTTGAAAGGCTCACGTCCCACCGGGCGTGCCAATCTCTGTAGACGCGCGAAAATCCTCGCTTCTCACCTTTTCAGGGCTTGGAGCAGATCCTCTCGTGTGTCTAAGGCCTATTTATGCAAACAGGGCGTGCCAGCTAGCTTACCTAAGCTAGCGAAGATATATTTAACACTGACTTCTAATCGTGGCGACTGTGAGCAAGTGAGCTCTTGTCGTCGCAGACCTTCTTGCACCGATGTGCAAGGGTCAGTCTGTACGCTTTGCAAAAATCGAGTTTTGGGAGAGAAAGTCTACGAAGCGGTTCGAGGTGTCTAATTCGAGTCTTTTAGATGCGGTTGCATTTTTTTTTAGATCACGTGGATTTGCACGTGCCTAAGTCTTTCCTTTTATCCCTTTTCGGGCCACCTAGTTTGTGTGTTATGAACACTCCACTACATGGGCGAATTCGAGCGGGGCTTGCTTTGATGCAATATGCGTCCTACCTCGTGGTATGGCGTAGATGCAATGCAAACTCACGCTACTCCAAAGGGAAAACCCGAATGTAAAGACAATACTGAAGGGAAATAACCGAAGGGAAATAACCGAAGGGAAATGACTTGAAATATAAATGCCGAAGGGAGATATGTATATAGAGTAGGTATATGGGCCCTTACTCGGGTCTTGCAAGTAAGAGCAAAGGCTCAATGTGGGTGCGTGCTTGAATTGAAAGACTTACACACACGACATGAAATTAAACCCAAATATAAATTGCAGTATGGCCTTAACTAAGGTCTTGGGAATAAGAGCGAAAGCTCAATGTGTGTGAGTGCTTGAATTGAAAGACTTACACACACGACATGAAATTAAACCCAAATATAAATTGCAGTATGGCCTTAACTAAGGTCTTGGGAATAAGAGCGAAAGCTCAATGTGTGTGAGAGTGCTTGAACTTGAAGTACTACGCACACAACATGAAATGAAACCCAAATATAACTGCAATAGGCCTTGACTAAGGTCTTGGGAGTAAGAGCGAAAGCTCAATGTGTGTGAGAGTGCTTGAATTGAAAGACTTACACACACGACATGAAATAAAACCCAAATAGTATAGGTCGGCCCTTACTTGGGTCTTTCAAATAAGAGCGAAGGCTCAATGTGTGTGAGAGTGCTTGAATTGAAAGACAACACACCCAACTTAAGCAAAACCGTACAAAAATGAAAGTATATGTATATACTTATGTATTAGGGGCTGATTAGGCCCGTGTGTGTTCAAAATCGTGCACAACTAGGAGAGTGCACGTGTGTGGGTGTGCCAAGCCACGTTATTACAAGCGGGGGGAGACTATGCTCCGTTACTACAACCCCGTATCGAATTGAATCTCAAGCAAGTATACAACTAAAGACCGAGTTAGGCACTTACTAGTAGCTGGTCCGTAGAGGCCTTGCTTGAGCGTGGGCTTGGCCTTTGCCTTGGGCTGCAAAGGGAGCTCCGCGAGGTTGAACGACAAGGGGTGCTAGCCGGGTGCCTTGAAGGTGGCCGGCTGCTAGCAAGGGTGTCGCCTTGACGTGTGAGATTAAAGGGGCTGGGCAAGGTCACTAGGGGGAGTGTAGTGTTGGGGGAGTATGGCACTAAGGTAGAGCTTAAGGGAGAGCCTAGGGGAAGTATGGGACTGGCGGATGGAAGGGCCGAATGAGTATGGGGCAGTTGGTTGAAGTGGCCGACTGCTAGGGAGACTTGGTGTGGCGGGCAGTTAGGGTGGCTAGGAGTGGTGTAAGGGAAGGGAACTAGCTAGGATATGGGGTAAGGTGGTGATGGTTGTGGTGAGGTGATAGGGGCAGTTCTTAGGGAGTTGGATGGGGTAGCCGGGTGTAGCTAGGGTGGTTAGGTAGTGGCGGGTAGTTAGGATGGCTAAGACTTGGCCGAATGGGAAGGGTGGTAGCAAGTGGCCGGCTGTGGGGGCAGGTGGTGGTAGTGCAAGTGGCTGAGAGTGGAGAGGGAGTGGAGAAGGTGAGATGAAGGATGGGGTACTAACCGTGCTTGAAGAGAGGCGGTGGATGGAAGAGAGAAGCCGGGTGTGGTGGAGCAACTGGTTCGGCCGGAGGCAGGGGTGGCGACAGGTGGTGGGCGGGCTGGGGTGTGGTGGAGCACGGTGGTGGCGGGTGGTGGTGCAGGTGGAAGGCCTGACTGGACGTGGATGAAGTGGCTGGGTTCGATTGGGCTGGACCAAGGTGAGAGAGGATGGGAAGGGAGAGAGGTTCTAGATAGGAAAGCCCGCCCCCAAGGGGGGGGGTTTATATAGGGATGGGTAGGTCGGTTAGGGCTGGGTTTGGGGTAGTGGTTAGGTGGTTTAGGTAGGGTGGTATGATGATAAGGTGGGCTGGAAAGGGTAGGGCCAGATATTTTAGATACTAGTGGTTTGGGTAGGTTGTGGGCTAGGGGTGGTTTAGGGGTTTAGGATTTGGTTAGGTGGGTGGGTTTTAGGGTGAGGTTTAGTGAACTAGGTTAGGTGATTAGGCTAGGATTAGGCTAGGTTTAGGGAAATTAACCTAGGTTTAGGGAAGGATTAGGGAAGTGGGTTAGGTGATTAGGTTAGGATTAGGCTGGGATTAGGGAAGTAGGTTAGATGATTAGGTTCAGATTAGGGGCAGATTAGGGTGGAAGGCTAGGATTAGGTATTTTGGGTTAGGTTTAGGTGAAAGAGCTCCCTTTGCATGGCCCATGGACCTTAACCACATCATGTTGGTGCAGCCCTAGGTTAGGTTTTGGCTAATTACAAGCTTAAACCCACTCAATTAGGCTAACCCACATGATTAACCCCAAACTTGACACACAAGTCAAGCTTAATTACAACACACTTGATCTTATCCATCCCCACTCTCTCTCATGCCCATAATCCCACGTGAAATTCAAGTGGGCCCCACCTCCATTTATGAGAAGGTGATGTGGGCCATGGATATGGATATTGGATTGGATTTTTGAATCCAAATCGAAATCCAAGTCCATACATGGGTTTGGATTGGGATCTGGATATATATGGTCCAGATCCAATCCAAACTGAACTCTGACTCCTTCGAGCTGTATTCGAAACGAACGGTTTGTGCGGGGCTTGACAGCATCAATGCTCCGTCTGCGTTGGGTCTTCGCCAACATGATCGTCCGCCTCTGTTTTCGCCTTCTGGAGATGACTTCAAAGGATGTTTTGATGATAACAGGGTCTTGGACGTTGGAGATCCTTGGGGTGTGAATTTGATACAAGAGTTGCTGTGCCGGGCTTGACAGGTGCTCCTGTTCCGGGCTCTTCTTAGCTCTCCTGGTCCTGTCTGGATTAGGCCAAGCTGCTTCGGGGTTTCAAAACATGTTTCAAAAAGGTTTTAAAAGCCATATTGTATATTTTTGAAATACAGAGTTTAAAACATATGTACAGGGTTGTCTGGAAGGCTCCTGGGTTTCCAGACTCAAAATAGCCCTTTGGGGCTGCTTTTACAAAACCAGATGAATTTGAGAAATTCGTGGGATTTCGGGGTGTTTACACAGACATAATTTCTCTTTCAAAGACTAGTGACCGTATAATCAAAATAGACCATTCTTGGGTGACTGTACAACATGCTACTCCTTGATCATTAATTGGGAAAGTATGAAAGAGAATAGTATGTCTCATGACATGCTGATTTAGACTTCATAAACTCCTTGCAATGTACACCTAACTTGTTATTGTACAGAACAAACTCTCTCCCTTGTTCCTTCAAATTGAGGATACAGGTCTCCATATCCAAGGTTTTCTAGCTTGCTTCCTAGAATATCTCAATCTAATCACCCTATCCTTCCATGAATTGTATTGCTCTTGAATGATCATCATTCATCATTAACATAAATCTATCCAATTGAGTGAAGGCATTAATGTACCTTTTGTGTAGTTTATGAATTTTGATTTAGTTGACAAAAGTCCACCTTTGTGTTCCAATTTTGAGTAAAAAAAGAGCCCTTAGATGTTGCGTGTTCGATCCATGTATCAGGAATTAGAGGGTCGGTCTCACCCTTTAAGTGAGTGCAACTTGACTCGAGTAACTCTTTTACACCCACTTGGTTGTGTCTCCTTGAGGTGGGTTGAGTAGGAGCTCTCTGTGTCACTATTAAGGCTTATGTTGTCTCGTTTTAAGCTCATACCGAGTGTATGGTAATTTATAATCTAAATATTCTGAGCTTCTACTTTCACTTTAACAGCTTATATAACAAGATTGAATAAAATATTATATGCATAATTCTTCCCTCTACTTATTATTGTAGACACCAAAAAATTTTCACTTGCGGGTGCTTAGGCCTGAAGAGAATCTTTTCGTGCGTCTAAGTCGTTGTAGATGCAGAAAATTCCCGCTCCTAGTTCTTAGGCCTGAAGCGAACCTTTTCGTGTGCCTAAGTCCTAATTAAGCAAAAGGGCGTGCCAGCTAGCTTACTTAAGCTAGCGAAGAGAAATTTTTAAACCTGACTCCTAACGTGACGACTGTGAGCAAGCAAGCTCTTTTCGTCGCAGGCCTTCTTGCACCGATGTGCAAGGGTCAGTCTGTACGCTTTAAAAATCGAGTTTTGGAATATAAGAACCTACGAAAACGTGTTTGAGGTGTTTGATTCGGGTTGTTTTTGTATGATTTTCAGATTTTATTTCACGTGGATTTGCACGTGCCTATGTCTTTCTTTTTATCCCTTTTCGGGCCAACTAGGTGTGTGTTATGAACACGTAACCTAAGTGTGGCGATTTTGAGCGGGAGTATGGGGTTTGCTTTGATGCAATATGCATCCTAACTCATGTTATGGCATATATCCAATGCAAACTCATGCAACTCCAAAGGGAAAACCCGAATTTAAAAGACAATGCCGAAGGGAAATGACTTGTAATGTAAATTGCTGAAGGGAAATTGCGGAAGGAAAATTGCAAAAGGGAAATATGGCTATATCTTAAGAGCGGAAAGGCTCAATAGTGCAAGTGTGTGCCGTGTATATATGTAAAGACTACGCACACTGCTGAACCTTAAAACCCAAATCTAAAAGACATAGCCGAAAGGGAAATACTCATAATATATATGGGCCCGAAGGTCGCCAACGTGTTGTGCGGGTGTTGTGTGTATATTGAAAGACAACTCACACGGCTTAAATGAAACCCAAATATAAATTGTAATATGGCCTTAACTAAGGTCTTGGGAATAAGAGCGAAAGCTCAATGTGTGTGAGTGCGAGAATTGAAGTACTACGCACACGACATGAAATTAAACACAAATATAAATTGCAACATGGCCTTGACTAAGGTCTTGGGAGTAAGAGCGAAAGCTCAATGTGTGTGAGTGCGAGAATTGAAGTACTACACACACGACATGAAATTAAACCCAAGGAAAGTATAACACGGCCCTTACTTGGGTCTTGCAAATAAGAGCGAAAGCTCAATGTGTGTGAGTGCGAGAATTGAAAGACAACACACACAACTTAAGCAAAACCCCATGCAACTTAAAGTATATAAATAAACTTATATCTTAAGGGCTGATTAGGCCCGTGTGTGTTCAAAATCGTGCACAACTAAGAGCGAGGTAGGCTCAAGTGCACGTGTGTGTGGGTGTGCCAAGCCACGTTATTACAAGCGGGGGGAGACAATGCTCCGTTATTACAACCCCGTATCAAATTTAATTAACTTAAGCAAGTCTACAAATGAGGACCGAGTTAGGCACTTACTTATAGCTGGTCCGGAGGTGACTTGCTTGAGCTTGGGCTTGGGCGTCGCCTTAGGCTGCAAGAGGGAGCTCCTCGAAATGGCACGGCAAAGGGGTGTGCTGGCAGGGTGACAAGGGAGTGCGGGTGTTGCGCCTTGGAGCTTGCCGGCTGCTAATAGGGTGCTGCCGTGGTGTCTCGGGCTGAAGTGATTAAGGAGGGTCACTAAGGTATAGGGCTGGTGCTAGGGAAGGTGGCGCTAAGGGGTGACTAAAGGGGGATGTCTAAGGAGAAGGGTATAAAGCCACGGGTGAATGGGTGCAGTCGGTTGTGGCTGGCCGACTAGGGGGTGGTTTAAGTGATGGCCGGTTGAAGGTAGCTAGGGGTGTTTGGGAATGGCGAGGGAGCTAGCTAGGGTGACTAAGGGACGGTTAAAGGAGAGGGAGGTTAGGTCCTAGGGAACAAGTAAGGTGGTTGGGGTACCTAGGGGATGTCACGAATGGGAAGGTAGGGGAGTGGGTGGTGCGGTTGGGTATGGTCGAAGGGTGGCGGGTAGTTAGGTGGTGGCCGGCTGAATGGAGTGGAAACTAGGCTAAGGTAAGGTGCTATGGGGTGGCTGAGAGTGGAGGGGGAGTGAAGAGAAGGTGGAATTAGGGGAGTGTACTAACCGGATGGGTGAGGGAGGTTGGTGTCAAGGAGGGCAGCCGGGTGGAAGGTGGATGGAGCTGGCCGGGAGGTGGTGGCGACGTGGAAGGGAGCAGGCCGGGAGCTAGTGGTGGCGTGGAGTGGTGCAGGTCGGGGGTAGTGGTGGAGTGGAATGAGAGAAGAGAGCAAGGTGAGAGAGGGCTCGGCTGGCCCAGTGCTGGCTGAAAAAGTTGAAAAACCCGCCCACTAGGGGGGGGGGGGTTTATAGTTTTCCAAAGGGTCGGTTGGGGGTGGTTTTGAGAGGGCGGTTTGGTGGTTAGGTGGTGGTGGTGTGGTGATAAGGTGGGCTAGTTTTGAGGGGGGGCCAGATATTTTGTTTTAGGTGGTTTTAGGGATATTGTGTGCTAGGGTTAGGTGGGGTGGTTTAGTGGTTTAGGGCTTAGCTAGGTGGGTTGGTTTTGGGGTGAGGTTTAGTGAGGTGGGTTAGGTATTTAGGCTAGGATTAGGGAAATTAGGCTAGGCTTAGGGAAGGATTAGGGAGGTGGGTTAGGTGATTAGGTTGGGATTAGGCCGGGATTAGGGAAGTGGGTTAGGTGATTAGGCTAGGATTAGGCCGGGATTAGGGTAAAGGGCTAGGATTAGGGGTTTTGGCTTAGGATTGGGTTAGGAAGCTCCCTTTGCATAACCCATAGACTTCACTGCATCATGTTGGTGCAGCCCTAGGTTAAGTTTTGGCTCATACAAGCTTAAACCCACACTAATTAGGCTAACCCACATGATTAACCCCAAACTTGACACACAAGTCAAGCTTAATACATTCCCCTCATGCTTATCCTCCCCATTCTCTCTCATGCCCATAATCCCACGTGAATTTCAAGTGGGCCCCACCTCCATTTATGAGAAGGTGATGTGGGCCATGGATGTGGATATTGGATTGGATCTCTGGATCCAAATCCAAATCCACACATACGTTTGGATTGGGATTTGGATATATATGGTCCAGATCCAATCCAAACTGAATTCTGACTCCTTCAGGGTATGTTCAAAATGAACAGTTTGTGCGGGGTCTGACAGCATCAGTATTCCGTCTGCGTTGGGTCTTCGTCAACATGGTCATCCGCTTCTGTTTTCACCTTCCAAAGATGATTTCAAACGATGTTTACTGATAACAGGGACTTGGATGTTCGAGATCCTGGGGGTGGATCTAACACGAGAGTTGTTGTGCCGGGCTCGACATGTGCTCCGGTTCTGGGCTCTCTTTAGCTCTTCTGGTCCTACTTTCATCAGGCCAAGCCACTTCGTGGGGTTTCAAAACATATTTTAAAAGGTTTTAAAAGCATATTATACATATTTTAAAATATATACAGTTTAAACATATGTACAGGGTTGCCTGGAAGGCTCCTGGGTTTCTAGACTCAAAATAGCCCTTTGGGGCTGCTTTTACAAAACCAAGTTTTATTTGAGAAGTTCGTGGGATTTCGGGGTGTTTACAGTCGTATTTAAGCAAAAGGGCATGCCAGCTAGCTTGCTTATGCTAGCGAAGAAATATTTTGAAATCGGACTTCTATCGTGGCGATTGTGAGCAAGTAAGCTCTTTTCGTCGCAGACCTTCTTGCACCGATACGCAAGGGTCAGTCTGTACGCTTAGAAAATCGAGTTTTAGACATGATAACCTAGGGAAAAAGTTGAAGGTGTTCGATTGGGCTGTTTTTGTATGGTTTCAAGTTTTATTTTCACGTGAATTTTCACGTGCCTATGTCTTTCTTTTTATCCCTTTTCAGGCCAACTAGGAGTGTGTATGCACACGTGACCTAAGTGGGGCGATTTTGAGTGGGAGTGTGGGGTTTGCTTTGATGCAATATGCGTCCTAACTCGTGGTATGGCGTATATGCAATGCAAACTCATGCAACTCCAAAGGGAAAACCCGAATTGAAAGACAATGCGGAAGGGAAATGACTTAATGTAAATTTGCAAAAGGGAAATTGCAAAAGGGAAATATGGCTATATTGTAAGAGCGGAGAGGCTCAATTGTGCTAGTGTGTGCCGTGTATATATGTAAAGACTATGCACACTGTTGAACCTTAAAAAATAAATCTTAAAGACATAGCAAAAGGGAAATACTTATAATATATATGGGCCCGAAGGTCACCAATGTATGCGTGGGTGTTGTGTGTATATTGAAAGACAACTCACACGACTTATAAATGAAACCCAAATATAATTGCAATATGGCCTTGACTAAGGTCTTGGGAGTAAGAGCGAAAGCTCAATGTGTGTGAGTGTAGAATTGAAATACTACGCACATGACATGAAATTAAACCCAAATATAATTGCAATAGGCCTTGACTAAGGTCTTGTGAGTAAGAGCGAAAGCTCAATGTGTGTGAGTGTAGAATTGAAATACTACGCACACGACATGAAATGAAACCCAAATATAATTGCAATAGGCCTTGACTAAGGTCTTGGGAGTAAGAGCGAAAGCTCAATGTGTGTGAGTGTGAAAATTGAAAGACAACACACACAACTTAAATAAAACCCACGCAACTTAAATTATATACGTATAGCTATATCTTAAGGGCTGATTAGGCCCATGTGTGTGTCAAAATCGTGTGCAGCTAAGAGTGGGATAGGCTCAAGTACACCCTTTTGGAAAGATCGGGCCTACGATATCAAACGCCCACATGGTAAATGGCCAGGGGCTGACCACGGAATGCAATGCAGATGATGGGATATGAATGGCGTGCCCTTGCACTTGACATGGATGACACTTCCTAACATGATCGTGGCAATCCTTTTTCAAGGTGGACCAAAAATAGCCCGCTCTAAGTATTTTCATTGCCATCATGTTGGCATTAACATGACCTCCACATTCTCCATCGTGGAACTCATGCATAACAGTCCTAGCCTCCTCTAGATCGACACATCTTAGTAGGATGCCGGTAAAACTTTTCTTATACAGAACCCCACCCAGAATGGTGTATCGGGTTGAAATTTTACGGATGAATACCTTATCTTTGGATGTGGCATCCTCGGCGAATCTCCCATTTTTTAGAAAACATTTGATGTCATAAAACCAAGGTTTTTCAATAGAATCTGGATTATTTTGGCAAATATCCAAATTGTGTGTAGATGGGTTGGGCGCATGCCATATCTCTAAGGATCGAGTCCCTGAAATGGGATCGACCTTTAGGGCTGAACCCAAGGAGGAGATGGCGTCGGCAATGCCATTATCCTCTCTTCCTACGTGTGTGAGTTTACATGATTGGAATGACTCAACCAATCGAGTGGCCAACTCGTGATATGGAAGAAGTTTTTCGTTACGTACTTGCCAAATTTTGAAAACTTGGTTTATAACAAGGAGCGAATCTCCAAAGACCTCGATATATGATGCCCCTAGAGTTTTCAAAACCCTTAAGCCTTGTATGAGTGCTTCATACTCAGCTATGTTGTTGGAACATTCGAAATCTAGGTGAATTGCTTTGGGTATTTCGCCCTTTTCAGGGGATATGAGGATGACCCCAACACCAGCCACTCGTTGGTTTCGTGCCCCATCGAAGTGCATTTTCCACACTTGGTTTTCAAAAGAGTTTGTCAAAATGAGGTTTTGAAAATGGTTTTGCAATATGCCTTCATCAGGCATTTCATCAAATGTGGGATATGCGTCCTCCAGGGGGAACTCAGCCACGTAATCAGCTAGGGCTTGCCCTTTAATGGAGATCTGGTGATGGTATTTTAGGTCATACTCCATTAGAAGGAGTTGCCATTTACCCAATCTACCAGTGAGAATGGGTTTTTCGAATAAGTGCTTGATTGGATCAAGCTTGGACACTATCCAGATCTCATGATCTAGGAAATAGTGTCGAAATTTCTGGCAGGCCCAGACTAGGGCCAAGCATGTCTTCTCCAGTGCTTGATAATTCCTTTCGTAAGCCAAGAGAGTTTTCAAAATATAATAGATGGCATACTCCTTATGGGTGTCATCCTCGTATTGAGCTAATAGAGCTCCCAAGGCATTCGCATGCATGGAAATGTAAAGCAAAAGAGGTTTTCCTTGCTTCGGAGGATTTAAAACAGGGGGATTAACTAGGTATGCCTTTAGTCTTTCGAAGGACTTTTGGCAGTCATCATCCCATGAAAATTTCATGCCCTTCCTCAATAGTTTGTTGAAGGGTTCGCATCTAGTTGCCAGGTTTGATATAAATCAGCGAATGGACTGTAATCGACCGTGGAGGCTACAAATTTGTGTGAGATTGGAGGGTGGAGCTATGTCTATGAGGGCTCGACACTTAGAGGGGTCGACTTCTATACCCCTTTGGCTCACCATAAAGCCTAGAAGCTTTCCAAACTCTACTCCGAATACACATTTTTGAGGGTTTAGCTTTACTTTGTAAAGTCTAAGCCTTTCGAAAATCTTTTGCAAACATTCGATATGAGTGCATCGGGTTTTGGATTTTACCAAGAGATCATCTACATACACTTCTACGAGCTCATGAATCTGATCATGAAAGATCGTGGTCATGGCTCTCTGGTATATTGCGCCGGCATTTTTCAATCCAAAGGGCATGACTGTATAGCAGTACGTGCCCCACGGGGTTGTGAATGCAGTCTTACCCTGATCTCGTGGACTTAATTTAATTTGGTTATACCCTGAATAGCCATCCATAAATGCAAACATCTCATGATTTGCAGTACTATCAACTATCAAATCTATGTTTGGTAAAGGATAATTATCCTTTGGAGTGGCTCTTTTCAGGTTTATGAAATCGATGCATATTCGAATTTTCCCATTGGTTTTTCAAACAAAAACGATGTTTGATAACCAATCAAAATACGCAATGGGTTTTATAAATCCGGCTTTTAGCAGATCTTCTAAACCCTCTTTGACTTGTGCGTGTACATTCGGATGTATTTTCCTAAGCTTCTGCTTTATGGGTTTCACATCCGCATCTAAGGGAAGACGATGTTCGACAATGCTGGGATCTATGCCCGGCATGTCTTCATACGTCCATGCAAACACATCTAAGTAGGTTCGTAAAAATGCAATGAATGCTGATCTTTCATGCTCATGCAAACATGCGTGTACTTTAATGAGTTTGGGATGGGAATCACTCCCTAGGTTCACCTCTATGAAATCTCCTCCTATTGAATTGGAAGGTCTTTCAAAACCGAGAATTTTATGAAATTCTAGGAGCTCAGAAGTGGGATCTTCCTCAAGGGGATCCACTTCTGGGTTTCGATCATTCTCGTGGATTATAGACCCGAGGGAATTTGATGCGTGGATTTTCAGAAGACCTGGTTTTACACTGGGAATTTCTATTGATTTCGAAATGTTTGGTTTGGTTATACAGACAATGTTTCTTTCGAAATCCTTTTCTTTTTCCAAAGTCCTACCAGGAGCAGCTATGTACAAAATCTTTTTAGTATTTTGTAGATTTTCGATTTTTTTGTGTTTTTGCAAAACAAGAACTTTAGGAACTATACAAACTACTCTATTTTCGAGTTTTTGGTTTTCCAATGTTTTTGGTTTTTGCAAGTTTTCCATTTTTTTTATTTTGAGTTTTTCAAATGTTTTTGTATTTTTGTAAAAGGGATCTTCCATCATACCTACAAGGGGAAAACACTACGGGTTAGACTCGGAATAAGAGGTCCAAATCGTAGGTTTCTTCTAGGGTAGGCTCTAGGGCACCCTTGACCCAGGTGGTCACAGGGGGTGGCTCTGGTGGTATTTTGAGAGTATAGCCGATCTCATATCGGCTTGGGTTGGCCCTAGGAAGGATTGACTCTAGGAGACCCTGGTTTTGTGCCCCTAGACTTTTATAGGGCGCATAGCCCATGTTCAATAGCATGTTCCATGATTTTTTGTTTTTTGAAAAATTCGAATACAAATCATGGTCTTGGAACTTGCTGTCATCCATATCATGCATGTATGGCTTCTTGTCTAGGGGTTTTGGAAATAAGGGATGTTTGGGCCTTCCTAGAAGGGTAAAAACTTTGAGGGGGCCAGGCTTGGGTGGCCCCTTCACATATATGACCTTCCTAGGGTTGTTTAACACGAGCCTTGGTGGCTCGACCATGGTCTGCCCCAGGTTAGCCTCATGGGCCTAGGAACTTGATAAACAAGGGGAGTTTATGATCTCCTGAAGCTGAGGGTGACTCTCACCTAGGATCACCATGACTTGGTCCCTGAAAGGGATCTTGACACACTTGTGGAAGGTGGATCGCACAGCGCACAAGCTGTGTATCCAGGGCCTTCCCAACAATAGGTTATAATGGGGGTGGATGTCCAAGAGATGAAACACCCCCGTGTGCGTGATCCCTCCCGTTTCCATAAGGAGTTCGATTGATCCTAAGGGTCTAGATGCATTCCCATCGTATATAGTGATAACGATGGGACTTGGGTTTACAGAAGTCAAGGTGACTCCGATTTGATACGCCACATGAAGTGGAAGGATGTTGAGCCCTCCTCCCCCATCGACAAGGCACCTATCCAGAGAGTGGTTATTCAGAACCACCTCGATATGTAGGGCCTAGTTATGGGTTTCGTAGGGTCTATCTACATCATCTTCCGAGAAGGTGATGGGCAATTTTGCTCCTATTGACGCCACTTGGTCAGACAGGGATTCAGGGGTTATGTTCGAACTAACCTTAGCTCTTTATAGAATTTTCTCTAGCATGAGTCTATGCCTAGGTGAAGTTTGTATTAGCTCTAGGATGGACATGTGTATAGGAATCTTTAAAAGATGGTTTTCGAAATCATAAGGGTTTGAAATGAGTTTCCTATTGTCTGCTTTTGGCATAACTGTAGGAATATATGCTTTTGAGGGGCCAGGCACACTGACCACCTTTTTAGCACTTTGTAGGTGTGGGGGTTGATAGATCTGTAAACACCCCGAATTTCCATAATTTTCGAAAACATGCCTGGTTTTAGAATCCCCATTTCGAGACCATATTTTTCATTTTCGAAAGCCCGGGAGTTGTAAAACTCCAAATTTTGTATAAAACCCCTTATTTATGTAAAATATGGTCCAAGTCCCAATTTTGTAAGAGCTAAGTCCAACAGGTGCAACCTGGTGAAAAGCAGACCAAAACGATGAAAAAACCCCAGACAACCTCTTGGCCTGATGAAAGCAGGACCAAAGAAGCAAAAGAGAGCCCGAAACCGGAGCACATGTCAAGCCTGGCACAACAACTCTCGTGTTAGATCCACCCCCAGGATCTCGAACGTCCAAGTCCTTGTTATCAGCAAAAATCGTATGAAATCATCTCCGGAAGGTGAAAACAGAAGCGGACGACCATGTTGGCGAAGACCCAATGCAAGATGGAGTATTGATACTGTCAGACCCCGCACAAACCATTCGTTTCGAGCATACCCTGAAGGAGTCAGAATTCAGTTTGGATTGGATCTAGACCATATATATCTAGATCCCAATCCAAACATGTATATGGATTTGGATTTGGATCCAAAGATCCAATCCAAACATCCACATCCATGGCCCACATCACCTTCTCATAAATGGAGGTGGGGCCCACAAGAAAATCACGTGGGAAGCTTGGGCATGAGAGAGAATGGGGGGATTAAATATGAGTGAACATGTATTAAGCTTGATTTGTGTGTCAAGTTTCGGGTTAATCATGTGGGTTAGCCTAATTAGTGTGGGTTTAAGCTTGTATGCACCTACACCTAACCTAGGGCTGCACCAACTTGTTGCAACTAGGTCCATGAGTCATGCTAAGGGATGTTCCTAACCCAATCCTAAGCCAAAACTCCTAATCCTAGCCATTTGCCCTAATCCCGGCCTAATCCTAGCCTAATCACCTAACTCACTTCCCTAATCCTTCCCTAATCCCAACCTAATCACCTAACCCACCTCCCTAATCCTTCCCTAAACCTAGCCTAATTCCCTTAATCCTAACCTAATCCTAGCCTAAACACCTCACTAAACCTCACCCTAAAACCAACCCACCTAAGCTAAGCCCTAAACCACTAAACCACCCCACCTAAATATCTAGCCCACCTTAAAAACCAGCCCACCTAAAACTAAATATCTAGCCCACAACCCACCTAACTAGACTCACACACATTAAGTCGCGGGGGTTTTTAATTAAGTCGTGTGTGTTGTCTTTACATTCTCCACACACACACATTGAGCTTTCGCTCTTACTCCCAAGACCTTAATTAAGGCCATACTGCAATTTATATTTGGGTTTCATTTCAAGTCGTGTGTGTTGTCTTTACATTTTCACACGCACACACATTGAGCCTTCGCTCTTACTTCCAAGACCCAAGTAAGGGCCCATATATATTATATAAGTATTTCCCTTCGGCTATGTCTTTAAGATTTGGGTTTTAAGGTTCAGCAGTGTGCGTAGTCTTTACATATATACACGGCACACACTTGCACTATTGAGCCTTTCCGCTCTTAAGATATAGCCATATTTCCCTTTTGCAATTTCCCTTCCGCAATTTCTCTTCGGCAATTTACATTACAAGTCATTTCCCTTCGGCATTGTCTTTCAATTTCGGTTTTTCCCTTTGGAGTTGCATGAGTTTGCACTGCATATACGCCATACCACGAGTTAGGATGCATATTGCATCAAAGCAAACCCCATACTCCCGTTCAAAAGTCGCCCTACTTAGGTTACGTGTTCATAACACACACCTAGTTGGCCCGAAAAGGGATAAAAAGAAAGACATAGGCATGTGGAAATCCATGTGAAATAAAATATGAAAATCGTACAAAAACAACCCGAATCAATCATGCAAACACGCCAAGACTTAGGCTATTTCGATGCACGCACATCGTGCCAAAGTAGATTAAAAATTTGAAAGACTTAGGGTCATCCAACCCTTATAAAATCAAAATCGCCCAAATGCATGGTTTTCAAAAGGTTTTAAAACACTTCTTCATTCAAAATATATTTTGAGTTAAACTTGTTTCAAAGCGAAGTCTCTAAGCGTACAGACTGACCCTTGTGCATCGGTGCAAGAAGGTCTGCGACGTAAAAATCCCGCTTGCCTACAATCGCCTTTTAAAAGTCAGATTATTTTCAAAACATACTTTGCTAGTTAAAGTAAACTAGCTGGCATGCCCATAAAGCAAAGTAGATACGAAAAGGTTCACTTTAGGCCTAAAAACCCAAAAGTGAGAATTTTCGCACGTCTACAGAATTGGCACACCCGGTGGGACCCGAGACTTAAGCAGACTTCAAACAAATGAGTTATACTCAATTTTTCGAAAAAAAGAGTGTTTTTCCAAAAATCGTGCATACTTAGGAGAATTGCATGAAAATGGATAGAAAGCTATAAAAATCTTCGTTGAGTAAACTAAAAGAGGTTTTCAAAACAGATAAAGCCCAAAAAGAGCTCGATGAGATTGAAAAGATATTTCAAAAGATGGATGCTTTAAGCAAGGAGCTTAAAGCCCATCAATCACATAGCAGCTCTTCGAGGGCACATAAAGATCGTAAGTTGAAAACCGATCTCAAACTCAATGAAGGATTGGAGATTAAAGACAAATTCCGGCAAAGGGATAAGTCATCCACTCCTACAGCTTCAAGATTTTCAAAATCCATAGAAAAACCAAAAAAAGATTTTTCTATTTCAAAAAACCAAAAAAATCTTGAAAATTTGGAAAAAGACCAAAAAATTGAAAAAAAAAATTTGGAATCTCAAAAACTTCAAGTAAAAGTCCTAAGTCTAGGCACACACATATAGTGGGACATGAAGTCCACACCCCACAAAGAGTCGAGAGTGAAAAACAGGAAGGTTTCAAAGAGGAACACCTCGCGAAAACCCGGGGGCTCAAAACAGAGTTACCCGGGAAAACGACTTGTTCTCACCGTATAAAGGTAGACAAGCCACAAAGAGGTATGCCTGAAACCTGTCCTTCTCAATACTCTCTTCTTCATATAGGGTCATCGGATGCATTGGATAACCCCTTTGCATGCACAAACCCACAAACTGTGCCAAAACTTGAGGATTTTCAAGGTGCGCCAACTATCGCGCACCATTCAAAGGAATTTCAAAAACAAAAAGAAGTTCCAAAAATGGTAGACATGGAGACCCCTAATGCATGCGTCGACATCTTAGGAGCTCATAACCCTACCATAGGAAAACCCACTTCTTCAAGCCTAGTCTTGTACCCTGGAACCAAGACTATGGCTTTGAAACAAAAAAAACAATCCCTAGGGGCACCACGAGTTGAACCTAGGGACCAAGTCAAAAACTTCAAGGGACCTTGCATGGCTCCCCTTGAAGTAAATTTCTCCCAAAATGGGGTATGGAACCATAAGTTTTCCATAACCCTGCTATGTCCAAAACTCCTCAAGGAACCAAGCTTGGCTTTCCTTGAGGACAAAGTCTCCCAAACCAGGTTTGTATGGAAGCCCAAGTCTTCCATCACCCCTGAATCCAAATTCCCGATATCCAAAAGGGTATATATCCCCGACATGGATGATTCCATGTTCCAAGACCATGATTTATACCAAAACTTTTCGAAAAGCAAAAAGTCTTGGAACATGATTCTGAATATGGGATATAAACCCTACGCGGGCATGGGAACCTGAAACCAAGGTAGGCTTGAACCTGTCCTACCTAGAACCAATAGAGAACGATATGGATTGGGCTACAGCACCTAAGACCATCTGGGTCAAGGGTGCCCTATAGAACCTCTAAAACTGAAACCCATGTCTTAGACCTATTTGATTAGAGTTTGATTCATGAATGTTTTCTTTGAAGGTTCAATGGAAGACCCCTACTTTTGAAAAAGACCAAAAATTGAAAACCCTCAAAATCTCAAAAACATTTGGAAAAACGAAAATTCCAAAAAGAAAATTATTTCAAAAGCCTTTGGCCATGTACAAAGTCCATTTTCGAAAATTGTAAAAAGCCTTTTCAAAAACTGTGTGTACTCCCAAAAACCAAAAAAATATCCAAAATGCTGGTCATTTATACCTTTTGTCTAGAGCTTTCAAAAAAGTTGAAAAAAAACCCGAGAATCATCAAAGCAAGGAGGGATACTTACCTCTAAGCTTCTTGAAATTCGTAAAATCCTTGACTTATAGAAAAATTGGGAATTTTTAGAAGTGAGTCTAACCCATAGTGTGTGCATGTCTACATAAGCATCATGCATTACATTTTGAAATCATACATGTGCATAAACAATATCGGGTCTAGACAATGTCTTAGAACCTGAGTTAAAGGTTTTTGTGAAACCAAAGGGGCAATGAAAGTCGACCCCCTAAGTATCGAGCCATCATAGGCATATCTCTATATAAATCAAATCTGAAACCTTCAAGGTGGATTTCAAAAATTTCAAAGCAAGATGCTAAAATGAGAATCTTGAAAAAGGGTTAACATTTTACAAAAGCTTTTAAAAAATATTTTGATCAAAACCTTCCAAAGCACTACAATTCATACATTGGGTGCTTGACTCGATCAAAATGAAGATGGTGTCCATAGAAAGTGTGCCATACATTTTCGAAAACTCTATTGGCATGTGAAAGGATGCACTAAGCCAAGAGAAGAATCGTGCTTAGCCTTGTTGTAGGCCTTCAAAATTTGAGACATCATCTCCCCTATCCTAAAAAGGGAATGATGTTCATTAAAGCACTCATTTGAAAACCTATCTTAAACAGATAGGCAAAGTAAATGGCAGCCCTTTTCAACAGAGTATGAGTTTCAAAAACTCAAGACTCCATGAAGGGACAAGCCCTATGTCGTGTGGCTAAGGTGCCTCTTTGAGACACATTCCCCATACTTGATCAAATGCCCCATGAAGGCATGAATCTTCAAAATGAATTCCAAAAACCATGCTTGACCAAAACCAAGTATGGAAAACATATTTTCAAAGGGGCTTGTATAAAACCATCTTCATATAGAAAGGGAGGATTTCCCAAAACTGCTTTCTCAAAAGAGATCAAAATTTTGAAAATTTTTAACCCTACATATGGCTTTGAAAAGAAGGATTTCTCAACTTCTGGTTTTATATGAAAACCTTGATTATGTTAGGATAAAATACATGAGTCTCACGATGAAATATGGAGACCATGTCGAAATCAAACATGATGGCCATGACGATCACTTACGGCTGGTTATGTCTTCATCCTTGAACAAAAAGTATCATGATCATGTTAGAAAAACCATGGAAGTGCATGGACATGAACATACCATTGTCCATCCAAAATCCTTTTGAAAAGTCATGGCCCTTCACCATATGACCATGCGAAATTCCCATCAAGCTAGGGGCATTTAAACACAGCCCCTAGACACTTTCCATGGATAAGCGAATGCATCTCCTTCATGGTTTGTGAGATACATTTCATATGTTCATCGTTGCATAAAAACATGTATTTCCATTTTAAATCACATGGAGTGCACAGCATGCATCATATCACCCCGAAGAAAGCCCAAAAGGGTGGTAAACTCGAGTAGGAATGTCCCCATGTCTTCAAAAGGGCAACAAAAATCGGAAATTTGTTGATATTGTGAGTAGAAATTAGCAAAACCCTGAAAATACCCGAATATTCAAAAGGGTTTATGTTAAATTCTTTTTCAAAAAGATTTTGAAAAATCAAACTCCTTTGAAACTTCTTGAAAGAAGGATCGAAGTAGATTGTATAACCCTGAATGGAGGAATTTATACTTTTCGAAAAGTAGAGTCTTCCAAAAATGAATTGGCGATATTTCAAAGAACCCTGGCTTACAAGATTAAGCCCTGTTCAAAATATCAAAATATTTTCGAATAGTAGATGCTATTAAGAAATAGGACGATCTCGTTTGAATCGAGTAACCAAAGGGATAAGCCCTCCCCCATCCTACTTTCTCTCTGAAAAGGAAAATTGGCTGTGTTCAAAAGAAAGAAAGAGGAACGAGAATACAAAACTCCTCCGAAAGTGGTCTTCCCTTCATAAACAGGGAATACAAAAACTCCTCCGAAAGAGGTCTTCTCGTTTCAAAAGAAAAAGGGGATATAAAAAAAAAACTCCTCCCAAAGAGGTCTTCCCTTCATAAACAGGGAATACAAAAACTCCTCCAAAGAGCTGCTCTCCTTTAAAGAAAAGAGGGATTAATGAAAAAATACTTCCAAAGGGAGACCCTCTGTGAAAAAAAGAAACAAAAGCCAAAGCTCCAAAGAGCGATTTTCTGATTCTTTGCGTAAAACCACGGGACGCTTCAGAAGGGACTGTGGTATCTCTTTCCCATATCCCTACGGCTTATCCCCGAGGAAAAATATTCAAATTTGCGAAAATCCTAAAGTACAAATAAAATCGACTTATTTGGATTTCATTTTGTTTGAGAACTCGACTTTGTTTTGTAGGAAATGGAACTTTGAAATATTTTCCAAGTTTTCCTACCCAAAAACCTCTACTGAGTAGTAGGTATCGAAACCCGAATGAAGGGAAGTATGAAAAATCGGAAGTCCTTTTCGATAAAAAGATAAAAGGAGTTCCTTTTGAAAAAAAGGTTTGCAAAATCCCCGCAAATGTCAAAAAGACAAATGGGTAGAACCTGTTTGGAGTAGACAACCTCAAAAGACTCTCTCTCCAAACTCGAAAACCCGAAAATGTCAAAAAGACATGGAAAAAACCTGCTCGAAGCAGTTAGCCTAAAAAGGCTCTCTTCGGGCTCAAAAACCCCAAAAAGAAAAATTTTGCTCATTCATGCATGCATTCAAAGAGTCATTCGTGCATGATCATATATATAGGAAAAACGACTAAGAACAGTCCCCTTTCTGCTAAAATTCCCCTCCTGTGGTAAAAGAAAATAGGGATTTTATGAAATAAAGATGTATTCTCAAAAAAAAAATAAAAATGATAAAAACCATAAAAAGGGGTGTTACTTCTTTGCTATTACCCAAATAAATTTGGATAATGCCAAAGAGGGGCATTTGTAAACACCCCGAATCTCCATAATTTTCGAAAACATGCTTGGTTTTAGAATCCCCATTTCGAGACCAGATTTTTCATTTTCGAAAGCCCGGGAATTGTAAAAACTCCAAATTTTGTATAAAACCCCATTTTTATATAAAATATGTTATATTTGGGCCAAGTCCCAATTTTGTAAGAGCTAAGTCCAACAGGTGCAACCTGGTAAAAAGCAGCCACCAAAACGATGAAAAAAGCCCAGACAACTTCTTGGCCTGATGAAAGCAGGACCAAAGAAGCGAAAGAGAGCCTGGAACTGGAGCACATGTCACGCCCGACACAGCAACTCTCGTGTTAGATTCATCCCGAGGATCTCGAACATCAAAGACCCTGTTATCAACAAATCAATGGAAATCATCTCCGGAAGGTAAAAACAGAAGCGGACGACCATGTTGGCGAAGACCCAACGCAAGACGGAGTACTGATGCTGTCAGACCCCACACAAACAATTCGTTTCGAACATACCCTGAAGGAGTCAGAATTCAATTTGGATTGGATCTAGACCATATATATCCAGATCCCAATCTAAACATATATGTGGATTTGGATTTGGATCCAAAGATCCAATCCAAACATCCACATCCATGGCCCACATCACCTTCTCATAAATGGAGGTGCGGTCCACAAGAAAATCACGTGGGAAGCTTGGGCATGAGAGAGAATGGGGGGGGTTAAATATGAGTGAACATGTATTAAGCTTGATTTGTGTGTCAAGTTTCGGGTTAATCATGTGGGTTAGCCTAATTAGTGTGGGTTTAAGCTTGTATGAGCCTACACCTAACCTAGGGCTGCACCAACATGATGCAATGAAGTCCATGGGCTATGCAAAGGGAGACTCCTAACCCAATCCTAAGCCAAAACCCCTAATCCTAGCCATTTGCCCTAATCCCGGCCTAATCCTAGCCTAATCACCTAACCCACTTCCCTAATCCTTCCCTAATCCCAACCTAATCACCTAACCCACCTCCCTAATCCTTCCCTAAACCTAGCCTAATTTCCTTAATCCTAACCTAATCCTAGCCTAAACACCTAACCCACCTCACTAAACCTCACCCTAAAACCAACCCACCTAACTAAGCCCTAAACCACAAACCACCCCACCTAAATATCTAGCCCACCTAAAAAGCCCACCTAAAACTAAATATCTAGCCCACAACCCACCTAACTAGACTCCCATCCTAACTAGACCCAGCCACCCTTTGACTAAACTAAGTAGCTCCCTTTTATTCCCAGCCACCCATCACCTAACTGTAACCTAACTAGAACCCCAACTGCCCCAGCTGTCCCCACACTCCCAGCCGACCTTCCCCATTCCCTCATCATTACCTATCCCAGCCGACTCTACCCAATCTCATTCATTCATCACTCCCAACTGTCCCCACTCTCAGACGATTCACAATCCCACGCAGCCACAAGACTGCAGCAGCTCCCTTCTCTCTCCCATTCCGAATCCCCAATAAGAGGCCAGCCACCTGCGCCTCCTCCCATCCACCTTGGACAGCCGGCCACCTGCTCCACCCTTCCACCTCCATCTCCACTTCACATCCGGCCAGCCACCTGTGCCTCCTTCCCTTGCACTCCACAACCGGCTCCATGTAAGTGCCTTAACTTCACATCCAGTCGGCAACCTTTCACCTCCTCCCTTCCACCCTTCTCCACTTCACACTCGGCTGCACCACCTGCCACTCCAACCTTTCACCACTTCCCTTCCACCCTTCTCCACTTCACACCCGTCTGCACCACCTGCCACTCCAACCTTTCACCACTTCCCTTCCACCCTTCTCCACTTCACACCTGGCTGCACCAACCAACCTTCCACCCTTCTCCACTTCACACCCGGCTGCACCACCTGCCACTCCAACCTTTCACCACTTCCCTTAGCTCCCCTACACCAACAGTCCAACCCCTACCTGTCCCTAAACCACTCACACCTTCTCCTTTGCCCAAATCACCCAAGGAACCCTCTCTTGGCTGCTCAAATTAATACATGAAGCAAATTTCCAGCAAGTTGATCATGGACCGGCTACATGTAAGTGTCTTAACTTAGTCCCTTATTTAAACTTGCTAAGTTTAATTAAATTTTGATATGGGTTTGTAATAATGGAGCGTTGTCTCCCCCCATTTGTAATAAGTTTGGTTTGATACACACCCACACACACGTGCACTTGAGCCTATCTCGCTCTTAGTCGTACACCTCTTGCACATACACGGGCCTAACCAACCCCTAAGATATAGTTGTATTTATATATTTTAAGTCACGGGGTTTTTTAATTAAGTCGTGTGTGTTGTCTTTACATTCTCCACACTCACACACATTGAGCTTTCGCTCTTACTCCCAAGACCTTAGTTAAGGCCATACTGCAATTTATATTTGGGTTTCATTTCAAGTCGTGTGTGTTGTCTTTACATTTTCACACGCACACACATTGAGCCTTCACTCTTACTTTCAAGACCCAAGTAAGGGCCCATATATATTATATAAGTATTTCCCTTCGGCTATGTCTTTAAGATTTGGGTTTTAAGGTTTAGCTGTGTGCGTTGTCTTTAAATATATACACAACACACACTTGCACTATTGAGCCTTTCCGCTCTTAAGATATAGCCATATTTCCCTTTCGCAATTTCCCTTCGGCAATTTACATTCAAGTCATTTCCCTTCTGCATTGTCTTTCAATTCGGGTTTTCCCTTTGGAGTTGCGTGAGTTTGCATTGCATATACGCCATACCACGAGTTAGGACACATATTGCATCAAAGCAAACCCCATACTCCCGCTCAAGGTCGCCCCACTTAGGTCACGTGTTCATAACACACACCTAGTTGGCCCGAAAAGGGATAAAAAGAAAGACATAGGCACGTGCAAATCCGCGTGAAATAAATTCTGAAAATCATACAAAAACAACCTGAATCAATCTTGCAAACACGCCAAGACTTAGGCTTTTCGATGCACGCACATCGTGCCTAAATAGATTAAAATTTGAAAGACTTAGGGTCGTCCAACCTTTATAAAATCAAAATCGCCCAAATGCATGGTTATCAAAAGGTTTTAAAACACTTCTTCTTTCAAAATATATTTTGAATTAAACTTGTTTCAGAACGAAGTCTCTAAGCGTACAGACTAACCCTTACGCATCGGTGCAAGAAGGTCTGCGACGTAAAAATCCCGCTTGCCTACAATCGCCTTTCAAAAGTCAGATTATTTTCAAAACATACTTTGCTAGTTAAAGTAAACTAGCTGGCATGCCCATAAAGCGAAGTAGATACGAAAAGGTTCACTTTAGGCTCAAACCCAAAAGTGAGAATTTTCGCACGTCTACAAGATCCTTCCTGATCTTGTTACTTCTCCCACGACCAACCTAGGGTTCACACCTAATATGGCTCTAACCGTGAGTTTTGGAGCACCTTGAATTTTTAAAACTAGTTTAGCCGGGGATTCAGCTCTTGGTGGTCCCCGGATGATTACTTGGGCGGGTTTCTTGTAAAGTACAAGAGTAGACGCACAAGTGGATCGACCAGACTTAGATGGATGCACTAGATCTTTTGAAAAGGTGAGGGTACATACCTCTTTTCCTTTCCCACTGCTACTAGCATGCCTGGGAAAGGGTTCTTTAAAGATAGCTTGGGCTGGCTCGAGTTCCTCAGTGACCTAGAGCCGGCCCTCCGCTATCAAGTTCTCGATTTTATTTAAAAGGGAGAAACAACTCTTTGTATCATGGCCTTTGAGCCGATGATACTTGCAAAAGCGATTTGAAAATCTCCCTTTGGAAGTGACTCCCTTAGGAATTTTGTGGGGTTCAATCATGCCCTGGGCAAGTAGGAGGTCTAGGACCTCCGACACAGGTTACCCCAGCGGAGTGTACTCCCGTTTTTCAAAAGATTTTTGGAAGTTTTTCTCCCTTTTGTTTTCTATTTTTTCCAAATTTTTTGAAGTTCTCATCGGGCCTGGATCCACCCGGATATTGGCAATTTTGTGGGGTTTTGCCCCTTTGTCCATCGTGGGTAGCCCATAAGTGATGGGCTTCTCCAAGCGGGTTTTCGAAATGACACTTTCTTTCCATAAGTGATCGTATATCCCATTCTTCAAGTTGGTTTTGAAAAGGGATGCTTTTTAAATCAACTTATGGAAAGTTGAGATTTCGTGAAGAGAGAGAAAGGTTTTTAACTCAGTTTTAAAATTATCCAGGATGAGCATGACTGCGCATCCTTCGGATATTGGCTCTCGCACTTGCACTAAAAGGGACCTCCATCGAATAATGAAGGCATGCACGTCTTCCTTCATGCCTTGCTTTGTATCCCTTAAAGTGTTTAGAGTCGGCGTGACTTCTACGTTATGTGCAAATCTTTGCATAAAGCAGTTTGCTAACTCTTCAAAAGTAGCGAACTGGCTTAGATCGTAGGAAGCCAGCCATTTGGCAGTTGTGCCTTTAAGGGATAGAGGGAACCAATACACCCATTTCATCGAGTCCTTTTTCTTCTTATGGGCTCGACGTGAGAAAAGTTGCAGGTGAGACCTAGGGTCTCTCATGCCATCATACCGATGAAAGTTTGGTATTTCATCGCCACTGTCTGTTTCATAATCCATAGGTAGGAAATCAGATAGGGCGTAACTCCTTTTCTCTTTACTTTGCCCTTTTAGCAGCTACTGTAGGGCTTTACGGTCCTTTTGTGTGAAGGACTCGTGGTATTGGTTGCCTTCCATTACGGAGGCCTCTTTATGTTTGCGAGGTTTTTCAGGTCTTTTCTTGGCCTTTTGTTCACCATTCGATGAACATGAATCGCCTACTTCAGCCTCTTGGCTAAGAGCATCGATTTTGGCCTCAAATTCCCTTCTCAAGTCTTCTATCTCTTCTAGATTGTTTTTATTTTTCAAAAACCTCCTAGAATGAGAACTTGATGCGCATGAGCCCTGGCTCGACACTTCACTTGGATTTGATTTCGACATGCTTTCAAGCTTTCAAAATCCTACGTATGAAGTAAAAAGAGTTAAAATGACACCTTTAGAAAAATTTTTGCAAGGTTTCTAATATGACTCGATTTTCAAAAGACTCATGTCCCACCGGGCGTGCCAAAATCTATAGACACCGAAAATTTTTCACTTGCGGGTTCTTAGGCCTGAAGATAATCTTTTCATGCGTAAGTCGTATTTAAGCAAAAGGGCGTGCTAGCTAGCTTGCTTAAGCTAGCGAAGAAATATTTTGAAATCTGACTTCTATCGTGGCGGCTGTGAGCAAGTAAGCTCTTTTCGTCGTTGTAAACACCCCGAAATCCCACGAATTCCTTAAAACAAATCTGGTTTTGTAAAAGCAGCCCCAAAGGGCTATTTTGAGTCTGGAAACCCAGGAGCCTTCCAGACAACCCTGTATATATGCTTTAAACTATATCTTTCAAAAACATATGATATGGCTTTTGAAAACCCTTTTAAAACATGTTTTGAAACCCCGAAGTGGCTTGGCCTGATCAAGACAGGACCAGGAGAGCTAAGAAGAGCCCGGAACCGGAGCACTTGTCGAGCCCGGCGCAACAACTCTTGTATCTGATTCACACCCCAGGATCTCGAACGTCCAAGACCCTGTTCTTATCAAAATATCATTTGAAGTCATCTCCGGAAGGCAAAAAGGGAGGCGGACGACCATGTTGGCGAAGACCCAACGCAGACGGAGCACTGATGCTGTCAGGCCCCGCACGAATCGTCCGTTTCGAACCCAGCTCGAAGGAGTCAGAGTTCAGTTTGGATTGGATCTAGACCATATATATCCAGATCCCAATCCAAACCCATATGTGGACTTGGATTTGGATTTGGATCCAGAGATCCAATCCAATATCGATATCCATGGCCCACATCACCTTCTCATAAATGGAGGTGGGGCCCACTTGAAATTCACGTGGGATATTGGGCATGAGAGAGAGTGGGGGGTGAAAAATATCAAGAGTGTTGTATTAAGCTTGACTTGTGTGTCAAGTTTGGGTTTAATCATGTGGGTTAGCCTAATTGAGTGGGTTTAAGCTTGTAATTAGCTAAAACCTAACCTAGGGCTGCACCAACATGGGATAATCAAGGTCTATGGGCCATGCTAAGGGGGCTCCCTCACCTAACCCTAACCCAAAATGACTAATCCTAGCCTAAACCCCTAATCCACCCCTAATCCCGACCTAATCACCTAACCCACTTCCCTAATCCACCCCTAATCCCGACCTAATCACCTAACCCACTTCCCTAATCCCGTCCTAATCCCAACCTAATCACCTAACCCACTTCCCTAATCCTTCCCTAAACCTAGATTAATTTCCCTAATCCTAGCCTAAACCTAGCCTAATCACCTAACCTAGCTCACTAAACCTCACCCTAAAACCCAACCACCTAACCTAGCCCTAAACCCCTAAACCACCCTTAGCCCACAATCTACCCAAACCCCTAGTTTTAAAATATCTGGCCCAACTCTTTCCAGCCCACCTTATCTACATACCACCCTACCTAAACCACCTAACCACTACCCTCAGCCCAGCCCTAACCGACCTACCCATCCCCTATTTAAACCCCCCCCCCCTTGGGGGCGGGTTTTTCAAAAGGGGGAACCACCATCTCACCCAGCCGGGCCCTCTCCTTCTCCCATATCTCACCCAGCCGGGACCACTCTCCATCACCTTCGCCTGCTCCACCTGCTCCATCAGCTCCACCTGCACCGCCACCTTCCCTCTTCCATCCACCACCACCTCACCCAGCCGGACGCCACCACCTTCATCCAACCGAACCAGCCGAACTCCCATCAACACCCGGCTTCTCTCTTCATCCACTCGCCACTTCTCCCCATTCGGTAAGTACCCGGCACCTTACCTAGCCCCCTTCTCTTCCACCTCTCCACTCTTAGCCACCTACCCTATCCTCATCTCAGCCCCTTCGCCACCACCCTTTTCACCTAGCCGAACCTAGTATAACCTAAACTATCAGCCACTACCTAGCCATCATACTCCATTCGACCTTCTCCTAGGTGTCCCATTCGGCCTTCTCACAAACTCTCCCTTAGGGCCAGTTTTCCCTAAGTACTCAACTCCCCTAGTGATCCTAAGACCTCACTCGTTCAGCCCCTTTAACCCCCCACCTCGAGGCGACATCTACTTGCCACCGGCCACCTTTGAGGCGCCCATCCCGCGCCCCACTTGCAGCCGGCCAGCACCTTTGATCACCTATCTTCGCGGAGCTCCCGTTTGCAGCCCAAGGCCAAGCCCACGCTCAAGCAAGACCTCTACGGACCAGCTACTCGTAAGTGTCTAAACTCGGTCTTTAGTTGTACACTTGCTTGAGATTCAATTTGATACGGGGTTGTAATAACGGAGCATAGTCTCCCCCCGCTTGTAATAACGTGGCTTGGCACAACCACACACGTGCACTCTCTTAGTCGTGCACGATTTTGAACACACACGGGCCTAATCAGCCCCTAATATATAAGTGTACATATACTTTCATTTTCGAAGGGTTTTTGTTTAAGTTGGGTGTGTTGTCTTTCAATTCAAGCACTCACACACATTGAGCTTTCGCTCTTATTTGAAAGACCCAAGTAAGGGCCGACCTATACTATTTGGGTTTCATTTCATGTCGTGTGAGTAAGTCTTTCAATTCAAGCACTCTCACACACATTGAGCTTTCGCTCTTATTTGAAAGACCCAAGTAAGGGCCGACTTATACTATTTGGGTTTCATTTCATGTCGTGTGAGTAAGTCTTTCAATTCAAGCACTTTTCACACACATTGAGCCTTCGCTCTTATTCCCAAGACCCTAGTCAAGGTCATACTGCAATTTATATTTGGGTTTAATTTCATGTCGTGTGTGTAGTACTTCAATTCAAGCACTCTCACACACATTGAGCTTTCGCTCTTATTCCCAAGACCCTAGTCAAGGTCATACTGCAATTTATATTTGGGTTTAATTTCATGTCGTGTGTGTAGTACTTCAATTCAAGCACTCTCACACACATTGAGCTTTCGCTCTTATTCCCAAGACCCTAGTCAAGGTCATACTGCAATTTATATTTGGGTTTAATTTCATGTTGTGTGTGTAGTACTTCAATTCAAGCACTCTCACACACATTGAGCTTTCGCTCTTATTCCCAAGACCTTAGTCAAGGCCATACTGCAATTTATATTTGGGTTTAATTTCATGTTGTGTGTGTAGTACTTCAATTCAAGCACTCTCACACACATTGAGCTTTCGCTCTTATTCCCAAGACCTTAGTCAAGGCCATACTGCAATTTATATTTGGGTTTAATTTCATGTCGTGTGTGTAAGTCTTTCAATTCAAGCACGCACCCACATTGAGCCTTCGCTCTTATTTGCAAGACCCGAGTAAGCGCTCATATACATAAGCTATATACATATCTCCCTTCGGTTATTTCCCTTCGGTTATTTCCCTTCGGTTATTTCCCTTCTGTTATTTTCCTTCAGTATTGTCTTTACATTTCGGGTTTTCCCTTTGGAGTAGCGTGAGTTTGCATTGCATCTACGCCATACCACGAGGTAGGATGCATATTGCATCAAAGCAAGCCCCGCTCGAATTCGCCCATGTAGTGGAGTGTTCATAACACACAAACTAGGTGGCCCGAAAAGGGATAAAAGAAAAGACTTAGGCACGTGCAAATCCACGTGATCTAAAATATGCAATCGCATCCTAAAGACCCGAAATAGACACCTCGAACCGCTTCGTAGACTTTCTCTCCAAAACTCGATCTTTTGCAAAAGCATACAGACTGACCCTTGCGCATCGGTGCAAGAAGGTCTGCGACGACAAGAGCTTACTTGCTCACAGTCGCCACGTTTAGAAGTCAGTGATAAAAAAATATCTTCGCTAGCTTAAGTAAGCTAGCTGGCACGCCCTATTTGTATACATAGGCCTTAGACACACGAGAAGATCCACTCCAAGCCCCCGAAAGAGGCGAAGAGGTGGGGATTTTCGCGCGTCTACAGTTGTAGACCTTCTTGCACCGATGAGCAAGGGTCAGTCTGTACGCTTAGAAAATTGAGTTTTAAACATGATAACCTAGGGAAAATGTTGAAGGTGTTCGATTGGGCTGTTTTTGTATGGTTTCAAGTTTTATTTTCACGTGGATTTGCACGTGCCTATGTCTTTCTTTTTATCCCTTTTCGGGCCAACTAGGTGTGTGTATGCACACGTGACCTAAGTGGGGCGATTTTGAGTGGGAGTGTGGGGTTTGCTTTGATGTAATATGCGTCCTAACTCGTGGTATGGCGTATATGCAATGCAAACTCACGCAACTCCAAAGGGAAAACCCGAATTGAAAGACAATGCGGAAGGGAAATGACTTAATGTAAATTTGCAAAAGGGAAATTGCAAAAGGGAAATATGGCTATATCTTAAGAGCGGAAAGGCTCAATTGTGCAAGTGTGTGCCGTGTATATACGTAAAGACTACGCACAGTGCTGAACCTTAAAACCCAAATCTTAAAGACATAGCCGAAGGGAAATACTTATAATATATATGGGCCCGAAGGTCGCCAACGTGTGCGTGGGTGTTGTGTGTATATTGAAAGACAACTCACACGACCTGTAAATGAAACCCAAATATAATTGCAATATGGCCTTGACTAAGGTCTTCGAGTAAGAGCGAAAGCTCAATGTGTGTGAGTGTAGAATTGAAATACTACGCACACGACATGAAATTAAACCCAAATATAATTGCAATAGGCCTTGACTAAGGTCTTGGGAGTAAGAGCGAAAGCTCAATGTGTGTGAGTGTAGAATTGAAATACTACGCACACGACATGAAATTAAACCCAAATATAATTGCAATAGGCCTTGACTAAGGTCTTGGGAGTAAGAGCGAAAGCTCAATGTGTGTGAGTATAGAATTGAAATACTACACACACGACGTGAAATGAAACCCAAATATAATTGCAATAGGCCTTGACTAAGGTCTTGGGAGTAAGAGCGAAAGCTCAATGTGTGTGAGTTTAAAAATTGAAAGACAACACACACAACTTAAATAAAACCCACGCAACTTAAATTATATACGTATAGCTATATCTTAAGGGATGATTAGGCCCATGTGTGTGTCAAAATCGTGTGCAGCTAAGAGCGGGATAGGCTCAAGTGCACGTGTATGTGGGTGTGCCAAACCACATTATTACAAGCGGGGGGAGACAACGCTCCATTATTACAACCCCGTATCGAATTTAATTAAGCATAAGCAAGTCTATAACAAGGACCGAGTTAGGCACTTACGTATAGCTGGTCCGGGTGTGACTTGCTTGCACTGGGGCTGGTGAGTCGCCTTGGGCTGCAAGAGGGAGCTCCTTGGATGGGCGCGGCAAGGAGGGTGCGGACCGAGTGGCAAAGGTGCAGGCGGGTGGCGCCTTGGCGCTAGCCGAGTGGAGGATGCGCCCTTGGCTGGGGTTGGGATGCTTAGGGAAGGTAAGGGTGCTAGTTAAGGGCTGCCACTAAGGCTTGGGGTAGGTATTAGGGAGAGGTAAGGCTGAGGGTGTAAGGCACGACTGGCTAAGGGAAGAGGGGGCAGGTGGTGCGGCCGGGTGATGCTGGCCGAATGGTGGAAGGTAGCAGGTGGTGGCCGGTTGGATGAAGTGCTGCCTTGGCTAGGGGAAAGTGGTGGGCGTGTGGCTAAGAATGGAGGGGAGTGGAGAAGAGGTGGTGCTGAGATGGGGTACTAACCGGGATGATGGCTGGCCGAAGGGTGGAGGTGGCGGGTGTCAAGGTGCAACCGGGTGGAAGTGGAGCTGGGTAGGGGGCAACGGTGGATGGTGGCGTGGAATGGAGTTGGCCGAAGTGGAGTGGTGTTGCTGGAGGTTGGAGGTGGCAGGTTCGAAGAGGGGAGCAGGTGAGAGAGGAGAGGAAGGGCTGGGCTGCCCAAGCATTTCATGCAAAACCCGCCCCAAGAGGGGGGATTTTTATAGGTTTTTTGTGGGGTCGGTTTGGGCTGGTATTGGGGATGGTGGTTGGGGGATATGGTGGTGGTGGTTTGGGGATATGGTGGGCTAGGCATTTAGGTGGGCCAGATATTTGTCTTAGGTGGTTTAGGGATATGGTGTGCTAGGGATTTAGGTGGGCTGGTTTAGTGGTTTAGGGCTTAGCTAGGTGGGTTGGGCTTAGGGTGAGGTTTAGTGAGGTGGGTTAGGTGTTTAGGCTAGGATTAGGGTGAGGTTAGGGGGATTAGGCTAGGTTTAGGGAAGGATTAAGGGAGTGGGTTAGGTGATTAGGCTAGGATTAGGAAAGGATTAGGGAAGTGGGTTAGGTGATTAGGCTAGGATTAGGTCGGGATTAGGGGGAAATGGCTAGGTAAAGGGGTTTAGCTTAGGATTAGGTTAGAAGCATCCCTTTGCATGACCCATGGACCCAATTGCATCAAGTTGGTGCAGCCCTAGGTTAGGTGTAGGTGCATACAAGCTTAAACCCTACACTCATTAGGCTAAACCCAAAACCTGACACAAAAGTCAAGCTTAACACATGTTTACTCATATTTAATCCCCCATTCTCTCTCATACCCAAGCTTTCCGCGTGATTTTCTTGTGGGCCCTACCTCCATTTATGAGAAGGTGATGTGGGCCATGGATGTGGATATTGGATTGGATCTTTGGATCCAAATCCACATGTATGTTTGGATTTGGATCTGGATATATATGGTCTAGATCTAATCCAAATCTGATTTCTGACTCCTTCATGGTGTGTTGGAAATGAACGGTTTGTGCGGGGCCTGACAACATCAATACTCCGTCTTGCGTTGGGTCTTCGCCAACATTGTCGTCCGCTCCTCTTTTCACCTTCCGGAGATGATTTCGAGCAGTTCGTTGATAACAGGAGCTTGGATGTTCGAGATTCTGGGGATGAATCTAATACGAGAGTTGATGTGCCAGGCTCGACATATGCTCCAGTTTCGGGCTCTCCTTCGATCCTCTAGTCTTGCTTTCATCAGGCCAAGTTGCTTTTTGGGGTTTTCAAAACATCTTTTAAAAGGTTTTAAAACTATATAATACATTTTAAAACATATATAGTTTTAAAGCATATGTATAGGGTTTGCCTGGAAGGCTCCTAGGTTTCCAGACTCAAAATAGCTCTTTGGGGCTGCTTTTACAAAACCAGGTGTTTTTGGAAAAATCATGGGATTTTGGGGTGTTTACAATTACCACGACATTGAGTTATTTCTAAAATCAATCTAAGCTTTGATACCACATTTGTTTCACCTATATAACTTGTTTATATAAACATAGAGCCCACCCATTCCTCATAGTAAAATACTATCTATTATTGACTAGTCATTATTGTGTAACTCGACAAGATTAGAAACCCATATTTTTTTCTAGATCATAAATCTAATACATATGGTGATACAACTAGATCTATTACAATTTCATAATTGGAAAAGTCAAAACTATGTAGACTATACTTCAGGAGAAGTATCTAATCAGTATCCTCCAATTGTTGGGGTCCCTCAACGTATCTACTAACTAGGACCTAAAAGGATATATTTAAGGAAGATAAGTGTAAACATGAAAATTTTCACTCCCTGTTTATCGAACCTTGTAAACACCCTAAAATCAAATTATTTCCAAAACAAACACCTGGTTTGCAAAACCATTTCAAAACCAATTTTGAACTTTCAAACCCCAGGAGTTGCAAAGCTTTAAATTTTTGTCAAGAAATCTTTCAAAATATAGGTTTCTTAAACTCAGGCCAAAACCCGAATTTTGTAAGCAGCCAAATCAAGCAGGTGGAGCCTGATCGAAAAGCAGCTCCAAAAGCAGGTTAAAAGGCAAGAGTTCAGCCCAGCTTGATGAAAATAGGGCCAAAAAGCAAAAGAAGAACCCAGGCCAGAAGCAGGCTTCAGCCCTGGAATATGAAATGCAAAGCCAAAAGCACCGACAAAGCCATCAGAAATCCAAGCCCCAGCTTGAAATATCAAAAATCAAACAAAAAATGAAGTCCAGAAGGTGAGAAGACGATCGGACAAGAAGGTTGGGAAAAACCTAGCCCAAGATGGAGCACTGATAAAGCCAGGGCCCGTGAAAACCGCCCGTCTCAAAACGCCAAGAAGGATTGAAGAAACAAAAATTTGGATTGGATCTTGATATAAATATCCAGATCCAAACCCAAATAGTGTTTGGATCAAATTTGGATCATAAAAACCAAATCCAAGATCCAAACCCAAGACCCACCCCTTGCCTATAAATAGAGGTGAGGGTGGATGTTCACGTGAATTTGAAGAGAGAGGCTTGGGAGAGTGCATAAAGTAAGAGAGAGAAAAATGGTGGGCTTGACTTTGTCAAGTGGGCTAGCCATATGGCTTGATCAAGGGTGTGGGTTCGAACCTTGTGTGGACCTAGACCTAACCAAGGGTTGCACCAATATGAAGAAAGGCGTGGATCAAGGGCTGCAAAAGGGGGGGTGGAAGTTCATGTGAATTTGAAGAGAGAGGCTTGGGAGAGTGCATAAAGTAAGAGAGAGAAAAATGGTGGGCTTGACTTTGTCAAGTGGGTAACCCTATGGGCTTGATCAAGGGTGTGGGTTCGAACCTTGTGTGGACCTAGACCTAACCAAGGGCTGCACCAATATGAAGAATGGCGTGGATCAAGGGCTGCAAAAGGGTGGACTCGGCTCCAAGAGGTAGGTCCCTAAACCTAATCCTAACCTTGCCACTAAACCCAACCCAAAACTAGGCTAGACTTAGCACTTTTGACCAAACCGACTCCATTAAACCATCCTAAACTAGCCCAGCCACCCGAAACTGACCTAAACTAAACCTAGCCTAAACTTAGTTCCTTCGACCAAACCAACCTAACTAAAACCCCTAAACCGACCCTATTAAATATCTTCCTAGCACACTCGGCCTGCACCTTGTGCAACGCCACATCCATACCCCAACACCTCACTTGCCCCCCAGCCTAGCCGCACCATCCACACCGCAATAACCCAACCTGCCACCTTCACCCGCACCCCAGCCAGCACCCGCCTGTCACCACACTCTACTACCCTTGTCGTAATAACACCGAGCTCCCGCACCACAACCTACCCAACACCCTCCTGTCGTGCTATGCACATCACCCGCGCCCTGCTGCGTGCCCCTGGCCTGCGCACCGCAGCGCCTCACAACACTAGCTTCCCGCGCTCTGCTGCACTCCCGCAGCATACCCTGCTGCCTTGCCATACCCGCCTGCGTGCCCCTGCGCACCAGCACCTTGTGCCTGTAAACAGCCCGAATTTTCCAAAATTCAAAAACTCTCAAAAACACAAAAAGCTCGTTTGAGCCAAAATGATAACTTGTTTTAAATGCAAAAATAGGTACAAAAGGCAAAAGGAGAGCCCCGGCAAGAAGAGGGATTCAATCCCGGAGTCTTAAAAAGCCAATCCCTGATAAAAAATAAGAGAAAGCAGAGCCCGTTCGAAGAAAAGCTCAAAATCAAGCAAAACGGAGTCCAAAATGGCGAGACGGAGTCCGGACGACAAAGTTGGGGAAAACCCAACACCAGACGGAGCGCTGATGAAGCCAGTGCCTGCACAGATCGTTCGCCTCGAGAAGCCAAGAAGGACTATTCGAAGAAATTTTGATTTGGATCTGGACCATAAATATCCAGATCCAAATCCATGTAATGAATAGTGTTCGGATTTGGGCCAATTCAAATAGTGTTTGGGTCGATCCAAATAGTGTTTGGATTGGATCAGATCTGGACCAAAATATCCAGATCCGTATCCATAAAAATGTTGGGTTTGGATCGGATACGAATCTCAAAATATCTGAGATCCATGATCTAGATCCAAATAGTGTTTGGATTTGGGTCTGGATCCAAATCCTAAACACAAACCCAAATCCAAGACCCACCTCAAATGTCTATAAATAGAGGTGAGGGGGTCCATGTAAAGGGTTCATGAAATGCTTGGGAGGAGAGAGAGGGAGTGATAGACCTAGCCATGTGGGCTCATTGGGTGAGGTGGGTTCAAGCCATGTGGGCTAAGTGGGTCTAAACCAAGGGGCTGCAACCAAGGTGGGCTGGACCAAGAGGCTGCAACCGTGGAGACGTGGGCTTAAGCCAAGAAGGACTGGGTCTAAGAGGTAAACCTTGCCCTAAACTAGCCTAGACTCAAACCAACCTAACCCTAACTGAACCAACCTAACCCTAACTGGACCTAACCTAACCCCAACCACCTCAAACTATTCCCCCCAAATCGTCAAGCCCCCGGCTAGCCAGACGCGCCCTTGCCGCACCAGCCGCTACCTGCTTCCCCCCGGGCGCCTGCCGTGCGCCCCGCGGCCTGTCCGCGTGCCTTGCGCGTCACCCGAACCCCCAGCCTGCCCCTGTGGTGCCCCTAACACCTCCAGCGTGCCCAGCACCCGACAGCCTTCCTACGCGTAGCGACTGTTGCGCCAGTCACCCGACGCCTCCCTGCCAACCTGACCTGCACCCTGCCAACCCCAACTAGCTTTAGCCAACCACCCTGGCCGTGACCTGCAACCTAGGACAGACCCTAGGACAGACCCTAGACAGCCTTCTCTTGGCCGAACCTAAGCTCCCCTAAGGCCCTAACCGTGACCCATAGAACCTCCCTCAAAGCCACTTAGGATAACCCCTCTTGGCTGCCCAAAGTGAACCGTAAGCCCGAGTACGAGCAAGTTGAAGACGGACCAGCTATTTGTAAGTATCTAAACTTGGTCTATTACATTAACTTGCTTTATATTCAATTAAATTTTGACATGGGGTTGTAATAATGGAGCGTAGTCTCCCCCCAAGATGTAATAACTTGGTTTGACACACAAGCACCCACGTGCACTTGAGCCTTTCCGCTCTTAGCTGCACACCTTTTTGCACACACACGGGCCTTGGCAGCCCCTAAGATATAGCCCTATTTATATAAATTCAGCTGCGTGGGGTTTTGTTTTCAAGTTGTGTGCGTTGTCTTTTAATTCCACACTCACATACATTGAGTTTTCTCTCTTACTCCCAAGACCCTAATAAGGGTCATATTGCAATTTTATTTGGGTTTTACATTCCAAGTTGTGTGAGTTGTCTTTACATATATACACAACACCCACGCACACGTGGGTGACCTTCGGGCCCATATATATATAGTTGTATTTCTCTTCCGCTATGTCTTTAAGATTTGGGTTTTAAGGTTCAACTGTGTGAGTTGCATTTCAATTTATATAGGACATACACTTACACAATTGAGCCTTTCCGCTCTTAAGATATAGCCATATTTCCCTTTTGCAATTTTCCTTACGCAATTTCCCTTAAGCATTGCCTTTCAATTCCGGGTTTTCCCGTTCAGTTGTGTGAGTTTGCATTCCATATTTGCCATACCACGAGTTAGGGCGCATACTTGCATCAAAGCAAATCCCATACACCCGTGCAAAATCGCCCAACTTAGGTCACTTGTGCACACACCTAGCTGGCCTAAATAGCGTAAAATTGAAAGACATAGATACGTGCAAACCCACGTATATAAAACTTGCAAACACAAACACGAATCAAATCCGTATTTTCAAACACTTACCTTTTCAAGAGTCAAAACCGTTTTATCAAAGTCCATAAGCGCTTAAACCAACCCTTGAGCACCGATTCAAGAAGGTTTCAAGCAAAAAGATCTCGCTTGCCCAAAATCGTCCAAAAAGTCAGATATTTCGAAACTTTGCTAGTTTTAAAAGCAAACTAGCTGGCACGCCCATATAAAGTGAAGTAGAACTCGAAAAGGTTCACTTTAGGCCTAAAGACTAGAAGTGAGAATTTTCAGTGTCTACAGTGCCGTGCCCGCAACCAACTTGGCCTCAGCCGCGCCTAAACCTACCTCACCCCGGCCTGTACCTTAGGCCGTGCCCAACATAACTAGGACCACCTCCCATTGCCCAGCCCGACCTCACCTAGCTAGGACTTACCTAACCTAAAACTTTGGCCGAACCCAGCCTATCCTAAGCCATAAAACACTTGGCTGCCCCCAAGTGAACCCAAACTCAACTCTCACGTAGGAACCCACCTAGGGAGACCTATCTCGTGGCTGCCAAGGAGGATGGACCCGAGCGACTTGAGAGGCAAAACTGACTGCTTATAAGTGTTTATTTACATTCGATTTTACATTACTCACTTAAGCTAAATTCAATTTGATATGGGGTTGTAATAATGGAGCGAAGTCTCCCCCCGAAATATAATATTTGTGCTTGATACATATCCACACACGTGCACTTGAGCCTTCTCGCTCTTAATTGCACACAAAGGACACCCACATGCACTTGATCCTTTCCGCTCTTATATTGCACACGAATGCACACACATTGAGCCTTTCCGCTCTTAAGCTAAAGTATATATTTCCATTCGGGTATTTACTTTAGTGAAAGCTATGTGAGTTGCAATTCAATTCGGGTATTTACATTCAAGTCGTGTGAGTTGTCATTTAAATTTCACACTTACATACATGTATTGAGCCTTTCCGCTCTTAAGCTAAAGTATATATTTCAATTCGGGTATTTACTTTAGTGAAAGTCATGTGAGTTGTCATTTAAATTTCACACTTACACACACGTGCATTGAGCCTTTCCGCTCTTAAGCTAAAGTATATATTTCATTTGGGTATTTACTTTAGTGAAAGTTGTGTGAGTTGTCCTTTCAATTTCACATGAGAAGCACACAAAAGCACTCGAGCCTTTCCGCTCTGTACACTCACACACATTGAGCCTTTTCGCTCTTAGGATACAACATATTTATATAGTTTCAAGTTGTGTGAGTTTACTTCACGTCGAGTTGCATTTCCCTTGGTGTGGATTTACATTAAGTCACGTGAGTTGCTTTACATTTCGGGTATTTACATTTGTGAAAGCTGCGTGAGTTGCACTTCAATTTCGGGTATTTACATTTGTGAAAGTTATGTGAGTTGCCCTTTCAATTTGAGCCTAGCTCACATCATCATCTCAAAACCTGAAAATATTTTTGCATCTTTGCATTCGTTAGCTTTCAAAGAAGCCCCAAATCTACGCACAAATCACGTTGAAAATAGGCCACATGTGCACACACATATCAGGCCTAAATAGCTAAAACTCCAAAAGACTTAGGTTCATCCAAAGTCACAATAAAACTTGCAAAGAAGGCATACATCATTCTTCGAACATTGGTACTGTCAAAGTTTTGTAAAAACAAAGTTTTAAGTGTTTAAATTGACCCTTGAGCATCGGTTCAAGAAGGTTTAAATGAAAAGATCCCGCTTCCCCACAAATCGCCAGAAAAGTCAGAATATTTTAAAAATCTTCGCTAGCTTGAGCAAGCTAGCTGGCACGCCCTCAGAAACGAACTTAGGTGCAAAAAGGTCCATTTCCGATCTCAAAAACTAGGAGTGAAAATTTTTACGCCTACAACCTTTTTGGCACTTCCGGTGGGACTCGGGTCTTAAAACTTTGATAAAACAAACAAAACTCCGCCAAAATTTTGCAAAAAGTGTTTAAAACTTTTGCCTATTTGCATTTGTAGGATTTTAAAAAATTTTGTTGAGTCATGTCTAGTTCAGGCTCCAATGAAGTGACTAGCCGAGCCTCGCGCTCGTCAAGTTCCCTTTTAAAAAAGATTTCAAAATCTCAACTCAAATACAAAAAAGAAGAGTTAGAAAACTTGCGTAGGGTTTTCGAGGTAAAAATTGATGCAAGAATCGACGCCCTTAGCCAAGAGGCTGAGGCGACCAACTATTACTCATCACATGGCGAACCCGCCAAAGCCAAGAAGAGACCTACCAAGACCAAAAAACCCAAGAAAACCTCCGCAATGGAGGGGGACCAATACCACGATTCCTTCACACTGAAGGATCGCACAACCCTTCAATAACTGTTAAAGGGCAAAACAAAGAAAATAAATCGTACGCCCTGTCTAACTTCCTTCCTTCAAATTATGAAACAGACAGCGACGACGACATACCGAATTTCCATCGATATGATGGCATGGGGGATCCTAGATCCCACTTGCAACTCTTTTCGCGCAAAGCCCATAAGAAGAAAAGGGACTCTGCGAAATGGATTTATTGGTTCCCCCTTTTCCTCAAAAGGACTGCTTCAAAATGGCTTGCTTCCTACGACTTAAGCCATTTTGCAACTTTTGAAGAGTTAGCAAACAGCTTTATGCAACGATTTTCGCACAACGTGGAAGTAACGCCCACATTGAACGCCTTGAGGGACACAAGACAAGCTTCGTACGAGGATATACATGCATTCATCGTTCGATGGAGGTCCCTTCTTAGGCAAATAAAAGAGTCCATCTCTGAAGGATACGCAATAATGCTCATCCTCAAAAATTTTAAAACGGAGATAAAAACTCTTCTTTCATTGCATGAGATCTCTACCTTTAACAAGTTAATAAAAAAGGCTTCCTTGTTTGAAACCAATATGAAAAAGGGAGTCTATGACGACTTGTGGGAGGGAAAGATTATTCCCAAAACGAGATTTGAAAAACTCGAAACTTATGGGCTACCCACGACGAACAAAGGGGCAAAACCCCAAAAGATTGTAAATGTTCGAGTGGAGTCAAACCCGACGGGCACTTCAAAGAAGCTCGAACAAAAAAATGAAAAATTTTAAAAAACTTTTGAAAAACGGGAGTATAACCCACTAGGGCAACCTGTCTCGAAGGTCCTAGACCTCCTACTCGCCCAAGGTTTGGTGATACTCCCAGAAATTCCTGAGGGAACCCTGCCAAAAGGGAGGTTTTTGAACAGGTATTACAAGTATCATCAGCTTAAAGGCCATGATACGAATAAATGCTTTTCCCTTTTGAATAAAATTGAAAATTTGATAGAGCAGGGCTGGCTCAAGGTCACTGAAGAACTTGACCCTGCCCAAGGTGTGCTCAAAGAACCCTTCCCCAATCACGCAAGTACAAGTGGGAAGGGAAAAGAGGTTTGTGCTTTCTCAACCTCGAAAGGTTTAGTGCATGCATCATATTCTGGCTTCACTACTTGTCACACCACCTTCTCTCATCATATACAAAAAAACTGCCCAAGTAGTGATCCGGGGAGCGCTTAGAGTCCCGCTCCCGGCTAGAGCCATTTTAGAAATTTTGGGTGCTCCAAAGCACAAAAATAGAGCCAACATAGGAGCGAGCCTTAGGCAAAGTATGGGGGAGGTGACCAGGTCCAGAAGGATCTATCCACCCCCACATCTAGAAAAAAATGCTAAAAAAATAGTCAGTGTTCATGGCCCTTCAAAAGCATGCATTCTTAAGGCATTGCAAATCATGGATAAAGGAAAAAACGTTTTAACCTCATATGATTTTGAAAATCATCTTTCCAAGATCCCGATAAACATGTCCATCCTAGAGTTAATACAAACTTCTCCTAGGTATAGACTAGTTTTAAAAAAAATCTTAAAAAGAGCCAAGGTTAACTCGAGTATAACTCTTGAGTCCTTGTCATTCCTAGTTGCACCCATCTGTGCAAAAACGCCAATTGTGTTTTCAGAAGACGAAATCGAAAGACCATATGAAACCCACAATCAAGCCCTGCATATCGAGGTGGTATTGAATCACCATTGTAGACGTCGAAAAATCCTCGCCTCTGGTTCTTAAGCCTGAAGCGAATCCTTTCGTGTGTCTAAGTCGTATTTAAGCAAAAGGGCGTGCCAGCTACCTTGCTTAAGCTAGCGAAGAAATATTTTGAAATCTGACTTCTATCGTGGCGACTGTGAGCAAGCAAGCTCTTTTCGTCGTAGACCTTCTTGCACCGATGCGCAAGGGTCAGTCTGTACGCTTAGAAAATTGAGTTTTAGACATGATAACCGAGGAAAATGTTTGAGGTGTTCGATTCTGGCTGATTTGTATGGTTTTCGAGTTTTATTTCACGTGGATTTGCATGTGCCTATGTCTTTCTTTTTATCCCTTTTCGGGCCAACTAGGCGTGTGTATGCACACGTGACCTAAGTGGGGTGATTTTGAGCGGGAGTGTGGGGTTTGCTTTGATGCAATATGCGTCCTAACTCGTGGTATGGCGTATATGCAATGCAAACTCACGCAACTCTAAAGGGAAAACCTGAATTGAAAGACAATGCGGAAGGGAAATGACTTAATGTAAATTGCAAAAGGGAAATTGCAAAAGGGAAATATGGCTATATCTTAAGAGCGGAAAGGCTCAATTGTGCAAGTGTGCGCCGTGTATATATGTAAAGACTACGCACACTGCTAAACCTTAAAATCCAAATCTTAAAGACATAGCCAAAAGGGAAATACTTATAATATATATGGGCCCGAAGGTCGCCAACGTGTGCGTGGGTGTTGTGTGTATATTGAAAGACACCTCACACGACTTGTAAATGAAACCCAAATATAAATTGCAATATGGCCTTAACTAAGGTCTTGGGAGTAAGAGCGAAAGCTCAATGTGTGTGAGTGTAGAATTGAAATACTATGCACACGACATGAAATTAAACCCAAATATAATTGCAATAGGCCTTGACTAAGGTCTTGGGAGTAAGAGTGAAAGCTCAATGTGTGTGAGTGTAGAATTGAAGTACTACACACACGACATGAATTTAAACACCTAAGGGAAATTGTAGCACGGCCCTTACTAGGGTCTTAGAAATAAGAGCGAAAGCTCAATGTGTGTGAGTGTGAAAATTGAAAGACAACACACACAACTTAAAGGAAACCCACGCAACTTAAACTATATAAGTATAGCTATATCTTAAGGGCTGATTAGGCCCATGTGTGTGTCAAAATCGTGTGTAGCTAAGAGCGAAATAGGCTCAAGTGCACGTGTGTGTGGGTGTGCCAAACAACATTATTACAAGCGGGGGGAGACAATGCTCCATTATTACAACCCCGTATCAAATTTAATTAAGCATAAGCAAGTCTATAAACAAGGACCGAGTTAGGCACTTATGTATAGCTGGTCCGGGTATGATGTAGACGCTAGAAAATCCCCGCTTCTAGTTCTTAGGCCTGAAGCGAATCTTTTCGTGTGTCTAAGTCCTATTTAAGCAAAAGGGCGTGCCAGCTAGCTTGCTTAAGCTAGCGAAGAGATATTTTGAAATCTGACTCCTAATGTGGCGACTGTGAGCAAGGAAGCTCTTTTCGTCGCAAACCTTCTTGCACCGATGCACAAGGGTCAGTCTGTACGCTTAGAAAATTGAGTTTTTGACATGATAACCTAGGAAAATGTTTGAGGTGTTTGATTCGGGCTGTTTTTGTATGTTTTTCAAGTATTATTTCACGTGGATTTGCACGTGCCTATGTCTTTCTTTTTATCCCTTTTCGGGCCAACTAGGCGTGTGTATGCACACGTGACCTAAGTGGGGCGACTTTGAGCGGGAGTGTGAGGTTTGCTTTGATGCAATATGCGTCCTAACTCATGGTATGGCGTATATGCAATGCAAACTCACGCAACTCCAAAGGGAAAACCCGAATTGAAAGACAATGCGGAAGGGAAATGACTTAATGTAAATTGCAAAAGGGAAATTGCAAAAGGGAAATATGGCTATATCTTAAGAGCGGAAAGGCTCAATTGTGCAAGTGTGCGCCGTGTATATATGTAAAGACTACGCACACTGTTGAACCTTAAAACCCAAATCTTAAAGACATAGCCGAAAGGGAAATACTTATAATATATATGGGCCCGAAGGTTGCCAACGTGTGTGTGGGTGTTGTGTGTATATTGAAAGACAACTCACATGACTTAAATGAAATCCAAATATAATTGCAATATGGCCTTGACTAAGGTCTTCGGAGTAAGAGCGAAAGCTCAATGTGTGTGAGTGTAGAATTGAAGTACTACGCACACGACATGAAATTAAACCCAAATATAATTGCAATAGGCCTTGACTAAGGTCTTGGGAGTAAGAGCGAAAGCTCAATGTGTGTGAGTGTAGAAATGAAATACTACGCACACGACATGAAGTAAAACACCCAAAACGAAATTGTAACAGGCCCTTACTCTGGTCTTGAAAATAAGAGCGAAAGCTCAATGTGTGTGAGTGTGAAAATTGAAAGGCAACACACACAACTTAAGCAAAACCCCACACAACTTAAATTATATAAGTAAGTCTATATCTTAAGGACTGATTAGGCCCATGTGTGTGTCAAATCGTGTGTAGCTAAGAGCGGAATAGGCTCAAGTGCACGTGTGGGTGGGTGTGCCAAACCACATTATTACAAGCGGGGGGAGACAACGCTCCATTTTTACAACCCCGTATCAAATTTAATTAAGCTTAAGCAAGTCTATGAACAAGGACCGAGTTAGGCACTTATGTATAGCTGGTCTGGGTGTGACTTGCTTGCGCTTGGGCTGGTGTGTTACCTTGGACTGCAAGAGGGAGCTCCTTGGAAGGCACGACAAGGGAGTGTGCTGGCCGAATGGAAGAGGTGCTGCGGGTGGCGCCTTGGCGCTAGCCGAGTGGAGCTGGCTGGGTTGCTGCCTTGATTGGGGTAGTTAGGGGTGCTTAGGGAAGGAAAGAGGAGCTAAGGTGTCACTAAGGTGTGGGGCAAGTCCAAGGGAGAGGTAAGGCTGAGTGTATTGGCTAGGGGGTGTCTAAGGGAAAGGAGGGGCAGGTTTAAGGGAAGATGCGACAGATGGTGGAGTCGGGTAGATGGGCCGAATGGGGGAAGGCGGCAGGTGGTGGCCGGCTAGATGAAGTGTTGGCAAGGCTGAGGAAGGGTGGCGTGGTGGTGGCTAAGAGTGGAGGGGGAGTAAAGAAAGGGTGGCGGGTGTCAAGGGAGCAGCCGAATGGAAGGTGGTAGGTGCAGCCGATGATGTGGAGTGGAGTTGGCCGGAGGATGGAGGTGGCGTGGAGTGGAGCTAGCGAGGTTCCAAGGTGGAGCAGGTGAGACAAGAGAGAAAGGGATGAGAGAGGAGAGGAAGGGCTGAATTGGCCAAAGATTTCAGGAAAAAACCGCCCACTAGGGGAGGGGTTTTATAGGGTTTTGGTGGGGTCGGTTGGGGCTGGTATTGGGGGGCTGGTTTAGGGGTGTGGTGGTGGTGGTTTGGGGATATAGTGGGCTAGGTTTTTAGGTGGGCCAGATATTTGTCTTAGGTGGTTTTAGGGATATGGTGTGCTATGGATTTAGGTGGGCTGGTTTAGTGGTTTAGGGCTTAGCTAGGTGGGTTGAGCTTAGGGTGAGGTTTAGTGAGGTGGGTTCGGTGTTTAGGCTAGGATTAGGTTGAGATTAGGGGAGGATTAGGGAAGTGGGTTAGGTGATTAGGTTGGGATTAGAGAAGTAGGTTAGGTGATTAGGCTAGGATTAGGTCGGGATTAGGGGGGAATGGCTAGGTAAAGGGGATTAGGCTTTTGATTAGGGTTAGGAGCATCCCTTTGCATGACCCATGGACCTAGTTGCATCAAGTTGGTGCAGCCCTAGGTTAGGTGTAGGTTCATACAAGCTTAAACCTACACTCATTAGGCTAACCCACATGATTAACCCAAAACTTGACACACAAGTCAAGCTTAACACATTTCACTCATATCTTATCCTCCCCATTCTCTCTCATACACAAGATTCCACATGAATTTCTTATGGGCCCCACCTCCATTTATGAGAAGGTGATGTGGGCCCTAGATGTGGATATTGGATTGGATCTTTGGATCCAAATCCAAATCCACATATATGTTTGGATTGGGATCTGGATATATATGGTCCAGATCCAATCCAAAGCTGAATTCTGACTCCTTCAGGGTATGTTCGAAATGAACGGTTTGTGCGGGGCCTGACAGCATCAGTACTCCGTCTTGTGTTGGGTCTTCGCTAACATTGTTGTCCGCTTCTGTTTTCACCTTCTAGAGATGATTTCAAGCAGTTCGTTGATAACAGGGGCTTCGATGTTTGAGATTTTGGGGATGAATCTAACACGAGAGTTGATGTGCCGGGCTCGACATGTGCTTTAGTTCTGGGCTCTCTTTCGCTCTTCTGGTCTTGCTTTCATTAGGCCAAGTCGCTTTGTGGGGTTTCAAAACATCTTTTAAAAGGTTTTAAAACTATATTGTACATATTTTAAAACATATATAGTTTAAACATATGTACAGGGTTTTGCCTAGAAGGCTCCTGGGTTTCCAGACTCAAAATAGCCCTTTGGGGCAACTTTTACAAAACCAGGTTATTTGAGAAGTTCGTGGGATTTTGGGGTGTTTACAGATGCCTCTCTTTGTCATTATCCAAATTGATTTGGATAATGGCAAAGACGACAAACACCCCTTTCAATGTCTCCCTAGATCTAACCACGAAAATATGGGATCGTCCCAATCTTTAGCAAAATCTCACTTTTACAACCCTAGTAGGAGGAGATATCACGCCAAAGGGATCTACAAAACGGTTTCTGGTCCTAAAATGGGATCATGTTATGCAAGTGCCATGCGTGGAAATGCAGATGCATGACATGAGTGGGGTGCCAAGAGTGGCGACCTCCTAGAGACCATATATGGTCGAACTCTTGAGACTTACAAAGGCCCGTTGCTCCAGGTGAGCAGACCCTATGTTGTTCGATGTTCGATTTTCAAAATCTATTTACAAAATTTATTTACAAAAGGGAAAACTGTTTTGAGTCTCAATCCTAAGGATCTCGAGCTCTTCGTGTTTGCCTTTGCTTGAGTCTTGACACTCGCTAATCTAGCGGAGGTTTTATAAGAAAACAAACTATATTTCAAATTCCTACGTCTTACTCAAAACGTCGAATTCTCAAACAAAATGAAATTCAAGTAAGTAAATCCTATTTTTACTTTAGGATTGCCCTAGCGGAGTGTACTCCCGTTTTTCAATAGGCTTTTGGAAGTTTTTCTCCCTTTTGTTTTCTAATTTTTCGAAATTTTTCGAAGTGCTTGTCGGACTCGGATCCACTCGGACATTGGCAATTTTGTGGGGTTTTGTACCTTTGTCCATCATGGGTATCCCATAAGTGATGGGCTTCTCCAAGCGGGTTTTTGAAATGACACTTCCTTTCCATAAGTGATCGTATATCCCTTTCTTCAAATTGGTTTCGAAAAGGGATGCTTTTTTGATCAACTTATGGAAAGTTGAGTTTTCGTGAAGCGAGAGAAGGGTCTTTAGCTCATTTTTAAAATTATCCAGGATGAGCATGACTGCGCATCCTTCGGATATTGGCTCTCTCACTTGCCCTAAAAGGGACCTCCATCGAATAATGAAGGCATGTACGTCTTCGTTCATGCCTTGCTTTGTATCCCTTAAAGTATTTAAAGTCGGTGTGACTTCTACGTTATGTGCAAATCTTTGCATAAAGCAGTTCGCTAACTCTTTAAAAGTAGCGAACTAGCTTAGATCGTAGGAAGCCAGCCATTTGGTAGCTGTGCCTTTAAGGGATAAAGGGAACCAATACACCCATTTCATCGAGTCCTTTTTCTTCTTATGGGCTCGACGTGAGAAAAGTTGCAAGTGAGACCTAGGGTCTCCCATGCCGTCATACCGATGGAAGTTCGGTATTTCATCGTCACTATCTGTTTCATAATCCATAGGTGGTGTAACTCCTTTTCTCTTTATTTTGCCCTTTCAGCAGTTGCTATAGGGCTTTACGGTCCTTTTGTGTGAAGGACTCGTGGTATTGGTTGCCTTCCATTACGGAGGCCTCTTTATGTTTGCGCGGTTTTTCAGGTCTTTTCTTGGCCTTTTGTTCACCATTTGATGAACATGAATCACTTGCTTTAGCCTCTTGGCTAAGAGCATCGATTTTGGTCTCGAATTCCCTTCTCAAATCTTCTATCTCTTCTAGTTTGATTTTATTTTTCAAAACCCTCCTAGAGTGAGAACTTGATGCGCATGAGCCATGGCTCGACACTTCACTTGGGTTTGATTTCGACATGCTTTCAAGCTTTCAAAATCCTATGCATGAAGTACAAGAAAGAGTTAAAATGACACCTTTGGAAATATTTTCGCAAGGTTCCTAGAGTGACTCGATTTTAAAAGACTCACCTCCCACCGGGCGTGCCAAAGCTTGTAGATGCTAGAAAATCCTCGCTTTTGGTTCTTAGGCCTGAAGTGAATCTTTTCGTGTGTCTAAGTCCTATTTAAGCAAAAGGGCATAACAGCTAGCTTGCTTAAGCTAGCAAAGAGATATTTTGAAATCTGACTCCTAACGTGGCGACTGTGAGCAAGCAAGCTCTTTTCATCGCAGACCTTCTTGCACCGATGCGCAAGGGTCAGTCTGTACACTTAGAAAATCAAGTTTTTGACATGATAACCTAGGAAAATGTTTGAGGTGTTTGATTCGGGCTGTTTTTGTATGGTTTTCAAGTTTTATTTCACGTGGACTTGCACGTGTCTATGTCTTTCTTTCTATCCCTTTTTGGGCCAACTAGGTGTGTGTATGCACACGTGACCTAAGTGGGGCGACTTTGAGCGGGAGTGTGGGGTTTGCTTTGATGCAATATGCATCCTAACTCATGGTATAGCGTATATGCAATGCAAACTCACGCAACTCCAATGGGAAAACCCGAATTGAAAGACAATGCGGAAGGAAAATTACTTAATGTAAATTGCAAAAGGGAAATATGGCTATATCTTAAGAGCGGAAAGGCTCAATTGTGCAAGTGTGGGCTGTGTATATATGTAAAGACTACGCACACTGCTGAACCTTAAAACCCAAATCTTAAAGACATAGCCGAAAGGGAAATACTTATAATATATATGGGCCCGAAGGTCGCCAACGTGTGCGTGGGTGTTGTGTGTATATTGAAAGACAACTCACACGACTTAAATGAAACCCAAATATAATTGCAATATAGCCTTGACTAAGGTCTTGGGAGTAAGAGCGAAAGCTCAATGTGTGTGAGTGTAGAATTGAAGTACTACGCACACGACATGAAATTAAACCCAAATATAATTGCAATAGGCCTTGACTAAGGTCTTGGGAGTAAGAGCGAAAGCTCAATGTGTGTGAGTGTAGAAATGAAATACTACGCACACGACATGAAGTAAAACACCCAAAACAAAATTGTAATAGGCCCTTACTTGGGTCTTGAAAATAAGAGCGAAAGCTCAATGTGTGTGAGTGTGAAAATTGAAAGGCAACACACACAAGTTAAGCAAAACCCCACGCAACTTAAATTATATAAGTAAGTCTACATCTTAAGGGCTGATTAGGCCCATGTGTGTGTCAAAATCGTGTGCAGCTAAGAGCGGAATAGGCTCAAGTGCACGTGTGTGTGGGTGTGCCAAACCACATTATTATAAGCGGGGGGAGACAATGCTCCATTATTACAACCCCGTATCAAATTTAATTAAGATTAAGCAAGTCTATGAATAAGGACCAAGTGAGGCACTTACGTATAGCTGGTCCGGGTGTGACTTGCGCTTGGGCTGGTGTGTCACCTTGGGCTGCAAGAGGGAGCTCCTTGGAAGGCGCGGCAAGGGAGTGTGCTGGCCGAATGGAAGAGGTGCTGCGGGTGGCGCCTTGGTGCTAGCCGAGTGGAGCTGGCTGGGTTGCTGCCTTGACTGGGGTAGTTAGGGGTGCTTAGGGAAGGAAAGGGGAGCTAAGGTGTGTCACTAAGGTGTGGGGCAAGTCCTAGGGAGAGGTAAGGCTGAGTGTATTGGCTAGGGGTGTCTAAGGGAAAGGAGGGGCAGGTTTAAGGGAAGATGCGGCAGATGGTGGAGTCGGGTAGATGGGCTGAATGGGGGAAGGCGGCAGGTGGTGGCCGGCTGGATGAAGTGTTGGCAAGGCTGAGGAAGGGTGGTGTGGTGGTGACTAAGAGTGGAAGGGGAGTGAAGAAAGGGTGGCGTTGAGTTGGGATACTAATCAGAGTGGAAGGCTGGCCGGAGGGTGAAGGTAGCGAGTGTCAAGGGAGCAGCCGAATGGAAGGTGGCAGGTGCAGCCGATGACATGGAGTGGAGTTGGTCGGAGGATGGAGGTGGCGTGGAGTGGAGCTGGCCGGGTTCCAAGGTGGAGCAGGTGAGAGAAGAGAGAAAGGGATGAGAGAGGAGAGGAAGGGCTGAATTGCCCAAAGATTTCACGAAAAAACCGCCCACTAGGGGGGGCGGTTTGTAGGGTTTTGGTGGGGTCAGTTGGGGCTGGTATTGGGGGGCTGGTTTAGGGGTGTGGTGGTGGTGGTTTGGGGATATAGTGGGCTGGGTTTTTAGGTGGGCCAGATATTTGTCTTAGGTGGTTTTAGGGATATGGTGTGCTAGGGATTTAGGTGGGCTGGTTTAGTGGTTTAGGGCTTAGCTAGGTGGGTTGGGCTTAGGGTGAGGTTTAGTGAGGCGGGTTAGGTGTTTAGGCTAGGATTAGGTTGAGATTAGGGGAGGATTAGGGAAGTGGGTTAGGTGATTAGGTTAGGATTAGGGAAGGATTAGGGAAGTAGGTTAGGTGATTAGGCTAGGATTAGGTCGGGATTAGGGGGAAATGGCTAGGTAAAGGGGATTAGGCTTATGATTAGGGTTAGGAGCATCCCTTTGCATGACCCATGGACCTAGTTGCATCAAGTTGGTGCAGCCCTAGGTTAGGTGTAGGTTCATACAAGCTTAAACCCACACTCATTAGGCTAACCCACATGATTAACCCAAAACTTGACACACAAGTCAAGCTTAACACATTTCACTCATATCTTATCCTCCCCATTCTCTCTCATACCCAAGATTCCACGTGAATTTCTTATGGGCCCCACCTCCATTTATGAGAAGGTGATGTGGGCCCTGGATGTGGATATTGGATTGGATCTTTGGATCCAAATCCAAATCCACATATATGTTTGGATTGGAATCTGGATATATATGGTCCAGATCCAATCCAAAGCTGAATTCTGACTCCTTTAGGGTATGTTCGAAATGAACGGTTTGTGCGGGGCCTGACAGCATCAGTACTCCGTCTTGCGTTGGGTCTTCGCTAACATTGTTGTCCGCTTCTGTTTTCACCTTCTGGAGATGATTTCAAGCAGTTCGTTGATAACAGGGGCTTCGATGTTCGAGATTTTGGGGATGAATCTAACACGAGAGTTGATGTGCCAGGCTCGACATGTGCTCCGGTTCCGGGCTCTCTTTCGCTCTTCTGGTCCTACTTTCATCAGGCCAAGTCGCTTTGTGGGGTTTCAAAATATCTTTTAAAAGGTTTTAAAACTATATTATACATATTTTAAAACATATATAGTTTAAACATATGTACAGGGTTTTGCCTAGAAGGGTCCTGGGTTTCCAAACTCAAAATAGCCCTTTGGGGCAGCTTTTACAAAACCAGGTTATTTGAGAAGTTCATGGGATTTTGGGGTGTTTACATGTGACTTGCTTGCGCTTGGGCTGGTGAGTCGCCTTGGGCTGCAAGAGGGAGCTCCTTGGGTGGGCACGGCAAAGGAAGGTGTTGGCCGAATGGATGAGGTGTTGCGGGTGGGTGGCGCCTTGGAGCTAGCCGAGTGATGGGGGCTGCCTGGGCTGGGGTAGGGTTGCTTAGGGAAGGTAGGGGGAGCTAAGGTGTTAGCTAGGGGCTGTCTAAGGGAAAGGAGGGGCAGGTGGTGCAGTCGGGTGATGATAGCCAAACGGTGGAAGGTGGCAGGTGGTGGCCGGTTGGATGAGGTGTTGGCTAGGCTGAGGAAGGGTGGCGTGGTGGTGGCTAAGAGTGGAGGGGGAGTGAAGAAAAGGTGGCATTGAGATGGGGTATGTAAACACCCCGAAATCCCATGAACTTCTCAAATAACCTGGTTTTATAAAAGAAGCCCCAAAGGGCTATTTTGAGTCTGGAAACCCAGGAGCCTTCCAGACAAACCCTGTACATACGTTTAAACTATATATATTTTAAAATATGTATAATATTGTTTTAAAACCTTGTAAAATACGTTTTGAAACCCCACAAAGCGGCTTGGCCTGATGAAAGCAGGACCAGAAGAGCCAAAGAGAGCCCGAAACCGGAGCACATGTCGAGCCCAGCACAGCAACTCTCGTGTTAGATTCATCCCCAGGATCTTGAACGTCCAAGTCCCTGTTATCAACAAAAGTCATGTGAAATCATCTCCGGAAGGTGAAAACAGAAGTAGACGACCATGTTGGCGAAGACCCAACGCAAGACGGAGTATTGATGCTGTCAGGCCCCGCACAAACCGTTCATTTCGAACATACCCTGAAGGAGTCAGAATTCAGTTTTGATTGGATCTGGACCATATATATCCAGATCTCAATCCAAACGTATATGTGGATTTGGATTTGGATTTGGATCCAAAGATCCAATCCAATATCCACATCCATGGCCCACATCACCTTCTCATAAATGGAGGTGGGGCCCACTTGAAATTCACGTGGGATTGTGGGCATGAGAGAGAATAGGGAGGATTAAACTTGAGGAAATGTATTAAGCTTGACTTGTGTGTCAAGTTTCAGGTTAATCATGTGGGTTAGCCTAATTAGTGTGGGTTTAAGCTTGTATGAACCTACACCTAACCTAGGGTTGCACCAACATGATGCAATTAAGTCCATGGGCTATGCAAAGGGATGCTCCTAACCCAATCCTAAGCCAAAACCCTTAATCCTAGCCATTTGCCCTAATCCCGGCCTAATCCCAACCTAATCACCTAACCTACTTCCCTAATCCCGGCCTAATCCCAACCTAATCACCTAACCCACCTCCCTAATCCTTCTCTAAACCTAGCCTAATTCCCTTAATCCCAACCTAATCCTAGCCTAAACACCTAACCCACCTAGCTAAGCCCTAAACCACTAAACCACCCCACCTAAACCCTAGCACACCATATCCCTAAAACCACCTAAACTAAATATTTGGTCCCCCCTAAATATCTAGCCCACCTTATCACCACACCACCACCACCTAACCACTAAACCACCCCTTCAAAACCAGCCCAACCGACCTCTTGAAAATCCTATAAACCCCCCCCCCTAGTGGGCGGGTTTTCAAGCTTTTCCCAACCACCTTGGGCCAGCCAGCCCTTCCCCTCCTCTTGCTCTCTTCTCTCACCTGCTCCACCACCACCTCTCGGCCTGCACCACTCCACGCCACCACCACCTACCGGCCAACTCCACTCCTTCCACCCAACTGCATCCACCTTCCACTCGGTTGCCTTCCTTGGACACCCGCCAACCTCCCCTTCCTCTCTAGTTAGTACCTTATCCTAACTCCACCCTATCTTCACTCCCCCTCTACTCTCAGCCACCCCATAGCACCCTACCTTAGCCTAGTCTCCACTCCATCCAGCCGGCCTCCACCTAGCTACCCGCCACCATTCAGCTTTTTCCGACCACACCACCTGTTGCCCTACCTTCCCATTAGACACCCTAACTGGTCCCCAGCCACCTTACCCTTTTCCCCTAGGACCTACCCCTCCTTTCCCTTAAACCAACCCTTAGTTAACACCCTAACTAGCTCCCCTTTGCCGTTCCTAAGCACCCCTAGTTACCCCAGCCGGCCACCACCTAACCTGCCACTAGTCGGCCAGCCACAGCCGGTTGCACCTTGCCACACCTGCAGCCTTCCATCCTCTCCTTTAAACCAGCCCCTAGTCACCCCTTACATCCACCTTCCCTAGAACCTGCCCTACACTTTAGTGACACCCCCTAACTACCCCAGCCAAGACACCACTGCAGCACCCCCCTCCCATCATCCGGCTAGCGCGAAGGCGCCATACCCGCCGCCCTCTTGTCTCCCGGCCAACACTCCTTTGCCGTGCCTTTCCGAGGAGCTCCCTCTTGCAGCCCAAGGCGACGCCCAAGCCCAAGCTCAAGCAAGTCACCTCCGGACCAGCTATACGTAAGTGCCTAACTCGGTCCTTGTTTATAGACTTGCTTAAGCTTAATTAAATTTGATACGGGGTTGTAATAACGGAGCATTGCCTCCCCCTGCTTGTAATAACGTGGCTTGGCACACCCACACACACGTGCACTTGAGCCTATCTCGCTCTTAGTCGTGCACGATTTTGAACACACGGGCCTAATCAGCCCTTAAGATATAAATTTATTTATATAATTTAAGTTGCGTGGGGTTTTGGTTAAGTTGTGTGTGTTGTCTTTCAATTCTCGCACTCACATACATTGAGCTTTCGCTCTTATTGGCAAGACCCAAGTAAGGGCCCTATTATATTTCCCTTGGGTTTAATTTCATGTCGTGTGCGTAGTACTGTAGACGCAGAAAATTTCTGCTCCTAGTTCTTAGGCCTGAAGCGAACCTTTTCATGTGCCTAAGTCCTATTTAAACAAACAGGGCGTGCCAGCTAGCTTACCTAAGCTAGCGAAGATATATTTTAAACCTGACTTCTAATGTGGCGACTGTGAGCAAGCAAGCTCTTGTCGTCGCAGACCTTCTTGTACCGATGCGCAAGGGTCAGTCTGTACGCTTTTAAAATCGAGTGTTTGAGTGGGAAAAACCTACGAAAGCGGTTTGAGGTGTTTGATTCGGGTCTTTTTAGTATGATTTTCAGATTTTAGATCACGTGGATTTGCACGTGCCTAAGTCTTTCTTTTTATCCCTTTACGGGCCACCTAGGTGTGTGTTATGAACACTCCACTAAATGTGGCGACTTTGAGTGGGACTATGGGGTTTGCTTTGATGCAATATGCGTCCTAACTCGTGGTATGGCGTATATGCAATGCAAACTCATGCTACTCCAAAGGAAAAACCCGAATTTAAAGACAATGCCGAAGGGAAATGACTTGTAATGGAAATTGCTGAAGGGAAATGACTTGTAATGTAAATGCCGAAGGGAAATGATTTGTAATGTAAATGCTGAAGGGAAATTGCCGAAGGGAAATACGTATATAATGTATATATGGGCCCTTACTTGGGTCTTGCAAATAAGAGCGAAGGCTCAATGTGGGTGCGTGCGAGAATTGAAGTACTACACACACGACATGAAATGAAACCCAAATATAACTTGCAATATGGCCTTAACTAAGGTCTTGGGAATAAGAGCGAAAGCTCAATGTGTGTGAGTGCTTGAATTGAAGTACTACGCACACAACATGAAAGTAAACCCAAATATAAATTGCAGTATGGCCTTAACTAAGGTCTTGGGAATAAGAGCGAAAGCTCAATGTGTGTGAGTGCTTGAATTGAAGTACTACTCACACAACATGAAATAAACCCAAGGATAGTATAACACGGCCCTTACTTGGGTCTTACAAATAAGAGCGAAGGCTCAATGTGTGTGAGTGCGAGAATTGAAAGACAACACACACAACTCAAGCAAAAACCCTACGCAACATAAACTATATAAATAAATTTATATCTTAGGGGCTGATTAGGCCCGTGTGTGTTCAAAATCGTGCACAACTAAGAGCGAGGTAGGCTCAAGTGCACGTGTGTGTGGGTGTGCCAAGCCACGTTATTACAAGCGGGGGGAGACTATGCTCCGTTATTACAACCCCGTATCAAATTTAATTTAAGCAAGTCTACAACTAAGGACTGAGTTAGGCACTTACTTTTAGCTGGTCCGGAGGTGACTTGCTTGAGCGTAGGCTTGGCTTCGCCTTGGGATGCAAGAGGGAGCTCCTCGGAATGGAACGGTAAGGGGAGATGCTGGCCGGGTGACTTGGGTGCGCGGGAAGGGTGCCTTGAAACTGGTCGGCTGCTAGGATTGTGCTACCGGGGTGCTTTGGGCTAAGGTGTCTAAGGAGGATCACTAAGGGATAGTGTGGTGTTAGAAAAGGTGGCGCTAAGGGGAGCCTAAGGGAATGCCTAAGGGAAAAGTATGGCTGGCCGAGAGGTGGTGCAGTCGGCTGGGGTGGCCGACTAAGGGGAGTTTAGGGGTGGCCGGGTGCTAAGGTAGCTAAGGAATGGCAAGGATGGGAAGGGAGCTAGCTAGGGTGTGGTGTAAGGTAGGGCTAAGGGCTGGTGGAAAGTGGTATGGGCAGGTCTTAGGGAGCCAAGTGGGGTGGTCGGGTATCACTAGGGGAAGTGGTTCATGGCGGGTGATGTAAAGGTTGAGGTCTGGCTGAATGGGTAAGGGTGGCAGGTGGCAAAGGAGGATGCTAAGTGGTGGTGGTATGGATGGTTGAGAGTGGAGGAGGAGTGAAGAAGAGGTAGAGTTAGGTTGGGGTACTAACCGGGTGGTGAAGAGTTGGCGATGGATGGAAGAAGGGCAGCCGGGTGGTGAAGGTTGCAGCGTGGAGTGGAGTTCGACCGGGGGATGAAGGTGGCACGAGGTGGAGCTTGGCTGGAGTAGTGGTGGTGCAGGTGGAAGGAGGGCAGCAAGGTGGAAGGCTCGGCTGGGAGGAGATGGGAGAGGCCAAGGTCGGCTGGCCCAAGGTGGTGAAGATGGAAAACCCGCCCACTAGGGGGGGTTTATATAGGTTTGGAGATGGCGGTTGGGGCTGGTTTTTGGAAGGTGGTAAGGTGGTTTAGGTGGTGGTGGTGTGGTGATAAGGTGGGCTGGTTTTGAGGAGGGGCCAAATATTTTGGTTAAAGGGGTTTTAGGTATATGGTGTGCTAGGTTTAGGTGGGGTGGTTTAGGGGTTTAGGGCTTAGCTAGGTGGGTTGGTTTTGGGGTGAGGTTTAGTGAGGTGGGTTAGGTAATTAGGCTAGGATTAGGTTAGGTTTAAGGAAATTAGGCTAGGTTTAGGGGAGGATTAGGGAAGTGGGTTAGGTGATTAGGTTGGGATTAGGCCGGGATTAGGGAAGTGGGTTAGGTGATTAGGCTAGGTTTAGGACGGGATTAGGATAAAAGGCTAGGATTAGGGTTTTTTGATTAGGATTGGGTTAGGAAGCTCCCTTTGCATAACCCATAGACTAAATTGTATCATGTTGGTGCAGCCTTGGGTTAGGTTTTGGCTAATACAAGCTTAAACCCATGCTAATTAAGCTAACCCACATGATTAACCCGAAACTTGACACACAAGTCAAGCTTAATTACAATTACCCTCAAATCTTATCCTCCCCCACTCTCTCTCATGCCCATAATCCCATGTGAATTTCAAGTGGGCCCCACCTCCATTTATGAGAAGGTGATGTGGGCCATGGATGTGGATATTGGATTGGATATCTGGATCCAAATCCAAATCCAAATCCACACATAGGTTTGGATTGGGATCTGGATATATATGGTCCAGATCCGATCCAAACTAAATTCTGACTCCTTCAGGCTGTGTTCGAAACGAACGGTTTGTGCGGGGTCTGACAACATCAGTACTCCGTCTGCGTTGGGTCTTCGCCAACATGATCGTCTGCTTCTGTTTTCACCTTTTGGAGATGATTTCAAGTGATGTCTGATTATAACAGGGTCTTGGACGTTTGAGATCCTGGGGGTGGATTCAATACGAGAGTTGCTATGCCGGGCTCGACTTGTTCTCCGGTTTCGGGCTCTCTTTAGCTCTTCTGGTACTGCTTTGATCAGGCCAAGCTTGCTTTGTGGGGTTTCAAAACATATTTTAACAGGTTTTAAAACATATTATACATATTTAAAACATATAAGAGTTTAAAACATCTATACAGGGTTGCCTAGAAGGCTCCTGGGTTTCCAGACTCAAAATGGCCCTTTGGGGCTGCTTTTATAAAACCAAGTTGATTCAAGAAATTCGTGGGATTTCGGAGTGTTTACAAGTACTTCAATTCTCGCACTCACACACATTGAGCTTTCGCTCTTACTCCCAAGACCTTAGTTAAGGCCATATTGCAATTTATATTTGGGTTTTATTTAAGTCGTGTGAGTTGTCTTTCAATATACACACAACACCCATGCAACATGTTGGCGACCTTCGGGCCCATATATATTATAAGTATTTCCCTTTCGGCTATGTCTTTAAGATTTGGGTTTTAAGGTTTAGCAGTGTGCGTAGTCTTTACATATATACACGGCACACACTTGCACTATTGAGCCTTTCCGCTCTTAAGATATAGCCATATTCCTCTTTTGCAATTTCCCTTTCGCAATTTCCCTTCTGCAAATTACATTTCAAGTCATTTCCCTTCCGCATTGTCTTTCAAATTCGGGTTTTCCCTTTGGAGTTGCGTGAGTTTGCATTGCATATATGCCATACCATGAGTTAGGATGCATATTGCATCAAAGCAAACCCCATACTCCCGCTCAAATTCACCCCACTTAGGTTACGTGTTCATAACACACACCTAGTTGGCCTGAAAAGGGATAAAAAAGAAAGACATAGGCACGTGCAAATCCACGTGAAATAAAATCTGAAAATCATACAAAAACAACCTGAATCAAACACCTCAAACACGTTTTCGTAGGTTCTCATATTCCAAAACTCGATTTTTAAAGTGTACAGACTGACCCTTGCTTATCGGTGCAAGAAGGTCTGCGACGAAAAGAGCTTGCTTGCTCATAGTCGCCACGTTAGGAGTCAGATTTAAAAATATCTCTTCGCTAGCTTAAGTAAGCTAGTTGGCACGCCCTTTTGCTTAAATATGACTTAGACACACGAAAAAGTTTGCTTCAGGCCTAAGAACTAGGAGCGAAAACTTTCTGCGTCTACAGTAATTTGGCACGCCCGGTGGGACACGAGCCTTTTTAAAATTGAGTTATCCTAGGAACCTTGTGAAAATATTTTCCAAAAGGTGTTGTTTTTAACTCTTTCTTTATTGTACTTCATACGTAGGAATTTTGAAAAGCTTGAAAGCATGTCAAAATCCAACCCAAGTGAAGTGTCGAGCCAAGGCTCATGCGCATCAAGTTCTCACTCTAGGAGGATTTTGAAAAATAAAATCAAACTAGACGAGATAGAAGACTTGAGAAGGGAATTCGAAGCCAAAATCGATGCTCTCAGCCAAGAGGCTGAAGTAGGTGATTCATGTTTATCGAATGGTGAACAAAGGGCCAAGAAAAAAATTGAAAAGCCTCGCAAGCATAAAGAGGCCTTCGTAATGGAAGGCAACCAATACCATGAGTCATTCACACAAAAGGACCATAAAGCCCTATAGCAGAAAGGGCAAAATAAAGAGAAAAGGAGTTACACCCTGTCTGATTTTTTACCCATGGATTATGAGACAGATAGTGATGATAAAATACTGAACTTTCATCGATATGACGGCATGGGAGACCCTAGGTCTCACTTGCAACTTTTCTCGCGTCGAGCCCATAAGAAGAAAAAGGACTTGATGAAATGGGTGTATTGGTTCCCTCTATCCCTTAAAGGCACAGCTGCCAAATGGTTGGCTTCCTACGACTTAAGCTAGTTCGCTACTTTTGAAGAGTTAGCGAACTACTTTATGCAAAGATTTACACATAACGTAGAAGTCACGCCGACTTTAAACACTTTAAGGGATACAAAGTAAGGCATGAACGAAGACGTGCATGCCTTCATTATATGATGGAGGTCCCTTTTAAGCCAAGTGCGAGAGCCAATATCCGAAGGATGCGCAGTCATGCTCATCCTAGATAATTTTAAAAGTGAGTTAAAGACCCTTCTCTCGCTTCACGAAATCTCAACTTTCCATAAATTGATAAAAAAAGCATCCCTTTTCAAAACAAACTTGAAAAAAGGGATATACGATCACCTATGGAAAGGAAGTGCCATTTCCAAAACCCGCTTGAAGAAGCCTATCACTTATGGGCTACCCACGATGGACAAAGGGGCAAAGCCCCATAAAATCGCCAATGTCCGGGTGGATCCAGGTCTGGCGGGCACTTCGAAAAATTTTGAAAAACTAGAAAACAAAAGGGAGAGAAATTTCCAAAAATCGATTGAAAAACGGGAGTACACTCCGCTGGGGCAACCTGTGTCGGAGGTCCTAGACCTCCTACTTGCCCAGGGCATGATTGAACTTCCCAAAATCCCCGAGGGAGTCACTTCCAAATGGGGATATTTAAATCATTTTTGCAAGTATCATCGGCTCAAAGGCCATGATACAAAGCGTTGTTTCTCCCTTTTAAACAAAATCGAGAACTTGATAGCGGAGGGCCGACTCCAGGTCACTGCGGAACCTGAGCCAACTCAAGCTATCTTTAAAGAACCCTTTCCCAAGCACGCCAGTAGCAGTGGGAAAGGAAAGGAGGTACGTACCCTCACTTTTTGAAAGATCTAGCGCATTCATCTGAGTCTGGTCGACCCACTTGTGCGTCTACCCTTGTGCTTTACAAGAAGCCCGCCCAAGTAGTCATCCGGGGACCACCAAGAGTTGAATCCCTGGCTAAACCAGTTTTAAAACTCCAAGGTGCTCCTAAACTCTCAATTAGAGCCAGTTTAAGTGCGAACCCTAGGTTGGTCATGGAGGAAGTGACAAGATCTGGGAGGATCTATCAACCCCCGCACCTATAAAGTGCTAAAAAGGTGGTCAGTGTGCCTGGCCCCTCAAAAGCATGTATTCCTAGAGTTCTGCCAAAAGCAGACAATGGGAAAGTGGTCTTAAACCCTTATGATTTCGAAAACCATCTTTCAAAGATTCCTATCCACATGTTCATCCTAGAGCTTATACAAACTTCGCCTAGGCATAGACTGGTGCTAGAGAAAATTCTAGAAAGAGCTAAGGTTAGTTCGAACATAAGTCCTGAATCCCTATTTGACCAAGTGGCGTCAATAGTAGCCAAATCGCCCATCACTTTCTCGGAAGATGATGTAGACAGACCCTACGAGTCCCCAACCAGGCCCTGCATATCAAGGTGGTTCTGAATAACCACTCTCTGGACAGGTGCCTAGTCGATGGGGGAGGAGGGCTCAACATCCTTCCACTTCATGTGGCGTACCAAATCAGAGTCACCTTGACTTATGTGAACCCAAGTCCCATCGTTATCACTGGATACGATGGGAATGCGTCTAGACCCTTAGGATCGATCGAACTCCCTATGGAAACAGGAGGGATCACACACACGGGGGTGTTCCATGTCTTGGACATTCACCCCTATTATAACCTGTTGTTGGGAAGGCCCTAGATACACAACTTGTGCGCTATGCCATCCACCTTCCACAGGTGTGTCAAGATCCCTTTTAGGGACCAAGTCGTGGTGATCCTAGGTGAGAGTCACCCTCAGCTTCAGGGGATCATAAACTCCCCTTGTTTGTCGAGCTCCCAGGCCCATGAGGCTAACCTAGGGCATACCATGGTTGAGCCGCCAAGGCTCGTGTTAACAAGTCCTAGGAAGGTCGTATACGTCAGGGGACTGCCCAAAGCAGGCCCCCTCCCCATCCTGACCCTTCTAGGAAGACCCAAACATCCCTTATTTCCAAAACCCCTGGACAAAAAGCCATACGAGCTCAATATGGACGACAGCAAGTTCCAGGACCATGATTCATACCCTAACTTTTCAAAAAACAAGAAATCGTGGAACATGCTGTTGACCATGGGCTACACGCCCTATAAAAGTCTAGGGGCACAAAACTAGGGTCTCCTAGAGCCCATCCTTCCTAGGGCCAACCCAAGCCAATACGGGATCGGCTACAATCCCAAAATACCGCCAGAGCCACCCCCTGTGACCACTTGGGTCAAGGGTGCCCTAGAGCCTACCCTAGAAGAGACCTACGATTTAGACCTCTTATTCCGAGTCTAACCCGTAGTGTTTTCCCTTTGTAGGTATGATGGAAGATCCCTTTCATAAAAATACAAAAACATTTGAAAAACTTAAAATCGAAAAAATCAAAAAAATGCAAAAACCAAAAACATTGGAAAATCAAAAACTCGAAAATAGGGTAGTTTGTATAGTTCCTAAAGTTCTTGTTTTGCAAAATACCAAAAAGATTTTGTACATAGCTGCTCCTGGTAAGACTTTGGAAAGAGAAAAGGATTTCGAAAAGAACGTCGTCTGCATAGCCAGATCAAAAATTTCGAAATCAATTAAAAATCTAAGTACAAAACTAGGTCTTTTGAAAACTCATGCATAAAATTCCCTCAGGTCTATAACCCACGAGAATGATCGAAGCTCAGAAGTGGATCCCCTTGAGGAAGATCCCACTTCTGAGCTCCTAGAATTTCATAAAATTCTCGATTTTGAAAGACCTTCTAATTCAGTAGGAGGAGATTTCATAGAGGTGAACCTAGGGAGTGATTCCAATCCCAAACTCATCAAGATAGGCGCATGTTTGCATGAGCATGAAAGATCAACAATCATTGTATTTCTATGAACCTATTTAGATGTGTTTGCATGGACGTATGAAGACATGCCGGGCATAGACCCCAGCATTGTCGAACATCATCTTCCCTTAGATGCGGATGTGTAAACACCCCAAATCTTCTATATTTCAAAAACTCTCAAAAACACCAAAAAGCTCGTTTGAGCCAAAACGACAACCTGTTTTAAAATGTGAAAACAGGTACAGAAGGCAAAGGAAGACCCTAGGCCCGAAGAGGATTCAAGCCCAGAGCTTCAGAAGCCACTCCCTGATAAAAAAACAAAAGAAAGCAGAGCCTGTTTGATGAAAAGCTCAACGGAGTCCAGAACGGCGAGACGGAGTCTGGACGACAAAGTTGGGGAAAACCTAGCACCAGACGGAGCACTGATGAAGCTAGTGCCCACACAGATCGTTCGCCTCGAGAAGCCAAGAAGGACTATCCGAAGAAATTTTGATTTGGATCTGGACCATATATATCTAGATCCAAATCCATGTAATGAATAGTGTTTGGGTCGATCCAAATAGTGTTTGGATTTGGATTGGATCCAAATAGTGTTTGGATTGGACCGGATCTGGATCAAAATATCCATATCCATATCCATAAAAATGTTGGGTTTGGATCGGATATGAATCTCAAAATATCTGAGATCCAATATCCAGATCCAAATAGTGTCTGGATTTGGGTCTGGATCCAAACCCCAAACCCAAACCCAAATCCAAGACCCACCTCAAATGTCTATAAATAGAGGTGAGGGGGTCCATGTAAAGGGTTCATGCAAATATTTGGGAGGAGAGAGAGGGAGTGATAGACCTAGCCATGTGGGCTCATTGGGTGAGGTGGGTTCAAGCCATGTGGGCTAAGTGGGTCTAGACCTAGGGGCTGCAACCAAGGTGGGCTGGACCAAGTGGCTGCAACCGTGGAGACGTGGGCTCAAGCCATGAAGGACCGGCTCCAAGAGGTAAGCCTAACCTAACCTAGCCATTCTCTCTACACCCCTCTAAACCTAACCCAACCTAGCCTAGGTTCGAACCTACCTAACCCCAACTGAACCTAACCCTAACTGAACCAACCTAACCCTAACTGAACCCTAACTAGACCTAACCTAACCCCAACCGCCTCAAAACATCCCCCAAACCACGAACCGAAACCCCCGGACGCCTACCGCGCGCCCTGCTTCCAGCCGCGCAGCCCTGACGCTGTCGCGCCCTGCCGCGCGCCTCACCTGACGCTGCTACGCCCCTCGGTTGCCTGCACGCCCCGCGCCACAGTGCGTCCTGCACCACAGCGCACCCCGCACCACTGCAGCCACGTCAGGCGCCCGTCTGCTGCGCCAGGCGCCCAACGGCCGCTCCAGCCACCCGACTGCTTCCTGCCGACCTAACCTGCACCTTGGCCGTGACTTGCACCCTAGGACAGACCCTAAACAACCCCTGTCTTGGCTGAACCTAAGCTTCCCTAAGGCCCTAACCGTGCCCCATAGAACCTCCCTCAAAGCCACCTAGGATAACCCCCTCTTGGCTGCCCAAGGTGAACCGTGAGCCCACGTGCAAGCAAGTTGAACATGGACCAACTATTTGTAAGTGTCTAAACTTGGTCTATTACATTAACTTGCTTTATATTCAATTAAATTTTGATACGGGGTTGTAGTAAAGAAGCTTCATCTCCCCCCGATTGTAATAACGTGGTTTGACACACCCACACACACGCGCACTTGAGCCTTTCCGCTCTTAGTCGTACACTTCTTGCACACACACGGGCCTAACAAGCCCTTAATATATAGTTATATTTATATATTTTAAGTCAAGGGGGTTTTTAACTAAGTCGTGTGTGTTGTCTTTCCATTTTCCACACGCACACACATTGAGCCTTCGCTCTTATTTTCAAAACCCAAGTAAGGGCCCCTACATATACTCTATATAAAGTATTTCTTTCGGCTATGTCTTTAAGATTCGGGTTTTAAGGTTCAAGTCGTGTGCATTGTCTTTCAAATATATACACGACACACACTTACACAATTGAGCCTTTCTGCTCTTAAGATATAGCCATATTTTCCCTTCCGCTATTTACTTTACACGTCATTTTCCTTCGGCTATTTACTTTACAAGTCATTTCCCTTCGGTTATTTCCCTTCGGCATTTGTCTTTACATTCGGGTTTTCCCTTTGGAGTAGCGTGAGTTTGCATTGCATCTACGCCATACCACGAGGTAGGACGCATATTGCATCGAAGCAAGCCCCATACTCCCGCTCAAATTCGCCCCATGTAGTGGAGTGTTCATAACACACACCTAGGTGGCCCATAAAGGGATAAAAAGAAAGACTTAGGCACGTGCAAATCCACGTGATCTAAAATCTGAAAATCATACAAAAACAACCCGAATCAATCGTGCAAACACGCCAAGACTTAGGCTATTTCGATGCACGCCCATCGTGCCTACGCAGATTAAAATTTGAAAGACTTAGGGTCGTCCAACCCTTACAAAATCAAAATCGCCCAAATGCATGGTTTTCAAAAGGTTTTAAAACACTTATTCATTCAAAATATATTTTGAGTTAAACTTGTTTTAAAAACGAAGTCTCTAAGCGTACAGACTGACCCTTGCGCATCGGTGCAAGAAGGTCTGTGATGTAAAAATCCCGCTTGCCTACAATCGCCTTTCAAAAGTCAAATTATTTTCAAAACATACTTTGCTTGTTAAAGTAAACTAGCTGGCACGCCCATAAAGCGAAGTAGATTGCGAAAAGGTTCACTTCAAGCCTAAGAACCCGTAAGTGAAAATTTTCGGTGTCTACAGAATTGGCACGCCCGGTGGGACCTGGGACTTAAGCAGACTTCAAACAAACGAGTTATACTCAAATTTTCGAAAAAAAGAGTGTTTTTTCAAAAATCGTGCATACTTAGAAAAATTGCATGAAAATGGATAGAAAGCTACAAAAATCTTTGTTGAGTAAACTAGAAGAGGTTTTCAAAACAGATAAAGCCCAAAAAGAGCTTCATGACATTTCAAAAATATTTCAAAAGATGGATGCTTTAAGCAAGGAGCTTAAAGCCCATCGAACACATAGTAGCTCTTCTAGGGCACATATAGATCATGAATTAAAAACCGATCTCAAACTCAACGAAGGATTGGAGATTAGAGACAAATCCCGGCAAAGGGATAAGTCATCCACTCCTACAGCTTGAAGCTTTTCAAAATCCATAGAAAAACCAGAAAAAGATTTTTCTATTTCAAAAAACCAAAAAAATCTTGAAAATTTGGAAAAAGACCAAAAAATTGAAAAACAAAATGTTGGAATTTCGAAAACTTCAAGTAAAAGTCCTAAGTCTAGGCACACACATACAGTGGGACATGAAGTCCATACCCTACAAAGGAACGAGAGTGAAAAACAGGAAGGTTTCGAAAGGAAACGCCTCGTAAAACCACGGGGGCTCAAAACAGAGTTACCCGGGAAATCGGCCTGCTCTCACCCTAAAAAGGTAGACAAGCCACAAAGAGGTATGCCTGAAACCTGTCCTTCTCAATACTCTCTTCTTCATATAGGGTCATCAGATGCATTGGATAACCCCTATGCACACACAAACCCACAAACTGTGCCAAAACTTGAGGATTTTCAAGGTGCGCCAACTGTCGCGCACCATTCAAAGGAATTTCAAAAACAAAAAGAAGTTCCGAAAATGGTAGACATGGAGACCCCTAATGCATGCATCGACATCTTAGGAGCTCATAACCCTACCATAGAAAAACCCACTTCTTCGAGCCTAGTCTTGTGCCCTGGAACCAAGGCTATGGCTTTGAAACAAAAAAATCAATCCCTAGGGGCACCACGAGTTGAACCTAGGGACCAAGTCAAAAACTTCAAGGGACCTTGCATGGCTCCCCTTGAAGTAAATTTTTCCCAAAATGGGGTATGGAACCATAAGTTTTCCATAACCCTGCTATGTCCAAAACTCCTCAAGGAACCAAGCTTGGCTTTCCTTGAGGGCAAAGTCTCCCAAACCAGGTTTGTATGGAAGCCCAAGTCTTCCATCACCCCGGAATCCAAACTCCCGATATCCAAAAGGGTATATATCCCCAACATGGACGATTCCATGTTCCAAGACCATGATTTATACCAAAACTTTTCAAAAAGCAAAAAGTCTTGGAACATGATTCTGAATATGGGATATAATCCCTATGCGGGCCTGGGAACCCGAAACTAAGGTAGGCTTGAGCCTGTCCTACCTAGAACCAATAGGGAACGATATGGACTGGGCTACAACCCACCCATACCCCCAGAGCCACCACCTAAGACCATCTGGGTCAAGGGTGCCCTGTAGAACCTCTAAAAACCGAAACCCATGTCTTAGACCTATCTGATTAGAGTCTGATTCATGAATGTTTTCTTTGAAGGTTCAATGGAAGATCCCTACTTTTGAAAAAGACCAAAAAAATTGAAAACTCTCAAAATCTCAAAAACATTTGGAAAAACGAAAATTCCAAAAAGAAATTTTGTTTCAAAAGCCTTTGGCCATGTACAAAGCCCATTTTCGAAAAATTGTAAAAATGCTTTCGAAAATTGTATATACTCCCTGAAACCAAGTATCCAAAAAGCTGGTCCTATCCACCCCTTTTGCCTAGAGCTTTTTCAAAAATGAAAAGCTCGAGAATCACCAAAGCAAGGAGGAATAAACACCTCCAAGCTTCCTGAACTTCACAAAATCCTTAACTTATGGAAAAATTGGGGATTTTTAGAAATAAGTTAACCCATAGTGTGTGCATAAGCATCATGCATTACACTTTGAAATCATTCATATGCATCGAGTCTAGACATCATTCTAGAAATCAAATTCAGGGTTTTGCAAAACCAAAGGGGCAATAAGAGTCGACCCCCTAAGTATCGAGCCTTCATAGGCATGTCTCCATACAAATCAAAACCAACACCTTCGAGACAAATTTTAAAAGGAAATGAGAATCTCGAAAAAGGGTTAGCATTTCACAAAAACCTTTCATGGCTTTGAAAAGAAAGATTTTCTTCAACTTCTGGTTTGTATAAAAACCTTGATTGTGTTAGGATAAAGAACATGAATCTCACGATGAAATATGGAGACCATGTCAAAACTAAAACCTGATGGCCATGACGATCACTTAGGGTTGGTTATGTTTCCCATCCTTGAGCCAAAAAGTCTCATGATCATGTTAGAAAAACCATGGAAGTGCATGGACATGAACATACCATTGTCCATCCAAAATCCCTTTGAAAAGCCATGGCCCTTCACCATATGGCCATGCGAAATTCCCATCAAGCTAGGGGCATTTTTAAATACAGCCCCTAGACACTTTCCATGGATAAGCGAATGCATCTCCTTCATGATTTGTGAGATACATTTCATGTGTTCCTCGTTGCATAAAAACATGTATTTCCATTTTAAATCACATGGAGTGCATAGCATGCATCATATCACCCCGAAGAAAGCCCAAAAGGGTGGCAAACTCGAGTAGGAATGTCCCCATGTCTTCAAAAGGGCAACAAAAATTAGAAATTTGTTGATATTGTGGGTAGAAATTAGCAAAACCCCGAAAATGCCCGAATATTCAAAAGGGTTTATGTTGAATTCTTTTTCAAAAAGATTTTGAAAAATCGAACTCCTTTGAAACTTCTTGAAAGAAGGATCGAAGTAGATTGTATAACCCCGAATGGAGGAATCTATACTTTTCGAAAAGTAGAGTCTTCCAAAAATGAATTGGCGATATTTCAAAGAACCCTGGCTTACAAGATTAAGCCTTGTTCAAAATATCAAAATATTTTCAAATAGCAGATGCTATTAAGAAATAGGACGATCTCGTTTGAATTGAGTAACTAAAGGGATAAGCCTTCCCCCATCCTACTTTCTCTCCGAAAAGGAAAATTGGCTTTGTTCAAAAGAAAAAAAAAATGAGAATGCAAAAACTCCTCCGAAAGTGGTCTTCCCTTCATAAACAGGGAATACAAAAACTCCCCCGAAAGAGGTCTTCTCGTTTCAAAAGAAAAAGGAGATATAAAAACACTCCTCCCAAAGAGGTCTTCCCTTCATAAACAAGGAATACAAAAACTCCTCCAAAGAGCTGTTCTCCTTTAAAGAAAAGAGGGATTAATGAAAAAATACTCCCAATGGGAGACCCTCTATGAAAAAAAGAAACAAAAAGCCAAAGCTCCAAAGAGCGATTTTCCGATTCTTTGCCTAAAACCACGGGACGCTTCAGAAGGGACCATGGTATCTCTTTCCCATATCCCTACGGCTTATCCCCGAGGAAAAAGATTGAAATTTGCGAAAATCCTAAAGTACGAATAAAATCGGCTTATTTGGATTTCATTTTGTTTGAGAACTCGACTTTGTTTTGTAGGAAATGGAACTTTGAAATGTTTTCCAAGTTTTCCTACCCAAAAACCACTACTGAGTAGCAAGTATTGAAACCCGAATGAAGGGAAATATGAAAAATGGAAGTCCTTTTCGATACAAGTTAAAAGGAGTTCCTTTTCAAAAAGAAATCTTCGAAAAAATCCATGAATGTCAAAAAGACAAGGGTACAACCTGCTTAGAGCAGACAGCCTCAAAAGGCTCTCTCTCTAAAGCTCAAAAACCCGAAAAATGTCGAGAATACATGGGTAAAAACCTGCTCAGAGCAGCCAGCCTCAAAAGGCTCTCTTCGGGCTCAAAAACCAAAAATAAATTTTTCTCATGCATGCATTCAAAGAGTCGTTCGTGCATGATCATACATATAGGGAAATAGCTAGGAAAAGCCCCCTTCTGCTAAAAATCCCCACCTGTGGAAAAAGAAAATAGGGTTTTTGTGAAATAAATGGTGTATTCTCGAGAAAATTTGAGAGAAAAACCAAAATGGGGTGTTTCTTCTTTGCCATTATCCAAATACATTTGGATAATGCCAAAGAGGGGCATCTGTAAACACCCCAAATCTTCTATATTTCAAAAACTCTCAAAAACACCAAAAAGCTTGTTTGAGCCAAAACGACAACCTGTTTTAAAATGTGAAAACAGGTACAGAAGGCAAAGGAAGACCCTAGGCCTGAAGAGGATTCAAGCCCAGAGCTTCAGAAGCCACTCCCTGATAAAAAAAACAAAAGAAAGCAGAGCCCGTTTGATGAAAAGCTCAACGGAGTCCAGAACGACGAGACGGAGTCCGGACGACAAAGTTGGGGAAAACCCAGCACCAGATGGAGCGTTGATGAAGCCAGTGCCCGCACAGATCGTTCGCCTCGAGAAGCCAAGAAGGACTGTCCGAAGAAATTTTGATTTGGATCTAGACCATATATATCTAGATCCAAATCCATGTAATGAATAGTGTTTGGATTTGGGCCAATCCAAATAGTGTTTGGATTTGGATTGGATCCAAATAGTGTTTGGATTGGATCGGATCTGAATCAAAATATCCAGATTCATATCCATAAAAATGTTGTGTTTGGATCAGATACGGATCTCAAAATATCCAAGATCCAATATCCAGATCCAAATAGTGTTTGGATTTGGGTCTGGATCCAAACCCCAAACCCAAACCCAAATCCAAGACCCACCTCAAATATCTATAAATAGAGGTGAGGGGGTCCATGTAAAGGGTTCATGCAAATATTTGGGAGGAGAGAGAGGGAGTGATAGACCTAGCCATGTGGGCTCATTGGGTGAGGTGGGTTCAAGCCATGTGGGCTAAGTGGGTCTAGACCTAGGGGCTGCAACCAAGGTGAGCTGGACCAAGTGGCTGCAACCGTGGAGACGTGGGCTCAAGCCATGAAGGACCGGCAACAAGAGGTAAGCCTAACCTAACCTAGCCATTCTCTCTACACCCCTCTAAACCTAACCCAACCTAGCCTAGGTTCGAACCTACCTAACCCCAACTGAACCTAACCCTAACTGAACCAACCTAACCCTAACTGAACCCTAACTAGACCTAACCTAACCCCAACCGCCTCAAAACATCCCCCAAACCACGAACCAAAACCCCCGGACGCCTATCGCGCGCCCTGCTTCTAGCCGCGCAGGCCTGACGCTGTCGCGCCCTGTCGCGCGCCTCACCTGACGCTGCCGCGCCCCTCGGCTGCCTGCACGCCCCGCGCCGCAGCGCGTCCTGCGCCACAGCGTGCCCCGCGCCACTGCAGCCGCGTCAGGCGCCCGTCTACTGCGCCAGGCGCCCAACGGTCGCGCCAGCCACCCGACTGCTTCCTACCGACCTAACCTGCACCCTGGCCGTGACCTGCACCCTAGGACTGCCCTAAACAGCCCCTGTCTTGGCCGAACCTAAGCTTCCCTAAGGCCCTAACCGTGCCCCATAGAACCTCCCTCAAAGCCACCTAGGATAACCCCCTCTTGGCTGCCCAAGGTGAACCGTGAGCCCACGTGCAAGCAAGTTGAACATGGACCAGCTATTTGTAAGTGTCTAAACTTGGTCTATTACATTAACTTGCTTTATATTCAATTAAATTTTGATACGGGGTTGTAGTAAAGGAGCTTCGTCTCCCCCCGATTGTAATAACGTGGTTTGACACACCCACACACACGCGCATTTGAGCCTTTCCGCTCTTAGTCGTACACTTCTTGCACACACACAGGCCTAACAAGCCCTTAATATATAGTTATATTTATATATTTTAAGTCAAGGGGGTTTTTAATTAAGTCGTGTGTGTTGTCTTTCCATTTTCCACACGCACACACATTGAGCCTTCGCTCTTACTCCCAAGACCTTAGTAAAGGCCTTATTGCAGTTATATTTGGGTTTCATTTATGTTGTGTGAGTTCTCTTTACATTCCCACACGCACACACATTGAGCCTTCGCTCTTACTCCCAAGACCTTAGTCAAGGCATACTGCAATTTATATTTGGGTTTCATTTCATGTCGTGTGTGTAAGTCTTTCAATTCAAGCACACACACACATTGAGCCTTCACTCTTATTTGCAAGACCCAAGTAAGGGCCCCTACATATACTCTATATAAAGTATTTCTTTCGGCTATGTCTTTAAGATTCGGGTTTTAAGGTTCAAGTCGTGTGCATTGTCTTTCAAATATATACACGACACACACTTACACAATTGAGCCTTTCCGCTTTTAAGATATAGCCATATTTCCCCTTCCGCGATTTACTTTACAAGTCATTTCCCTTCCGCTATTTACTTTACAAGTCATTTCCCTTCGGTTATTTTCCTTCGGCATTTGTCTTTACATTCGGGTTTTCCCTTTGGAGTAGCATGAGTTTGCATTGCATCTACGCCATACCACGAGGTAGGACGCATATTGCATCGAAGCATGCCCCGTACTCCAGCTCAAATTCGCCCCATGTAGTGGAGTGTTCATAACACACACCTAGGTGGCCCATAAAGGGATAAAAAGAAAGACTTAGGCACGTGCAAATCCACGTGATCTAAAATCTGAAAATCATACAAAAACAACCCGAATCAATCGTGCAAACACGCCAAGACTTAGGCTATTTCAATGCACGCCCATCGTACCTAAGCAGATTAAAATTTGAAAGACTTAGGGTCGTCCAACCCTTACAAAATCAAAATCGCCCAAATGCATGGTTTTCAAAAGGTTTTAAAACACTTCTTCATTCAAAATATATTTTGAGTTAAACTTGTTTTAAAAAAGAAGTCTCTAAGCGTACAGACTGACCCTTGCGCATCGGTGCAAGAAGGTCTGCGATGTAAAAATCCTGCTTGCCTACAATCGCCTTTCAAAAGTCAGATTATTTTCAAAACATACTTTGCTAGTTAAAGTAAACTAGCTGGCACGCCCATAAAGCGAAGTAGATTGCGAAAAGGTTCACTTCAGGCCTAAGAACCCGTAAGTGAAAATTTTCGGTGTCTACAGGATGTAAAACCCATAAAGCAGAAGCTTAAGAAAATACATCCGAATGTACACACACAAGTCAAAGAGAGTTTAGAAGATTTGCTAAAAGCCAGATTTATAAAACCCATTGCGTATTCTGATTGGTTGTCAAACATCGTTGTAGTTCAAAAAACCAATGGGAAAATCCGAATATGCATCGATTTCAGAAACCTGAATAAAGCCACTCCAAAGGATAATTATCCTTTACCAAACATAGATTTGATAGTCGATAGTACTGCAAATCATGAAATGTTCTCATTCATGGATGGCTATTCAGGCTATAATCAAATCAAACTAAGCCCACGAGATCAGGGTAAGACCGCCTTTACAACCCCATGGGGCACGTACTGCTATACAGTCATGCCCTTTGGTTTGAAAAATGCCGGTGCAACATACCAGAGAGCCATGACCATGATCTTCCATTATCAGATTCATGAGCTCGTAGAAGTGTATGTAGATGATCTCTTGGCAAAATCCAAAACCCGATGCACTCATATCGAATGTTTGCAAAAGATTTTCGAAAAGCTTAGGCTTTACAAAGTAAAGCTAAACCCTCAAAAATGTGTATTTGGGATAGAATCCGGAAAGCTTATAGGCTTTATGGTGAGCCAAAGGGGTATAGAAGTTGATCCCTCTAAGTGTCGAGCCATCATAGACATGGCCCCACCCTCCAATCTCACCCAAATTCGTAGCCTCTAGGGTCGATCACAGTCCGTTCGCCGATTTATATCAAATCTGGTGACTAGATGCGAACCCTTCAACAAACTGTTGAGGAAGGGCACAAAATTTTCATGGGATGACGACTGCCAGAAGTCCTTCGAGAGACTAAAGGCATACTTGGTTAATCCCCCTGTTTTGAATCCTCCGAAGCAAGGAAAACCGCTTTTACTTTACATTTCCGTGCATGCGAATGCTTTGGGAGCCCTATTGGCTCAATATGAGGATGACACCCATAAGGAGTATGCCATCTACTACATTTCGAAAACTCTCTTGGCTTACGAAAGAAATTATCAAGCCATGGAGAAAACGTGCTTGGCGCTAGTCTGGGCCTGCCAAAAATTCAGACACTATTTCCTAGATCATGAGATATGGATAGTGTCCAAGCTTGATCCCATCAAGCACTTGTTCGAAAAACCCATTCTCACGGGTAGATTGGGCAAATGGCAACTCCTTCTAATGGAGTATGACCTGAAATATCATCACCAGATCTCTGTTAAAGGGCAAGCCCTAGCTGACTACGTGGTTGAGTTCCCCCTGGAAGACGCATACCCCACATTTGATGAAATGCCTAACAAAGGCATATTGCAAAACAATTTCCAAAACCACATTTTGGCAAACACTTTCGAAAACCAAGTGTGGAAGATGCACTTCAATGGGGCACAAAACCAATGAGGGGCTGGTGCTGGGGTCATCCTCATCTCCCCTAAAAAGGCCGAGATTCCCATAGCAATCCGACTAGATTTCGAATGTTCCAACAACATAGCTGAGTATGAAGCACTCATACAAGGCTTAAGGATTTCGAAAACTCTAGGGGCATCATACATCGAGATCTTTGGAGATTCGCTCCTTGTTATAAACTAGGTTTTGAAAATTTGGCAAGTACGTAATGAAAAACTACTTCCATACATAATGGCATTGCCGATGCCCTCTCCTCCTTGGGTTCAGCCCTAAAGGTCGATCCCATTTCAGGGACCCGATCTTTAGAAATATGGCATGCGCCCAACCAATCCACACATCATTTGGATATTTGCCAAAATAACCCAGATTCTGTTGAAAACCCTTGGTTTTACGACATCAAGCATTTTCTCGAAAATGGGGGATTCCCCGAGGATGCCACGTCCAAAGATAAGGCATTCATCCGTAAAATTTTGACCCGATACACCATTCTAGGTGGGGTTCTATATAAGAAAAGTTTTACCAGCATCCTACTTAGGTGTATCGATATAGAGGAGGCTAGGATAGTGATGCATGAGTTCCACGATGGAGAATGTGGAGGTCATGTAAATGCCAACATGATGGAAATGAAAATACTTAGAGCGGGCTATTTTTGGTCCACCCTGAAAAAGGATTGTCATGATCATGTTAGGAAGTGTCATCCATGTCAAGTACATGGGCATGCCATTCATATCCCCTCATCTGCATTGCATTCCGTGGTCAGCCCCTGGCCATTCACCATGTGGGCGTTTGACATCGTAGGCCCTATATTTCCAAAAGCCTCGAATGGGCATCGATTCATTTTAGCAGCTGTAAACACCCTGAAATCTCACGAATTTCTTAAAACAAACCTGGTTTTGTACAAGCAGCCCCAAAGGGCCATTTTGAGTCTGGAAACCCAGGAGCCTTCCAGACAACCCTGTATATATGTTTTAAACTTCATATTTCAAAAATATATAATATGGCTTTTGAAAACCTTTTAAAACACGTTTTTGAAACCCCAAAGCAGCTTGGCCTAATCAAGACAGGACCAGCGAAGTCAAAGAGAGCCCGGAAATGGAGCACATGTCGAGCCCGGCACAGCAACTCTTGTATCAAATCCATAAGCCCAGGATCTCGAACGTCCAAGACCCTGTTATCATCAAAATGCCATTTGAAGTCATCTCCGGAAGGCAAAAACGGAGGCGGACGATCATGTTGGCGAAGACCCAACGCAGACGGAGTACTGATGCTGTCAGACCCCACACAAATCGTCCGTTTCGAACCCAGCTCGAAGGAGTCAGAGTTCAGTTTGGATTGGATCTGGACCATATATATCCAGATCCCAATCCAAACCCATGTATGGACTTGGATTTGGATTTGGATCTAGAAATCCAATCCAATATCCATATCCATGGCCCACATCACCTTCTCATAAATGAAGGTGGGGCCCACTTGAAATTCACGTGGGATTATGGGCATGAGAGAGAGTGGGGATGGATAAGATCAAGAGTGTTGTAATTAAGCTTGACTTGTGTGTCAAGTTTGGGGTTAATCATGTGGGTTAGCCTAATTGAGTGGGTTTAAGCTTGTAATTAGCCAAAACCTAACCTAGGGCTGCACCAACATGAGGTGGTTAAGGTCTATGGGCCATGCAAAGGGAGCTCCTTCACCTAAACCTAACCCAAAACACCTAATCCTAGCCTTCTACCCTAATCCACCCCTAATCTGAGCCTAACCACCTAACCCACTTCCCTAATCCCGACCTAATCCCAACCTAATCACCTAACCCACTTCCCTAATCCTTCCCTAAACCTAGGTTAATTTCCCTAAAACAAGCCTAATCCTAGCCTAATCACCTAACCTAGCTCACTAAACCTCACCCTAGAACCCAAACACCTAACCAAACCCTAAACCCCTAAACCACCCCTAGCCCACAATCTACCCAAACCACTAGTATTTAAAATATCTGGCCCTACCCTTTCCAGCCCACCTTATCTTCATACCACCCTACCTAAACCACCTAACCACTACCCCAAACCCAGCCCTAACCGACCTACCCATCCCTATATAAACCCCCCCCCTTGGGGGCGGGTTTTCCTATCTAGAACCCCTCACCCCTCCCAGCCGGGTCTTCTCCTTCCTCCAAGTCCAGCCGAATCCTCCACTTCCCCAGCTGCTCCACCTGCTTTGCCTGCACCACCACCTACTCTCCATCCCACCACCACTTGCACCGCCATCTCCACCACCTCCCGGCCGAACATCATCACCTGCCCAACTCCCTTCCAGCCGAGCACCACCTTCTCTTCACTCGGTAGGTACCCCACACTATACCTAGCTCCTTCTCCACTCACTCTCCACTCCCAGCCACCCACCATACCACCACCTTATCTACACATCAGCCACTCGCCGCCACCACTCCCACTCGGCCAAGCCTTAGCCGCCCTAGTTACCCGCCACTACCTAACTACCCTAGCTACACCCGGCCACCCTATTCGACTTCCTAAGACCTGCCCCTAGCACTCCCTTACACCCACTACCCCCACTACCACCTAGCCCCATCACCTAACTAGCATCCTTCCCATACTCCAGCCTTCGTCATCCTAGCAGCCCGCCACCACCACATTCCCCTAGTCACCGACTATCCCTTCCATTCGGCCAGCCTTCTATTCTCCCCTAGGTGTCCCATTCGACCTTCCCTTAGGCTCCCCTTAGGGCCATACTCCCTAACATTATATCCCCTACTAGTGACCCTACATACTCACCTTGCCCAGCCCCTTTAATCCCCCACACCAAGGCGACATCCTTGCTTGCAGCCGGCCACCTTCAAGGCGCCTATCCCGCGCCCCATTTGCAGCCGGCCAACACCCCTTTGTCGCTCAACCTTGCGGAGCTCCCGTTTGTAGCCCAAGGCGAAGGCCAAGCCCACGCTCAAGCAAGGCCTCTACGGACCAGCTACTAGTAAGTGCCTAACTCGGTCTTTAGTTGTATACTTGCTTGAGATTCAATTCGATACGGGGTTGTAATAACGGAGCATAGTCTCCCCCCGCTTGTAATAACGTGGCTTGGCACACCCACACACGTGCACTCTCTTAGTTGTGCACGATTTTGAACACACACGGGCCTAATCAGCCCCTAATACATAAGTATATACATATACTTTCATTTTTGTAGGGTTTTTGCTTAAGTTGGGTGCGTTGTCTTTCAATTCAAGCACTCACACACATTGAGCTTTCGCTCTTATTTGAAAGACCCAAGTAAGGGCCGACCTATGCTATTTGGGTTTCATTTTATGTCGTGTGGGTAAGTCTTTCAATTCAAGCACTCTCACACACATTGAGCTTTCGCTCTTATTTGAAAGACCCAAGTAAGGGCCGACCTATACTATTTGGGTTTCATTTCATGTCATGTGGGTAAGTCTTTCAATTCAAGCACTCTCACACACATTGAGCTTCCGCTCTTACTCCCAAGACCTTAGTAAAGGCCTTATTGTAGTTATATTTGGGTTTCATTTATGTCATGTGCGTAGTACTTCAATTCAAGCACTCACACACATTGAGCTTTCGCTCTTACTCCCAAGACCTTAGTCAAGGCCATACTGCAATTTATATTTGGGTTTAATTTCATGTCGTGTGTGTAAGTCTTTCAATTCAAGCATGCACCCACATTGAGCCTTCGCTCTTATTTGCAAGACCCGAGTAAGGGCTCATATACATACTCTATATACATATCTCCCTTCGGCACTTACTTTACAAGTCATTTCCCTTCGGTTATTTCCCTTCAGTATTGTCTTTACATTCGGGTTTTCCCTTTGGAGTAGCGTGAGTTTGCATTGCATCTGCGCCATACCACGAGGTAGGACGCATATTGCATCAAAGCAAGCCCCGCTCGAATTCGCCCATGTAGTGGAGTGTTCATAACACACAAACTAGGTGGCTCGAAAAGGGATAAAAGAAAAGACTTAGGCACGTGCAAATCCACGTGATCTAAAACATACAAATCGCATTTAAAAGACCCGAAATAGACACCTCGAACCGCTTCGTAGGCTTTCTATCCCAAAACTCGATTTTTGCAAAGCGTACAGACTGACCCTTGCGCATCGGTGCAAGAAGGTCTGCAACGACAACAGCTCACTTGCTCACAGTCGCCACGATTAGAAGTCAGTGTTAAATATATCTTCGCTAGCTTAGGTAAGCTAGCTGGCACGCCCTGTTTGCATAAATAAGGCCTTAGACACACGCGAGGATCCGCTCCGAGCCCTGAAAAGGTGAGAGGCGGGGATTTTCGTGCGTCTACATAGATTGGCATGCCCGGTGGGACGTGAGCCTTTCAAAAATCGAGTTTTTAAGTAGAAGTCTTGCGAAAATTTTGTAAAAAGGTGTCATTTTAACTTGTTTTCTTTGCTTGTACTTAGGATATTTTGAAAAAGCTTGAAAAGCATGTCAAAATCCAATCCAAGTGAAGTGTCGAGCCAAGGCTCATGCACATCAAGTTCTCACTCTATGAGGATTTTCAAAAACAAAATAAAACTAGATGAAATCGAGGACTTGAGAAGGGAGTTTGAGGCCAAAATCGATGCTCTCAGCCGAGAGGCTGAAGTAGGCGATTCATGTTCATCAAACGGTGAACAAAGGCCTAAAAAGAAATCTGAAAAACCTCACAAGCACAAAGAGGCCTCCGTAATGGAAGGCAACCAATACCACGAGTCCTTCACACAAAAGCACCGTAAAGCCCTACAGCAATTGCTAAAAGGGGAAAATAAAGAGAAAAGAAGCTACGCCCTGTCTGATTTCCTTCCTATGGATTACGAAACAGACAGTGATGATGAAATACCGAACTTCTATCGGTATGATGGCATGGGAGACCCTAGGTCTCACTTGCAGCTTTTCTCACGTCGAGCCCATAAAAAGAAAAAGGACTCGATGAAATGGGTGTATTGGTTCCCTTTATCCCTTAAAGGCACAGCTGCCAAATGGCTGGCTTCCTACGAACTTAGGCTAGTTCGCTACTTTTGAAGAGTTCGCGAACTGCTTCATGCAAAGATTTGCACACAACATAGAAGTCACGCCGACTCTGAATACCTTAAGGGATACAAAGCAAGGCATGAACGAAGACGTACATGCCTTCATTATAAGATGGAGGTCGCTTTTGGGCCAAGTGCAAGAGCCCATATCCGAAGCATGCACAGTAATGCTCATCCTGGATAACTTTAAAAGCTAGTTAAAAACCCTTCTCTCGCTCCATGAGATTTCAACTTTCCATAAGTTGATCAAAAAGGCCTCCCTTTTCAAAACCAACTTGCGAAAAGGGACATACGATCACTTATGGAAAGGAAGTGTCATCCCAAAAACCCGTTTGGAAAAGCCCATCGCATATGGGCTACCCACGACGGACAAAGGGGCAAAGCCCCATAAAATCGCCAATGTCCGGGTGGATCCAGGCGTAGCGGGCACTTCCAAAAATTTTGAAAAATTAGAAAATAAGAGGGAGCGAAATTTTCAAAAACCGGTTGAAAAATGGGAGTATACTCCGCTGGGGCAACCTGTGTCGGAGGTCCTATACCTCCTACTTGCCCAGGGCATGATAGAACTCCCTGAAATCCCTGAAGGAGTCACCTCCAAAGGGGGGTATTTGAATCGATTTTGTAAGTATCATCGGCTCAAAGGCCATGATACCAAACGCTGCTTCTCCCTCTTAAATAAAATTGAGAACTTGATAGCAGATAGCCGGCTCCAGGTCACTGCGGAACCTGAGCCACCTCAAGCTATCTTCAAGGAACCCTTTCCCAAACACGCCAGTGGCAGTGGGAAAGGAAAGGAGGTATGTACCCTCACCATTTCCAAGGAACTAGCACAAAAACTAGAACCTGGTCGACCTACTTGTGCGCCCATTCTTGTACTATACAAGAAGCCCGCCCAAGTCGTCATTCGGGGACCACCAAAAGTGGAAACCCCGGTAAAACCAGTTTTAAAAATCCAAGGTTCTCCTCACCTCATCCTTAGAGCCAAGTTTAGCGCGAACCCTAGGCTGGTCGTGGGGGAAGTCACTAGATCCGGGAGGATCTATCAACCCCTGCACCTTCAAGGTGCTCAAAAGGTGGTCAGTGTGCCTGGCCCCTCAAAAGCATGTATCCCTAGTGTTCTGCCAAAAGCAGATAAGGACAAAGTCATCCTAAATCCTTATGACTTCGAAAACCACCTTTCAAAGATTCCTATTCACATGTCTATCCTAGAGCTTATAAAAACATCGCCTAGGCATAGACTTGTATTAGAGAAAATTCTAGAAAGGGCCAAGGTTGATTCGAACATAAGTCCGGAATCCTTGTCTGCCCAAGTGGCTTTATTAGGAGCAAAATCGCCCATCACTTTCTCGGAAGATGATGTAGATAGACCCTACGAAACCCATAACCAGGCCCTACATATCGAGGTGGTTCTAAACAACCACTCTCTGGACAGGTGCCTAGTCGATGGTGGAGGAGGGCTCAACATCCTTCCACTTCATGTGGCGTACAAAATCGGAGTCACCTTGACTTCAGTGAACCCATGCCCCATCGTTATCACTGGATACGATGGGAATGCGTCTAGACCTTCAGGATCCATCGAACTCCCAATGGAAACGGGAGGGATCGAATACACGGGGGTGTTCCATGTCTTGGACATCCACCCCCATTATAACCTATTGCTGGGAAGGCCCTGGATACACAGTTTGTGCGCTGTGCCATCCACCTTCCACAGGTGTGTCAAGATCCCTTTTAGGGACCAGGTCGTAGTGATCCTAGGTGAGAGTCACTCACACCTTCAGGGAATCATAAACTCCCCTTGTTTATCAAGCTCCTAGGCCCATGAGGCTAACCTGGGGCAAATTATGGTTGAGCCACCTCGGCTCGTGTTAAACAACCCTAGGAAGGTTGTATGTGTGAAGGGGCCGCCCAAAGCAGGCCCCCTCCCGACTTTAATCCTTCTAGGAAAACCCAAGCGTTCCCTATTTCCAAAGCCCCTGGACAAGAGGCCATACGAGCATAATATGGACGATAGCATGTTCCAGGACCACGACTTGTATCCAACTTTTTCAAAAAACAAAAAGTCATGGAACATGTTGTTGAACATGGGCTACACGCCCTACAAGAGTCTAGGGGCACAAAACCAGGGTCTCCTAGAGCCCATCCTTCCTAGGGCCAATCCAAGCCGATATGAGATCGGCTATACTCCCCGAATACCGCCGGAGCCACCCCCTGTGACCACCTGGGTCAAGGGTGCCCCGAAGCCTGTCTTAGAAGAGACCTACGATTTAGATCTCCTATTCCGAGTCTAACCCGTAGTGTTTTCCCTTTGTAGGTATGACGGAAGATCCCTTTTTCTAAAAAAACAAAAACATTTGAAAAACTTAAAATCAAAAAAATCGAAAAACAAGAAAAACCAAAAACAATGGAAAAACAAAATCTCGAAAAAAGAGTGCTTTGTATAGTTTCCAAAGTTCTTGTTTTACAAAAACCCAAAAAAATCGAAAATTTGGAAAATACCAAAAAGATTTTGTACATAGCTGCTCCTGGTAGGACTTTGGCAAAAGAATAGGATTTCGAAAGAAACGTCGTCTGCATAGCCAGACCGAAAATTTCGAAATCACTTGAAAATCCAAGTACAAAACCAGTTCATTTTGAGAACCACGCATCAAATTCCCTCGGGTCTATAGCCCACGAGAATGATCAAAGCCCAAAAGTGGATCCCCTTGAGGAAGATCCTACTTCTGAGCTCCCAGAATTTCATAGAATTCTCGATTTTGAAAGACCTTCCCAATCAGTAGGAGGAGATTTCATAGAGGTGAACCTAGGGGATGATTCCAATCCCAAAACCATCAAAATAGGCGCATGCTTGCATGAAATTGAAAAGTTAGCATTCATTGCATTTCTACGAACCTATTTAGATGTGTTTGCATGGACGTATGAAGACATGCCGGGCATAGATCCCAGCATTGTCGAGCATCGTCTTCCCTTAGATGCAGGTGTAAAACCCATAAAGCAGAAGCTTAGGAAAATACACCCGAATGTACACACGCAAGTCAAAGAGGGTTTAGAAGATCTACTAAAAGCCGGATTTATAAAACCCATTGCGTATTCTGATTGGTTGTCAAATATCGTTGTGGTTCGAAAAGCCAATGGGAAAATTCGAATATGCATCGATTTCAAAAACCTGAATAAAGTCACTCCAAAGGATAATTATCCTTTACCAAACATAGATTTGATAGTCGATAGTACTGCAAATCATGAAATGTTCTCATTCATGGATGGCTATTCAGGCTATAATCAAATCAAACTAAGCCCACGAGATCAGGGTAAGACTGCCTTTACAACCCCATGGGGCACGTACTGCTATACAGTCAAGCCCTTTGGTTTGAAAAATGCCGGCGCAACATACCAACGAGCCATGACCACGATCTTCCATGATCAAATTCATGAGCTTGTAGAAGTGTATGTAGATGATCTCTTGGCGAAATCCAAAACCCAATGCACCCATATCGAATGTTTACAAAAGATTTTCGAAAGGCTTAGGCTTTACAAGGTAAAGCTAAACCCTCAAAAATGTGTGTTCGAGGTAGAATCAGGGAAGCTTCTAGGCTTTATGGTGAGCCAAAGGGGAATAGAAGTCAACCCCTCTAAGTGTCGAGCCATCATAGACATGGCTCCACCCTCCAATCTCA